>JAGFBZ010000925.1:0-600000 GCA_018398805.1 Hirundichthys speculiger | reverse complement strand
TAAAATCCCCTCATCCATCCAAAGATCCATTCATCTGAATCAGGTTTGCTGAAGCAAAAAAACGTCTAAAACATGCGTCTGCAGACTTCTGTTTTCTGTTTTTGTCACTAAGTAACTGATGATTTATTTCTTTTTAACTTTGTCAAACCACCTTATCTCTTGGTCGGAAAGCTTCTGACTGCATGTGCATGTACAATCTGCCCTCTGGAGGTTGCCCTTCATGGTCTTCTAGCCTTATTCTCTTTCATTACAATGCCATCCTCTCCTCAGCAGCTTTACAAAGTTGTGGTATTACTAGTAACAGAATGCTAAACATGGCAAAGGGAGCACACTGGCATGCTGGCACACTGAATAATAAATGGAAAGAGAGGAGTATAATTTTCTTGCTTTCCTTGCAATGTCTTCACCCCAAGGTCTTTATGGAAAGTGGCTCAGCAAACAAAGATGTCGGTACTGGCTTGCTACAAGCTGGGAAAGAGCTGCACACCCATAGATGTTTAGATTATTTATTTATTTTCTAAAGAAATCTGCTTTACAATGTGCTGATGCCACTGTGTTCAGGGTCATCCTACTGTTACATGCAAGAAAACGTGTGCTGATTTGTGAAAAACAGTATTCATCTGTCATTCTCAGATCCTGCCTGTAGTCATTTAAAGCCAGTTGGACTGCTATTTATCTGTGCAACCAAGACACGCAGTAATTTATTTATTTATTTATTTATTTATTTATTATATTATGGATCAATTGTCATTAGCATTTAATGATTTCTTCGGCCTTGGTAATGTAAGTTTAAAATCTTTTTTTTCTCTTTTTTTTTTAAACGTCAAGTTTCTGAAGACTACCCAGTTTAAAATTACTTTGAGTTCTTTTAATGAGCAGATCTTAAGAGGCAGAAAGTTCTCTAAAGGACACCACCTCCTCTCGTGCTTCGTGACCTTTGAGTGTTTCAAAGCAGGCCCTGGCAATTAACAAATAAAACACGGAGTGGAAACGCAGTCAACACAATTCAGGACTTTAACAAACAATGGAAGTAAAAAATTGCTGTCTGGATTGGAAATATGACCTGAATCATCATCATCATCATCATCATCATTATTATTATTATTATTATTATTATTATTATCATTATTATTATTTAAATAAAATAGCAATTGCCACCTTAACATGGTGGAGGGGTTTGTTTGCCCAAATGATCCCAGGAGCTTTGTTGTCAGGGGCATTTGCCCCTGGTAGGGTCACCCAAGGCAAACTGGTCCTGGGGGACGGGCCAGACCAAGCGCGATTCACACGACTCTTATGAACAAAAGAAAATCAAGAGCTCGATGTCCCTCGCCCGGATTAGGGTTACCGGGGCCCCACCCTGGAGCCAGGCCTGGGGGAGGGGCTCGTTCGGGAGCGCCTGGTGGCCGGGCCTTTACCCATGGGGCCCGGCCGGTCTCAGCCCGAAGGAGCAACATGGGTTCGCCTCCCTGTGGGCCCACAACCCGCAGGGAGGGTCATAGGAGTCGGGTGCAATGTGGTATGGGTGGCAGCCGAAAGCGTGGGCCTTGGCGTGCCGACCCTCGGCTGACGAAACTGGTTACTGGGACATGGAACGTTACCTCTCTGGCGGGGAAGGAGCCTGAGCTTGTGCGTGAGATTGAGAGGTACCGACTAGATGTAGTCGGGCTCACCTCAACATGCATTCCAGATTGGGCTATGGAACCAATCTTCTCGAGAGAGGCTGGACCTTATTCTACTCTGGAGTTGCCCAGGGTGAGAGGCGACGGGCTGGTGTGGACCCCCCATCTTGGAGCCTGTACGTTGGGGTTTTCCCCAGTGGATGAGAGGGTAGCTTCCCTGCTCCTTCGGGTCGGGGAACGGGCTCTGACTGTCATTTGCGCTTATGCGCCAAATGACAGTTCAGAGTACCCAGCCTTCTTGGGGTCCTTGGCGGGGGTGCTGGAAAGTGCCCCTAATGGGGACTCCTTTATTCTGCTGGGGGACTTCAACGCTCACGTTGGCAATGACAGTGGTACTTGGAGGGGCGTGATTGGGAGGAACGGCCTCTCTGATCTGAACCAGAGTGGTGTTTTGTTGTTGGACTTCTGTGCTCGTCACAGTTTGTCCATAACAAACACCATATTCAAGCATAAGAGTGTCCATAAATGCACTTGGCATCAGGATACTCTTGGCTGGAGATCGATGATCGACTTTATAGTCGTATCATCTGATCTTCGGCCGTATGTTTTGGACACTCGGGTAAAGAGAGGAGCTGAGCTGTCAACTGATCACTACCTGGTGGTGGGTTGGATTAGATGGCGGGGGAGAATGCCGGTCAGACCTGGTAGGCCCAAACGTGTAGTGAGGGTCTGCTGGGAACGTCTGGCAGAGGAACCTGTCAGAAAGATCTTCAACTCACACCTCCGGCAGAGCTTCAATCACCTCCCGGGGAAGCGGGGGACATTGAGTCTGAATGGGCCATGTTCCGCACCTCCATTGCTGAGGCGGCTGACCGGAGCTGTGGCCGTAAGGTCGTCGGTGCCTGTCGTGGCGGCAATCTTCGAACTCGGTGGTGGACACCTCGGGTGAGAGAGGCCGTCAGACTGAAGAAGGAGTCCTACCGGGCTTGGTTAGCTTGTGGGACTCCGGAATCAGCAGACAGACCAAGCGGGCGGCGGCTTTGGTGGTCTCTGAGGCGAAAACTCGGGTGTGGGAGGAGTTCGGTGAGGCCATGGAAAAAGACTTTCGATCGGCTCCTCGGAGATTCTGGCAAACCGTCAGACGGCTCAGGCGGGGAAAGCAGTGCTTCACCAACACTGTGTATAGTGGGGGTGGGGGGCTGCTGACCTCAACTGGAGATGTCTTTCGGCGGTGGAAGGAATACTTCGAGGACCTTCTCAATCCCACCAACATGTCATCCATGGAGGATGCTGAGCCTGTGGACTTGGGGGTGGACTCGTTCATTACTGGAGCTGAGGTCGCTGAAGTAGTTAAGAAGCTGCGCAGTGGCCGGGCTCCGAGGGTGGACGAGATCCGCCCTGATTTCCTGAAGGCTCTGGATGTTGTAGGACTTTCTTGGTTGACATGTCTCATGACATGTCATGCAGCATCGCATGGAAATCGGGGGCAGTACCTCTGGATTGGCAGACCAGGGTGGTGGTTCCCCTTTTTAAGAAGGGGGACCGGAGGGTGTGTTCCAATTACAGGGGAATCATACTCCTCAGCCTCCCTGGTAAGGTCTATGCAGGGGTGCTGGAGAAGAAAGTTTGATCGATTGTCGAATCCCAGATTCAGGAGGAACAATGCGGGTTTCATCCTGGTCGTGGAACACTGGACCAGCTCTATACCCTCACTAGGGTCCTTGAGGGAACATGGGAATTTGCCCGACCAGTACACATGTGTTTTGTGGACTTGGAGAAGGCATTTGACCGTGTCCCTCGGGGGGTCCTGTGGGGGGTACTCCAGGAGTATGGGGTGCTGGGCCCATTGTTACGGGCTGTCCAGTCCCTGTACAAATGGAGTGGCAGCTTGGTCCACATTGCCGGTTGTAAGTCGGATTCGTTTTCGGTGGGAGTTGGACTCCGCCAGGGCTGCCCTTTGTCACCGATTCTGTTCATAATGTTTATGGACAGAATTTCTAGGCGCAGCCAAGGAGCGGAAGGGTTCCGGTTCGGTGGTGTCGGGATCTCGTCTCTGCTGTTTGCAGATGATGTGGTCCTGTTGGCACCATCGAGTGGGGATCTGCAGCTCTCACTGGAGCGGTTCACAGCCGAGTGTGAAGCGGCAGGGATGAGAATCAGCACCTCCAAATCTGAGACCATGGTCCTCAGTCGGAAAAGGGTAGAATGCCTCCTCCGGGTCGGGAGTGAGGTTCTGCCTCAAGTGGAGGATGTTTAAGTATCTCGGGGTCTTGTTCATGAGTGATGGGAGAAAGGAGTGGGAGATCGGCAGACGGATTGGTGCAGCGTCTGCTGTGGTGCGGACTTTGTACCGGTCCGTTGTGGTGAAGGGAGAGCTGAGCCAAAAGGCAAGACTCTCTGTTTACCGGTCGATCTTTGTTCCAACCCTCACCTATGGTCATGAACTGTGGGTAGTGACCGAAAGAATGAGATCACGGATACAAGCGGCGGAAATGAGTTTTCTCCGCAGGGTGGCTGGACTCTCCCTTAGAGATAGGGTGAGAAGTTCGGTCATTCGGGAGAGACTCAGAGTAGAGCCGCTGCTCCTTCACATCGAGAGGAGCCAGTTGAGGTGGTTCATCTGGTTAGGATGCCCCCTGGACGCCTCCCTGGAGAGGTGTTTCGGGCATGTCCAACTGGGAGAAGACCACGGGGAAGACCCAGGACCCACTGGAGAGATTATGTCTCTCAGCTGGCCTAGGAGCGCCTCGGGATTCTCCCAGAGGAGCTGGTGGAGGCGGCCGGGTTGAGGGAGGTCTGGGCCTCTCAGCTGAAGCTGCTGCCCCCGCGACCCGACTTCGGATCAAGCGGGAGTTAATGGATGGATGGAAATAGCAATAGTATAATATGACCAATCTGTCAGCTTTTCAAATGCAGTCGTCTAATACAACTAAGACCATAATTGTAAAAAGATTGTTGTACATCTAAAAATGTAGTAAAATGTAAATAAAAGTAGAATTCAAAGATTTGCAAGATTTAGTGCTTTCTGAAGTCTGTTTGTTCTTGTTCGGCATTTGACAGAATATCATCTTTGACTCTTATATGATAAGTTTGTGAACCCACATGCCTCTGTGTGCTATTTTAGCAGTAGGTACAGTAGCTGCAGGCTATCAAGTCAGTTTTAGAGCCCGAATGCAGCGGGTCGGTGAACTGATTGCTTCATGTCATAGAACATTATTGGTCAGAAGTGTGGAGACAATTCTTTGTTATTGTTAGCTTTTGATGTGAACGACCCTTCATTCTTAGGTGATGTTAAACAATTCCATTTTTTTTTCGTGTCTTTAACATCATCTAAATAGTTGATGGAATCATGTACTATGTAAGGCATAGTTTTATACTAGGGCGGTCAGTCGATTGAATTTTTCAATTGCGAAAAATCGAAAGATTTTCATAGTTAACTCGTGATTAATTGCAATTAATGGCACAAATAATTTTTTTAATGTTCTGTTTATCCATCCATCCATCGTCTATACTGGTTTTGTCCTATACAGGGTCACAGGGATCTGCTTTACTTATTTTTGTTTTTTAAGCCTTTAGTTTGAAAACCGGAAGTCCACCAATGCTGCCGTACTTTTGGGGGTTTAATTCATCAGCTTCTCTGTATATTTTGTCTGGGCTGCTGCCTGACCGCAGTAATTTGCTGACGGTCCCTAAACTCCACAGCAGCAGCGAGGTACTCAGAAGGACATTCAGCGCTGTTCCTTAGAGTTTTAGCCACACTCACTGAGCTTGGAGGGTTGATGACACTGAAATGTCTGGCACACTTATATCTACAAAATGATACCAACCTGGATGAAATCGGTGCTGTTTTCATGATGCAAATAATGTTTAAAGAGAAAAAAAAAAGGCATTTAAGAAGAGTCTTTAAACCTTTTTTTCTGGAAAGATGACATCATACTGCAATTAATGTAACAAAAGGCTGGAGTGTTAAGGTTCAAGAACAAATAACCATACTAATCATCACGCTTCACAAAAATAATGCTTCTCAATAGTCTTGTTAAACTCTTTCCCATTTCATTCAGTGATATGTCTTAAGAAATTTTTGGACACCAAGATGTAAACTCGTTATAACTAAAAATCCCAACAGTCTGGGTGACCGTTGTCCACTACAACTTTCTGGCAGGTTTGGTGGCTCAACAAAATAATACAATAGCCTGTTTTGTCTGACTTTTGTGAAGTACTGTTTCAGCTTATGAGAAAAAATGCATTTAATCTACAATGAGTGTGAGGAAAAAAATGTGAAAAACTTGAAAGTTTCTGACAACATAGTGTCACGTATCATGAGCATCACTGCATCAGCTGCTAGATCAATAGTTCATTAAGTTTACTACCAACATATGTTATATCTCTGATTACATTTATAAAAATAGACAAAGTAATACATATCACGGCAATGATCACAGCTATATCACTATATACAGTCATAGAAAAAATTATTAGACCACCATTTTTTCTTCATTTTCTTGTTCATTTTAATACCTGGTACCACTAAACGTCATCATGTGACTAAAACAGACAGAAAAGAAAACACTGAATGCATAAAAGCAGTGTTTTTGGCAGTACAACGCCATAGCTATTGATGTAAAAACTTAAGTGATTTAGGTTATAATCAAGAAAACCGTGGAAAATGGTAAGATATCAGCTCTTAAATAAAACTCTTATGAGCAATCTTTGTGGTTATCCTTATGTTTGTCCAAACAAATGTACCTTTAGTTGTTCCAGGCATTAAAATGAACAAGAAACTGAAGAAAACAAGGGTGGTCTAATAATTTTTTCCATGACTGTATATCACAGCTGTGATATCACTATATCACAGGTACTGCAGTACAAGAGCCGTGATAGTAAAACCACTTTTCTTAGTGGTTCATCGCTTACTGGCTGGCTCATTGCTTCTCGATGTCTGGCACCAGACCAGCTGCAGTTGATCTTTTGGGTTGCAGATTGAACCTCTGTGGACTGCATTTCATCTGCCCAATGCAGCAGATGTTCAAACAAATTTGAGTTTGGAAGTCAGTTCCTTGGAGATTTCTCAGGCTATATCTGACAAGGTTTTGAACCGTAGTTGGGCATATTGCTTGGGTAGTGCTGTTGGTACTGTGAGTAACATCTGCATGAATGTCATGACTCAGAATATTTAACAGCATTTTAAATTTGACTCACTTCATCTGTGGTTTTAATGTTGTCTGTTACATTACAATACAGTGACCTGGTACAATTAGCTCCTCAAATTTTCCAGATGAAGTGGCATGCCATTGTGTTGCATAGAGTAGTTTTACATTATACAAGCTGAATAAGAAATGAGCAGTTTCAACCAGACAAGTGATACAAGAGACGTTACCTAGATTCCTCATTCTAGGATCGTCTAAATGAAGCCAAACTGTAGATTGCATCCAGTAGATTTTAAAGCACAAATAGTTTTGGCAATCTCAAATATTGCAGCATAGGAATGTCAAGCCAGCTTACTACCTTTAGAGCCACCTTGGTTAGGGTTGTGGCTTCTTATTCACATTAAAGAAGTTAGTCTAGATATATAAAAACTCCAAGATTATCTCATTAAAACAAATTTTTTTTTGCGTAAATAGGCTGTGTAGGCTTCCGATCCAACCCATTTCCTGGAGCGAGTGACTGACATGACTGTTCATGCTGCTCTCAACTATTTCTCACATCTTGAGATGAAAATTTTAGCAAATCAATTTAAATCCACTGACCACAGATTAATGAGATATAACTACAGTAGTTGTGGTAAATCAATTTACACACAACTTTGTTTAAACTTTTTTTGAGCTGTGTCATTACGGTGCCAATATAAAGACAAACCACAAAGACTTAATATTATCTATGGGGTTTTTTCTGTATAATCTTTCTAACGGACAGAGAAACAAACAAGCAACCAAACAAATGGTAATGATAGCATTTGCCCCAGCTGTGGTAAAGAGTAGCAGACCTTAATGGTGCAAAAAGCATCTGCACTGCTATAGACAACTGCAAAAAAACAGTAAAGTAGTTAGAATATCCAGGAGGAGAATAAGGGAGTCTGATCGTTTATTTATGCTATGATTATCATTCAAACCTAATTTGCATGCACCTGTCCACTGAGCACTGCATTAAAAATGAAAGGGGTTCTGTGATTTTAGGTGATAAGATAATTAAACTCCATCCAGGAAGTACGTGAGGTTGAAGAGAAGAGTTGAAAAACACATTTTAACACCACCCAGAAAGAAAAAGGACAAAACTTGGCAAGATATGTCTTTAAATGAACAGATTATTGCATAATTCTTAGATTATCTTGAAGCACTCCGGTAAACTTGTAACTTGCAAATGCTCAGCTTCTGAAATGCTGCTGAGATGTGAGGTTGTGCTGAGGATGGAGCAAAACAGGGGTGACACTGTTTATTCTTCTTTTAGTATGTCACTTTACAATATCTGGGTGATGCCGCTTGTTTGCATGTGTCTGTGGTGCATATTATGCTACTCTTTATGGATTAGTGTGGAATTTGGAATTTGGCAGTAGATAGTTTATGTCAATTTCATCGACTTCATGTGTGCTGTGGAAATCACCCGGGGGTTTGCTTTGTTGTGGCCTCATTTCCATAATTATCACCAGTTATAAGTAGGGGTGCTCCGATCGGGGTTTTTGGGGCCGATCACCGATCACCGATCACTGAAATCAATATCGGCCGATCCGATACCGATCACCGATTGTATTTATTTCCCTTTGTTTCTTGCTGTCTTAGACCTTTTCGACTTGAAAATTGTGGACATGCGCCCCCTAGTGGCCCCGCCATAACTGGAGTGTGCGGTGCTCCACCAACTAACCCAAACACAGCAGCGTGGAGCATCTGTTACTGATAACGCAAACATGTCTTGGATTGATGATGTTAGGCAGTGGCCTCCAGTTACAGATGAAGGTAGTTTATCGCTGTTTTTAATGATTGGTTATGGAAATAGCATGATCTATTCCCATAATCAAACATTAAAAACTGTGGAACGCTGCAACGCTGGCTATAACTAACGTCAACAAGCCATAAAGATTATGCTACTGTAACATTAACGCTAGCGGTAAATTAGGCTATGTGTTAATGTTATATTTAATTTATTTTATCATTCTCCTAAGTCATTCATTCATTCATTCATTGATTTATAGGCTTGTGCTAGTGCCGAGGGCTACAGTAGCGTCATACTGCTGTTCTTTCGGCCAGATTCGTCCGGGACTCTCAGCGAGACTGAGTAGTACGAGATTGAATGTTAACGAAAACTCACCCGGCTGTATTCATTTGGAACAAAGTCCTTTCTGTTGATATTTTTCACCCACGTCTTCCTAACTTCTTGTTCTGCAAACAAGGCAGTCTTCGTGCAGTAAAAGCTTGTGTATTTCACATGCTTTCTTCTTCCATTGTTGAATTTTCACACCATCATTGTTACAGTTTATGACGGAACATGTATTCCCACTCGACCGACTCGACATTATAAAAATATATATTTGTACAAAGAGAAAAAACTGGTTAATCTGCGAGCTGGTGAAAGTGTCGCTCTGTAGCACAACCCAGCAACGGCGGACGGGGTACTTCCGGGGGGCTGGCCCGAAAAGGTCTATACACAGTGTATGCGCACGACGATAGAGCGTTTTTGATCGGCTCTTTTGATCGGCTTTAATTCTGACCGATCCCGATCATATGCATATCGGCCGATCCGATCAGGTCACCGATCGATTGGAGCACCCCTAGTTATAAGCAATCTCATGGTAAATCTTTTTCCTGCTCATTGAGATCTCAATCGTAAATTCATTTGCACTGTGATATGCATTTGAGAGAGCCATTCACTCTTCTTTCTACTGTAGTTTCTTTTATTTTGTTTTCATTAACTTTTGCCATAAAGGTGCTGAACATATTGAACAAATGGGCATAATAGAGATTACTGAATACAGCAGGTCCCATTATAAATTAGACCTCCACAAGTGCACAGTAATTGCTGATGGAGAAAAATAATGGGGCCAAGCTATTATTACGAGTCCCAGCGCATGCTGACTGCCACAGTCTCTCTGCACCTGCCTCACCTACTGATACAAGTAAACACAATTGGAGAGATGCTGCATGTTGCAGAGTGCAAATAATGTCCTCAGGTATTGGATCTCCTGACATCTACCTAATGACTGTCAGTATGACCTCAGATCCTCCCTGAACTTCAAAATTCAACTACCCGATCCAAAGGCAGACAAGGCCCTGAGATGGAAGGTCAATCAATGTCTGCTTCAGGTGTCATTTGACGCCAGTGCTCTGTACAGTGCTACTGATGAACTATCAAGGACTAATCAAATAATAGCAGCTATTTAAAGAAGTACACACGATTTGTAGGAGGTCGTGCTTTTAAAGGTAGAGATATTGAGATTTTAATAGTTGAGTCAAATTGCTCTACTTAAAGAAAAATGAGAGACAAATGTGTTTAAGGTTGTCCAAAAGGAAACTCTGCTTAATTTGAAATGATGTTTGGAGCACTTGTCGTATGAAAGGTTTTATAATTTGTTTTTACTGTTGCTTTGCTGGTTTCCCCTGTTCTCTCTAAGGCCTCCAGTACACTGCATAAACTCCACAGTTCTACTGTATGAGATCATAACATCTCACACTGTACGACTTGCATTTGCTTAATCTTGGATCTTAAAATGGTATGCACAGACTGGACGTTGATGAGCCCTCTTGAATCGTAGGCTACTTCTGAGGTGGAGATGCGGGCAGATGTAGAATTGTGTAATCTCCATGTGCTGAGAGTAAACAAACAATATGCGGAAACTGACTACTCTGTAAGATTTACATGTGCCAAAATATTTTTCAAAAAAAGTGGTGAAGGAAAAGACTGTATTCTCTGTCATAGTTGGAGAGGAGTGGCTAACTCCAGATTCTTATTTTGCAATAATCGTCATTTTAAATTCCTTTTAATTGGCTAGTAAGTAGATGGACTTCTATGATTTCTGTAAGAAATTACTGTTAGAAATTTATATAAGGTAGTCTTTAGTCGCAAGACCAGTGTGATGGCCGTCATCAAACTGCTCATATTGTAAGATGTAGGACAGCCGATTTTGGCCAAAGACCAAAAATATCCCCTGTACTGATCACAACAAACATGGCGGCGGTGGCGTGGAACTTCGTTAAAGTTTCAGAAGAAAATAGTTTGGTGGTTATTTGTGACGAATGCTCCAAGTGAATTCTACGAGGAGGGAAGCACAAGGATAAGCTTTGATACGTCAAACCTGATCAGCCACCTACAACATAACAATCGCTTCTATGGAGTTTTGAAATCGTGCTAACGCGAGCTAATGCTAACATGGGCAAGCCAGCAGCAGTCCCCCCCCTCCCTTTATCTCTCTCATCTAAAGCTTCCATGAGATAAAAAAAAAAAAATCGCATCATTTACTTTAATTAAAGTTATTAATTTTAATGGAACCACAAGTCAAAATCAGGAAGGAACAAATTCAGTTTGTAATTCTGATGCATGTATTTCCATCAGTTCAAGGAGCCTTTATTTTTTATATCAGTCAGTAATGCACCTATTTAAGATGATATTAAATAGGTGTTTGATAGTTTTTCGAAAATGTTTGAGAGGCTTGTCAATAGTTTTTCAATGGAAAAAAATAAATATCTGTTCATTTAAAGAGTCCAAACTATTTTTGATTTTGTTCATAGTATTGATGTAATGATCTTAGGTATATGTGTGTGTTATCGGTTATCAGTATCGACCTTTAGGAGCTGAAAGTTATCGGTATCAGTTTTAAAAAACAGTTATCGTGCATCCCTAGTTTAGTTTTAAATGTGGAGGTCGTGTCAGAGTCCTGAACCCAAATTGGTAGCTGGACCCACAGAAAAGGTGCCTGATAGCAGAAGGCCTGTCCTCCAAATCTACTTTTGGATATTCTAGGAACAAAGAGTAAACCTGCACTCTGAGAACAGAGAGGTCTATAAGGAGCATAAGGTGTTATCAGGTCTTGTAAATAATGAGGAGCTTGGCCGTTAAGGGCCTTATATGTGAGAAGCAGAATTTTGAATTTGATTTGAAATAGAGGCAGGCTAACATGGGAGAGACGTTATCTTGCTTGCAGATTCCTGTCAGCAATGTGCTGCTGCATTTTGGATCAGTTGGAGGCTATTCAATGAATTTTTTGGACATTCTGTTAATAACACATTACAATAATCCAGTCTGGAACTGACAGATGACAAAAGTGAAAAATAGCTGTCTTACAAACCTGATTATTATGCTAATAGCATAATGACGTATACTGATCAAAAACAACTCTGAGGTTTCTCACAGTTGTACTGGAGGTCAACATAAAATCAGCTAATCTGTTTCTCAGGTGTTTGGGACCAAAGAGAATAACCTCTATTTTCTCTGAATTTAAAAGCAAAAAGTTAGAGGACATCCAGGTCTTAATGTCCTTAAGATATGCTTGAAGTTTGGCCAACAGTTCCAATTCCTCTGATTTGATGGATAAGTACAGCTGTGTTTTATCAACATAGCGATGAAAATTTAAGCCAGGGCACTGGATCATTTTTCCCAAGGGCAACATGTATCAAGTGAAAAGGATCGGTCCCAGTACTGAACCCTGTGGGATGCCATGGCAGACCCTCATCAGTGTAGAAGAAATGTCATCAATATGAATGAACTGGAACCTGTCAGATATGCTTTAAATCAGCCCCGCCCTGTCCCTTTACTTCCAATAATGTGCTCTAATCTGTGCAACAAAAGGCTGTGATCAATGGTATCAAATGCAGCACTGAGGTCCTGAGGTGGGATGAATTGGGTATTGAATTTGAGATAAAAAATTATGACTTCTTTTTTACTAGAATTTAGGAGCAGAAAATTATGGGTCATTCACACTTTTCAAGGCGTGTACTTTTAGAAATCTATTAATGTGATGGGGCTTCATAGATAAATAGAGCTGGGTGTCATCTGCATAACAGTGAAAGTCAATGTTATGTTTGTTACCGCCTTTGGGGGAAAATATATCTAGCCCCAGACACCTTTGTCTACTAGATTATGACATTTTAACACCATATTGTTTCATCAGACTGCTTCAAAAACTACTAAAAAATAAAGAACAATCAAACTGAAAGATCACTTTACTTTAATGCTAATATAAGTGCATGTACTTGGCAATAAATATAAAATGTTCTCAATCGTTAAGGCTTATCCCACTGTATCACAGTATAAATGTCTGTTATCATAACTTAATCATCTTAACACTCAATTCACGCTTAATGTTCAGTTTATTTAGACTCAGCAAGGCAACAACACACATGTTTCACAACACACTATTTTTATGCGGCAGTTCTGTCATACTGGAGGGAAAAAATAGTCTTCCTCATTAGGCTGCTGCCCTTCAGTACTGGAAATTCAGAAAACAGATGCACCTGGCATTACATACAGAATGCCAGTATTGTGAAATCATCTGAATGAAAGGAGTGTTGTTTGTGAGAGCTCTTTTGTGTCACTGCTTTTACTACTTCTCATGGTGTAACAGATTCCCAACTAAAACACCCCACTTTTCTGCTAAGGGGTTGTTCAAATAGAAAACAAGTGGCACAAAAATGCGCCACCAGTCACACCGCCATAACCCCTGGAGGTGCATGTTACAATTTGAGAACCACTGGTTAGTGTCAGCTCAGCTATAGGTATAAATGATCAGTGGAGAGCTGGTGAAGGTAAGGGTAAGTTACTTATTGATATGAATTACTGAGATTACATCAGGTGTATTACGAGATGATGTTTAAACTTTTATTTTGGAGCAAAATGACAAATGCTGGTTGTATGGAAGCAGAGACCATAAACTCCTTTTATGCCTATCCATGATCGACTTGTACACACTCATGACAACGTAGTAGAGAACAGGAAGGACATTTGTGTAGAAACAGTCCTTTTGTATGCACTTCCTGCCCACTTACAAAGTTACATTTCTTTAGATTGTCTGAAAGGACTGAACTCACACTATCACTTAAGTCAAATGACAATTTTGTTGTCTTGAAATAGCTATTTAATCTGGTGTTGCTACCTGCCACCTGGGCTAACATTAATGCACATTATGCTGAAAATGTATATTCCATTCTAACCCTTAATTCCATGCATGTCATTTTCGTCCCTAAAGGACAGTTTACACTCATTACCATCTTGTAATGGACTGATTGATTTGACTAAATGCTAACCTGTATTCCACTCTGATCCTCATTTCACTTGTCACTATTTAAACCTGACATTTCGGCTCAATTAATTAACTGACGAACTGACAGTTCATCAGTTTAGCTGTAGGCACAATGATCATGGCTTTAAGAGGTCCCTGTCTTCCTTACAGGTCCTTCCTTCAAAAAAAAAAAACAAAAAAGCATGCCATTGTTTACCAGGTGATTGTGATTTGTTATGAGTTGTCCTCCATGACTTCATTATCTCCTGAAAAATCCACAGAGAACAGAACAGTCCTGTTTGGCCCCTGATGGTCTTGTTAACTTCAGCGGTGAAACCTCAGTCAGTGTATTTATGGTTTTTTAATTTGTTCCCATTAGTGAAACGCCACACTCACTCTTCTTGACTTCACAACATCAGATGAAAATCACAAACAATGAGAAAAAACAAGATAATAGTTCACTAGTGCTTCATGTTGGCATGAAGGAAATTATGTTTTTGATCAGTGAGACAGTAGAAGAAGAGAAAGGATAATCACACTTTTTTCAGGTTTGCACCATTTTTCTTTCTTTGTTTTCCCAGTTAGTCCTCACATAGTTTGCAGTGCTACAGTTTATGTTTAAGTATCTACCTTCAGGAAAGAGGCCACACACTGTCTTCTTTTGCCAGCATATAAAAATTATAACACAAGAATAGAAGGATAGAACATAACACAAGGAAAGGGATGTCTGTTGGAAGTGATGAAAATCGAATTAAAATGAATTAAAATGGGTGTATTAATCCAACAGCCTCAGCTTTATAGCAGTAAAACTAATGGGATGGCTCAGTTTCATCTCAGCCACTCCTATCATTTATAACTGACTATAATGATTTTTTTAAAAAGTAAAGGTTTAAGAAGGCATCTGTCTCATGGTTTGGGCTGGGCTTGTCATGCCTTCTTGGTTTTCTGGGGTTTTTTCTTGGTTTGGTTTATTTTTCTTGATCTCCTTGTCTTCTATTAACTTTATTTTCTGTTTTACTTTGAAGGTCTGTCTTGTCTCTGTGGTGTTTAACTTCACTTCCGTCTGTTTGTCTCCCTGATCATTTGCACCTGCCACTTGTTTGTTCCTTTGTGTATTTAAGTCTTGTCTTATTGCTTGGCTGGATCATCCGTTGAGTTACCGTTCTGGTTAGCCTGTTGTTTTTTTTTCCCTCCTGGGTGGTTTATGGATTTTTGCCATTTGTCTTCCTGTGATCTGTGCATCTGTATCCCTTTATGTTCTTGCTCTATCATCTCACTGTTCACCTTTGGATCACCTCAGTTAAGTTTGGTTTTGGTTTTTGTAAATAAACATACTTTTTGTTGGAAACTCCTGCTCTCCTGCATTTTGGGTCCTCCCTAAAATGGTGACAGTCTGTCAACCAAACCCAAGCTTGGTTGTTCGACAAAAGAGAGCCTGACAGGGTATAGTTCGGATTTTGACTGATACTGTTACCAAAGCTGCTTATCAATATCAGTAATTACCAACGCTCTTATCTATACTTTTTTTTATTTTTAAAGTGTCTGGGGGCTAGATATATTTTTCCCCAAAGGCAGTAACATTGTATGTAAAATTCTATGCTAACCATAACATTGACTTTCACTGTTATGCGGATGACACCCAGCTCTATTTATCTATGAAGCCCCATCACATTAATACATTTCTGAAAGTACAGGCCTTGAAAAGTGTGAATGACCCATAATTTTCTGCTCCTAAATTCTAGTAAAACAGAAGTCATAATTTTTGATGTAAAACACCTCAGAAATTCAATACCCAATTCATCCCACCTCAGGACCTCAGTGCTGCCTTTGATACCATTGATCACAGCCTTTTGCTGCACAGATTAGAGCACATTATTGGAATTAAAAGTACAGGGCGGGGCTGGTTTAAATCATATCTGACAGGTTCTAGTTCATTCATATTAATGACATTTCTTCTACACTGATGAGGGTCTGCCATGGCGTCCCACAGGGTTCAGTACTGGGACCGATCTTTTTCAGATGTGAACATGTATTCAGATGTGAGAAAAAGATTTACCAGAAATAAAATGTAGGTAGATGGGAGATTCAATTTTTTAATTTGTATTATTTTTTTCAATCATCTGCAGTGTAATTGCGATTATATTAGGACACAAACCTAGTGAGTGGTAATAGTTAGACTTGCCTTAATTAGTTCAGCATAGGAACAACTAGATATGGACTCCACTCCAAATCTCAGTCATCACGCACCTGGCCTAGTGTTGCTGGTTTGACCAAGAACCAACCTAAACAAGCTCCTTCCCAATGTAAAATTTCCATAGTGTAAAACAATGATTAGGTGGTCTGAGTCCAGCTTTAGCTTCTTAAAGAGAGACTGGTGCATCAAAGTAAGAAGAGTGTTAAATCCATCCATCCATTTTCTATACCCGTTTCATCCTTGAAGGGTCACGGGGATCTGCTGGAGCCTATCCCAGCTGTCTACGGGCGAAAGGCAGGGGTTCACCCTGGACAGGTCGCCAGTCCATCGCAGGGTCACACATACAGACACACAACCACTCACACTTACATTCACACCCTATGGGCAATTTGGAATTATCAATTAACCTGACATGCATGTCTTTGGACATTTCTCTCTCTTGCAGTTATACCAAACTAAACAGAGTGTTAAATCAAGAGGTCTATTATAACATACAGACCTTAGCATAAAACAGGAGAAACCCAAGTATCGTGAAAATTGCATCCACTGGGTGGTAGCACCGGTTAAAACTCGTCGTTATCGCTGCATTTGGGGCTTTAGTGTGTCGTGTAAACATCTGGTTTCAAAGCCTATGCAAGTCCTCCTGACTTGGAAGGTGCCAGTTTAGCGTGAGGGTAAGGACAAAACGGGAAGGAATATTGATAGCCCCCCATTAATTAGGAACAGATCAACACTGACTGCGAGAAAACTGGTGATCCTGTCTGTTTAGTTTGGCATAACTGCAAGAGAGAGAAATGCTCATGTCTGCAAAACCCTAGATGTCCCATTAGGTTCTGGCCCCACCGTGGCCCCTGTTAACCATCTCTGGTGCAGTTTTAATTAGACTGAAATTTATTGACAGATATTTATATAAGTTTACTTTTTAGTTTCTATATGCTAGAAACATAATCACAAGATTTTCGGCTTCAAAATAAAGCTGAAATACTGGTCATTGGCGTTAAAATTCAAAGAGGAAAAACTAAAAAAAAAACGAGTTACATTGAACCCATCAGAATGAGCTCAAATCTTTTAAATCTTTTTTTTACTTTAAGTTATATAACAAACTATACAGCTTCATCATTCAAGGGATGCTTCCAGATTGTGATTGTTTCTCAAGCCAGTGCAGCGACTGCTGACGCTTTTATCACCTGTAGACTGCTGCAACGCTCTGCTTTATGCTCTCTTCAAAAAAAGAGTACATCTCAGCTACGACTGCCTCTAAACTCAGCAGTATGAATAATGACTGAGACCAAAAAGAGAGCACATATAACACCGACTTTACACTCTAAACTATTATTCTGTGGGTGTGATTAAAACTAACTGAACACAGTAATCCATCTCAGGGCTCCAAACGTTTGACAGGAGCAGTTTATCACCTTTATTTCCCATTAGAAACTAACTTGATCTTTTGGAGGACAAAAGGAATTTATAGACCCCATATCACTTGATTGAAAGTAAAGAACAGAATTGCATTTATTTTATTACAACTGGGACTTATTTCTTTATGAAACTTTTAAACTTAGATCAGTCTCATATGTTTATTTTCTTCTCATTAATGTCAATGACTTTACACTTTTCTGAGTTGAAAGCATATTTTCTTTTGCTTTTCTAATTGTACAGTGGATATTCTGTGAATATCTGCATTGAGCCTGGGTTTGCATAAATACCAAATCTGCCACTGAATCAGTGGCAGCCATAATGATACACTGTACTTTACCTGTACACAAAGTGTCACTGTCTACGACAGATGTTACATGGATGAGCATTAGATTTGGGCAAGTACATTTTATGGCAATGATAGAAATGGAATAGTATTTCCAATCTAAATGCTAAAATAAGTGGCTGATGCTTGTAGCTTTATATCATAAAATGGATCATAAAATTTAATTGAATGCAAAGTTATTAGTTCTTTGTAGTAATGTAGACAATGTTAACTCTTTGAAGTTTGAAATTTAGCTTCATCATCTTACACTGAAGTTCTTTCCCCTGATAATTATAATATTACTTACTGGCGTGCAGGGTTTAGGTGGAAACATTTGTCACGCATCAACCCCACCACCTGCCGCCGACTCGCCCTCCTCAAAACCCATTATCACTTTGCACAGCAATAAACAGTCCATTAAATTGCCCTAATGAAAAATAAACACTGCAATTTTGAAGGAAATACTGAAAAGGAACAATATTTATTGATGCAAACTTCAAACATGATTGCTGTTGTTTAGTTAGAGCAAGGCTGGAATGCACATTTTTTAATCAATAGCTATTTGGATACAATCAACCACAATGATTGACTTTGCCAGAAAATGCTAGATGCACAATTACTGCTAGTCAAAATGCATTTATATATTTTTCCAGGGATTTTGGACTCTGAAGCAGATGACTGGATCTCTCTGTGTTAGGCTGTAGAAGCAGAGTGTCATGTATTGTAATGCAGCCTGGATGCTGACTTGGCTCACTGAGCAGCAAATGGACTGGGCTCAGTAGCTCCCACTGGAAGTGGCTCTTATGAAGGACTCAGCTTCTTTGTTTTTAGCCTGTGTTGCTATTTTTATTTGTTTGCATCACATACACTATATTCTCAAAAGTATTTGCTCATCCATCCAAATGATCAGAATCAGGTGTTCCAGTCATTTCCATGTCCACAGGTGTATTAAATTAAGCACCCAGACATGCAGACTGTTTCTACAAACATTTGTGAGAGAATGGGTCTCTCTCAGGAGCTCAGTGAATTCTAGCTGGAACTGTGATAGGATGACACCTGGGCAACAAATCCAGTCATGACATTTCCTCTCTCCTAAGTATTCCCCAGTCAACTGTCAGCTGTATAATTTTTTTGAGATTCATGTTTTTTATTATCATTTTTCATCAATACAAACAACAAAGACCAACATCACAATAACAGAAAGAGCAACCCCTTAGTAAATTACATCAGCTCAATTCTAAATCCAAGGAAAGATAGGATGGAGAAAGTTTATAATTTAGTTAGGACTATGCGAAAACAAACAGAAAAAAAAATAAAATAAAATAAGTAAAATAATAATAATAATAAAATAATAAAAAATAAATGAATAAAATTGAGATGAATAACATTTATGGCAATGGTACACAAGATTTAACGGTTATGTATGAGTTGGACTTCTGTCTAAATTCTCAATATAGGTTATCCACTTATTCCATTTTGACATATATAGGTCTACATTGTTCATAAGTCTGAACGTCAGCTTTTCCAAAGCTGCCAGGTGACCGATCTGGCTAGACCAGAGACTGGCAGAGGGAGCTTCTGAGGCCTTCCATTCACATATGATTAGTTTGCGCCCCAGCATGAGTACTGTCTGGATCCACTCAGCATCTGAAGGGCACTGTCAGCTGTATTATAAGGAAATGGAAGTGTCTCTCACAAAGGGCTAATTGAATCCACATGCAACAACACATATGCACCAACAACGATGTGCAGAGTTTTGCCTAATTAGAAACAAAGCAACAGCAGTTATGGTGTGTTAGTGTTTTTAACTACAACACAGTGTCTTTCTTGCCCAGATTTATCCGTCATTATTCATGGCATATGAGTGTCACTAGCACTGTCAATTAATGTTGAGCATTATAATCAAATATTCTCTATTTGCCCTCTCTGAAACCAGTGAAAACAAACACCACAGGGTGTTCAGTAATGCCCGCAATGTTGAGCTATCAGTTGTGAACTTTTATTGATTTTACTCCGGGATGCCATTCAACAATGGTAATACTGCAGAGCATCAACAGAACTGTTGAATAAATGCTCAGTCCATGATTGCTCTTCTTGGAACCATGGATGGGGACAGTTGGTGCACCTCTGACAAGACTCAAAGGGCCCTATCTTGCGCCAAACCTCCAAAACCTGCTATTAAGGGATATTAGGTATTGGGAGGGGCGTTCCCCCACAAAGAACGCAATCTTCCACCTCCCAAAACCCACGATCTTACCTGCAAAAAGCACTATATTATGCACACATTATGCATGGGAGTGGTTAGGGCGTTCCACCTGTTTAACCAATCAGTGCGTCAGTAGCCATTGCCTTTAAGAGCAGGTTGCAGTACCTGCAAACTGCCATGGAGCGTCTTTTCACCCAGATCAGAGCAGCTCTCATGGGCAGCTGGTCTGTGACTATGCTGTAGAGCTTCCTCCTCTTTTTTCCTCCTCCTCCTCTGCACTGATATATACATAACTAGCTTTAACTAATGTGGAGCAAATGATTTAATCATTTCGTACTCCAAGAAGTTTCAACAAACTGCTCAGAAAAAAATAGAGCCGGTGAGCTTCCAGGAAAGCATTTATTAACTAGAAAAGCAATCGGAGAGCGCAGACCTCCGCCAAGCACAGCAGTTGTGGTTGCTTTAGGGTTCAAGAAACAACTAAACAGCGTAATGTTATCGAAAATTTGAAAGTGATCCAGAATCCACCGGATCACACCCAAAATAAAATCAGTTCTTCCTTTTCACATTTCTGACAACTCCTGAAAATGTCATCAAAATCCATCCATAACTTTTTGAGTTATCTTGAACATATCCCCTGCGCAAAGACGCACAGCTGCGCCAAGACGCATAGCCGCTGGAAGCGGTGCTTTTTAAAATACTGCAGAACGGATCATTGGATGAGCATTGAGCAAGATGAACACGTATGATGACATCTACCTTCTACCAGTGAGCGCATCTCGGGTGCTCCAGTGCACAAGGAGAGGGTCAGAGGGATACGAGCACAGTACAAGAAACTCCACAACAGAGTTCTGTGATCTCCTCGTTTCCTCCACAGCAAACATCTGAATGAGATCATGTCACAGCTGTACAGACATCATCTGCCCTTAAGAGAATAATAACGTATGCAAGTAATACAGTGATGCACAATCGAGAGGTAGAGCCGGTTGTGCAGTCCACATGTGACTGGGTGGACGCGCAATGACAGGATTTGGACGCGCTCTTTTACGCGCCGACATGCCAGTTGCGCTTTCCACAAACTCGGTATCTTGCGGTACTGGTGTCTCGCAGACACACCAGTACCGAGATACCAGTACCGCAAGATACCAAATTCGTGGAAAGCGCAGGAGACACGCCCATTGCCGCGCCCACAATGTGCTTAAGGGAGACGGCAAAATGGGTAACAGGTTTTGGGAGGTGGAAGATTGCATTTCGGTTGGCAGAGACTCCTAAATCTTAGATTTGCAGGTAATGGGTATTGGGTATTGGGTATTGGGAGGTGCAAGATAGGGCCCAAACTGTCACTCAACTTAAGTAATAGTGTGGGTCAAAGTGAAGTAATTTATCTTTGTAAGTGTGAAGGAAGTGTATACAAAGGACTGCATGTACAGGTATCTCCTTCCAGTCCCTTGAGGATTGTTTTAAGTCTGTACTTACCTTGATTTAAAAATATTTGCCTTGTGAAGTTCTCCAGTGTAGAACAAACACTGATATGTGAGCATTTCTTTACACAAACCGTGGTTCTGCGGTACAGCCACAAGGTAGACTAAAATCAAGACTGCAGATAGAAGATCTGTCACGGGACAAAAAATGTCCAAGTTTGAATATTATATTCATCATTATGAGTTGGTCCTCTTTTCCTAAGAGAGTCATGGGTTACAGCGTGATGAGCAGCATAATTTAATATGCTCTTGGTCCTTCATGTGCCAGTCAAAAAGCACAGAGGGGGCACATCATGGAGCCCCGACTCTACACGAAGAAGATCAAAATAATAGATATTATATAATATAATGCAAAAAAAATATTGGCTCGCTATGTCATGCACAACATGACCATGAAATGAGGACTTGCAGTGCTGGAGATGCCTAATGTACCTGAAGCTACTTGGACACGTCAGTAACGTATTATATTCTACACAGCAGGATGAGTGGTTTCATTGGACCAGCACTGGTGGGCTACTCAAACATCAACAGTAATTTTAAAAGGTAAAACATGTTTGGGGGGGGGGGCTGAAAAAAGTTTTTGGCCAACAAACTTTGAGTTAAAGAAATTAATGCAATTAATTCCAACCTGTTGTTTCTTAAAATGTCTGTTGAAAGCAATAGATCCCCTGAATGTCACAATGCGTAGCGATATAGCACATCTAACATCATATCAAATCAATTTTGCTTCACTTCTTGAGTGCTTAATTGGACAGTTGGATCTTCTTTAAAAAAAAAAAAAACTTTAGTAAACCTCATGCAACCTGCTTTTCTGATAAATAAAATCCAGCTAACATGAAGAGAACTTTGAATGTGTAGAGGAATGAACTACAAAGTAGCTTCAACACAACTGTTTGTCTCAGAAAGTGTGTCGACACATTTGACTGATATTATTTATAAATACAACATATTGAAACCTACTTTATTTCCATATATTCATCCACATCATCTCATAAATTAACACTCCAGCGGTTTTAAATATCTAACAAAACATGAGAACATTTTTTTGCTGAAATACTGTACAATCACTATTACGGGTAATGAATGTTGATTATCATGGAACATTTCATAATAGATAATAATGGTATGAAAAGACTGGAATAAAGAAAAAACAAGCTGTTTATTCTGTGTAAAGAAGGGACACATTTCAACAGTGTAAAGCAGCCTCACAAAATTACTAAAGTGCAACCAAGAGCAGCGGCTAAGTAACGATTTAAAGAAAAAAAGTCAGATGAAATTCACAGATAAGACACCACTGAGGGCTGTTATCCCAGACAGCTGGCACAGCTTGTACAACAAAATAACTCTCAGTACTGAGCAGGTTGGATCATCCTGATGCAGATTTAACAACCATTAAGGCCTCAGTGAAGCATGGAAAATCAAATCAAATGAATGAGAAGAAAGAATAAGAATAAAAATATCCCTAATAAAGGCACAGAGAAATTTTAGTAAAGAAAAAGACATTTGTTACAGATCAGAGATCAGAATAGGTCCAGCCTTGAACAAATAATTAGTTTTGATATATTTTCCTTCAAATGTCACAGTAAATTTAGAACCAATCTTCCTGCAATCATTCTTTCCAGCTGAATGGAGCCACATTTGATAGTTTATGGTCTTCCCTCCTTCTGGCTGCTTCAACAAACAGATGTGAAGAAATAAAAGCACTTGGGCAGCTCTCCATCTTGGCCATCCCTATTCCACCTGCCTCTCTGTTCATGAGATGGGAAAAAAAAGCAGATGAAGATTTAAATAAAAAAGAGCCATGGGGGACATTCCTGATTTTAAATATAGTATTGAGAAGACAGCTTCAAACTGCAGCCTGATGACATGTATTGAACTGTCTAAACTCATGTGAGACTAGAAAACAATTCTATTGGCTGATATGATATGACATCAGTATTGTTGGATTCTCTTCACTCTCTCTTTGGTACACTTTGATCTAAAGCAGTGTTCCTCAAATCAAATTCTCTGCATGTTTTACATGTTTCACTGCTCCACAACACCTTACTGCAATGAATTGAAGATCATCATCATCAGCAGCTCAAGGTCTCTTCATGATCCATTCATTTTAGTCAGGGGTGTTAGAGCAGTGGTCCCCAACCCATGGGCTGTGGATCAAATGGTACCGGGCTGCGCAAGAAAAATTTATTTTTTAAAGTTTTATTTATTTATTTATTTATTTATTTATTATACGAGTCTGGATGAGCTTTTATTTTGAAAATCTTTTATTTTGAAGAATGACTGGATTCTCTCCATTACATCTCGGCAGCGTTGCCAGGTGTACGATAATTATCGTATTTGTACGATAATTTGGCCCTCTGTATGATCAATAATTTAAAAAAAAAGGCCAAATGTACGATAATTTGACCATTTCAAATTATTGCCTGCCACAACTGTTTGCCGGAGAGTGGGTTTTTTTTTTGTTTTTTTTTGTGAATCCTGAAGGCATCTGTTCCCATGTGACATGTTTCCAGCCAATCATGCTTTGCTGAGCGTGAGATCCGAGTGTTTTGTCTCAGAACAACGAGCATGATAGACTGAATGGTCGGCCGCGCATGCCACACGAGACGCTCACAGTCAGGACCAGATCAGGAAGTCGAGCGAGCCAGATTTAAACAGACTTTAAGCAGAAGAGAAAAGCCAAGGGGAAAGAAATTAGTCCCCAAAATTGCCTCCAGGCCTCATAATTTGGCTCTTAGTTCCCACCTCTCATTTGTTTTTGGGGGACATATTGGTCTAACGCAACTGTAAGTTGGGGCTGACGTGGTGCCGTTAACTCTGTGAGTGCCTGTGGGACGCAATTTAACACTAGAGTGATTATACTTGACTATAGCGCATCATAGGGCTTGTTATTTTGGTTATGACAGATGTACGGTAATTTCCCTCAAAATACGATCATTTTGAGTCTCTGGTACAATAATCCTACATTTCCCACATGGCAATGCTGCATCTCAGTCACTTAAGCGCCAAAATTTAACCAAGCTAACAAAACAAGTAAGAAACAGACGCCTTTGGAAAGTTTCCTTGTAAAGGGGAAAATGCACAGTAAAGTGAAAGAACAGCCTACGACTTCCAAGAAAAAAACTGTTAACAGACAACACCAGGAGTCCTACTTGAAATATGTATTTATCACGACAGGTGATTCCCATGTACCAAGCCTGCTCTGCATGTTTTTTTTGTTATTTACCGTATTTTCCGGACTATAAAGCGCACCTAAATATAAGCCGCACCCACTAAAATTTAAACGAAAAATATATTTTATCACGTATACACCGCACTGGACTATAAGGCGCCGGTATCCAGGCTAATGGCTAATGGCGGCTTTATAGAGAGTGGCGATGCTGCCATCTGGTGGATTGGGACACTAACTATGATGTTCAAAACTCTGATATTTGTTTTGATGCTCTGCCTAGCAACCCCACTGACACATATTGGACCCAAATGACGTTTATAGACGTCAGTAATAGGTATTGATGCTCAGAAAATGAATGTAGAGTAGCATAGCCAACATAGGCTGCTTAACAAAAACAGAATAGCTTTAACTACTTGGTTTGTTTTTTAGTTTTTGCACTTCCTGCTAGAGCGCCCCCTGAGGGCTAAAGAAAAATTCATTGAAAACTCGCATCTCTGTATAAGCCTCATGGTTTAAAGTGTGGGACAAAATAGCGGTTTATAATGGCTACAGAGGATGTTACCAGAGACTTTGATGTTATACTCATGTTATGTTATTGGCATAATGTATACACATCTATACCGAGATATCATTTTTAAATCCTAGTAGTAATTTGTTGCTTACATGTCTGTTCTGTTTACCTACAGCAACACCAAACATTTACGCATCTTAAACATAAAAAAAAATATTTTTAAAAATAATTTATAATAGTATATATTATGGGAGAAGCTTTAGGAAGTCTGGATCTACTTCTGTAACTGGTTACATAAGAACCCCATTTTTCACCAGCCTGAGCAGCGACAGCGTATTCAGTCACCTGCTGCTTTGTCAACAGACAAACTCATTTACCTCCTCTAGTGTCACCATGCTCCTTTTTTTTTCTCTCTCATATCAACAGCCCAGCCGCCGTTGTGCAAACAATGACAGTAAAAGTCTGTAACGGGTACACTGTGCTTTCACTCTGCCTCTCTCCAACTTGCAGTGCTCTCACCCAAAATGTGCACCTGCCATGTGGTGTGATTATCTGCTGCCTGAAGAACACACGTAGCAACCAAAAGCCTGCATGCAAGTTAGAGCAACAATGTCACCAGTGTAACTCTGGCGCTGCAGGCACATCCATGTGATCTTATTTATTTTATTTTTATCTTTTTTACCGTAGTTTGTTGTATCATATCAGTAAACCCTTGAACTGAGAGTGCTTATTCAAGAAATGGTGGGAAAAAATGGTATCAAACCATAGTATTTCATATTCTGTGTTCCAACTTGATCCTTACACAGCAGGTCATGAGCACATGAGGTTAATTTATGGGACTATTGTAAATAATTGGAAAAAATCATGTTAGTTGTTGAGGTTGCTCAGAAACTCTCACGACAAAGCGTTACGCCATATAGTTTTCTGGTATAACTACCATTTTCCTAAAAAAGCTTTGGTTCAATTATTAGTCTTTCCTCTAGAGCAGCCATTCCCAAACTTCAGAATACCAAGGCCCAATTTGAAATGTGAAAAATCTCTGCGGCCCACTGAAACCTTTATCACAACTGTGATCAACATTCAGGACTAGAAGCTATGTTCTGATATTAATGTAGGGGGTCAACAATTAAGGTGACACTTGTCATATTAAGTTATAATGAAAATAGAATAAAACTTAACTGGTTTGTTTTGTTACTTCTTAATGCTTTGAAATCATGTTGTTAATATTTTACAGTAATTACTAACATATTTAAAAAAGATCAAGGATTTAAAACATATTTGTTTAATTTCAATGACTTCTCACTGCCCACCTGCAGTACTGTGGCAGCCCACCAGGGGGCTGCGACCCACACTTTGGGAATCACTGTTCCAGACTTTTTTTTTCTTTGTCTTTTGTCTTCAAATCCATCCACACCTTCACTCCTGGAAGACTCCAGGTGACTTTAGGGGATATCTTTTCACCAGAGTTCAAAATTCTGACATGGAGAACGTTAACCCACCCAGAGGAGCTCAGCGCCGATGCTTCCAACCCGTACGCATCTCTGCGCTGAGGTGAAACTGGTTACCCACTGAGCCATCGAGTCACCCAATTAAGAGTCTGGGTTTTGGTGGAAGTGAGAGCTGTGTCTCTGAGCCTTCAGTTCCACCTCAGTAGTGTTGTCAGGATCCTTGTTCACCACCTGACAGGGTCCTGGAAAGGTCCTGGAGGGTTCTGGAACAATGTTTATATCACTTTTTCTTTTTTCTTTCTGTTTTACACATCCGTACGTGTGAGATACAAGACATCTGAATGTGAAAACTCACACTCTTTGTTTCTTCGTCTCCTTTGTTCTTCACTTATCCAGAGTCATTTCAAATGTAAGGTGACATAACATTTTCCAAATTTCTTTAATTTTTTTTCTTTTACTCCTGTTTTCACTCTGTACTGTAGAATCATTCTGCCTCTCACGGCCAGATCCCTCCACCTGCAGCTAACCTGTTTTTTGTTGTTGTTGTTTTTTTTTCGCTTAGATTTTAAATGGTAATTGTTACTTTATTGTGTTATATGTGTTGGCTGGAAGGACGAGAACTATTTTAGGTAAGGTATGCATGGAAACAGGGTAGCAACAGCAGGTTACAGAGACTTAGACCTTTGTTTGGCAGCAGTGACGCATAACGGCTTTCAGTTGGAAGTGAAAGCTGCATCTGCTTATTAGGATACGTCATACATGTAACAATCATTGCCATGCACCTTACTTCACTTTAACTTCACATATCAGTCAAAAGCTAAATCCTAACTGAACCCTGAACCCCAGACTGGCTTAAAAACAGTTTTTAAAATGTCTACTAAACTCAAATAAAGACATGTCCAATACAAGTTTTGTCAACATGCTTGGAATTTTTAGACCAGGTTGCTAGTAAAGGTTGTCATGCAGCTCGATGTTTTGTTAAAGTGACATTTTTGGGCGAGTTTATAGACTGGAGCTGTGTCTTTCTGAAAGTGAAATCCTGTCCTGTAAATGATGCATACCAGTACCAGTGACATTACGTTACAATGAGATGTTGCTATTTTGTGTTGCTGGAAATTTCTACATCATTTTAGATTTGTTTGTAGATGGAAAATAAAGATGAAAAGATCATCTCAAAATTAATATAGTTTTGTTTTTCTCACCATTTAACATTTGAGAAGTTCTGTGGGTAAACCAGTTTGACATGACTGCTGCTGGATGAGTAGGACATGATTATATTTTTCTTTTTTTTTAAATAATAGCTGTTCTTGATGCTGTTTCTGTATGGATTCCAGGAATTTCAAGGTCTTTATTATTTTATTATTTTAATGTTACATGTCTGTGCACATTAGGATGAGATGTCAATAGAATACAGATAGATCTGCAGGTCTGTTCTGATTTTAATTTATACATAAATTATACATATTTTTGAAATATTATCAGTATTAAAGGAGATACATTATGACCTATTTTGAAAAGCAAACATCTTAACCCCACTCCACCCCCCTCTTATTTGGGGCTCATTTTAAACCGGTGTTCCAGCAAATGCACCATGATCTGAAGTTGGCTGGAGGAAAAGCTTTGGAGGCTGGATAATTCCTGGGTCTGCAGTGCCACAACAGCCTGCAACTCTGAGTACCTGAATCTGAATAGTGGTGGTCCCACGCAAAGTGACGAGGTTGTGTTGTGTGAGAGGTTTTAGTTCGCTGTCTCTCCACTCAACATATAATCTAATACAGTTTCTCAAACTTTTAATCCTGCGTACCACCTAAGAAACTGTTCAGCTCTCTGAGTACCACCTTGATGACTTATTGTATTTATTGTTACCTGAATTTCATTTGAAACGTTGTATTTATAATGCATTGTATGTTTCTGATTTTTTTTTTTTAAGCGAAAATGTGGAAAGTTCTGACGTTCCCCCGCGTGGTATGTGTACCACAGTTTGCGCACCGCTGTTCTAACACACTAAAGCATAAGCACACACGCACGTACGCGAAATAAAATAAAATGCAGTTGTGCCCAAAATAATAGCAGTATGTTTTGAAAGGAGTGAGTTAAGCTTATAATCCTTATAAAAGTAAAGGAAAATGAATGTTAGATGGTTAAAAAAAAAAAAAAACGTGTTTACAAACTCAAACACTTAGGGCCTGATTTACTAAATGTTTGTGTGCGTAAAAACGTGTGCAAACTTGACACCACCCGCAAACCAATGTGCAAGCTGATCTACCAACAGCGTGCAAAGAGGACTGCGCCTCTCAAATGAGCAAAATAGCACTAGCTGTTCATTTAGTACTTTTGCCCTGATGAATAATCAATATGGGGCGTACCCGCCAGAAAGCGCTAAATACTGGGAGGGGAAAATGCAAATAGGTTCATTTACCACACGCAATGAGATTTACCAACCCTGAAAGTAATTGCGGGGATTGTGATTGCGTCTGTATTTAATACGTTCGAAAGGAAGGTGCTAATCTGCCCAGCATTACGCACCGATGGCTGCTGTTATTGTGGCAAGGAGGCGACATCGCCAAAATCAAAGAATACGCAGAGAGAGAGTCTTTCGGACTCGTGTAAATTTGTTTGGAATGAATGAAAACCAGATAGTTGAAACTTAAGGGCTGATTTGGAGCAGGTCACAAGCACATGCAAAAGGAGAAATATTTTATTTGAATGTTAAATCGAGTGTTATTCAGCAAAAGGTTGCCACAGGAGGCACATTCATTTTTTTATTTGTGATAATAAATAAATCACGTGTTTTCATGGAGAAAAAAGTGTTTCTTATTGTGCGCCTACCTTGTTCTGCAGTTGGCTCTAGCGTGTCATACCCCAGTATCATCTGCTCCTCGCAGAAGGTGAGCTGCACCTGCTGCTCAATGCTGGTTAGAGGCATCTCCTCCGCAGGCCCTCCACCTGTCTTGTTTGCCGAAGTTTTATTAAAGGCCACTTTTTCTTTAGTTCTTTGCCTTATATCTTGCCACCTTCTTTTAACCTCATCTGCCGTTCTTTTTGTTTTACCAACTGCATTTATTCTATCGCAGATTTTCTCCCATATTGCGTTTCTTTTGGTGATGTTTAAATTTCTTTGCTGTAGTTCATGAATGTGTTTATTTGCCTCTTCCACTAATATCTCTAACTCCAACTCGTCAAATTTCATTTTGCGCTTGCGTCTATCCTGCTTTCCATCCAGACTCTCCATGGCGCAAACCATAAGACACGCAACACCTCATTTAAATACTGCGGTTTGCACCTGTTATCATTTGCGCGAGCATTCTTAGTTGATCACCCGCAAAACACACAACAACAGCACGCGCAAACTTTTTCAGTGCACACGCAATTTAGTACTCTTTATTTAGGATCTTAGTAAATCAGGCCCTTAAAGTACAAACTGAGAAATGTTTGCAGGTTGATCTTTCCTGTGAGTCACTGAACTAATATTTAGTTGTTTAATCTCTGTTTCCGAGAACTGTTTCACATTCATGAAGTCGACCAGCTTCTGTCACTGGTTTTCCAGTCCAGGACCGCTGGACCACATTCAGTAATTCCTCTGCATTTCCTGGTTTTGCCTCAGAAAGAACATTTTTGAGTTTTCTATTGGATCCAGGTCCATGGAGGGGACTGATCATGATGCTCCTCCACCATGCTTCTCTGTCTTCAGTGAACTGTGGCTTGATTTCAGCGTTGGGAGGTCATCTGACAAACTGTCTGTTGCTCCTGGACCCAAAAAGAACAATCTAGCTGTCATCAGTCCATAAATGTTGCTCTATTTCTCTTTAGGTTGTTCTTTGGAAAATTGTAACCTCTTCAGCCCACATAGGTGTCCTCAACTGTAATTGTTACAGTATTCACAGGGGATTTTAGACCTTCTTGCACTGCTTTCTGGTTTTGGTGGCTATTTTAAAGCATGTGAGATGACTTATCATCTTCTTTTCCAATTCTTTATATGTTTTCTCTTCTCCAATCAACTTTTAGCATGCTGTTTTTTCTGAACAATGTCTAGAAGGACCAATTTTACATGGATTTTCAGGGAGAATTGCATCATAACGAGCATGTCCAACATTTGCTGCCTTCATCCTTAAATAAGGACCACCTGTTTCTTCACAGAGGCAGCTGTTTTCAAAGAAGGAAACAGGTGTATTTTCTGTGAAAAACATGTTTTTTCACAGAATGAATGACCTTACGAGTTGAGCTCCACACTATTTTTTTTAACAGCTTAATGTTCCTTTTTCTTCACTTTCTGTAAAGTAAAGTAATGATATATTTGATACATTTTTCTTCATGTTATGATTTGAAATAGAATGTGCAGTGTTCTCAATGCATTTACATGTTTGGAAATAAAAGCCCCCTGGTTTTAGAGCTTTTCTCTTTTTTTTTTTTTTTTAAACACACTGAAGTTAATTGAAAAAGAAACAAAGCAGACTGTAAATGTGTTAGTCCTGTCAAATTTTAGTGGAAATCCTAATCACACAATATGACATTTTTAATAAAACACAATGACGGACCATGTGTTTTTAAGGGCAGCAACAGGAGAATGAAAATATAATTACACATATTTCTCCTTTGTGTCCTTGTCTAGCTCTTCTTTATGCAACCATCTTTGGAAACGTGACCACCATCTTCCAACAGATGTATGCCAACACCAACCGCTACCACGAGATGCTCAACAACGTCAGAGACTTCCTGAAGCTCTACCAGGTTCCCAAGGGCCTGAGTGAGCGGGTGATGGACTACATCGTCTCCACCTGGTCGATGACCAAAGGCATCGACACAGAAAAGGTCAGACTAAGAGGCCATAGTTTGGGTTTAGAGGTTTTTTTGGTATTGACATGATGTCTCTCTGTGGGTACATTTGGCTTGTTTTGAGTCATAGCACCATTTACGTCAGTCTCACTGTGCAAACACTATGCTGCTGTTTTTGCTATTCCAGTTGGTTACAATAACTATTTAGTCACATGTGAAGAGGAAAAATCTGTAAGGACACAGTTTTATAATCAATATCAATATCAAGTGGACTTTTATTATTACTGAGGAAGAAAAAAAAGATCCATCTATCCATCCATCTATCCATCCATCCCGTCTTCAGTCCGATTCAGGGTCACATAGGGTCTGCAGGAGCCTGCAGTATAAGCCATCACTGGGGGGCATTCAGGATATATGCTGGACAGGTCACCTGTCAATCACAGGGTGGATTATGAACAACATCACACTACTTAAAATTATTGTATGAATTTGAATAATCTCAGAAATAAATATGCATGAATCACTTTCTGCCAGTTTACATATGAAATACTCATGTTCCTTGTACTCTCACAGCTGTTTATTTTTTAAAAGTAAGATTATTAATTCCTAATTGTCAGATTTTAAAAAGACAACTGCCTGTTTTTCATTAAAACTTGACTTACACAGATGGAGCAGGTACTCTGAAGTTTCACCACCAAACTACTGACTCAGGAAAGGTAAAGAGATGGAAGCACGGGAGCTATCTTCTCAGTGTCACTTGGTTTGAAAGACACTATATTTAATAGTTTCACATCTTTTCAATATCTAATCTCTATTTTTAACAGCCTTCCTATCCATTTTAACTGTTTCTCTTTCATCTCAGACTTTTCTGGATTGCTTTCAGTTATTTGCACAAATTAAACCACAAATTATTATTTTTGGGTGATTTTTGGCTTGTCTGTTTACAATCAAGTCTTAAATCTTCTTAACTGTCTGAACTTTAGGTTATTTGATTTTATGTAATCACATTTTTGAATAGTAGCATATTTACTACAAATTTACACTGAGGCCCTTGAACTGGCATTGCGTTTTCTTATACTGATCAATATTGATGTTCCAAACAATCACCTGTTCTCAGTTTTTGATCAACCAAGCAGCCTTTTTTATGAAGTAACAGTAAATCCATCAGACCCAAATGTGAAGACTTTTAGAATCTACTTCAGTAGTAACATTTAAACTTTTTTGAGAATGATGGCTCCTTAGCTTTTTAAATTTCAGGCATTTTAAGCTTTGCTACCTGAGCTGCAACGGCAGCAAGTTTTTTTTTTCCTTATTTTTTTTCCTTACACCCGAACATAGAGCAGACTAGAGCAGCTACGACCATGCACAAATTAAAAAAAGAAAAACAACAAAAAAAAAAAACAATCAAACATTCTCTGATGGAAATATTATCAATTCTGGTGCACTAATTTTCCCTGAGAAGAAAGAACCATTTGAGAGTGCCCCCATCTTCAGGTTAATTATACCAAAAAGGATTGGGGATACCACAGGAAATCTGGAGTTGCAGCTTCAAAACAAAATAGAAAAATTCAGTTTTTTCTCCACAGCTTTGAACTGGAGTAGTGACATCCACAACCTAGACCAAGACTTTGAGATTATGGAGAAGCTGGCACCAGTCTGGTAAATAAAAAAGACTGGGAGGAACAGGAAGTAGGAGAACTTGGTAGGTTTTAAAAATCAATGGTTATCCAAATCTGAAATGCGGCAATGGCTTACTTTTAAATCAGATGCCAGATAAAGAAGCTGATAGAAGAGATTTTGTAAGAAGACATCCCAGATTTTGACTCAAATGCAAATGGAAGAATCTGCATTTGCTTTTGGTGTGACTGCACTAAGGGATGGACTGAATGTCAAACTGCAATAAAACTCAGTGAAGGCCAGTGAGAAAGTTGTAGTTTATTACAACCAAGTTGTGGGATTGGATTTTAACTTGCACGGCAACCCAGAAAAAGCTGAAGACTGATTGCCTTTGCAGGGGCTTTTCCATGTTAGCAGCACTGCATGACGAGTTTTAAAAACTTTAAAACATTTGAAAATGAAATTGAAACATTTTCTTCTCCCCTTTATTGCTTATAATGTGCCCAGTCATGATCATCTTAAACTCACAGAATGAAAGTATGAAACACCACAGTGAGAGCACCTTCAGTGCTGGACGCTGGATTATATATGATCTTTCCACACAATATGCTCTGAAGAGGCTTTTTTTTTTTTTTTTTTTTTTTCAAATCTACCTACGTATATAGTATATGTGGAAAAAAAAACAAAAAACATTGCATTGCTGTATCATAGCAAATGCAGATACAGATTCTCTCTTACTGACAGTCACCTGTCAGCTCTTCGCCAACCTACGTCAGAAAATCAACCCGACTTCAGAATGACGTGTAGAGCTGTTGGCTGACAGCTCCTTCATCCGAGCCGACCAACAGCTCTGAGAATTGGACCGGCAGTGTGGCTTTGCCTGAGGAGGCGAGCCGCTCATGGAAAAACCTTACAGGAGCTTTCACGACTGCTGGCTTTCGCAGCTGAACCTCAAGTGTTGTTTTGGTGGTGACGTGCAACAATTGCTGCATTTAGCTAAGCTAAGCTTGATTGTCAGACCTTTCCAGACCAACCAGAACCAATCACGGAGGTCTGTTTGTAGAATTAACAGAGAATATTGTCCTTGTATGTTGTGTTAAGTTTTTATTCACAGCTGAGAAGTCAACATACAGTAATGCTAAGCAGCTAAAATAATGACAGCAATGGCCTGCTGTCTTAGCCAATGGCTAGCTGTCAAATGACATGTGGCAATCTGATTGGTCAGCTTTATTTCTTCATATGATTTTATCTGATGTGTACAAGAAAAATGTCAAATCTAACTATAGAAACCAAAACCTTTTTTTTTTTTTTTTTAAACCAGGCTTTAAATTCTGCTGCAATGTTGGTCATTTAAACATTTTACTGTTTTAACAGTGCTTTAACATAAAGGAAGTCTATGGGGATTTGCTTTGTTTTGCAGCTGGCAGTGGTCAGTCGAAGAACTGCAACAAAAATCTTCTTCCTTGTCGGTTTCAATCTGGGAGTGGGAGGCTTTGCGTGGAAATATATTTTATGTATTAGTCAACTGTTCCACGTTACCAAAATCAGAAATATTCTCGACCACACTGAAGCATTTGCTCATGAAACAGGTTTCCATCATTCTTCTGTTCAGAACTTTTAGGGTGGGCTTGAAACCAGGGCCTCCTTACTTCATTAGCCTAAGACAAGTGCATGTTATTGACAGTCATGACAACTTCCGACCCGACTCCTCTGCCTTCATCACCAAAGTGCATCTTACTTGGATGTCAAACTTGAAAGAAGGTTACTACACACTACAGAAGGTGTTGAAGGCGCGACACACCTCTTCACAGGATCAGCTTTACCTCAAGGGGATTTAAGAGCCAAATAAACTATTTTATATAGATGCTGTTAAAAGACTTAATGTGCCAGTACTTAGTGGAGATTCACTTTATGAAGAGCCAAGAGGCCTACACACACACACACACACACACACTGAGAAAACCCAAGTCAGTGAATGCTAAGAAAATTGATTTGAGAATTTAGAGGAACATTCAACAGCAGGCTAATTTTTCATCTGGTAGTTTAACAAACTTTCAGAGACAGTTAGAATTAATGGATGCGCTACAGCCTCTGTTTATCACGGCCAGACCGACTCGTTCCTTTCCCAGTGCTGTGCTACAAGATAGTGAATAATCGTGTTAACTCAACAAGCAGGTGACTGAAATGTTAATCATCTGCAGCAAATGTTTGTGATTAAGCTCTTTCGTTTGGTAGTTTGATGTATTACTACAGTTCATATAAACTGTTCGGAGATCAGTTTATGTGAATTGTAGTACAACCCCTAGCTAAAAGTATGGAATCACCAGCCTTGGACGAGCACGCACTCGGACATTTTATTCTGTAGAACAAACTCAGATAAAAAGTATGAAACAATAATGAAGTTTTTCAAAAGTGCAACTCCTTGGCATTCAGAAACACTAAAATAAATGAATAAAAAACATTGTGGTGGTCAGTAAATGTTACTTTTATAGAGCAAGTGCAGGGAAATAAATATGGAATCACTCCATTTTTAGTAGAAAATAAGGATACACCCAGTCAATTTCCTTTCCTTAATTTGGCACCTGCCTCAGATTAAATCTGCTCGTTAGTCAGCCGTTAAAAACAGTGCAGTTATTACACTTTGGAGGGCTGCTGGACCAAGTGGATTGGCAAGAATCATGGCTCCAACAAGAGAGATGTCTCTTGAGACCAAAGACGGGATTATCAAACTTCTTGAGGAAGGAAACTCTACACCAGGGGTCTCAAACTCATTCCTAAAAGGGCCGTGTGGCTGCAGGTTTTTGTTCCAACCCTGCAGAAACACAGCTGAGTAGTGTCACTCAATCAACTGAACTGGTTCAGACCTTCAGTGAAGACAACTAGTTGATTGACTGAAACAACTCAGCTGTGTTTCTGCATGGTTGGAACAAAAATCTGCAGCCACACGGCCCTTTCAGAAATGAGTTTGAGACCTCTGCTCTACACGTATGGTTGCCAAAGATGTGGACTGTTCACAGTCAGCTGTATCGAAGATATGGACCAAGTACAAACAGCATGGGAAGGTTGTTAAATTCAAGCATACTGGTAGACCAAGGAAGACATCTAAGCATCAAGATAAACAACTAAAGGCCATATGTCTTAAAAAACAGAAAATGCACCAGACAAATGAAGAAGAAATGGGAGGAAGCTAGAGTCAATGTATGTGACAGAACTGTGTAAAATCACCTGAAGGAAATGGGAGCTTCATACAGGAAAGCTAAATCATTGACACTCAAACAGAAAAGAACAAGACTACAATGGGTTAAGGAGAGGCAATCATGACTGTGGATGACTGGATAAAGGTTATCTTCAGTGATGAGTCACGAATCTGCATTGGACAAAGTAATGAAGGTGATGATGCTGGAACTTTAGTTTGGTGCCGTTCCAGTGAGATTTACAAAGAGGACTGCCTAAAGAAAACATCAAAAATTCCCACAGTCCTTGATGATATGGGGCTGCATGTCAGGCAAAGGTACTGGGCAGATGGCTGTGGTTAAATCCTCAGTAAATGCACAAGTTTACATTGACATTTTGGACAGCTTTCTTATCCCTTCAATTGAAAAAATGTTTGGAGATGATGAAATCATCTTCCAAGATGACAACGCATCAAAATTGTAAAAACGCATCCCTTGGTGAAAGATGCATTCAGTCAATGTCATGGCCTGCAAACAGCCCAGATCTAAACCCAAATGAAAACCTGTGGTGGAAATTGAAAAAAAAATTGCTCCACAGCAAGGCTCCAACCTGCAAAGATGATCTGAAAACTGCAAAGAGAGTTGGTACCAGACTGATGAAGAATACTGTCTGTCACTCATCAAGTCCATGAATCAGAGACTGCCAGAAAGCCAGAGGTGGTGCAACTAAAAACTAGTGATGTGTTTTGACTGTTTTTTTCTTTGTCTGTTTTTCATGATTCCATATTTTTTTCCTCAGAATGGAGTAATTCCATATTTATTTCCCTGCACTTGCTCTATAAAAGTAACATTTACTGACCACCCCAATGATTTTTATTCATTTGTTTTAGTGTTTCTGAATGCCAAGGAGTTGCACTTTTGAAAAACTTCATTACTGTTTCATGCTTCTTATCTGAGTTTGTTCTACAGATGGAAATGTCTGAGAGAGTGCTCGTCCAAGGCTGGTGTTTCATTACTTTTTGCTAGGGGTTGTAAGTCAACATCATCAGTGGACACACTTTATGATAATTTTATCTTGTTATTGAAAACTATAAGACTTTGGAATGAGAAAGGCTTCTTAAATGGGATAACATGATTTCAGTAACTGCAATACATAAATATTTTTCTAAAGACATCAGGTGTGGGTGGAGGATCATGAGTTTGCTCTGCCATTGTGAAGGATGTGGATGCAGTCCCACCTCGTGGGCATCTAGAACTGTAGTTGTTAATGAGGTAAGATTTTGCATTAATTCATTTGGTGTATGGCTACAACAGTTGTTGTGCTTTATTGTGGAATCTCAGCGTTGTAACCGTTCTGGAGTTAATAATAAACCATATAGTTTAACATTTTCATAATTAAATTACGTAAAGTATACACACTGAGCATATACCAACTGTAATTGCACGAACAACTAAGATCCATACATTTCAATAATTAACTGAATGAAATGGTGCACCACATGACGCACAGATCTGCGCTAAGCAATTAACCACTGTGACTGCAGTGGACTCCCTACTGCCAACCTACTGGACCCACAAATAGCACAGAACAGACTATATTCATAAACCAACACCACAGCGGACACCCACTGCTTCTCAGTGAGGAAATACACGTATAGAAATAAACAAGGTGCGGCAGGATAAACTGAATATACAACGGAAACAATGCTCATTTGTGTCATCAACTGAACATTTTAAGTGTTACAATAAAGTGCACCTTCAACTACAATCTCTAGCAACCTACCCAGAATTATCCCCACAGGTGGGTTGAAGTAGAAAGAAAGGGAAAAGGTTCTGTTAGCTTGGCTGGACGCTATAACTAACTATGGGGGTAATTGTGTCACCTCCTACAGCAGGAGAAAGAAGAAACCATTCACATATATTTCAGAATAAGAGCATTTTATACAGTAATGTTGGAAACTTTAATGATAAATACGCTGTAGAGTAGGGCATCATGGTGGCTCAGGGGGACGTTTGTTCAAGAAAGGTTGAGAACCACTGCTGTAGAGCCTGAGATGTAGATCTTGGGTAATTTGCAACTGCACTGACACTGGGATGAACTTCCTGGGATACTGATGTCCTTAAAAAACTTTGCCAGTTTGATTGATTGCTGCCAATCAAACTGGGAAACTGTTTTGCCTGTGTCCTCATATGTAATTCTTTTGGAATTGAAAGTGAGTGTGATTTCTCTTTTACATGACTGTAATTACAGTGAGAGCTGGCACCAATTAGTGGATATTTTTGTCATTTTGGGAGTGATACTGTGGTACACAGTCAGACCTTTCAAGATGAAACCTCAAAGACCAGATTCTCCCAAAAGCATCTAATTATATCTCCTGCAATGAATGGAGTAACACTAACTGTGCTGTAGTTGAGAACTGTTTCTATGACTTGTTGTCCTCACCTCGATCAGTTTTGTCACATTTAACGCTGCAGGATTTTCGAAGACTTGATATATTCATTTTTTTTCCATCTAAAGACCTGGATTTATCAGACTGTATTTTAAACTAAATATAGCAAATAACATTTCCAGTTTTTAAATTTTGTCCAGGATTTTCCAAAAAGACCTAATGATTCTCATTTAATAATCTCAAAATTGCAGCAAAGACAGAAAGGTACCGTAGAGCAAGAAGGGGCACCCCTGAAACCTATTTGATGATTTTACCACACACAATAACACTGAAACAAGAACTGTCATTAACAGAGATAATTAGAACCAGTTACAGAGTGGATAATCAAAATACAGTCTACACTGGTTTTCCCTGTTTTTGTAAAAGCAGAGAGGAAAAAAACAGTATACACTAACGGAGACACTGCCTACTCCTGCTTTTAACTCCTGCATCAATTAACTGAGGCTCCAACATGAGATTTCAATATCAGTAATTAAATAAAGATAACAGCACTGTGGCTTTGTGTTGCCTCACAGCATCACAATATTTCTAGTTAAAGTCCCAGCAGAGGCTTTTCTGTGTGGAACTGGCTGGTTCTCTCACAGTCCTAAAGGATGTATGTCAGATTCACTGGTGATTTTAAATGACTTACAGGAGTGAGTGTGAGTAGTTGTTTGGTCCTGCAGAGGACCGGGCGACCTGTCCAAGCTGTATCCCTGCCATTCAGCCTAAGAGAGCTGGGATGGGCTCCAGCAGAACGGTTTTAGAGGCTCTGGGGCAGATTACTTTCCTAGCTCTATTAGCATGTGCTCTGAAATCATATATAGCCCAAATGGAAGTGCTAAAACTGCACTGATGCACAAACACAGACGCAACCACTTCATTTCAGTAATGACCAAAGCAGCCTGCCAAAGACCACCACAAAGCTTATTTCTTGTTCCGCAACAGCCCATATAAACATTCTTTGGCTCATATCAAAAAGACTGTTTATGGGGTCGACTTTTACAAATAACTACTCAATGAGTCTCATAAAATTACATTCTAAAGTTTAACAACATTCATGTTTTGTATTGTTTTATTATTTGGGATTGGACAGCAAATATAAGTAAGGAGGAATCACTGAAGTCTAACGTGTAGCCAAATGCCAGTAGAAGGGAAAATCTTTTGGAGTCCAGTTCTCACCCTTGGGATATCTTAAACAGCTTTTGTTCCAAAATGAAGGAATGAGAATATAAATCTGCTGGTGGGTCACTGTGCCTTTGACATTAGTTAATGCTGAATTCCTCTGGACTTACAGACTGCACAGGTGAAAATGTAAAAATGTGGATGATAACAGCCTTTCTGAGCATTTCCTCTAGTCAGTCCGTTCTGAGCACGTCTGGATAGGGATACACTTTCATTTATACAAATGTCTTCATACACAGTCTAAGCCATTTGATTTCACAAGATTCAAAGTGATTGGATAACTCTAAAACAAGAAGAAAAACAAAAACTGCTGCTTACATTTTCTTCTTTGTTTTTCAAAAAGTATGAACCCAAGGTATCTAATGATATTTTATCATCAACTTCATTTAGTTTGTTAAGAATTCATTCAATTTTATGTTAGGAAGGAAGTGAAAGAAAACAAAATATAATGATTTTTTTTTTCTAACCGGCTATGTCAGATGTTTTGGTAGTCATGATTTGCTATAAAAGCAGGATCCATGGAGGGCTGAGTCTCTGAGAAACAATTATGGGAAGGAGATCAACAACAGTCCAGACTGTCGTAAACAAAGGAGTCCAAAAGCCAGGCCCTGTGATAATACTGGGTTGTATAAGTGTCTTTGGCCAAGGTCATTTACACTTCTGTGATGTCAGCATTAGTGCTGAAAAGTACACAGAAATGTGAAACCAGCATATGCTGCCTTTAAGAGGACATCTTTTCCAGGGAATAAGATCAATGAGACAATGCCAAAACACATTCTACCAACATTACAAAGGCGTGGCTGAAAGGAAGGAAGGAAAGAAAGAAGAGGGTACATGTAGCAGAGTGGCATTCCTGTGGTCTGGACCTGTCCCTAAGAGAATATGTGAATAAAAAAAAGAAAAATAATATGGCAACATCTCCTTTCTGCTGTCCACCTTCAGACATGTTTGCAGAAGGAACGGTTTAGTTCAGAGGATTCAGTGGTCCCTGCGTATATGTGAGTTTTCTAGATGTTCCAGCTTGTTCCGACTGTCCAAGGACATACCTTTCGGTTTATTTAAAACTAGCAAGACTGAGACAGTGTCTTTCTTTTTTCAGTGTATGTACTTGCAGTCTGTAAAGAGTGTGCCCTGCTGCTTATCTAAGGTCAGCTGAGATAGATTCTAGTTTCTTCAAAAATCTTTTCATGATAACTGTTACAGATTATTGATTAACTTAGACTAGTTTTCATGGAAACCCAATGACATATTCACTAATGTTTATATTCTCACATCTGACAAGTGTGTTACAGTTTAACTGGACTATGATCCTAGACGTGGTCTGCTGCTGAGTACAAAGCTCTTCAGATGAGAATCAGCATCTCCAAGACTGAAGCAGAGGGTCACAAGATTAGAAATGAGTTCCCGAGTGGAAAAGATGTACAGCAAGTATTTAGGAATTGTGAAAGTCATAACGAAGAACGTCCTCATTTCCATCTAAGATTAGACATTCCAAAAGTGATCCATCTTCAAACACACCTCCAAATAAATACTTTAAAGCAACTAAATTATGGTCTTGTGGTTATGAGTTTTTACGTTTTAGCTTGTGGAAGCCAAAAAGGATTTTTTATTTCATTTTTTTTTAATTTGGTAAACTTGTAATACTGGCATATATTTCTGTCTGTTGTAGGTGCTATCCATCTGTCCTAAAGATATGCGGGCTGACATCTGTGTCCACCTCAACAGGAAGGTTTGTATCCATTTCTTTCTTTGGCATGGATCAATACTGTCACATGAAAGATCAGATGGATAAAATAATTTGGTGCCATCTGATACGCTTGTTTTATGTAGATATTAATTTCCAATTCTAAGATAAAACAATTAAAAAACTAGCTCATTTGTTAGCTTCACACAATTCCAAATATTGGTAGTTAGGAGTGGAAAAAAAACATTGCTGGTGAAATATTGCCTGGTTGTTGTTGTGTATGCAACTTTTATGATACTTTGTGTATTATAATATTATGAAGCTTTGGTGATAAATCCAATTCAATTTTAAATTACTTTACTTCACTTCAATCCAGTCCATTTAAACCCAGACAAATACAGGCCAATTATATTCCAATCTGCTCCAGTTCATTATAATGAATTGATAATCCAGTTGAGTTTGAACCTACTACAAGGTCTCTTTTTATACTGCTTTGGATAAAACCATCTGCTAAATCAGTAAATTTCTTTTTTACCCAGCTGGCCTTTGGCAGGAAGGTCCCCCCATATGATCCAGGTCCTGCTCAAGGTTTCTTCCTCTTAAAGTGGAGTTTTTTCTTGCCACTGTTTGGCTGAAAGTTTTTTTTTCTCCCTCTGTGGGAGTTTTTTACCTGCCATTATCCTTGATTAGGATTCAATATTGATATTTTTAGTTAATGATATTTGCTCGGGGGTCATGCTTTGGGTCTCTGTAAAGCGCCTAAAGACAATTGACTTTGTAACAGACACTATACAAATAAAATTGAATTGAATACAACAATGTAGACGACATCTAACAAGTAAAAGTGTTCAGGCCTTCTTATAACATTCTTAAGATTTTCAGACAAGATTTGATAATTAATTGTAAAGAAGTGGAGGAGTACAAATATCTGAAATCTGTGTTCACCTGGACACCAGACTGGACTGATGCTGTCTACATGAAGGGACCGAGCAGACTGTAATTCTTTCGGAAAGTTAGGTCCTTCAGAGTTTGCAGCAGCATGCTCCATAACCTTTAAAAGTCAGTTGTGAAGAGTCCAGTCTCATCTGCAGTCACCTGTTGGAGTAGCAGCATGAGACAACCATGTGACATAAATAACCAAACAAAATGATAAAGAATTGCTGGCTCTGCTCTGGGGTCTGTTCTGGAGCATCTAGAGTTGACCGTGCAAAGAAGGATGCTTCATTAATTAAGAAACATAATGGACAACACAGCAACACAGACTCCTAGCCTGTTCTACAATGACTTTTTGAAGACACTTAAATAATAAAGTGTTCTTGAATGGAAGTGAATTGAATTAACATGAGACATTTTTGTCATTCAAAATGAATTTTTTTTTTTTTTTTTTTACCCTCAACTTTAAACACTTAAGCCACCTTGTAGTGTTATATGGCACAAGTTAGCATTGCTCCAGCTCCAGTCCTTTTACTCCATAAATCAAAGCACTAAGTGATGGAGAATTTTGTTAGTTTCTCAAAATCATAACTCCTATCTACTCATGGAGTCTTACATTTCCTCCTGAGGACTGTGATGGACTTAAACTGACATGAAACACCAGATGAAGGACTCTGCGGTGACACTGCATTGTTTGTTTTGCACAACTAAACTGACTTGAGCAAACTTTTTTTTCTTCATATTAAAGAGCAACAAGAAGAAATCTAGCTCAATCCCATATGGTTTTGGTATACTGCCAAAGCCTGACGTGTTACTGGTGTTTTATTTTATTTTATTTTATTTAGGGGAAAAAAAATGAAGAATTTATCACCTTTGGCTGGTCTTTCAGTTTTTTTTTCTTGTTGTTGTTGTTTTTGTTAACACATTTATATATTACAATATAAAGCTCAAATGATTAATTCTTCCTTTTAAACCTCTTAAACAACTGCAAACAAAATGACTCCGTCTCGTCTCAGGCAACGCCATAACTTGCTGTAAAAAAAAAAAGTATTTTTATTGTCTGGTCTTATTCTGCCACATTCAGGTGTTCAACGAACATCCCGCTTTCAGGTTAGCCAGTGATGGTTGCCTGCGCTCCCTGGCTGTGGAGTTTCAGACCATCCATTGTGCCCCAGGAGACCTCATCTTCCACGCCGGCGAGAGCGTTGACACCCTTTGCTTTGTTGTGTCAGGGTCACTGGAGGTCATCCAAGATGATGAAGTCATCGCCATCTTAGGTATGTGTCAACATTAGGGGTGCTCCGACCAGGGTTTTTGGGGCCGATCACCGATCACTGAAATCAATATCGGCCGATCCGATACCGATCACCGATTGTATTTATTTCCCGTTTCTTGCTGTCTTAGACCTTTTCGACTTGAAAATTGTGGACATGCGCCCCCTAGTGGCCCAGCCATAACTGGAGTGTGCGGTGCTCCACCAGCTAACCCAAACACAGCAGTGTGGAGCATTTGTTACGGATAACGCAGACATGTCTTGGATTGATGATGTTAGGTAGTGGCCTCCAGTTACAGATGAAGGTAGTTTATCGCTGTTTTTAATGATTGGTTATGGAAATAGCATGATTTATTCCCATAACCAAACACTAAAAACTGTGAAACGCTGCAACGCTGGCTATGACTAACGTCAACAAGCAATAAAGATTATGCTACTGTAACGTTAACGCTAGCGGTAAATTAGGCTATGTGTTAATGTTATATTTGATTTATTTTATCATTCTCCTAATTCATTCATTCATTCATTGATTTATAGGCTTGTGCTAGTGCCGAGGGCTACAGTAGCCTCATACTGCTGTTCTTTCGGCCAGAATCATTCGGGACTCTCAGCGAGACTATGAGTAGTACGAGATTGAATGTTAACGAAAACTCACCCGGCTGTATTCATTTGGAACAAAGTCCTTTCTGTTGATATTTTTCACCCACGTCTTCCTAACTTCTTGTTCTGCAAACAAGGCACTCTTCGTGCAGTAAAGGCTTGTGTATTTCACATACTTTCTTCTTCCATTGTTGAATTTTCACACCATTGTTGGCACAGTTTATGACGGAACATGTATTCCCACTCGACCGACTCGACATTATAAAAATATATATTTGTGGAAAGAGAAAAACACTGGTTAATCTGCGAGCCAGTGAAAGTGTCGCTCTGTAGCACAACCCAGCAATGGCGGACGGGGAACTTCCGGAGGGCTGGCCCGAAAAGGTCTATACACAGTGTATGCGCACGAGAATAGAGCGTTTTTGATCGGCTCTTTTGATCGGCTTTAATGACAATTCGGACCGATCCCGATCATATGCATATCGGCCGATCCGATCAGGTCACCGATCGATCGGAGCACCCCTAGTCAACATAATTGGAAGAAGGGTGTGTGTGTGTGTGCATGCATGTGTGTTTATAGGTGAGTGTAAATTGGTGTGGAGTCGATCATTTCAACATTTCAATTCCAGCCACTCAACTGTGGGAATATGCAGTGATTTTTCCTTTTTTTTTTTTCGTTCGATAAAAGTTGACAAGTTGACAACATTTTACGATATTATTTGACAAGCAAAAGCATTACAGTCATTAGCTGGACCCCAGCGTTGTGAAGTGACTCAGTTTTTGTGTGTTATGTTTGTATTGGCCAGCTCATGAGGGTCTTGTTGCTGAATTACAAACGAGGACAGAGAATTTATGATTAAGTACCACATAATTTTAAAAAATGAGAATATGCTGCCTGCACCAAGGATAATCAGTAGACTCTTATATGTAGTGAAAAAAAATGTCTCTTCAAATTCTCTCTCTATCTCTCCTTCCCTCTCTCTCTCTCTCTGTCGATAAAGACCAGTCTTTTAAGTTTGGGCCAGGGGTGTCCAACTCTAGTCCTGGAGGGCTGCTGTCCTGCACTCTTAGATGTTTCCCTGCTTCAGCGCATCTGATTCAAATAAATGGGTCTATAGCAGACTTGTGCAGTCCTGGATGACAAGCTGGCGGTGATCTTTTTAACTGAATCAGGTGTGTTGTGCCTCTGAAACATCTAAAACATGCAGGACAGCGGCCCTCTGGGACCGAGTTTGGACACCCTGGTTTAGTGAGTACTTTTTTAACTTTTTATTCCACACACACACACACAGACAGTTTTGTATTTGCCGCTCAGGGGGCCCAACCGTTTTGTGTTTATTTAAAGGGTTCACCCTTTCCAGTGGTTCTACAATGGTGTAAAAAATCAAGTAGGGTTTAAAAAAAAAATCCCAGTCACAAAAATCACTTTAATTTAACAAAATTCGAAAGTTTTGTCTCCATGTCAGTTTTTTGGACATTTGGGGGGCCCGTTTCTAACATAACCTACATGTGAGGTCCAGTGTTACACACACACACAATTTTAGTTTTTATATCTTTGCAGGGTGTTGGTTTACTACATGGGGCCCATTAACCACTTGCACCGGAAAGCCTGCACCAAGGCAGTCATCATGAGTCATCATGGCATCATGAGCTTCCCTTTGCTATTGAGCTAACAGCATTACAAAGACAAGATAAAACAGTTTTTTTTCTTTATTCTACTACAAGATGTCTTTGGCATGTCAGCATTTTGCTGCATTAAGACAACATCTCTGTTCTCTAAGGAACAGCCCTGAATGTCCTTCTGAGTACCTCGCTGCTGCCATGGAGCTTAGGGACCATCAGCAAATTACTGCGGTCAAGCAGCAGCCCTGACAAAATACCTAAAGAAGTATGATGAATTAAGCCTGCAATGAGTACAGCAGCATTGGTGGACTTCCGGTTTTCAAGCTAAAGGGTTAAAAAAAAAAATAAAGCAGATCCCTGTGACCCTGTATAGGACAAAATGGGTATAGTTAATAAATGGATGGATGGATAAACACAACATTTAAAAAAAATGCGATTAATGTGCTATTGCCCGCAACTTAACTATAAAAATCTTTTGATTAGACTTTTCAAAACAAAAGCATGTGAGCAACATGTGTTAACGCGCGATAAAATAAATGTCGGCATTAACCCTGTAAATTAATGAGATAACGCGGTAATAACACGTTAACCTGCCCAGCTCTAATATATATATATATAAATTAGGGCTGGGCAAGTTAACGTGCCATTGTTGTAATGCAATGCTTTTGCAGCCTGTTCGTCTGAGGACAGACTGTCTGAGGACAGTGTGGCACTCGGTCATACCAAGTAATTCCTAGGATGCGCTGTAAACAGCGGATGTGAAACTGCTCCAGGGACTTGATGTGACGGCTGTAAGTGACCCATGCTTCACAGCTGTAGAGGAGGGTAGTGATGCAGATTGCTTGATAAACAGAGACTTTTGTGCTGAGATGAAGGTTTTTATTCTGAAAGACCCGGTGCCTGAGTCTCCCATAGGCAGCTGCTGCTTGATTTAATCTGCTCTTGATCTCCTTGTCAATGTTGTTGTCTTCAGATAGAATGCTCCCCAGGTATTTAAAAGATGAAACAACTGACAGCTTTTCCCCTGATACAGTGAAGACAGGGGGTGTGGGTGGGATGTTACAACTCCATTGGCAGATTACCTCTGTTTTAGCAGTATTAATGGTCAGCTCCGTCCTGCTGTATGCCCTAGCTGCTGCACTTAGCACAGACTGGAGGTCTTGTGGAGAGTGAGATATAAGAGCACAGTCATCTGCATACTGTAACTGAAGTATTCTTACTCTGTGCAGTTTGGTTGTTGCCTGCAGCCTCCTGATATTAAAGAGGTTACCATCCAGCCTATATGCTATCATCACCCAACTATTGTCTTCAATATCCCTGTGGAGAAGCTGGGTGACATATAAGAGGAAGATGTTAAAAAATAGTGGTGCAAATACACACCCTTGTCTTACCCCTGTGCGCACTGGGAAGGGGCTAGATTCTTGAACTCTTATTGACACCCTGGCTGTCATTCCATCGTGAAATTGGCAGGTGATGTTGACAAACTTGATGTGGCAACCAACCCAGAGTAGGATGCCCCACAAGAGGTCTCTCTTCACAGTGTTGAAGGCTTTAGAAAGGTCAACAAAAGCCATAAACAGGTCTTGATGTTGCTCCCTGCACTTCTCTTGGAGTTGCCGAGTTTTGAAAACCATGTCAACTGTGCTCCTGTTCTTCCTAAACCCGCACTGAGAGAATTGATTCAGTGATGTTATTTACCAGCCTTTGGAGCATCACCTTGGCCAGGACCTTGCCTGCCACAGCAAGAAGTGATATGCCCGTATGGTTGCCACAGACAGCCTTATCACCTTTGTTCTTAAATATGGTGACAATGCTGGCATCTCTCCATTGTTGTGGGATGTTCTCATCAGCCCAGACCTTGGTGATGTAACAGTGTAGTGTTCTTGTGCACAGATACCCTCCCTGTTTAAACAATTCTGCCGGAATATTGTCCGAGCCTGGAGACTTGTTATTCTTCAGGGTACGGACAGCTGACAGAACTTCCAGGAAGGTTGGAGGTTGGCTGAGGTTGTCCACAAGGGGAAATTCAGGTAGTTATCCCAAGATGGTGTAGTCTGCATCAGAATCCTGATTTAGTAGGGTGTTAAAATGCTCAGCCCACCTTACTAGGATACTATCCTGGTCTTTCAGGATTTTAAGCCCATCTGCTGTTTTCAGGGGAATGATGCAATGACTTGTTGGGCCATAGATAGATTTCACTGTGTTGTAGAAGTTGTGCACGTCATTTCTATCGGCGAATGACTGAATTTCACGTGCCTTCTCCATCCACCACTTGTTCTGCACTTCCTGTTGAGCTCTCTGCCATCTGTGCCTGGCAGTGCTGGAAGAAGGTTTACTTAGGGTCTCTTGATGTGCTTTGTGCATGCTACTTAGCAGATTATGGATAGACTGAGTCGTTATCAAACCAATCCGGATGGTTCTTGCTTTTAAATCCAATTGATTGGGCTGCAGCTTCCTGATAGGGCTTGTTGTAAAGAGGTCCATTGTTCTTGAGTGGCACCTTCACCACTTAGGAGTGGTTCTAGCTCCCCTAGTTTCTCAGCCAGAGAGCGATCAAACTCATTCCTAGCTGTGGTGCCTTCCAGGCAGGTACAGTCCAAGCGCCTCCTACTGGGCCCACGTTTCTGCATGGAGGGACGCACTTTCATGAGGATCTTGGCCATTGTCATGCGGTGATCTGTCCAGCATTCTGCACCTCTCATGGCCCGGCTTAGGAAAACGTCCCCGATGTCGCAACGCCTCACAATGATGTAGTCAATTAGGTGCCAATGTTTAGAACGTGGGTGCATCCGTGATGTTTTATATTTGCTCTTCTGCTGGAAGATGGTGTTAGTTATGGTCAGGTTGTGCTCTGAGCAGAGGGTAAGTAGTAAGTAGCCATTTGAGTTGGCCTGGCCAATCCCATGCCTGCCAAGTACCCCCTTCCATATACCCCTGTCCTGTCCAACTCGAGCATTGAAGTCCAAAGTAAAAGGATCTTATCACTCTTTGGAATTCGGCAGAGAGCCTCATCCAGAGCTTGGTAGAAGGAGTCTTTAGTCTCACTGTTGGATGGTAGAGTTGGCGCATATACGCTGAGTAGTGTGGCATAGCGGTTCTTCTCCAGGGGGATGCGGAGGGTCATCAGTCTCTCATTGATGTCCACAGGTGTTTCAGTGAGTTTTGGCAGCAGTGTATTTTTAATGGCCAGTCCCATGCTGTGCAGATGTTGTCCACCTTGCGGATAGCCTTTCCAGTAGAAGGTGAAGCCCATGCCCTCCTCCGTCAGGGACCTCTCATCAAGGAGCCTAGTCTCACTCAGGGCAGCAATGTTGATGTTATAGTGGCCCAACTCAGCTGCAACCAGGGCTGTCCTTCTGAGGTCGTTCAGACACGCCAGAGATGCCCAGGAGGGTTCTTTCATTCCATGATGCCAGCTTGAGGTTGAAATACTTGTTTCTTCTGTTTCGACTGCAGAAGTAGAATAACCCGACAGGTGCAGTTGCCTGCCCAGGTATTGGTTGAGTGGGCAATTTTTAGGCCACCTTTTCTAGGCCCTTCCTTGCTTGAGGTAAGCAGTGTGGTCCCTGAATAGGGGCTGCTCAGTCACACAGGGGTCTGCCGAGAACAGCTGCCACTCAGCCCCAGCTATTGGTGACCTATACCCTGTGCCGCTGACGTGCAGGGCTCTGACTAAGAGCTCCCAGTCTATTCAAACCTGTTCCCATCGCCAGACTACAACCAGATGTGGATCCAGGTAAGTTCACCGTGGTCAGGAGGTGGATACCTACGCAAAAGGACATTTTAAAGTGCTCTAGGGGGTGTGCTATCCCCAGAAGCACCATCTTCACTAAGATGGGGTGAATCTGGTGGCATGGGTAAGCCCAGGATGACCAGTTCCCATCCTAGCTGCAGGAGGTTGCTGGGACCTAGCTTTTGTTTAGGCCCACCTATTGTGCACCGCCAGCACATGCTTTTCTGTTGGGATGTGCTCCCCTAGCCTTTGTCTCAAAGACTACTCCATAAGGACTGTTTACCCATAGCTGGGGCAGAGGTTGACGGGCATCAGGGCATGGTGGGCCTGCACACCATGTCTCTGGGGCCCACTGCTGCTCAGAGATCCCCTGCAGTTTAGCATGAGAACTGCAAGGTACCCAGTTACATGTGTGTCCACGAGGAGGCACTGCAGGAGTCTTGGTGGTGGAGAGGCTATGTACTGGCGGAGGAGGCTTACACACTCGGCTCCTCTTTTCACCCCCTAGGAGGCTAACCAGCAGCAGTAGAGAAAACGGGATTACAGGCAGAAAGTCGCATGCATCATGCACTGACTACAAGTACTTCTACACTACTGCACTAGGTGCTTCATACACACCCTGTGCATGCACACACATGCAATATGTACATATACTATATATATATATATATATATATATATATATATATATATATATATATATATATATATACACGCTTGCTTTAAATACAGTATATACTTAATGTACTCGTTTAATTGTAAACACTAACAGAAGGCATATACATTGACATACTTAAAAACTGAATGTGTTCAAATCCTACATTAAAAACAAAACAATTAGAGTAAGTTGTTTTGGAATCTTCAAGTGTTAAATGACCTCAGTGTTGTTTTGCAGCCTTGTACTGTAGTGCCCAAGACGAAAAGAATCACTGAAGTGTTAAAGAAGAATGAGGTACTAACAAAGCTCATGTCTAGAAAGGGATGCTGAAAATGACTGCTGCAACCAGTGTAGAGCACTTGCTCATAACCATTTGCAGGTCCCTCATGAGTGTTACACACAGCAAATAACAAAAAGAAAGATGATTGCAACTGAAAACTATTGCTGAGCATTGCAAAAAAATTGCTTTTGTTAAGAGCTTTGGACTATTTATGTATATTTAGTTCACTGGGCGAATGAATTAAACCAAAAAAATAATAATAAACTGTAGCTGATTACAACTCATTTGAGTTGTTGAATATGATGACAGACAAATAATAACTCATCAGTTAATCGTGATTACTCATGGGCAATATACAGCTGGATGTGGTCGGTGGACCATGGGCATCACTCCTCCTCAAAGGAAAACAACATCACATAAATATAGATTCATTCAGAGTTATATCCCAAAGGGAGCCTGACAGGGGTGGAGGATGAGCAACTCAACAGGATGGATCCAGTGATGGCAAATAAGCCAACCAAACAGCAACACCGAGATGCGTTTTCTTCAAGATCTGTAAGAATAAGTGCAGCCTAAAAATGTATCATGCCAAGATGAAATCTATGTTTAAGGAGCACTAAATAAACTTCTGGTGAGACACAGGAAGAACCTATCCCAGAAAACGTAGACAGATGGATTCTTAAAGTGACCACCATCATTGCTGGCGTTGCTGCAGAGAGGTTGGGTGTACAGCCCAGTAAGGCCAGAAGACCAGCCCACATCATGGATTGAAGGGCAGACAAGAGACATAAGCTGCAACAAGAATTTATGAGCTTCAACCAAACATTTTAAAGCATCAACTGAGGATGTGGATGTTGTTGCTATCCCAACTATCACTGAGAAAACAGTCTGGAGCCTTGGCAAAGTGTTCAGCTCCAGTCTCAGGAATTCTGCAGTCATCCAAGCCACCATTAAGAAGCTACAGTTGCTTTTCACATATTCCTGAAGTGGTTCTTCCAAAGTTTAGCAATGTAACTTAGTGTGAAGCTAAAATTATCTTGCAAAAGTTTGAAAATTGGTTGATAATAAAATACATACATGTAACATGACAACTTGACTATTTTACTATTTGGCTTAAGTTGCTATGTTGGATTTAAAAAAAAGTTTTGAACACTTTGAAAAGAGACTATAGCATAAATTAGTCGTAAGTCTCTGGTTAAAACAAACTGATTTTTCACACATCACATCACAAATTAGAAAGTACACAAAGAAATTTAATGGTTAGAAATGCTTTATCAAGGAACTGCAATGACCGTATGTTCATGTTCATCATGGTCATTATAAGTTGCTCATTAATATAGATTAACAACTACAAATATCGTCTAAGCATTAATAATATTATCAGCATAATCATGGTCAACTGACCTAGCATGTATGCAACTGTTCAACCTTTTATTGCTTTTCAAAAAATCTATATATACTTTATAAATAGATTATCATTTCTACTGGATATTATGCCGTAGTTGCTGCACATGTTACATACAGCACATCTGTTACATGTTTTTTCATGTTGATAAAACCTTCAATGTGTCACATTTGTAGCTACCTATTAAACCTTGGAAAAATAAAATAAAATAAATGAAGACACCTGGACACAGGACTTCTCATGTACGCATCCTAGTCCACCAGGTGCTAGCAAACTTTGCCTCACAGACAGCTAGCAACTCGTCTCGCCCTGGTGGAAACGCCGGGCTCTCTGCCACCTCACAGCTGACCATCAAGAGTCCAAGGAGCTCTTTTAGCAGAAGCTAGTTTCAAGAAGAGTCTGCCAGACAGTTAACGGAAATGACTGAGAATGATGGCTTTACGTGAGGAAAGGGACTAGTGAAATGTCATGTGTTATTTGCATATTCAGTCAACAAAAGATTAGTACTCCATGAAGGTGGTAAACCACTGAGAGCGGCATGGATTGAAGACAGAGATTACTCTCAGTCTAATTCAATGATTTGGGCTTGTATTACAGCAAGACCTAGGGAACTTAAGCCATCTGTTTGATCGCTAAAGCTTGGCTGAAAATGGGTTATGCTAAAAGGTAATGATCCCAAGCACACCAACACATTGTCAACACAATGTTTGAAAATGGCAAACAATCAAGATGTTGCTTTGACCCAGTCATCTGCCTGATTGAAATGCTGTAGTGGGGCTTTAAGAAAACTGTTCAGAGATGAATCCTCACAAATGTCTCAGTGAATTGAAGCAGCGTTAAGAGCAGGTTAAAATTCCTCAACAATAATCCGAGAGACTGATAGTGTTATACAGAAAACGATTACTTCAACTTAATGTTGCAAAATGTCCTGCGTTTAGCTGTTGACTCACTTGCCATGCTTGTTTTTTCACATGCTTCTTCTGGATGTTGGCCTTGTTTTGTTAAATAGATAATGTTACATTTTAATAATTATGCTTTATTGAGCCCTGTGATGGACTGGCAACCTGTCCAGGGTGTACCCCTGCCTTTCACCCGAAGAGAGTTGAGATGGGCTCCAGCAGATCCCCGTGACCCTGCAGAGGATTAAACAGGCATAGATAATGGATGGATGGATATTCATCTGAGGTTATTTCTTATAACTCAGTTCTCATTTTCAGACTACACTAGGACTAGTTGATTTTTATTCTGTCCCATAAGTGAAATAGAAAGTCTGTTTTCTTTTCATAATCAGATTACTGATGAGCTTTTCTACCTTGGTATTGGGACTTGTCCAGATTTTAAACTGAGTTTTTTTTTTTTTTTTTCCATTATATGTAGAATATCCAATATTGTTTTCTGAAAACTCTCAAAGATCTCTCATGATTCTTTGGGTGCATATACTGTTGAATAATTACTAAACGTCAATTGGATCGCTTGCAAGTTTTTAATCAAACCAGCAAAATTGTGTGAGTAACATAACTGCTTGCAGCTGCAGCAAATGGCGGGGGGGGGGTTCAGAGCAGATGTAAGGACAAGATGCTGGAAGGATTGAGAAGCGCTGGGAGAAGAGAAAAAGTAAAGCTTGGTCTGTGTGCATGTGTATTTTCACAGCATCAAAAGAAATCTTCACTCCAAAAATGTCTTTGCTCTTTTTTTCACATGTGACAGCTGCCCCATTCTCACTCATCTTCCTTTTTCTCTTATAGCAGATAGGAAGCAGAGCCAGCACGAAACCTCATGTAGAGAGATAGACGGCAGGACGAAGAAAGCAAAAAAAAAAAAGAAAAAAAAAGAATATTTAGTTATGTAAAGAGAGAATGAAAATGTACCTGGGGATGTTGCGGGACAACAACAGGATAAAACTTACATTTTTTCAGAACTTATGAAAATGAAGGAGGGGAAGGAGGAACGCAACAGTAGATGATTTTAAAAAGAGAGGGAAGAGTAAAAGGATACAAACCAAAGATAGAGGAAGATGAAAGGAAATTGTTGGTACTTGAAAAAGTGTAAGAGGAGGCGGTGTTGAGAGAAATGCAGGGTAAAACAATGACAAGAAAATGGTTGGAAGAAGGATGAGTAGAAAGTACAGTGAAAGAGTTGATGAAAAGATGGATAAAAAGATGCGAGAACAGTCAGTAGAAAAAATGAGAAGGATGGTTGGAAATTTGCCATCTTTGAGCATTGAGGCTGCTCCTTGAGGTTCACACCCTGTTCTCATAGTGTTCAGTTTGCCTCTTTAGCAAACTCAATTGGATCCAGTTTGTTGGAGAGCATGATTGACAGCTGGTCACACACTACTCTCTCCATGCATTTACATACCATAGAAGTCAGAGCCATGGGCCTGTATTCCTTCAGGTGCTTTGTATCATTTTAGGAATCAGAATTATTGTCGATTCCTTCCTCTGGCTGGGGAGACAACTGGAGTCCAGAAGGAGCTGGAAGTGTAAGAACCACCTCATGGCCAAGTGGAACATTCTTGGAGAACTCATGATACATCTTCTCTGCAACCCAACCCCCAAAACAATAAGTAAACTACAGCAGGACCTATAAGGAGGGCCAATAAAAGTTTCTGTTATGTTAGGGCAACAGAGGTCATTAACGGATGATCATTTTTTTGGTTCTGGAACAAGGCAAGATGTCTTCCACAACACTGGAACCTTTTCCTAGCTCAGGCTAATGGTGACGAGATGCTGTAGAATACCACATACCTGGTCCTTACAGGCCTTCAAGACTCCTGGGTCAGTCTGGGTCAGCTGCCTCTTTTCCTGACTGCTGGAGCAGGAGGGGGGGAGGTGGATGGGGCTCCAGCCTCTCCGGATGTGGTTTGAGACAATGATGGAATAGCATCAAGAAGATCTATGACTGAGGTGGAAGATGAGACAATTGAGGTGTGACAGGTAAGCTGCGGGTCAAAGGAGGGTTGAAGGTCTGTTTGGTTGCAGGCAGGAGAGGAGGATGCTCTCAGGCTTCACTTGGTCTCTCAAACTCCCAATCATCTGCTCCTGCTTGTGAACTACTCTCACATAGCTCTCACAGAGTATTTTTCTCCCTGCTTTGGATTCTTGCTGCTTGAGGAATTTCCAGTAGTATTTCTGGCACTTTTGAGTTACTTTTATGATCAGTACCCATGACAACAAAAGTCATTAACATGCAATAGCAGCTAATTAGACTTTAAAAAATCCATAAAAATCCAGATTGAGACCTCAAAGTACCAATGACTTCAAGAGGAAAAGTCTCAATTGTAGATCAAGAGCGAAATGGAGAAAGAGAAAGGAAGAGGAAGTTTAAAGCAAGTTTAAACTATTTCTTCCCTCCGATTATTCAATTCAATTCAATTCAAAATACTTTATTAATCCCCCAGGGGGGAAATTCAAGTTTCAGTACACCAGGAAAAATCTGGTGTACTAGGGGAGCTGCTAGTGTCCAGCGCTCCTTTTCATGCCAGATCCTGTGGTCCGAGTGTTAACTCCAGATAACAGCCGTTAAAACAGCCAACAACCGTTAGAACCAGTATATCTCCATAATGATGACAAGTGAGATATCTCCAGGTCAGAGGAGGAAACACCGATGAACCAGACCGTCTCCTCTGGGAAGACCGAGCTCATTCAGTCCGGCGAGCGACAGAGCCGACCGTCCCAGAGCCCGGTTCATCATGCGGACCGGACCAGGCCGTTGTCGTCTCCAAGCCTCCATGCCAGGCGTCGTCTGGGCAACAACGATTATCAAGGTCCACTTAGGATCTCTGGCAGATGAAGTTAATGAGCTTAGAAGTTCTCACAAGTAGAGAGTGAGTTTCAACCCATATTATCTTCTCAAAGAGTTTACCAGTATTATTTTTGGTCATGGTGTAAATATCATCTACTACTAGTGACACTTCATGTGATGTCATTAGGTTAGTTGCTGTTAGGCAACATGCACAACATTTCAGTGTATTCATGTTAATTTCTGGAGATTTCAACCAACCTGTCTCTGCTACCCTTTTAACTTTCCATCTGTGGACAATCACTGGCTTTAATCTCTGCAAATGTTACAGATGCTTGCAGCTCCTCTACCTGTTAACTAAGCAAAAGAGATCTGCTCCTCTCATCTTTACCCAAAAACCCATTCTGTAGTGAGAGCCTGTGACCAAAAGAAATTAGAGGAGTTAGGAACAGGTAGGTAAAGAAACCTTTCATAGATGCTTTGAGACTACAGACTGGGATGCCCTCTGTGAGACACATGGCAATGACATCAATGCCTGACTAAGTGTGAAAGATGACAGTAACTTGAACAGAGAACACATTTTCACCAAGACGATGAAGTACTTTCCCATGAAAAAAAGCCTGAATTCATCATTGGAAAAAGTCTTAAAAATGTGTTTGAAATCTCTTGCCACCAACACCGACATAAGATCAATTGTTTTCATAATGAGCAGAGCTGACAATACTCTTTGTCTGTTTTTGGAGGCCGTTCATGGGAACACATCTGCCGAATGATTAGATGCATGCTCCCAGCTTTCACTTGAAATGGTTAGCAGCCACTTCAGTAAATAATTAATCATAGAGAGTTGCAAATTTAATAAAAAAAATGGCTGGCTTGAGGCAATGAATGTGACACTCACTGTGATCTGGGGAAGATTTTTATAAGGCCTGTGGAATTGAACAAAATAACTCAAACCAGATTATCACTGGTCATATACTCCATTATTTATTCTCAATGATTATTTAATCCATATCTTATTTAGTGTTTAAAACATGAAAAAGTAAATTTGAATCATCGTCCAGTTTTAGTGGATTTCTTTCTACGTTCAGTTTTAGTCAAAAGTCAATTTTTTAATCCTGATTCTTGTCATTTTGGTTTTATTATCGAGGATGATCCTGTCCTTTACCCCTTAGAAGATTTGTCCATCAACAGACTGTTTGCTGTTTGTTTGCAAAAATGATGACTTAATTATTTTCTTTAATCTATTACTCATACTTGATAATGAGAAGGGGATTTTGGACTTGTTTTTTATTTGCATAGAAATATGTTCTGGTCCTGCAATCAATATTGCACATCAGCAGTGAGCAGGCAGTAATGGGCCTTCAACCACATACGATCCTCAGTGCACTTCAAAATCCACTAATAAAAGTAAACCTGGGGTTGTGTGATGTGGAATAAATTAGAAGAAGAATATATTAAGTGGAATATAGTTTAGGGAGGATGACGACAAGCCATCAGACTGCTCAACTCACTTTTGTAAACTGGACCCACAAGACCAGCCAACTGTTAAAATAACTATAACTTAAATAACTGAATGTCTGCACAATACTCTTAAAAAAAAAAAAAGTTTGCCAAATACTCTTTGTATGCAAAATAATTATATTTATTACACTACTCCTATCTCCATGCTGCTATTGCTATTCAGCACTTTGCACTTTACCATATGCACCTGTATTATCACACCTTGCATTATTGCACATCCGCAACATAACTCAAACTGACCTCAAAAAAAAAAAAAAAAAAAAAAAAAAACTGACCACACCTCTTGTGAATACTATGTTTATGTTGTGTTTATTATGTTTATGTTGTTTGCTATTTTTACTTTGCACATTTGGAGTTTTGGAGCAACGCAATTTCAATCCTCTGTGTAATTACTGTTACATGGTCTGATTGACAATAAAGTTCACTTTAACTTTGACTTTGACTTTGAAACCCAACTTGCCACAGAAATGTTCTAAAAAAAAGCTTAATGCATAGTTGATGTTTCATGGGAATCTTGAGATTGATTTTAGAAAACAACCCTGATATAAAAGGAGAAACACAGCATTTTTTTTTGTAACATGCATGGTGCCTCAACTTTTTTAAAATTAGTTTGCTGCAATAAATGCAGTAAATGGTGGTCTGTTATTTCTCAAATGCGTTCCTTCTTTTGATTATTTGATCTATTTAAGCTCTAAATGTCAATGATATTTTTATATGATATAACATAAGTACTTGATAACTTGCGTGGAGAGGGTTGTGGTTATGTGATGTAATTCATTAAATTGATTCAGGTGTGCTGGCAGAGGGATACACTCAGAGCATGCAGGACAGCGGTATTTAAGCACTAGGATTGAGAAACAGTGCGTTAAATCATCAAAGTAGTTTAGAAGCATCAAGTACCACTGTAGTCAGCAAGACACGAGGATAAAAAAGATCATGAATTACATTTTATTGCTTTAAGCTGAGGGCCAAGCAGCAGCTAACGGTAAAGCCCAGGCTTCAGTGACCTTTAGGTGAAAACCTAAAACTGGACACAACTTCACTGAATTTTATTTACAGTGTCTTGCGAAAGTATTCAGCCCACTTGAACTTTTCAACCTTTTGCCACATTTCAGGCTTCAAACATAAAGATATAAAATTTTGATTTTTTTGTCAAGAATCAACAACAAGTGGGACACAGTCATGAAGTGGAATGAAATTTATTGGATATTTTAAACTTTTTAAACAAATAAAAAACTGAAAAGTGGTGCGTTCAATATTATTCAGCCTCTTTGCATTCAGAGCAGCAAACTGACTCCAGAAGTTCAGTGAGGATCTCTGAATGATCCAATGTTGTCCTGAATGACTGATGATGATCACTAGAATCCACCTGTGTGTGATCAAGTCTCCGTATAAATGCACCTGCTCTGTGATAGTCTCAGGGTTCTGGTTAAAGCTCAGAGAGCATCATGAAGACCAAGGAACACACCAGGCAGGTCCCAGATACTGTTGTGGAGAAGTTTAAAGCTGGATGTGGATACAAAAAGATTTCCCAAGCTTTAAACAGCTTTAAATTTTATTCCACTTCACGATTGTGTCCCACTTGTTGATTCTTGACAAAAAAAATTAAATGTTATATCTTTATGTTTGAAGCCTGAAATGTGGCAAAAGGTTTAAAAGTTCAAGGGGGCCGAATACTTTCTCAAGGCACTGGACTTAGTTCAACCAAAACTTGTAGATGAACCTTCAGGAATAATGACTGGACGTAGTCGTTTCCTGTACGATTATCTGTCTCGCATCACTGAAGAACGTGTGAATCCTGCTCCAGTTCATTGATGTGTTTGGGTATTTGCTGATGCACAGCATCTCGGTGGTGTTGAAGCCTGGACTTTGACAAGGATGTTCAGTATCCTTGATTCGTTTATAATTTAGCCATTTTGATATTGATATGTTTGTTTCAGCTCATTTTCCTCTTGCTGGACTCAGTTTCAATCAATCTTGAGCTATCACACAAATGGTCTCACATTTTCCCTCAGAATATTCTGGCATTCGGAAGATTTCATAGTTGACTCAATAACTGCAAGGTGCACAGGTTCTGTGGCTCAAACGACCCAAATCATCACTTGTTGTGCTTGACAGCGAGTGTGAGGTGTTTTGGCTAAACACTTCATACATTTCTTACAACTCTTTTCCTATAACTGTACTTTCATGGACGTCAACATTTAACATGCTCAGTGAGGCTTATAGGGTCTTAGATGGGTTTTTCTTTTGTTTTCCTTTCTTTCAACTGACCATTGCATGGTCTGACTTTCCGGATTAGTTTCCTGGGACAACTGGCCGCTGTCTTGATTGCAAACCACTTGTGGACAGTCTCTCACTGAGGAATGTTAAACTCCAGATTGTTTGGAAATTACACTTTCCACATTGATGTGCAAGCAAGAACCGCTTCTCTAAGACAAATGCTAATGTCCGTCCTTCCTTCCACTAACACACCTGAATGGTCCAGACCAGTAAAGTTACAAATAGTTTGCTTTTATAGAGGTCTGCACACTTATTGATGATCAGTTCATGACAGGCTGATGATGAGCAGCACATGGATACATTTAAAATCTGAAATGTGGGGAAGCAGTAAGATACTTTGTACTGCCCTCATGATTTTATTTTTCCATTTGGCTTCATTTTCTGTTAAAGCAATAATGGCAGTAAGAAAAAGTTGCTTGTTGTTTATCTCAGCTTGTAGTTGCCTGCTATGATCAGATGGTTTATATGTCGTTTGTGGCAAAGAAAAGCATGAAACTAAAAGATGTTTTATCTAATTTTTATACAGGGCTGTATTGCTGGTATCTCATAAATCTGTAGGGGCTGCGTGACATTTGGACGAATGTGATACTTCTGTTAAATCACATTTTGAAGAACCATACTGCATACATTTGCACATTATTGAAAAAGAACAAAGAAAAACAAAAATATCTCCATCTTCCATCATTACCAGCAGCTCATGTAATTCCTTTCAATATGCTGTGAAGACGGACAGACAGAAAAGGATTCTCTTAATAATACATTGATTATTTTAATTTGCATAAGGGGTTTTTCTCAGTGAGAACAGTATGAACTTCAATAAAATGTGCTGTGCACATGTTGTCAATTTCTTAGCTTTGTCCAGTTGAATCAAAGTGATTAATCATTTAGCTGTAGTAATACCAACATCTGTCAAAGGTGAAAGATGTGCGACTGCAGTAACAGAAAAGGATGCTTCAAATGCTAACAGCAGTAATAGCTCTGGTTCTGTAAGGGCCATTAATGCTGCTGTAGGTGGATATCAGTGTCACTGAAACCACAACTGTCTCCACCTGTGCAGTTCAGGATAATAGTCTGACAGGGCTTACAGCAGATCAGCTCTAATTAGGAGCCTAAAATGCCTCTCACTAGTCTGGTGAGTGTTGAAAAATAAAGCAATACAAGGCATGCTCCCACCCACAAGACATGGCTTTCTCTGCTGAGGGAACATAGCTGCATTAAATGCCATCAACAGATTTGTTGTTGACAGTGTGTTGGAGCTGAGGCAGACAAGAACAGCTGCAGAATTTTGTTTTTCTTTTCCACACATTGGTTTCATTTAAAGCAGATGTCCTTACATAAATGAATATTGTTAGATATCATTGGATGACACTGCAGACAGCGAGTTCTCCAGGATTCCAGGAAGATCAAAGAAGTACTGCTGTACTTTGTCTCGCAGGAGGATAATGATATTAGAAAAACAAACTGATGTGGTAGCTGTATTAGGGAGGGATTTGAGATCTATTGTTTTATTCCCCACAGCTGTGTAATCACAATTGTACGGAGCCCTGGAGGGGACATGAAGGAAAAAAACAAATAGGAAAAAAAAATTTTTTTTGAGAAAATGTAGGAATTTTTTTTTTCTCCAGTTTCAAACTCGAGATCTCGAGTTTCAAACTCGAGATCTCGAGTTTGATTTGCAATGCAGTTGAGTTGTGAAATGCGTGCGCTCGGCTGCTCGGTGGAACGGCTGCCGTAGAGAGAAGGAGAGTCCACCGCCCCGGGGGGCTGCGTAGACGGAGCTGGCAGAGTCCAGACTAGAGAGGTGGTTTGGACCGCAGCAGTGAGGGGGGGTGAGACCCTCTCTGCCACAGGAGCCTCGAGGAGGACCGGCAGACGCCCCCCGAACTCCCCACCTGACTTCCCCGCACCCTCCGCTCCAACCCCCGCCTCTGCAGCAGAGACGGAGATGGAGAGATGGACAGATGCAGAGAGCCGGAGGAAAGGAAAGAAGGGAGAGAGCCAGTCCTGCCGCCTCAGCGAGAGAGGCAGCTGGGGCAAAATTACAAAGTGCATGTCAGTGTTCAATATGCCTGCTTGGTTAGGAATCTTGGTTAGGAAACCTGCGGAAGGATCATTAACGGTTGAGACGGTTCAGGTCCACCCTCCCGCGGGGTGCCTGCAGCCGTACGCTGCCCCAGCGGCCTCTCTCCCTCCTTCTCGCCTCCGGCTCTCTGCATTTCTCCATCTCCGAAGCCAGAAAGAAGCAGAAAGTCGAGATCTCGAGTTTGAAAGTCGAGATCTCGAGTTTGAAAGTCGAGATCTCGAGTTTGATCTGGCTTCTGCAGCAGAGACGGAGATGGAGAGATCTCTCCATCAGAGGCCGCTGGGGCAGCGTACGGCTGCAGGCACCCCGCGGGAACTGCCGTCACGCCAGCCCTCTCTTCTCAAACGACTGTCACGCCAGCCCTCTTTGAAATATTTGTGCCGTTTTGCTGTTGAAATTACGGTAATCGCTATGAATAGCGTAAATATCCCATATACACACTCATTCCACTCCAGTCCAATAGTAGTGTGTATATAGCTTATGTTTAACAATTTAATTTTATTTTTAGAATATTTTTTGAGAGCTATATATACATTTTATATTATTTTTTTTGCCTGTTTTTGTTTTTAACAAGTACTTCTCCAAGCCCTGTTTAAATTATTATTTGTCCAACCTGTGCTGCTGTAACGACTGAATTTCCCCGGTGACGGATTCATAAAGTGCTATTCTATTCTATCCCATCTGGGAATGTGGAATTTCAAATTAAAGTGACATCAAAATCATGTATAAATGCGGTACACTATCAGTACTTTGACAAGGTCATACAATAAAATGTACTTATTTCCACAGACTGATTCCACTTCTCACTAATAGTATCCCATCTGGGAATGTCACTCAACAAGTTTCAGCCCAATCTGATGTGGAATTTCAAAATAAAGTGACATCAAAATCAGGTATAAATGCAGTATACTGTCACTACTTTGAAAGACTTGTAAATTAAAAAGTCCTAGTTTCCACAGACTCATTCCACTTCTCACTAATAGTATCCCATCTGGGAATGTCACTCAACAAGTTTCAGCCCAATTTGATGTGGAATTTCAAAATACAGTGACATTAAAATCATGTATTTACAAGTATTTCAAAGTAGTGGTAATATACTGCATTTATACATGATTTTGATGTCACTTTATTTTGAAATTCCACATTCCCAGATGGGATAGAATAGAATAGTACTTTATGAATCCGTCACCGGGGAAATTCAGTCGTTACAGCAGCACAGGTTGGACAAATAATAATTTAAACAGGGCTTGGAGAAGTACTTGTTAAAAACAAAAAAAGGCAAAAAAAATAATATAAAATGTATATATAGCTCTCAAAAATATTCTCAAAATAAAATTAAATTGTTAAACATAAGCTATATACACACTACTATTGGACTGGAGTGGAATGAGTGTGTATATGGGATATTTACGCTATTCATAGCGATTACCGTAATTTCAACAGCAAAACGGCACAAATATTTCAAAGAGGGCTGGTGTGACAGTCGTTTGAGAAGAGAGGGCTGGCGTGACGGCAGTTCCCGCGGGGTGCCTGCAGCCGTACGCTGCCCCAGCGGCCTCTGATGGAGAGATCTCTCCATCTCCGTCTCTGCTGCAGAAGCCAGATCAAACTCGAGATCTCGACTTTCAAACTCGAGATCTCGACTTTCTGCTTCTTTCTGGCTTCGGAGATGGAGAAATGCAGAGAGCCGGAGGCGAGAAGGAGGGAGAGAGGCCGCTGGGGCAGCGTACGGCTGCAGGCACCCCGCGGGAGGGTGGACCTGAACCGTCTCAACCGTTAATGATCCTTCCGCAGGTTTCCTAACCAAGATTCCTAACCAAGCAGGCATATTGAACACTGACATGCACTTTGTAATTTTGCCCCAACTGCCTCTCTCGCTGAGGCGGCAGGACTGGCTCTCTCCCTTCTTTCCTTTCCTCCGGCTCTCTGCATCTGTCCATCTCTCCATCTCTGTCTCTGCTGCAGAGGCGGGGGTTGGAGCGGAGGGGTGCGGGGAAGTCAGGTGGGGAGTTCGGGGGGCGTCTGCCGGTCCTCCTCGAGGCTCCTGTGGCAGAGAGGGTCTCACCCCCCTCACTGCCGCGGTCCAAACCACCTCTCTAGTCTGGACTCTGCCAGCTCCGTCTACGCAGCCCCCCGGGGCGGTGGACTCTCCTTCTCTCTACGGCAGCCGTTCCTCCAAGCAGCCGAGCGCACGCATTTCACAACTCAACTGCATTGCAAATCAAACTCGAGATCTCGAGTTTGAAACTCGAGATCTCGACTTTCAAACTCGAGATCTCGAGTTTGAAACTGGAGAAAAAAAAAAAATTCCTACATTTTCTCAAAAAAAAATTTTTTTTCCTATTTTTTTTTTTTTTTCCTTCATGTCCCCTCCAGGGCTCCGTACAATTGTGATTATTTTCGGATAAATAATCTGGAAAACTATAGCACTGAGGAACCCATGCATACCCATATTATCTGACGATGGAGCCCTACGACACCCAACGTGGAGATAAAAGGGACAGGACTAAAATGATTTGGGGTTATTTTTTGTGGCTATTTCCACCAACAAACACTCTTCAAAGACCCTCGGGACCCCCTTAAAATGATGTATTTTAACTGTCAAAGAAGGCGTCACCACATAAGGGTGATTATCAAAATCACAGAAATCTAATTAAAGTCAAGGTGCAGAAACTGGCATAGGTTGTAGCTTTTCCTGGATCGATGCAGAAGGAGGCCTCAAATACAGGAGGTTTGGAGGCATGAGTCACAAAACAGCATCCTTTATCAGCAAAAAAAAAAAAAAACATCCATAGCAGAATATCCCAAAAAAAAAAACAAAGCCCAAAATGCAGGAAGAAAACAGGAAAAACATTGCAGGAAGCGCGACTGACAGACGAGCAGAGAAAGAAGGAAAGACAGGACAACAATCAGGGAAGACAAGGAAACACAGGTGACGATAATCAGGGGAGACAGGATGAGGAAGAGGCAGACAGGGTGGGAAGTCATTAAAGAGACTGTGACTAAGAAAGAAAAGGATAATCCTCACAAAAACCAGATCAAGAAAGTACAATTCCTGAAACTCACAACAGTTAAATAACAAAACAGAAGAAGAAAAGAGCCCAGAAAAAGCAAGACCAAAAGAAAGCCAAGAGCATGACATTAAAAGACCCATCAAAACTGTTTTTGGTTATCATAAAAGACAAGAATTACCGGTCCTGTAAGAGAAACATTCCTCTTAAATCTTTTATTTTCCGTTATAGGCTTTATGACAGAACTTTTTTCTCTCCCATCACGCTGTTAAAGTAATTATAAAAGACTTCTCTTCTTTCCTCCTTCCTTTCTAAAGGAGAAGAGCTTCACCAGCAGCAATCTGTTTTTGTCATCACTCTCATTCAATTCCTTCAGATTATAGTCTATAAATTTATAGACTATAACTATATTTTTCTCTTTTTTTGGTCTGGAGCATCACAAGTTTTTTTTTTTTCCTGAGTCACTTTTCTTGCCAGAGATTTATTTCTTGCGGAAAGTGCAGATTCCCACTGTTACCGAGTGCTTGGATGAAATTGTTGGATTCAATGATATCGGGTTCCCTGTGATGATGTTCTGTGTTTTTCTGAGTAAAATTTAGTTGAAAGGAATATGTCATCTTCTTAACTGTACTCTTTCGGCAAAGTAAAGTGGTTGACAGCAGAACTACCAATATCTTTTTGAATCTTTTTATTTTTATGGTTGAATTTGATGCAGTCCAATGAGTTTTCTTTTTCTTTTTCATCACAGCAGGAATTTTGGTTCAAGGCTTCAACAGACCTCTGATCCATGACGCCATGCTTATAGCCAGTTAGATTTGAAACATGCAAAGTAACTGCAGTTACACCTGTTAGATGCAGCTTGTCATTAACATCTGTAAACTTTAAATGAGCTACTCTCTCTCTGCCCCCCCCCCCCCCCCCCCCCCCCCCCCCCCCCCCCCGTCCATGGCAAAGCTGTTGTTGAGGAAACTAGTACATACTGTGGGTGTGTCCATAGACACTGATGGTTTATATGAGTTTCCAGATATGTATTCATTGATAAAGAAGCGGTGCTCATTGATTTGTTGACAGTTTGCCATCAGCATCATCACAGAGCCTCTCAGTGAGGCTCCGTATCAATGTTGGTTCTGCATCCACAGTCGTCACCATCTCTGGTGACTCCAGCCCTCGTGACTGCATCCACAGTCGTCACCATCTCTGGTGACTCCAGCCCTCCTGACTGCATCCACAGTCGTCACCATCTCTGGTAACCCCGGTCCTCGTGACTGCATCCACAGTCATCACCATCTCTGGTAACCCGGCCCTCGTGACTGCATCCACAGTCATCACCATCTCTGGTAACCCGGCCCTCGTGACTGCATCCACAGTCATCACCATCTCTGGTAACCCGGCCCTCGTGACTGCATCCACAGTCATCACCATCTCTGGTAACTCCGGCCCTCCTGACTGCATCCACAGTCGTCACCATCTCTGGTAACCCCGGTCCTCGTGACTGCATCCACAGTCATCACCATCTCTGGTAACCCGGCCCTCGTGACTGCATCCACAGTCATCACCATCTCTGGTAACCCGGCCCTCGTGACTGCATCCACAGTCATCACCATCTCTGGTAACCCGGCCCTCGTGACTGCATCCACAGTCATCACCGTCTCTGGTGACCCCGGCCCTCGTGACTGCATCCACAGTCATCACCGTCTCTGGTAACCCCTGTCCTTGTGACTGCATCCACAGTCATCACCATCTCTGGTAACCCCTGGTCCTTGTGACTGCACCCACAGTCATCACCATCTCTGGTAACCCCGGCCCTTGTGACTGCATCCACAGCCATCACCATCTCTGGTAACCCCGGCCCTTGTGACTAGATCCACAGCTAATTGGCAAGAAGCTGCAGATTTCAGAGGAGCTCATCCCAGATGCCACCTGTCGCTTGAGTCTCTTCGGGGTGTTCAGAAAAGTAACCAAGGAGAATTGTCAAAATGAGATCCGTGCACTAACATATTCATAATGGCAAACACTCGTTTGCTATTTGGCGACGGCCTGTTTGAACCAGTTTGCAGCCATTTTCCAGGATGCTGTGACGGCTTGCGTACGTTGTGTGTTGCTTTTCGTCTCATCTTATCTAGGTCAGCAAAATGCTGAGTTTATGTTTATGCCAGGTTTGATGCAGATTTAGGTGTTAATTAGCACAAATGCAACTTTTTTTTGTTGTCTCTGTCTAGTTTGAGCACACCTGGATCTCTTCAGGGAATAGTGATGTAGAATTAGCATTGTATTCTTCTTCACCTGTTCAGGAACTGTTCTTTGCAGGATAGTAGTTTTCCTAAATATGCCTGTTTTTTCTTTATTGTTTTTATTTTTAAAAGCTTACATCATGCTCTGGAGTGTCATTATGTCATGATCTTGGTTGAGTTTTTATTTTGCTTTTTGATGTATAGATTTTCATGTTTGGTTTTCCAACAAACATTTCTTCCTGTTTTTATTTAGAAAATGTCTCTTTTTTTGATTTTGTTAGGCAGAACTAATCGGGTACTTTAGTTTTTCACACCTGTTGCCATCATGCACTCAAGACTGTTTCCCTGTCTGTCATTTTGGAATAATGTTTTTATGCGTAAATTGTGTTTCTGCCTGGGACTGGATATCTTTTTTTACTGTGTAACACCTTTGATTATCTGGTAGGTTAAATTAATCTGTGGGTCTGATTTACTATTGTAGGTCCCAAAAATCTTGTTTGAGTATGGATCACTGGGATGATGGTTTGTTTGTTTCTGTTGTTATGGTGATGTGGAGCACATGATTGTAATTGGTGACAGGTGGCACTGTTAAAAAGGGCTGTCAGTCAGTCATGCGGTTCTGGACAGAGAGGAGGGCTGGGAAGGTGTAATTTTGTTGACTACTCTAAAATATAAAGGTGAATGTTAAGTGCATTACTTAATAGTTCTGCTTTAGGATTAATCGCATTTATCATTGTACAAGGCTTGTGACAATGTCAATCACATTTAATACTAGAAAAGCACTCAGAGCACAGACCTCCGCCAAGCGCAACAATTCCCCCGTATAGCGATTTACAGATTGCGATAAAATCCACCTTCTGGATCAGATCCGGATCAGCCTCTGAAATTTGATAGAGGTTCCCATTGTCAATCCCTGAACCAAATTTCAGGAGTTTTGGGCAATAATTAACTGAGATATTGAGAAACAAAATTTTCAGCGCCATTGACCGCAATGTTATTGAAAATTTGAAAGTGATCCAGAATCCAGGATTTCTTTTGGATCACACCCAAAATGAAATCAGCTCTTCCTTTTCACATTTCTGACAACTTCTGAAAATTTCATCAAAATCCATCCATAACTTTTTGAGTTATCTTGTACACAGACAAACAGACAAATAGATAGAAACACCAGCAAAAACATAACCTCCTTGGCGGAGGTAAAAAACAAAGACCAAGGAAAGACTACGTAAAATATTTAGGAACTAAAAGCACGCGTCATACAACAGACTGAACCGACTGTAGAAGGTGCTTCAACTATTCAAGGCAAATTAGCGTGGTAGCAAATCATAAATAGATATGATGGGAGTATGGAGTTGTGAAGGAAATGTTTTAAAATTACTTTCATCTACAAATACAGGTGCAGCCAGGTCACTTTAATAGTATGAAAGTAAACTTCCAGGAGAAGTGCAAGTCAGCTTTCAACAGAGGTGGGACCAAGTCATCGCTTTGCAAGTCTCAAGTCAGTCTCAAGTCTTTGTCTTCAAATCCCGAGTCAAGTCTTGAGTCAAGACAGCCAAGTCTAATGTAAATTCACAAGGCAGAACCTTCAAATTTCAAGTCCTTTTAATCATGATGTAACTATATGTTATATGTGAATGATAGCATGAATACTCTCATGCTGTGCTGTCTATTTGTTAAGGCGTAACAAGTAAAATGAATTGATTCGTGCTCACCTTTTAAATAACACATTATAAACTTTGGGTTTTGGGTAAAATATCAAGTGTTTTCAAGTGAAGAGGCTCAAGTAAAGTCTAAATTCATCAAATTTTACGACTCCATGTCCAAGTCATGTGACTGAACCTCAAACCTCTGGCTTCAAGCCCCCCCCCAAAAAAAAAAAAAAGAAAGAAAACTTGCTTCCTTTCTTGTTTCAATTCAAGCCAATTAAAAATGACCCCAATTGTTCTCTAAGAGGATCTGAGATGTGCCTTTTTGGCTCAAAATCCAAAAAAACATGATGTAAAGTCTAATATGATAAACTCCTCTGTTTGTGTCTTAAAACTTCCCTCTTCAGCTTTATATTACTGTTACACAGCCATTGGTTTTATATGTCTCATTATCACACAGCACACCTAAATAAGAAAGATTCTTTAAAGACTTACATGAACCAAAATAAAAATAAGGAATATTTTTTGGACTCACTCAGGAGCCAGCTATCACAGTAGTCTGCTGTCCTCACCTGGATATCTTTAAGAGGCTGTTATTTCAGAAAAGGAAGGCATTTGAAAGTACAAACCTGACAGTGCATCAGTGGGTTCCTTTTTTTGACTGCAGATGATGGTACAGGTTACATAAATACATGCCATAGGTACAGGTGCAAAAAAAAAACCACACTGTCTGTATCAGTCAGGTGAAGTATCAACTCACTTTTTATGCAACAGCAACTGGAAACTGGAAAATAAAGCAGATATTAAATGTTTTTTTTTTCATCAACTTTAATTTCATAATCTTATTTATAAATTAATTCCATACATTTTTGCATTTCAGGCCAACAACAAAATCTAAAAAAGTTGGAACATGTCAAGGTCAAGATATCTTTATTATTCCCAAAGAGGCAATTTGTTTCACAGTAAAGCTTTTACCATTTTGTAATGTTCCCATTCCTTCCCACATCACTTAAAAGGTCTTCTCCCACTGAGGACGCCAAGCAGTTAAACATTTCTGTGGTCGTAAGATTTTAGATGTTTTTGGTTGTAATTACAGAAGACAGGTTTTCATCTTCTTCTATATATCTGTATACAGTACATGTGCAGGACTGCTGCTTATACTTCTTTGACTTTATAAAAGTTAAGTTTGAATCTGTTCTTTTTTTCCCCTCTGACCATTCTGTCAATATATCTGCTTATGTTGTTGAGAAAACGGCATGTTAAAACTGTTGCTTAAGGAGGTGGGGTGCAGATGTATACTGTGTATTATATTGCTGATGAAAGCATACACAGTTTGAAACTTTTACTCCTGTTAGCAGTCATTGCTCAATATATATATATATATATATATATATATATATATATATATATATATATATATATATATATAAACAGAATAAAGTTCCCATTTGATGCTAGTTTGATTCCACTGTGTTATGTAAGTTTAAACTGTTGAACTTACTCTCTAGACTGAAGCCTCTGAGATCTCTTTTATAGTTATTGACTGGAGAAGAGTAGCTGCTCCTTCACATCTGGAGGAACCAGCTGAGGTGCTTAGGGCATCTGTTTAGGATGCTTAGATATCCCCTGGACACCCCTCTATGGGGGGTGTTTTTGGGGATGTCCAAATGGGGAGAGACAATGGGGCAGACTAATGACACACTGAAGAGATAATGGGTCCGATGTTCCGCCAGATCTCCTAAAGCCGCTATTAAGGGGTAGCGGGTAGCAGGAGGGGCGTTCCCCTGCAAAGAACACAATCTTCCACCTTCCTAAAGCCGCTATCCCACCTACACTAACCGCTACATTATGCATAGGAGTGGTTAGGGAGTTCCACCTGTTAAACCAATCAGTGCGTCAGTAGCCATTGCCTCCGTCCCACCGTAGCGCTAGGAAACCATCACAGGACTGTAGCTTTAAACTCCCGCTGAATAATAAATACAGCGTCCTGGATGACGACTTTCCACCTCTATGTCGCAGCTCCCCTTCCCGTCCCTCTGGCCTGGATCCTTCCTGCTCAGACCTCGTCACTAATGCAGCACAGCGCCCGCGGCTCATCGCAGAGAACTGCCTTTTACCCCGCCACCACGCCGCTCTGAGGCACACCAACGGGCACATGCAGCCCCCCACAGCCCTCACCAACAAGAGTGCCCCGCTCGGACGGGCTCCGCCAGGTCTGCAAGACGCAGGCTAGTAGAGGAGGCAGCGATGCGGTTGAGAAGAATACCTCGTACTCATCCATCGAACCCGGGAGCAGCGCTCAGCACAAGCCAGGAGGATCAGCTCCAGATCCAGGAACTGTCTCACCATTGGACGACATCAGTGCTTGTTCTCGGGACGTCCATGGTTCGCCATGTCCGAGTCAGAAACGCTATTACCTCGTATCACCCAGGTGCGTTGGTGCTGGACATTAAGGAGTCCGCCCCTAACCTCCTTAGTCTCCACCCCTCTGTTTCAACTGTAGTTCTTAATGCAGGCACAAATCATCTTAAACTGAGTTGTGTAAAAATGTTAAAAAATCAGAACTCTTTGATAAAAAGACCAGAGAAGAGTCATTTTAGATCTGACCAGCGGTCTATAAATAATCACACAAAATCTTTGGGTTACTGAAAACAAAAGCGTGGTATTCGAAGGTGGTAAAATGATCAAAAAAATGGGTTTGGTGGCCAGTGTAGTATAGATGATTGATGCTGTGCCCCCATAACCCTTATCACTGCGTGTTGAAAAATAGAAATTGAAATCGGGAGGGGAGACCTCGGTGAGAAATGTCCTTTGATACAGTAGACCACACCATTCTTTTAGATCGTTTAAAGTACTTTGGCCTCTCTGGTGCTGTCCATAAATGGTTTACATCTTATCTCACAGACAAGACTTTTTTGGTAAGTCTGGACACCTGTTCTTCAAGGGTCCATGGGGTCACATGTGGTGTGCCCCAGGGTTCGGTTTTAGGCCCAGTACTTTTTAACATTTACATGCTCCCTCTTGGCGGTGTCATCAGGAGACATGGAGTCAACTTTCACAGTTGTGCTGATGACACACAGTTGTACATCTCTGTGTCTCTTGATGACACAAAGCCAATACATGCACTTTTCAACTGCATTTTAGATGTCACATCCTGGATGGCAGAAAACTTTCTCCAGCTTGAGACAAAACTGAGGTTTAAGTCATTGGTCCGGAGGCCCTGAGACTATTTTACCCAAACTACAAGAATTTTCTTTTAATCCATCACCACAAGTGAAAAACCTGGGTGTGATCTTTGACTCTGAACACAACAAGAACATCACCAAAGTTGGTTTTTATTACTTAAACATAGCTAGAATCTGCCCTATTCTCTCTCAGGCCAACATGGAGACTCTAATGGATGCTTTTACCACCAGTGCCATTGACTATTGCAATGGCCTGCTTTCTGGTCTTCGGAAGCAGAGCATTAAAGGTCTACAACTTCTACAAAATTCAGCTGCTCGTGTCCTGACGAAGACCAGACAGCGGGCCCACATTACACCAGTTTTAAAATCACTCCATTGACTCCCCGTATCTTTCAGGATTGACTTTAAGGTTCTTTTAATGGTTTTTAGGTGTCTTAATGGTCTTGGGCCTTCTTATCTCTCAGAACTGCTTTTACCCTACGAACCTTCACGGACCCAGAGCTCCTGTGGGAAGCGTCTCCTCCAAATAATTAATCATTTAAAGACTCAGGGTGATCTTATCTTTTAAGTTCTATGGTCCTAAACTCTAGAACGACTTGCCGCAGGACCTCAGGGATGCAAAGAATGTTCACATTTTTAAGAGCAGGCTCAAGACCCACCTCAAGACCCACCTTTTGACTTGGTAATCATTTGTTAGTCATTTATCTGTTTTATTTATCTTATTTATGTTGTATATTTTAGCCTCATTTAGCCTTTGCCTACGCTTTTTATGGGTCTTATATTTATTATTATTATTTTTAGCTTATTCCAAAGTTTCCTCTGAGGGAGTCCTCTGCATCAGGAGGGGGGCTCGCCTGTGGCTGTCAGGTTGCTGTCGGTTCTTGGTGGAGGTTTGGGGGTCACTCCCACGTCTCCTCTGGGTGTCCTGTGTTGGAGACCTGGTTGCCATGGGCGACCTGCTGCTCTTGGTGCAGACGGCTCCCTGGGTGTGTTTCCTCCTCTGACTCATCTGTGCCCAGCCTTATGTTACATTTTAATACTCACTGCATTGTGGATGGTGGGGGGAGTCTGTGTTCTTGTGCTGTATCTTTGGTCTTGGGGAAGAATGATTGGTGGGTGGAGTGGGTTTGCTTTTAATCTGTGAAACACTTTGTGTTGCAATTCTGTTTGCATGAAAAGTGCTATATAAATTAAGTTTGATTGATTGATTGATTGATTGATTGATTGATTGCGCTACCCGCAAACCGCTACCCACAACCCGCTATGGAGCGTCTTTTTATCCACGTTGGAGCAGCTCTCGTTTGCAGCTCATCTGGGACTCTGCTGTAGAGCTTCCTCCTCTTCCTTCCTCCTCCTCCTCTGCACTGATATATACATAAAAATATTTTTACAAAGACAATTCCTATCAGCTACCTGAAAGTCCCAGATAGTTGGTGCGCTCCCAGTAAACACGCTCAGGCAGAGCCGCGGGAACATATTCTCAGCTGGGGGGCACTGGGAGTCTGAGACAGTTGTGCGTCTATATATATGTATATATATAATATATGTACAGTGGAGGAAATAAGTATTTGATCCCCCACTGATTTTGGCAGTTGTCATACTAAGAAATAAATGAACAGTCTCAGACTTCTATGGCAGCTTTATTTTAACAGTTATAGAAAGAATATTGAAAAAAAAGTTTGAGAAAATTAGATGAAAGGAAAAATAAAAATCAATTTGCAAGTCATTGAGGGAAATAAGTATTTGATCCCCTAGCAAAACATGATCTAATACTTGGTGATAAAACCCTTGTTGGCAGCACAGCTGTCAGATGTTTCTTGTAGTTGCTTACTAGGTTTAAACACATCAGGAGTAATTTTCGTCCACTCCTCTCAGCAGATCATCTCCAAATCCTGAAGGTTTTGAGGCTTGCACTTGGAAACTCTCAGCTTCAGCTCTCTCCATAGATGTTTAATAGGATTAAGGTCAGGAGACTGGCTAGGCCATTCCATGACCTTGATGTGCTTCTTATGGAGCCACTCCTTTGTTTCCTTGGCTGGATCTTTTGGGTCGTTGTCATGCTGGAAGACCCGTCCACCACCCATTTTCAATCTCCTTGTGGAGGCAAGGAGGTTGTCACCCAAGATTCTGCGGTACACGGTCCCGTTCATCTTCCCATCGATGCAGTGAAGTCGACCTGTCCCCTTAGAAGAGCAACACCCCCAAAGCATTAGGCTTCCACCGCCATGCTTGACAGTAGGGATGGTGTTTTTGGGGTCATATTCAGCATTTCTCTTCCTCCAAACACGTCGAGTTAAGTTGAGGCCAAAGAGCTCAATTTTAGTCTCGCCTGACCACAGCACCTTCTCCCAGTCTCTTTCTGAGTCATTAATATGTTCGTTGGCAAACCTGAGTCGGGCCTGGACGTGAGCCTTCTGGAGCACAGGGACCTTGGACCACTGCAGGATTTTAAACCATTGCGTCTCAGTGTATTACCAATAGTTTTCTTGGTGACTGTGGTCCCAGCTGCCTCGAGATCATTAACCAGCTCCTCCCGTGTAGTTCTGGGCTGATCTCTAACCTTTCTCATGATCATTGAGACCCCACCAGGTGATATCTTCCATGGAGCCCCCAGCCTAGGTTGATTAACAGTAGGGGTGCTCCGATCGATCGGTGACCTGATCGGGATCGGCCGATATGCATATGATCGGGATCGGTCAGAATTCTCCTTTAAGCCGATCAAAAACACTCTATTCTCGTGTGCATTCACTGTGTATAGAGCCCTATGGAATCCGCGATCATGGAATCGCGGAATTGGAGATTAAAAACGGAATTCACTTTAAATGCGCAATATAACAGAACTGAACGGCAATTTGCGTAAAAGTTTTTTCTTTTTTTTTCTCCCGGACTAAAAGGAACTTTTCTTTCGAGAAAATGTTCCAAGAGGGTTCACGAAAAGGTGTGGACACTAGCTTCTCTGCCCCCGCTTTCCTCATCATAGAAAAAAAAAAAAAACACGTCGAAGCGGCACCCGAGAAACCGGCGAAGAAGCAAAGGAACTAGTGGTTTACTCTCAGGTACATGGCAGAGCAGTTTATCTGAGATTATTATGTGTCTGACGATTCAAAATTCTGCAAATTTTGCCAGCACACGATAGAATGGACACAAAATATACGTGCAAGGATGAGTTCCATCCATCCATTAGCTCCTGCTTGGTCCGTAGTCGGCTCGCGGGGGCAGCAGCTTCAGCAGAGGGGCTCAGACCTCCCTCCCCCCGGCTGCTTCCACCAGACCAGCTGAGAGATGTAATCTCTCCAGCGGGTCCTGGTCTGCCCCGTGGTCTTCCAAAGAGGATCAATGAATAAGTGAAAAGCACAAACGTAAAAAGGCGAGAGTCACTCAACAAGCTAAACACAAAGAGGCTGATAATTATTTATTTAAACGGCTGTCTGTAATAGATGGAACACCTAAAGAAAAAAAAAAAACACCCGGGCACACACTCGTGCACACAACCAGTGTTCAGTGTTCACTGCTTTGGATTTCATAGCATCTACATCAGCTGTAGTAAATATAGTTTTTTCTTTTATCAGACACATAGTTTGTCATGACATACCTGAAAAATATCATGTACGTTATGACAAACTGTCTGATAACAGAATAAATCAAACAAACTAAAATGATTAGTGTACTGCTGTTGCAATTTTTCTTTTCTGCACTTTAAATGCATTTTACCTATTTGAATTATTTTTTTTCTTTTTTATTACATAGAAAAAACTAGATTTTTTTTTGTAAAAATAAAAAAACAATGTTTTGTTGGACACAATATGTTTAAAAGTATAAAAACATTAAAGTTTGCAGTTATAATTGCATAAATTGTCTATATTTCATTACTTTATATACTGTCTTGGGGTTAAATTTGCATAAAATGCTTAAAACGGAATTCTCAAAAATTAAAAACCGAAAAACACCGAAAATGAAAAGAATTAAAACGGAATTTGAGAAAAAATAAAACGGATTTCATAGGGCCCTATATTTGAAAGAGTCTTATGGAGTTCATATGCCTGGACCACCAGCCGCTGTCTGTCGTGGACGACCTCGGGTATAAGCTTCTAGTGAATCACTTGGATCCACATTACGTTCACCAAGGACGTAAATACTTCACTGATGTGTGCCTGCCGGAGTTATACCAGACGGTGTATGGACATGTTAATTCTCTTTTGAATGAGAAAGCCACAGCGGTCAGCTTCACGAGTGACATTTGGAGTTTTTTACCAATTCATGATACTCTCATCTATTTATTTAATGATGCTTGATATACAGTGTTAAAGAATAACTTAAATATATGAATAATTAATACTACACTATTAAAAGCAAGGTTCAAGTTCAAATTGACACTGTGTGATCGGTGATCGGTATCGGATCGGCCGATATTGATTTCAGCAATCGGTGATCGGCCCCAAAAACCCTGATCGGAGCACCCCTAATTAACAGTCATGTTGTACTTCTTCCACTTCTGAATAATTGCACCATCAGTTGTCACCTTCTCATTCAGCTTCTTACTTATGGTTTTGTAGCCCATTCCAGCCTTGTGGAGCTCAACAACTTTGTCCCTGACATCTTTTGACAGCTCTTTAGTCTTGCCCATGGTGGAGATGGTGGAGTATTACTGAATCTGTGGGCAGATGGCTTTTTACACAGGTGACTATTTGGAACAGGTGTCTCTCATGCAGGTAATTACTTCAGTGAGATTAGTAGTATGCCAGTGGTCTGTGGGAGCCAACACTGGTGAAGGTTGGTCAGAGATCAAATACTTATTTCCCTCAATGACTTACAATTTGATTTTTATTTTTCATGTCATGTAATTCTCTGTTAAAATAAAGCTGCCATAAAAATCTGAGACTGTTCATTTATTTCTTAGTATGACAACTGCCAAAATCAGCGGGGGATCAAATACTTATTTCCTCCACCGTATATGTATATGTGTGTGTGTGTGTGTGTGCGCACACGCCGTATCAACTATATGGTTGTCAACTACAGGGGTTGGACAATGAAACTGAAACGCCTGGTTTTAGAGAACAATCATTTATTAGTATGGTGTCCTTTTGCGGCCAGTTACAATGTCAATTCATCTTGAGAATGACATATAGAAGTCCTGCACAGTGGTCAGAGGGATTTGAAGCCATTCTTCCTGCAGGACAGTGGTCAGGTCACTACGTGATGCTGGTGGAGGAAAACGTTTCCTGACTCGCTCCTCCAAAACACCCCAAAGTGGCTCAATAATATTCAGATCTGGTGACTGCAGACCAAGGGAGATGTTCAACTTCACTTTCATGTTCATCAAACCAATCTTTCACCAGTCTTGCTGGGTGTACTGGTGCATTGTCATCCTGATGCACGGCACCACCTTCAGGATACAATGTTTGAACCACTGGATGCACATGGTCCTCCAGAATGGTTCGGTAGTCTCTGGCAGTAATGCGCCCATCCAGCACAAGTATTGGACCAAGGGAATGCCATGATATGGCAGCCCAAACCATCACTGATCCACCCCCATGCTGCAGTCTGGGCATGCATCAGTCTGGGTGGTTCGCTTCTTTGGGGTTTCTAACTCTCCCAGATGTGGGGAAAACAGTAAAGCTGGACTCATCAGAGAACAATACATGTTTCACATTGTCCTCAGCCCAATATTTCTACTCCTTGCACCATTGAAACCAACGTTTGGCATTGGAACGAGTGACCAAAGGTTTGGCTATAGAAGCCCGGCCGTGTATACTGACCCTGTGGAGCTGCTGACGGACAGTTCTGGTGGAAACAGGAGAGTTGAGGTGCACATTTATTCTGCCGTGATTTGGGCAGCTGTAGTTTTATGTTTGTTGGATACAATCCAGGTTAGCACCTGAACATCCCTTTCAGACAGCTTCCTCTTGGGTCCACAGTTAATCCTGCTGGATGTGGTTCATCCTTCTTGGTGGTATGCTGACGTTACCCTGGATACCGAGGCGATACATCACAAAGACTTGCTGTCTTGGTCACAGATGCACCAGCAAGACGTGCACCAACAATTTGTCCTCTTTTGAGCTCTGATGTGTCACCCATGATGTTGTGTGCATTGCAATATTTTGCACTAAACTGTGCTCTTACCCTGATGATGTCACAGTCATACTGTGGTGGGTGAGTTCTCACCTCTCTGCCACACCTCCTCATCAGCTGTAGTTGTCCACACCTGCTTTGCCTCAGCTGCAGCTCTTCTCTGCTCGTCATCCAGCCAGCATTTAAGCTGCACTGTTCCCTCAATCAGTGCCAGATTGTCTTTGCTCCCATGCCTGACTCTCCAGCACATACTTCAGATTACAGGTAGGCATCGGATTGCCTACCTATTATCGACTCGACTTGCCTCTGACCTTCGCTTCTGTGCAAGCCCCAGTGGATCCTCCAGTCTTCTGTCCCCAACCACGAGTATTGCCCTTCGTGTTCTCCATTCATCGCCTGCCTGTGGCTGGTAGGGGCTCTGGCTGTCCTTGTTTCTCCAAGGACTCACCTGGTCCCCTCCACCGTCCTGCTCAGGTCCTCCAGCAACACCAGCTAATCGGTTGTGGGGTCTGCAAGCTTATAAATAAAGACTGTTCTGGAACCTACCTCTTGTTGGTTGTGCTGCTATTGGGTCCTTTGCAGATAACTGAACCTTCACACTCTGCTCTTACTGGTGCTGTGTGAAATTAATGAGGACTGGACACCAGGCTGGTCCGATCTAGCCATGAAACCTCCCACACTAAAACGACACGTGTTTCAGTTTCTTTGTCCAACCCCTGTATATAGTATATAACAGGATTTGTTGTTGTTATGGTGGACGAGATGGCAGATGTAAGGTGGCGCAGCTGATGTGCTTTTTAAAATACTGCAGAACGAATCATTGGATGAGCAGTTCTGCCTGTCAGGGGTGAAAGAGTTTTGTGACACAATTGAGCCAGAAGAACAGGTATGATGACATCTACTTTCTACCACTGAGCGCATCTCGGGTGCTCTGAGCGCAAGGAGAAGATCAGAGGGATACGCGCACAGTACAAGAAACTCCACAACAGTGTTCTGGAAAAACCTTATCTGCCTGTTACAGAACCGATTTAAAGATCAGGAACAATTAATGTTCCTGTCCCTCCTCGACCACCAGCAGTTTCAAACACATCAGAAATAAATTCCCGCATCCAACCTTTCCCAGCTTGACACCAGAGCCACGGAGCTCTATTTGATGATCTGACCTGTTTAAAAACAGACGCAACTGTGATGTAGGCCATGACGCACTTTGAAGGGAAATATCCCAAAGATCTCCTTGGTTTCCTCCACAGCAAACATCTGAATGAGATCATGCCACAGCTGTACAGACTGACGTGTCTATTCCCACAACATCCACCACAACTGCTGACCAGAAATCCTCTGACCTAAAGGGAATAAAAATGTATGCAAGTAATACAGTGATGCGTAATCAAGAGGTATAGCCATTTGTGCACGTCCACATGTGACCACCACACATTTGTACCATTTGGACGCGCTCTTTTATGCGCCGACATGTTTGCAGGTAGCGGGTGGTCTGACCACCAAGATACCGAGTTTGCAGAAAGAACAAAAGACACGCCCCTTGCCACACCTACAATGTGAGTAAGGGAGTCGGCATAACACGTAGCGGCTTTAGGGAAGCGGAAGATTGCATTAGCGGTTAGCGGAGGTTCCTAAACCCGCAATTTGTGGGTAACGGCTAGCAGGAAGGGTACGATCAGGGCCAATGTCTCTCAGCTGGCTTGGAGGTGCCTTGGTGCCCCAGTGGAGGAGCTAGAGCGACCAGAATTTTGATCAGAAGTTGATGGATGGATGGGTGGATGGATGGATGGATGGATGGATGGTGTCACCTGGGGATTTAGCTTGGCTCGTGTGCTAACATTAATGGCCCACTGGACTAAACATCTGGCCAGTCATGGTCATGTCTCATGATACAATGCAGAGCTTAAGAACCTATTAAGTCAGCTACTGCTTTAGCTCAAGATTTACAAATTATTATTTTGTTGTCTTTTTTTCTGCCTTTGGCAGTTGGAATACACAACACTGAATACATTAGTAATATATTCTGTTTGTTTGTTTTTTTGTTTTTGTTTTAATTTTCATTCTTTAGAGATTGCAATTCTACAACCAAACTTGCTCAGTAAAAGTGAAGTAAATAAATCAATAATATATAAATAATATAATAAACTAAATAAAGCAGCTCACTGAATCCAAGAGCATTTGTGTTCTGGTACAGAACACTACAGTATCTGGTTCTTCATTTGAAATGTTTTTTTATGGGAAACTCTTGAAGTTTATTTCAGTGTTTATATAACAGTTGCATATATGTCTGAATAATTCAGAGTCAGGGAAACCCTCCGTATCAACTATTCCCTGTAAAATTCTCAATCTTCCCCGTGCTGTTTGCTGTGCCCTCAGGTAAAGGTGATGTCTTTGGAGACGTCTTTTGGAAGGAAACCACGCTTGCCCATGCCTGCGCCAACGTCAGAGCGCTAACGTACTGCGACCTCCACGTTATCAAGAGGGAAGCCTTGCTCAAAGTCCTGGAGTTTTACACAGCATTTGCCAACTCCTTCTCCCGCAACCTCATCCTGACGTGCAACCTACGTAAGCGGGTAAGATATCCAGCTCCTGTAACTGGGCTCAGACACGCACAAATAACTGGTGTCATAGATGGACAGCCGTGTTGTTGCTGCTCCAAGATACAGAATGGCATGAACTATTATAGATCATTTCTGGATATGAGGAATTTGTTTGATGCTGAATTTTTAAGGCCCTCTGGAAGATTTTCTTGAACATGAATTAAAGTTGACTTAAGATATTTGTGGGTTCTGCAGGGAAAAATGGCACAATATCTGTAGATGACACAGAAGCGTCACTAGAAATGTCAAAGAATAAAGAGATTTCATGAGTAATGGAGACCTTATTCACTACTGAGAGTTTAATTTTTGTTAAGGCTCTTGATACTGCCTTTGGTTCAGTAAACCTGTTGTTGTTTGCTTATTCTAAAGTTGCTTTTCATAGTTTATATTTTCTCAGATCAATATGTATTCCCTCAGCGTTCCTCAAAAACAATAAATTATACATACTATTTCAGTAACCTCATCTAATCACTTACCGTTTTGTCATAGCAGGGAGTTTCTTTCTTTATTTTAATTCGGTGCCTCTCCGCCCCGTAAAGGAATGTAGTTGTAACAATGTTAGAAATGATCTCGAAATAATTCAAACCATAGCAGACAGCAGTTACACAGTACAAAGAGTTACAAAATAACTGTTTTCTGGTGAAGTAAAATATTTCCTTAAGTTAACTGCAGTGGTGACTGGGAGGTCCACTGGTGTTAATGTGGAGCGGAGACGAGGGAGCTGGACGGCAGTAGGGGTGAACGGCCTGACGGTTTCACAGGTGCTACTGAGTATAGTTGCACCTCCAGCTCTTCACCAGTGTCTACACCCACCTACTCACAGGGTCAAGGAGTTTTTTATTTAAATGAAGGGCTGCATGAGCCAGTAGCTTCACATCATGTTAGAGCAGAGATGGTGAGGTGGGCGGAGCTCTTCTTCCTCTCGTCAGGTAGCTCTCCAGTTCTCTGTGTGCTTGGTCACCATGATGAAGATTTTCTAGATCAGTGGTTCTCAAACTTTTTAATGCTGCGTACCACCTGAGAAACTATTCAGTAGGGATGTCCCGATCCCGAACGGTGATCGGCCTTCGATCTTAAAAATTTAAGGTGGATCGGATCGGCCGATCAACATTATTATAACACGCCGATCTTTTTTTCAGTATTTTTTCCTCAAAAAGTGATCCTGATTAACACAAATTAATAAAGTAATCATATTACACAAACAACAATATTTTTTAAACTATATACATTTAATAATTTGCACTGAAATGAAGTTTCCCAGCAGCGCTGTCTTGTATCCACCTTAAAAGTTTTAAGACCGGCGGCGTCAGGCTAAACTTTAGCAAAAATGTCAGCAGTGTGGCAGCACTATAAAATTACAAAGGCCGACGCTTCGACTGTGACTTGCAACGTGTGGAAGGCTGAGATATCACGAGGGGTAAGTAAAAAGAGAGTTTACAACACCACCAATTTAATCAGACACTTAAAAAAGCACGCAGCACCGATCACCGCAGCCTTCTGTCAGGTGCCGTGGTGCCGTGGCACCAGCTTCGGCAGCAAACGCTCTGTGAAACTTTTAAAAGAAAGAAACTCCCGAAAGACTCAGAGAAATACAGAAAAATCACCGAGCTAATCGCGGAATGTATTACTGAGGACGACCAGCACATTTACAAGGCATTTAACCGGCTCATTAATTACCTCGAGCCTCGTTCCCGTCATTACATGCACAACAAAGGACTCAAAGGTGCGCGAACATGTGCAGCGGGTCTTGAAAGAAGTTAAGTTAATATTTTATGTTATTTTTATTCTGATGTGATTTCATTGATTGCAAAGACTTCTGCTAGTGTTTTCATTGCCTTAAACTGCTAGCCAAGTTCACCTGCTGCTATTTAAATGGAAGTGCTATGTTCTTTGGTACTGAGACTGTTGAACAGTCACTGTTAAGAAAGAAGAGTGTTTAAATAAGTTATTGTTTATTTTATGAGATGATAAAAGCTATTAATCTCAGCTTGGATGCAGGCCTATTTATTAATGTACACAGGAAATAAAATGCACAGGAAATTAAACTCTGTTTGCCCACTCAAAAAAAGTGAAATCGGATCGGAAAAATCGGAAATCGGCCGATCATCAAAATTAAAAGATCGGAATCGGATCGGGACCCAAAAAATGTGATCGGGACATCCCTACTATTCAGCTTTCTGAGTACCGCCATGATGACCAATTTTAAAATATCGCCATATATGCCTTCTCAATTAGCTTTAAACAAACAGGAGAGATGTTTATTCCTTATTGTGGTTATTTATCATTACCTGAATTTCATTTGAAACATTGTATTTATAATGCATTGTAAGTTTCGGATTTTAAAAAAAGTAGAGATGCACGATAACTGTTTTTTAAAACTGATACGATAACCGATAACTTTCAGCTCCTAAAGTCCGATACCAATAACCGATAACACACACATATACCTAAGATCATTACATCAATACTATGAACAAAATCAAAAATAGTTTTGACTTTTTAAATGAACAGATATTTATTTTTTCCAATGAAATACTATTGGCAAACATTTTCGTAAAGCTATCAAACAAACCTATTTGATATCTCACATCAGCTTAAATAATGTTCATTACTGACTGATATAAAAAATAAAGGCTCCTTGAACTGATGGAAATACATGCATCAAAATTACAAACTGAAAAAGATTAACATTTAAAGGATTTTGGCTTGTGGTTCTATTTAAATTACTACCTTTAATTAAAGTAAATGAGGTTCAGTAGTTTTTATTTTTTAATCTCATGGAAGCTTTAGATGAGAGGAATGACGAAGAGGAGAGGAGAGGGAGGGGAGACTCCTGCTGGCTTGCGCACGTTAGCATTAGCTTCCGTTAGCTCACGTTAGCGCGATTTCAAAACTCTATGAAAGCGATTGTTATGTTGTAAATAACCAAATAACCACCAAACTATCTTCTTCTAAAACTTTAACGAAGTTCCACACCGCCATGTTTGTTGTGATCAGCACAATGCATGCTGCATTCAAGGTGTAACGTAAATTCCGACGTTTCCTCGTTTGCTAGTCGTTCTTTCAGCCTTTTCTATTTTTTTCTTTTTTTTTTTATGTGTAACATAAGATAAGATAAGATAAAATAAGATATTCATTTATTTGTCCCACAATGGGGAAATTTACAATGTTACAGCAGCAGTGAGAATAGCAATAAGAAGAGAAAAGGACAACAATAAAATAGGATAAAACAATAGTAAAAACAAACAATAACTACAATAGAGAATATATAATAAATAATAACTCTGACTTTATTTACAAGGATATGTTGGTAGTGATTACTACACCTGAGATAAGTTATTGCACGTTAATGAGTATGTATATGTATATTGCACATGTCAATGAATATGTATATGTATATTGCACACAATAGAGATGAGTCACATTGTCCATTGGGAGGGGGGTTGCTGAGAGCGGTGCTGATTGTACAGTCTTACAGCAGCAGGGAGGAAGGACCTGCGATATCTCTCCTTCACACACCTGGGGTGAAGGAGTCTGTCGCTGAAGGAGCTCTCCAGTGCTGTAAGGGTGTCCTTCAGAGGATGGGAGACACTGTCCATCAGAGAAGACAGCTTAGCCATCATTCTCCTCTCTCCCACCACTTCCACCGGGTCGAGGGGGCATCCCAGGACGGAGCTGGCCTTCTTAATGATTTTATTCAGTCTCTTTCTCTCCACCACTGAGATGCTGCTGCCCCAGAAAATCACCTCAAAGAAGATGGCTGATGCCACCACAGTGTCATAAAAGGTCTTTAGGAGTGCTCCCTGCACTCCAAAAGACCTCAGTCTCCTGAGCAGGTAGAGTCTGCTCTGGCCCTTCTTGTAAAGTGCAGTGGTGTTATTTGTCCAGTCCAGTTTATTGTTCAGGTGAACACCCAGGTACTTGTAAGATGTCACCATCTCGATGTCCTTTCCCTGGATGTTCACCGGTGTTTGAGGGGCGAGTCCTCACCTGCGGAAATCCACCACCAGCTCTTTGGTCTTCCCCGTGTTGATCTGGAGGTGGTTCCTCAGGCACCAGTCTACAAAGTCCTGTATCAGTTCTCTGTACTCTCCGTCGTCCCCATCAGTGATGAGACCGACGACGGCAGAGTCATCAGAGAACTTCTGCAGGTGACAGGTGGGTGTGTTATATCTGAAGTCTGCAGTATAGAGGGTGAAGAGGAACGGAGCCAGGACCGTTCCCTGCAGGGCCCCCGTACTGCAGACAACTGTGTCTGACACACAGTCCCCAGACCTCACGTACTGTGGACGGTTAGTGAGGTAGTCCATAATCCAGGATGTGAGGTGCTGGTCTACTCCTGTCTGGTCCAGCTTGTCCTTCAGGAGCACAGGTTGAATTGTGTTGAAAGCACTGGAAAAATCAAAAAACATGATTCTCACAGTGCTCCCAGGCTTCTCCAGGTGAGAAAGAGCTCTGTGCAGGAGGAAGATGACAGCATCATCCACCCCGATGCTGCGCTGGTAGGCAAACTGCAGTGGGTCCATGGATGGGCCCACCAGGAGGCGAAGATGGACAAGGACCAGCCTCTCCAGGGTCTTCATCAGGTGGGATGTTAGCACCACTGGCCTGTAGCTGCTGAGGTCCTTGGGGTGGGGGGTCTTGGGCACCGGTACCACGCAGGATGTTTTCCACAGCTGTGGTACTCTCCCCAGCTTCAGGCTCAGGTTGAAGATGTGCTGGACCATCCCACACAGCTGGTCTGCACAGGACTTCAGGAGCCTGGAGCTGATGCCATCAGGACCCGCCGCCTTCCTCGCCTTGATCCTCCGGAGCTGGTTCCTCACCTGGAATGTTGTGAGGGACAGGCTGGAGCAGGGGGGCTCTGTGGTGGTAGGTGAAGGTGTTGTGTGAGTAAGGAGAGCAGGGGTGGCTGGGAGCTGAGTGGGGGGATGGAGTAGCATACTGGAGGTGTCAACGAGGCGGCTTGCAGCAGTGATGACTGGGCTGGGGGAGGGGCAGATTTCTGCTCAAACCTGTTGGAGAAGCAGTTCAGATCATTCACCCATTGTTGATCCCCCCCAGCCTGGGAGTTGGGTTCCCCATGGCCAGAGATGGTTTTAAGGCCTCTCCAAACTCCACTGATGTTGCTCTGCTGCAGCTGGTCCTCCATCTTCCTCCTGTAGCAATGTTTCCCCTCCCTGATCTTTCTCCTCAGCTCCCTCTGCACAGCCTTCAGCTCCTCCTTGTTTCTTGACCTGAAGGCTCTCTTCTACTCCTTAAGGAGAGCCTTAATGTCAGGGTTAATCCACGGCTTGTTGTTGGAAAAACACCGTACAGTTCTGGTGGGTACGGTGTTTTCCACACAAAAGTTAATATAGTCTGTGATGCAGCTCGTGAGGCTGTCGATGTCCTCCCCATGAGAGTCTCAGAGTTCCTCCCACACTGTTGTGTCGAAGCAATCCTGCAGAGCTTCCTCGGCTTCACTGGACCTCCTCTTCACAGTGTGAGTGGCAGCTGGTTGTCTGTGTACGAGAGGTTTGTACACAGGCAGGAGATGAACCAGGTTGTGATCTGATCTTCCCAGGGGAGGGAGGGGTGATGAGTTGTATGCCTCCTTAGTGTTGGCATAAAACAAGTCCAGTGTTTTTTTGTCTCTGGTGTGGCATGTCACATACTGGGAGAAAGTGGGCAGTATGGAGGAAGGACAGGCATGATTAAAGTCCCCAGAGATCAGGAGCAGGGCCTGAGGGTGTTGTGTCTGCAGCCTGCTAGTGACAGAGTGAAGGACATCACAGGCTGCATCTGCATTAGCAGAGGGGGGAACATTAACAGCTATGACAATAGCATGTGTAAATTCCCTCGGCAGGTAGTGGGGCCTCATGCTAACTGCTAGCAGCTCAATGTCCTTACAGCAGATCTGTTCTTTAATGGTGAGGTGCCCAGAGTTACACCATCTCTCATTAATAAAAACTGCCAGCCCTCCTCCTTTCCTCTTACTGCTCTCCATCGTCCTGTCCGCCCGTATCAGCTGGAAACCGTCCAGCGCGGCGCTCGTGTCCGGCGTCACAGCGTTCAGCCACGTCTCTGTGAACACCATGATGCTGCTCTCCCGGTACTCCCTCTGGTGTCGGGTCAGAGCCGCTAACTCGTCCATCTTGTTGGGGAGAGATCTTACATTTCCCATAATGATGGACGGGAGGACCGGTCTGAATCGTCTCCTCCGCAGACGTCGCGCTGCTCCGGCACGGGTGCCTCGTCTCCTTCTCCTTCTCAGGTCGCGGGGGACATCGAGTCTCTCAGGCAGCACCGCGGTGTTACGCAGCGTTAACAGCTGGTCCCTACTGTAAACAATGGGGCCATGGCTGCACGCCGGGTCCCCGGACACGGTCAAAAACAGCTTAAAAAGTAGGAGAAAGGCCACCAAAAGCACAGCGGCCTTAGTCTCCATTGTTCACAGTACCAGAAAAAATAAAGCACACGAAAAAAAGAACAAAGCAGGAAAGTAAACGAGGAAAAAAAGCTCAATGGTGAGCAGGAGCTGCTGCAACAGGCTGCCAATCACTCGGCGCCATGTTGAAAAAAAAAAAAAAAAAAAAAAACATGTGGGAGAATACTGTGAATATCAGTTCAAGTCAGTAACTACCAAAATTATGACCAAGTTAACGAGTTGTTTTCTGGCATGACGGGGTATTCTTGATTTTCCTTATTGAGTAATCGTTTTTTTGATTATGCCAACATTACTTGAACATAACATTCACTCCCGGTCATTCAAGGCTCAGAGGGAGCGAGGCACTGCCGTGTTGACAGAAATATATGTTGTCGGGGCTATTCGCCGTGATATCAGAGTTATCGGGATGACATCATAATTTCTGTTATCGGCCCGATAGTTATCGTGGACCCCTAAAAAAAAAGTGAAAATGTGGAAAAAATGTGGAAAGTCATGACGTTCCTCCGCGTACCACCAGAGAGCGCTCACGTACCACCAGAGAGCGCTAGCGTACCACTGGTGGTACACAGTTCTACACTGTTCTAGATGGAACAGAACGATGCTTCTGGGACTCAGGTGACCAGGTACGTGTCACTCATGCAGTCATGTCCGTCTACAAACGTACCCCCCTAAGTACGTTCATTTATGTCTTTTATCCCCTCTTTCTTCATGTCCTGCTGTTGTCTTTATTTCATCTTTTTTTTCACCTTCCATTTTTCCTGCTCAGGGGTAAAATGTTTGTTTGTGTTGTGAGAAAGCGCATTTCCTTCTGTGGATTCTCAGATCCTTGTCATACAGACTCAAGTGCCTCTTCGTCATTTTAAATTGATGAGGATGGTTTGTTCAAAGGCATTTTACAACAGAGAATATGATGAGTTTGATTATTTTTAAAAAGGTCTTTGGATCATATTCCAGAAACTGCATGTAAAATTAAAAACTTTTTATGAAAGCTTTCAAGTGAAACGCTGATATTTTACAGAGATGGGTAACAAAAACTAGTGCTAAACTGATACAGGGTCCAGAGTCGTCTGTTCTAAGATCTATTATTAAATTATTCACCTGTGCAATATTTGTATTTCACTTTTTCTTTTTCTACAATTGTCCCTGTAAAGCTACTAAAACCGCGTTTGAAATGTTGAAGATCCTTTTTATTTTAATTTACACCCTAAAACTTGAACATGTTTGTGATTAGATGATGTGGAAACATTTTTAAAAGTGCAATACAAACAGATGAACTGAAAACATAATGACCTACTTGAAAAAAATGAATTAAGTAAATGTGCAGTAAAACAATGGTAAACCTCCTCACATTTTTACGTGAATCAGGGAGATACATTTATATGAACCATCCACTTCCAGAAGATTAGAAGTTCTTCACCAGCAGCAGCCCCAGTAGGATTTCTACTGTCTCATTGTGTCATCTACAGACACTGCAGTACCCCTCCAGTAACCCTCCAGTACCCCAAAACGCATTGAAAAGCACTTTGTAAAACCTAAACAAGGCATAAATAAGCCATTAGTGCACATTATATATTTATAGACTAATTTTTTTTTTTTTTTTTTTTTTTTTGTGGCTCTTTTTTTTGTGTTTGAACTTAAATTTGCAAACGTAATTTTTTTTTAAATTTCCCCTTAGGGAATGAATAGAGTACATCTAATCTAATGTAGAATTTTAGATTTCATCCTTTGAACTTTTGCTCTGTTGCTTAAGTCAACCAAAATTAATTAGAGAAAAATTCCATTAGACTTATAGACGTGTACGTGTGCCAACGAGGGACACCCTGCAGCAGAATCTAATTATCATAGTCCAGTATGGACAGCATCTCAGGTAACCAGAACTTTATATGTTTTTACTTCTGTAAGGCTTTTAAATGCTATTTCACCTGTCTAAGAAATATACAGTGATCCCTTATTTTTTGCAGTTAATTGGGGGGCGCCCCCCTGCAAAAATCAAAATGCGCGAACTGGAGCCGGAGCCCCCCGAGCTTAAATAATGTGTTTAAAATATGTTTAAAAACTGCAAAAAAGTAGCGAGACACTGAAGCGAAACAAGACAAAGGCTCAACTGTGGTCTTTCTGTTACCTTCACAGCCTCTGGTCTCTGAACCATAGTAAAGAAACCGCTGCTATTGTGCTATTTTGGCTCGTAATTAACAGGTAACACGCTAACAACAACAAAAGAAACAGTCCGGTTTTCTCTGCACTTTATTCACTTTATTCTGGCACTGCAGGAACTTGTAACATCACACAGGTTGTATTGTTGGGCTCCTGTCGGTTAACAGAGAATGTAAATCTATACACGCTGGGCTGCTGTTGATGCTCACTACACTCTTCATCTAACCCCATTTTCGTTCTGCCGTCCCACGACACACACACTACATTACCCATAAGGCCACATCATTACCCATAAGGCCACCTTCTTAAAGGGGCCAGGCTGGCTCACAACATTTCTTGGCTGTGAGAGAACGTGCACAACATCCTGTGATGTTTGGGTGATGCGTCTTGGCCAATCAGAGCACAGATTCTAGAGTTCTGGGCCGTCTGCGTTTCTTGTGTTGCTTACAGGAGGCTGGGAGTCATCGTTTGGCGTTTCGCTTGCAGCTGCGGTCTCTTGTCTGCTGTGGGGTGGATTTTCGTGGAATTTCTGCAATTTTTTCTTGATTTTTTTATTATAATATATATTTCTGCGGAACTTAAAGGGCGAATTTGGCAAGGGATCACTGTATTGTTTCTTTTGGATTACTGAATACAACATAACATCAGTAGGATGTTATAGTGCAGTTGTTGTTCTTAAGGTGTCAAGAGTTTTTTTCTTTTTACTTTAAGCTTTCTCTGTCAGACTTGTCTAGTCTCATTGCTGCACAGTGCTCATGGCCCTTCATCAGTTGGACTCACTATCATGGCCGGTTTCAGGAAAAATGACATGATATTTACACTTCTGTAATCTGCGATTCCTCTGTGGCCTGTGTTGCCACTTTTCTAAAGCAGCCTGTAAAATAGTCTTATCCATTAAATACAGTAATAACTATTTGATCAAATAAATGAACAATTCTCTGTTAGCAACTGCTGGATGTACATTAACTTCCAGTGTGTATTTTTCTGAAGCTTTTACATGTGTGGCACGCATCACTTTTATCTCAGTGAACTCAACAGAGGCTGATGTTGTGGTTAAAAATGTGAGAATTTTTATCCTCAATCCCAAAGCCAAATATGTTTTTCAGCTTTTCTGTGTTCAACACCTTACCACACACCCGACTTTAGTACAAGCAGAATATAAAGTGTTAAAAAAAAACTTAACAAGAAAACAGCTCTTGCAAGCATGTTTTTGATGAAAGAGTATTGTCAGGGAGGCCTTTTGGGAGGCTTGACTGTGCTTTTTTTTGTTTTTGTTTTTTTCTTCATACAACAGCTTGTGTTCTTGGAGGGACAGACTTAAGCGCTAAAGCGTGTAGACTGGGAGGCTTTTACTAGCCTTCTATTGGATTATTCATGTGACCAACAATAAAGACTGTTTTTGTGCATGTGAGTGTGCACATGTGCCTTTCATTTATGCATTGAAGCAGACTTACAGTGCAGCAACATTTAGATGTGACAGAGTGTTGTCTCAGCTCAGGAAAAACAGATGTGGAAGCGTTGGTTTACTTTCAGGTTAAAGCGCACAGGTTCATCAAAGTCTGGAACAGTACATTTATCTGCCTGAATTAGGACAGTTTTCAAAGCTCATGTTTATCACTTAGGTATTTAAGTTCTTTACCTTACCAGGATTGGTAAGATAAGTGGTGAACTGTAGTTTTAATCTTGTTTGATATGTAATTTGGGATGTGTTTCCTAACCAAGTAATAGGCTGAATCCAGGATCTGAAAGACACACAGTCTCTATTAGGGACAGCTGAGGAATTGTCCTCCTCAGCACAATTTGTGTCTTCTTCTACAATAATGCATGGAGGTCCCTGAAAAGATGTTGTCTTGAAGGCAGTTTATGTTGCCGTAATAACTGTGACGACATCACAGAAGTATAAATGATCTTTACCAGTGATTGTCAACCCTGGTCCTCGTGACCCCCTATCCAGCAGGTTTTAGATGTTTCCCCTTCTTCTTCACACCATGATACAAGTGCTGTGTCAACAGACTTGTGCAGACTTTGAGGACAACCTGATAATGACCATTAATTAAAATCAGGTGTGTTGAAGCTGGGAAATCTCTAAAACCTGCTGGATAGGGTGCCTCGAGGACTAGGGTTGAGAATCACTGATCTTTACAATGGGCACTGATACAACCTCATACTATCACAGACCCTCGCTTTTGGATTTGTGGACAACACTTTAGATAGTAGCTTTTGTCTTTGGTTCAGAAAACAAGAGACCTTTTTCTCCAAAAGAAAGACGTAATATTAATTTGACTGTATGATGGGCACATCCCAGATTCCTCCAAGCTAGGAGGCATCAGGGCTACTGCTGGACAAGGGCAACGTAAGACTTCTTTTGCACGGTAAACTTTTAAATGACTTTTGTGAATGCAGCTTCAATATTGTAGTGTTTGAAATAGGATTTTCCAAAGTTATGCCTTGCCCATGTGGTTATATTAGCTGCTGATGAATGACAGTGCTTGACGGACACCTAACTGATGGACTGGAGATCACGGGTGTCCAGTTTAGGCTTGTGTCTTTGCTCTCCACGCACTCAAACTCCTCCTTATATCATTTAATAACGTTATGTAGAAGGAGAAACGTGCAGATTTCTTCCAGTATCTTTCCTAAAACATTATCTGACAGTCTTCACCATTTATTCAGCTATTTCATTGGTGTGAAGGAACCTGCTACTATGGATTTTACTGGTCTTGGTTGCAGTCAGTGAAGGTGAATGATGTGGGTGTCAATAAGGTCTGAGCTGTAAGACAGTAGCTCTGGAACTAGAAGTATTACAGAAAGTAAGAGGCATTATGTTAGAGACTTCTGCTTTTTTATACATTGTGAAATCAATAATCATTGGCAGCCACCAGCCTGGAGGAAGATCATGTCCTGGTTCAGCCTAAAGTAGGTTAGAACTTTGTTTGGCTGTAGGGTTATCCCCTACTTAAAGATAAAAATAGATATGTAGGATGTAACCCTAAGCTAACTGGCAAAGCATGAGAAAAGACAAAACTGCCCAGTAGCTGCAGGCTAATTTCAGCTAACAGACCATGATGTCTCCAGGCTGGAAGAACATGGACACTTTTCACATGAACAGTTACCAAACAGTGTTGTTCAGACAAAGTAACTTTCACATTGATGCTTCTTATGGTTCTGCTCCTATTACATCTCTGTTACTGAAGAACAAGGTCAGAACAGCAGGAGTCATGAGAAACAAGATCCTTCATCAATGTGATCTTGACTGGGAGTCCGACCAGTAAACGTTACCACAGAGCCACAGCACTGTTGCAGAAGATATGAATTCAAGGACAACATAGGTATCATTGACATTATACAAGCTGTTTGAAGAGGGTTTGATTTCATTTTTATTTAAGTTACCAAAGGAATTCATCTGCTGAGAGTTTTTGAAGAAATGAAGACATGATGATCTTGTAGAGACACTCCACCAGTTATCACGCTAGCACAGTAACATAATTACGTTATCTCAAATATTCGTAAGTGCTCATCATTTCAGTCCTCACTTATCAGTTTTTCTTCAAAATGGCAAAAACACTATCTGAGACTCTTCGCCACAAAACACTATAATTTTTATTTATGTCCTTTATTTAACCAGGTAAGAGTCTCATTGAGATTGAAATCTCTTTTTCAAGAGAGACCTGGCCAAGAATGGCAACAGTTGGTTAAAAAGACATCAGACAAAACAAATCAACAAACAATCAGCACCATCAGAATAAATCACTTTAATTTTAATCCTAAATTGAAATGAAGGTTCCCCATTAACCCAATGCCATCAACCGTCATTGTTTGAAGCGCACACAAAGAAAAAACAAAGAAGGAGGATTCTTTAGATGCAGTTTAAGTGTTTCAAATTGAAATTGATTAGGATCTGTTGAGAAGTATGCACTAAATGTATCTAGTCTATGTGTTCTGTGTTTTTTCAGATTTTTAGCAGCTTAAAAGGATTACTATTATATTTAAACACCATTTTGTGGATGTTCAAGTCCTGCTAAACATATAGCAACATAGGCTACTATGCCTTTGTAGATATGTGTCGCCCTTAAAGTCAAGTGCTTTTAAATGTCTGGATTATTTAATTAGGAATAAACTTGAATAAACAGTGAGTGTCAAGGAGGTGAAGAGAGACACGTTTTGTCCACAGCATGTGCATCAATGCATACTCTGAGAGCGTAAATAATAACCCTTATAAGCTGAAGGAAAAGGTGACATGGAAGTGGACTTTTTGAAATAGATAGAAAAGTGAGAAAATGTTTGTAATTTAAAGTATTAAAGTATACTATATTCACAATGAATAATGCCTAAATGAGTGTAACATGTGCCTTTTCTCAACAAAATACTTAAAATGACCACATTATACACTGAAGGCATGTAATGTACTGAAATCGCGTGCGGGCACAGAAAATGCCCGTGAGAATTTAACAAGAGTTGTCACGGTGGACGTTCCCCGGTTCGCATGAGGCAGTTTACTGTAAGAAGTGCTGAAGCACATATTCAGAGATGGGAGGGGAAAAGTCATACATTTAAACAAAGTCACAAGTCTAGTCTACATTTAGTACCATGTTTCTCACCTTCTAAATTGTGATTGAAACTTCGGGTGATATGATTAACTGACCAAACCTCTCAGAAACGAGTGTCTCAGTTCATCAGGCAGACTTGGGCTTATGCAACATAACTTGTACATTTAATTGTTTTTCATTATTAACCTTTATTTAACCAGGTTAGTCCCACTGAGCTCAACGATCTCTCTTACAACGGAGACCTGGGCCACACACGCTCACGATTACTCCGACGGGGAATTTTAATACAAATAATTACTTTAATATCCTGTGGTTTCTAGGCCAACATAAGAACATTCTTGTGCAATAGTACTTAGATGATGATGATGATGCCTTTTAATAGTTGCCCTGTCTCTAAGTTGAGCAGCAGGTATTTTTCAGAATAAGAAACTCACAGGTGGCCCAGAAGGACCAAAATTCAACAGAAACTTTCATGCTCCTGTGAAATATTTTTTTTCATTACTTTGTGTGTTCACATCTATTTTTTATCAATACTCAAACCTCATCAGTGTTCAGCTGCTTTCTTCTGGACGGATTGTGGTGTTCTCCTTTTCCTGTTAAAATTTAAAGAGAATTCATCTTTAAAGAGGACTGTCTGTGTACTTGGGAGTGCTCTGGTATTCCTAAAGGTGGTTTTGATAACGATTTATTTTCCCTTTTGGAACTGAGAAAATAGTCCTCTTCAAATCTGTAAATGTTCTGTTCTGTTGGATTATACTCAGGTCACATACTGTATGTGTTTGACCAGGTCGTATTGGCATTTCTTTATACTATTATCTGGAAACCCTGAGTCTCTTCTCTAAAGCATTTTGCAATTCACGCAGTTCCATATTATCACACTCCCGTGCTTCTCTTTCAGAACAAAGTATTTACATTTGTTGAATGATCACAGATGTGTTGTTGAAACTGTCAGCTTTTGCAGGAATGGGATCCAAATGCAGGAGGCTCAATGGCAGGAGACAATCAACATTTTTCTTTTTTCTTTTTTTAATAGTTGCTGCTTCAGCAGGAGACCAAAAATCTAAAAACACTGAAAGGAAGAAAAAAAAAAGCCAACAGACCAGCAAGGAAGCAAATAAAAGCAGGACATTATATAGACACAGGGGCTGACGAGACATGCACTATATTGCCAAATGTTTTTGCTCAGCCTTCGCAGAAGAGTTGAAGCTGTTCTAGCTGCAAAGGGTGGATCCACATCATATTGATTAGGAATGGAATGAACTAAAGCTCAGATGTGAGTCAAGGCAAGTGAGCAAATACTTTTGGCAACATAGTGTAGGTGTGAACAATCAGGGCAGAGGAGAACAGGGCAATACTGAGCACAAACAGAAAATAGCCACAGATCATCTGCCTTCGTAACTTCGGTACAAAATTCTATGTTTTCCAATCAATAAAATCACAAATCATAAATACTCCTATGGTATTTTTAGATAAGTGACAAGAGAAGGGTGAATTACAATTCCTCCCTCAACCCTCAATCTCAACCTTCAATTTAAAAAATGCGAGCTCCTGTTAAGTGCAAGCTCTGTCCCGATTCTTAGAAAGTCAAGTTGAGGGATAAGTTTGAGGGCTGTATCGCTCTCTATAGTGAGATTCTCCGGCACCACCCTTGGAAGTAAGGGCTACCCAGAAGGCATTGTATATTTTCGCCAAGACGTCTTCAAAAAGGATGCCGCTGAAAAAAGCGAGCACAAATGTATTTTCATAGTTAATAAAAATATAAATGTTACTAAACTGTCTTACTGTCATCGTTATGTACATTTATATTATCTTATTCTTCTTCTACGTCTTTTTTGTCCTTCTTCGTCATCATTGTTTTCTTGATAGACTGGATGTAGCTTTGGCGTAAGGCCGCCCCCCACAGTCTCAAGACGTAACTGCACTCAATTGGTGTCACATTTCTAAGTCACAAGATAGCACTGACACTTACTTTGGAGGGCCAAGATTGAGGACCAGAGACTGAGGGTTAAGGGCGAGGGTTGAGATTGAGGGTTAAGGGAGGAATTGGAATTGGCCCAAAGTTAACCCTTTGGTAGTTTTCTGCATTAATTTGCCACATAATGTGATCCCATCTTTATGTGAGTGACAATAATAGACAAAAAAGTGCTTTAGCTAATGAGTATCATTTTCACCAACCTTATGCCCTAATAGGTCAGTTGCATTTAACTACTGAAAATGAACTTCCATGTCTCGCCATCGTTCACCTATTTGTACATTGTAAAGACATTCTCAGAAAACTGTGTTATTATCCCCATATCATGGCTGTCTTTCATTCCACATCTACCATGTGGTTTTTCAGAAAGACAGTTAAGCGAGCAGCTTGGGCAGACTATAAACAAACCCTTTTGCGGGGGATAATGTACCAAGCCTTCTGAGGTCATCCTCAGCTCTTCTTTGTTTTATTGGCATCCCATTTGTTTCTAAGCAGTTAAATTCTGTGATCGGGGGGACTGAAATCCTACTGATAAGAGCCTTGGCCAATCAAGAGCATTTATGTGTTTGATCTAAAAATATCCGAGGTGAATTGCCCGCAGGATTGTTGCTTTGCTGCATTAACAACATTGTCCCAAATTTTGTGACTTGGCTTTTTACTTAATGTGGATTTAAAGACCATCAACACAACCTGAAAATCTTTGTTTTATTTTTGTTTTTATTTTTGCTGTTTGGAATTGTTTTGCATTAACATTAAATTGTTAATCAGATTAAATAGATAAGTTAAGGTTAAGCGTCAGTTAAGTTTCTGAGTGTGGGACTTTAGACTTTAATGAATCTTAAAGGTTCAGCAGGTGATCATTTGAGGAAGGATTTCTTTCTCTCTAATTTTTAATTTTTTGTTCAGTATTCAATTGACTTCAATCTAAAATATAAAAGCAATGAATTAAAATAATATTCCCATCATCAGTGGAGGCCGAGCCACTGTAAAACAGGCCTAATTATTTTACTTGGACTTATTGAAAGGATTCCTCACTCTTTCTGCCAGTCAACTGGACTTTCTGCTTTTCTACATGGTAGTCACATGCACTCATCTCATGCATGCTCAGTGCATGTGACTGGTGTTGTAGAGAAGGAGGATGAGGTAGATCTGCCTTTAGTAGCTGTGGCATGCATTGATTTAGAGAGCAAGCTGAGTGAATGTGAAAGCACCAAACAGTGGTCGGCGTCAGGAACAAAGAAAGTATGAATTTGAGACTGCTACAGCCAAAAAAGAAAAATAAAGGATGCTGCATGCACTAAAGCAAAAGTTAATATTGGTGTGGAAAGAGAAACAGTTGGAGGAACAGTTGATATTCCTCAGATGAAACACATTGAAAACTCTCCCCGTGTTGTCTGGCAACATAAGTTAGCCTGTATTTCAACCGTAGCTGTAGCGGTAGCAGTGTGCGCTCACGCGTTCTGGAGGTGGGCTTTTTGTTGGAGTTTAGAAGGAAGAGGCAAAGCCTTTCTGGAAAAACTAGCTGTACATTTGCATGTTTTTATGCGAGGAACATCACATAAATAATTAGATACTCACCAAGACGACGCACAGAAAGAAAGTTGGAGGTAGTGTTGCTATGAACTGTGGAAAATCACTTTGAATTGCTCCTCTTCATCTCTAGGGTTGCGCATGTTCATGTATTCATGAGATGCTCTGGAGGCAAAGTTCTGGAGGTGTGGTTACTGATGGAGGTTAGAAAACAGAGGCTGAGCTTTTTGTGGTATGCTTTCAGAATTCATCTCATTATTACAAATTTTGAAGGCAGCGCCTAATCTACCTCTGAATGTGCCTCCAGGGGATTATTTCTGTTTGACTATGGATGAGCTCAAAGTTTATATATATATATATATATATATATATATATATATATATATTATATATTTTTTTTTTTTTTTATTTTTTTTTTTTTTTTGAGTCATCACAGGTGCTGAATCAGTTGGTTTTTGGGGGGAGGGGGTGGCATGTGAAGTCAGCAGGATTACTTGGATATAGTGAGGGAAAGAAATCATCCATGTACATGATCTAATTTTGCTGCTTCTCTCCCTTGTGTGGGGAACAATGAATTAATTAAGTTTAGAGGAAAAAGGTAAGCCATGTGTCTGTCAAAGTTGCAAAGATGGAGATGCATTGAAGAAAGGAAATTGAGGATTTTCTCTGTGGAATAGTTGCCAGAAATTAAAAAAAAAAAAAAAAAAAATCTAATATGCTTTTAAAAGGCAACAACTCCATGGAAAGAGTCTCCATGATGCTGTGTCCTCTATGGATTTTTAAAAGCTGCAGCATTGAAGGACAACATGGGTACCACAATGTGACAGAGCAACCTCACAGCTGCCACAATACAAAGCTCCGCAATTTGATTAGAGTAGATACATCTTTGTTTTTTTTTCTTATACATTATACTTGAAAATAAACCTTAATAATTTGCACCTGTGTAACCAAACAAATGTTATGCAACCATGTCCTGAAATCCATAAAGACCAGAGAGTATGGATGCCCGCCACCTGAAAAAGCTCAGTCCAAAATTGCCAGGGATGACGGCTCTTAATGTAAATTAAATTAGTGGTGTTGAAGGAGTTGGTTTTGATTCCTTCTCACGTGACCGACGTTCATCATTCATTGCAAACAGCATCTTGGTTATCTCTTTCTGACACTTTAAAGATGTCTTCTCTGTGGAGATTTTTAGTTTGTTGCTCTATAAGATTCTCAGCGTAATGACATAATGCCTAATGTCACGCTGGCGTGCTTGTGGCAGAAAAAAAATATATACAGTGTGTTGCGAAAGTATTCGGCCCCCTTGAACTTTTCAATCTTTTGCCACATTCCAGGCTTCAAACACAAAGATATAAAATTTCAATTTTTTGTCAGGAATCAACAACAAGTGGGACACAATCATGAAGTGGAATGAATTTTATTGGATTTTTTAAACTTTAAAAAAATAAAAAACTGAAAAATGGGGTGTGCATTATTATTGGGCCCCCTTGCGTTAATACTTTGTAGCGCCACCTTCTGCTGTAGTTCCAGCTGCAGGTCTCTTGGGGTTTGTCTCTATCAGTTTAACACATCCAGAGACTAAATTCTGGTCCGTTCTTCCTGTAAAACAGCTGGAGCTCAGTGAGATTGGATGGAGAGCGTTTGTGAACAGCAGTCTTCAGCTCTTTCCACAGATTCTGGACTGGATTCAGGTCTGGACTTGGCCGTTGGATACGTTTATTTGTGAACCGTTCCATTGTAGATTTGTCTTCATGTTTTGGATCATTGTCCTGTTGGAAGATAAATCTCCGTCCCATGGAAGGAGATCGAGTTAAATATAGAGAACGGTCATGTACAGAGTATGATTGCCAATAGAAATATGTACAAGGAAAAAGAAGGAACGCTGGATCCAATCACCAGATCCACCTTGGAGATCTGGTTTAAAGTAGTACGGACATATAGACTGGAAAATTAGATAAAAGTTTTGAATTGGATGGCTTATGACACCAAGTTTAAGCCAGTAATCCTGAATCAAAAATTCAAACAATGGGCAAATAGGGGCCTAACTATATTAGATACAGTAATTGAAAAAAGAGATATCAAAAGCTTTCCTAAATTAAGAAGAAAATACGACTTAGAACAACAGGATTTTTACATGTATCTACAAATCAGAGATTACTTTAACAAAGAAATAAAACCAGACCTTCCAGGTGAACCAAACAAAGTGATTGTGACACTATGTAATGCATACAAGAACAAATCTGGAAGAGTAATATCTGAATTGTATCAAGGTATGGTAGCAAATAGAAATACTTCAACTTTATATGTAAGAGACAAGTGGGAAAAAGAATTAAAGGAAGTAATAACTGAAGATATGTGGTACAATATATTTAAAACACAGCAAACAACTAGCAGTTCCAGAATGTGGAAGGAGTTTTGTTGGAAAAACATTGTAAGGTTCTTTATCACACCAAAAATGAAAAAAGGAAGATCACCTGCTCTACAACTATGCTGGAGACAGTGTGGGGAACAGAATGTGGGTCATGCACATGTTTTTTGGCACTGTTTTAAAATTTCAAAATATTGGGATGATGTGTGGAAAGAGATGACAAAGATACTAAGTTATGAATTACCTAAAACATGCACTGTATTATACTTAGGAAATGTAAATCGAAAAAATATTCATGACAAGGACTGGTATCTGATTAAGATTTTGATGGCAGCTTCAAAAAAAGCCATTACAAGGAAATGGCACAAAGAAGACCCACCTACTCGGAGTAATTGGCTGGATATCATTGATGAGATATACGTTATGGAGAGACTCACACATATTATAAGACTACAACAAACAATATGGGAAGACAGATGGGAAAAATGGACTATATATAAATACCATCATAAAGACTGAATGCTAATTAATGCTACTGACATTATGTGTTATGTGTATTGTATTATTAAAGTGAAAACATTTTTTAAAAAAAATCTCCGTCCCAGTCTCAGGTCTTCTGCAGACTCCAACAGGTTTTCTCCCAGAATGCTCCTGTATTTGGCTCCATCCATCTTTTCATCAGTTTTAACCATCTTCCCTGTCCCTGCTGAAGAAAAGCAGGCCCAGACCATGATGCTGCCACCACTATGTTTGACAGTGGGGATGGTGCGTTCAGGTGATGAGCTGTGTTGATTTTACGCCAAACATATCATTTTGCATTGTGGCCAGAAAGTTTGATTTTGGTTTCATCTGACCAGAGCACCTTCTTCCACATGTTTGGTGAGTCTCCCAGATGGCTTGTGTCAAACTTTAAACCAGACTTTTTATGGATATCTTTGAGAAATGTCTTTCTTCTTGCCACTCTTCCATAAAGGCCAGATTTGTTCAGTGTAGGACTGATTGTTGTCCTCTGGACAGACTGTCCCACCTCAGCTGTAGATCAGTTCATCCAGAGTGATCATGGGCCTCTTGGCTGCATCTCTGATCAGTCTTCTCCTTGTTCCAGATGAAAGTTTAGAGGGACGGCCAGGTCTTGGTAGATCTGCAGTGGTCTGATACTCCTTCCATTTCAATATGATTGCTTGCTCAGTGCTCCTTGAGATGTTTAAAGCTTGAAAATTCTTTTTGTATCCACATCCAGCTTTAAACTTCTCCACAACAGTATCTGGGACCTGCCTGGTGTGTTCCTTGGTCTTCATGATGCTCTCTGAGCTTTAACCAGAACCCTGAGACTATCACAGAGCAGGTGCATTTATACGGAGACTTGATTCCACACAGGTGGATTCTATTGATCATCATCAGTCATTCAGGACAACATTGGATCATTCAGAGATCCTCACTGAACTTCTAGAGTCAGTTTGCTGCTCTGCTCTGAAAGTAAAGAGGCTGAATAATATTGCACACCTCACTATACAGTTTTTTTATTTGTTAAAAAAGTTGAAAATAAATGATAACGAACGAATGCACGAAATAAATACATTTCGTTCCACTTCACGATTGTGTCCCAGCTGTTGTTGATTCTTGACAAAAAAATTTAAATTCTATATCTTTATGTTTGAAGCCTCAAATGTGGCAAAAGGTTGAAAAGTTCAAGGGGGGGGGCAAATACTTTCGCAAGGCACTGTATATAGAGAGAGAGATAGAGGTATGTATGTATGTATAGATAGATAGATAGATAGATAGATAGATAGATAGATAGCCATAGGGCAAAGTTTAATTTTTTTTTTTAGACTTTATGCAGATGATTATGATGTCATCATGCATCCCTAATAAAAAGTGATGATTGTAAAAGACGAGCCATGTTTTATGTCTTAGTTAACATCACTATGGAAGTAACGTCACTCTATTCTTCATCACCTCTAATCTTATCTAGTTTTTGCTATTTCCAACCATCATATAATAGACATTTTATATAGAGACTTTGATTTTAATCATCTGGACTATGAAGTTTACTCTGTTTGTAGAGTAAATGTATGTTGTAAAAAGGATATAATTTGCTTCTGTGACTTGGTGGCCAGACTAAAGGCTGCTGGAACTGTTGTTTCCTGTCCTCATTCATTTTCTGGAGGACTTGCAGGTCATCCTGAATGAGCCCGTTGGCCCTGCTGAAATGGAAATAAATAGCTAGTTCTTATAGGAACTGACAATGAAATAGTCTAGGTTTTACAATTCTGCCACCACATCTTGATTATGCTGGGAGGAAGTGGATTAAGTAGAGCTAAGTAGAGAGAGAGAGTGAACTGGAAAAGCTGAGAATAAAAGAAGTACAGGTTAGTTTGATGATGCGGTGGTATAATCTGTTTAACTGAACAGCAAAGCCCAACTGAAGTTCCAGTATATGGAAGCTTCAGTGTGACATGATGATCCTGGACATAATCATGAGTTCAGTGTGATTGAAGTTATACTTTATCAGGTCATTGTGGAGACAATTTTTGTGGATGTGGATGTTCAGTCAATTTTGCAAAAGGATGTTTAAAAAAAAACAGCAAAACAATTTTTTATCAATAAAAAAAGTTTTTTTTTTAAATAACCACCAACTTGACCTTGAATGGAATCATTCAAAATGTGGTTTTTATGACAAAAATAAAACTATCCTAGTTTCATAAATTAAGTTCTTGGACAGTGGTTTATATCTGAGGTCTAAGAAACTGAGCTAAACCTTTAAATCAGTGGTTCCCAAACCTTTTTTCGTGGGCCCAACGATATTTTTACACACACACACACACACACCTCCTCACTGCAAACAGAATTCAGTATCTTACAATATTATCTTCAAATGCGGTATCATATGTGGTTACATTCTCTTCTAAAACAGTCTCCACAAGTTAACAAAATATTGATGTGGTGGTCCATTATTTTGAAATCTCACTGGATTCTCTCAACTTATTGTGCTGTGTGTAAAATGACACAATCCACCAACGGCTAAGCACCAAAATAGACTCGATGTGCATCTCTTGAAGAGCACGGACGGGCGTTTCTGGTGCGACTACTCTCATTGACTTCAGTGGCCCATTCTGCTCCCATGGGACTTGAGCTTGACACTTCAGTGCGTGGCATTTTGAAAACTCATCCATGCTAGCAATGAAGCAGGGTTTTGTTGCGCAACCCCCTGCGGTACCTGCAGGCTCCCTCCTCAGGGGCGCGCCCACCCCCCAGTTTGGGAGCCACTGCCTCAGATCCAGTAAATACTACTAACAGTGCTCATAACATGCAATCATTTGTGTTTGTTCCTTCATGTTTGTGACTGGATGTTTAGGCCCCGTCAACACTAGCCGCTGCCCTCAAATTGCGTGTATAGGAACGTTTGCTAACCGCTAATGCCATCTTCCGCCCACTATAGCCGCTACACATTTTGCCGACTCCTCTACTCATTTTGTAGGTGTGGCAATGGGCGTGTTTTCCGCCCATTCCTCAAACTTGGTATCATACCATCACAGAAGATCGGGCCCATAGTCTCTTTTTGCTTTATAAACAGTAATTGTGTGGGTTGGTATTTATGTGCATGCAGGATAAGTATTGTCCTTTTTGAGATGGTAATATATTGTCTTGTACTCTTACGGTGTTTTGGGGTTTTTTTTCTGGTAACAAACACCTCTTTATGAATAATTTACTTTAGTGATCCATTTCCATTGATTTGTACGTTCTCCTCTGCTGGTCAAAACACTGAGAACACTGTTTGTTTGTAAAATCTCTGCATTTAGTCTGTTTAATTATCTAAGAAGATCAAAACTGTGATTGTGGCGAGACCAGAAATATCGTCTCCACTTGAGGAAAACACTAAATGTGTTGTGTTAAAAGGGAAAGATGCTGGACTCTCATATTTTTGTGTTCTTTGTTTTCATTTAATGAGAATGATTCAAGTGTTAAACTCACATTAGTTGTTATTTCTGCCAACGGTCAGACGTGTTTCTATAAGTTTACCTGACAGTGATGAGAGACCATGCAGTTTCTAAAAAACATTGCTGACTGATGTAAGTCCTTTTTCTAAGTCAGTAAATTAAATCTCATCACTGCAGTCTTCCTCCCAGCTCCCCAGTTTTCTCCTCAGCAGTCCCTTTTGCGCTGTTACTATTTTTAGTTTTATGACATTAGCTCCTTCAGTGCAAGCAGAACTAGGCTGTTACATTACTCCCATCGCTTATTGTTCTTTCTTTTCCTCATCAATGCAGGATTGCAGTCAGGAGTCATATCCGCCGAAGTACTCTTGAAATATTGGTCCACTTTAGATTCTTTTCTTCACTCCATCTATTGCTACATTGGAGTATCTATCCATCACTCTCACTGCTGCTGGTGTGACTCTCACACAAACATTGCGTGCACACACACAAAAGATCAAAAGGATAACTGTTGTTGATAGTCTGTTTTAACATATTAAGAATGTCGTGGACTATCTTGTGTTTTGACTCTTGAGTTCCCCCATCCACTGATACGTGGAATCAAGAAGCCAAGCAGATGGAAGATGGAACAGCATAAAATAATGGACAAAAACAATGGTTATTTTTAGGGCGTTAATAACGCGTTAACGGACACATGTTTCTGTAAATATGACCCTCGCCCAATAAGTATATTTACAGTCAACGTGTGAGACAGACATGGTGACAGAAAAGGGTCTTATGAACGGCAAGTTTAGCGTTAAGGTGCTGCCAGATGGGTCTGTTGAGAAGAAAAAAGGTTATTTATACTTATTGTCGCCGTGAACTTAGTTACCACTGCAGGGTGCGGTACAGTTAGTTTCACATCCGACATTCGCTTGTTTTTTTTCTCTTTAAACTTTATTAGCGTCATGAAAACGGCAGCGATTTCATCCAGGTTGGTATCATTTTGTAGATATAAGTATGCCAGACATTTCAGTGTCATCAACCCTCCAAGCTCAGTGGGTGTGGCAAAAACTCTAAGGAACAGCGCTGAATGTCCTTCTGAGTACCTCGCTGCTGCCGTGGAGCTTAGGGACCGTCAGCAAATTACTGTCATGGGAGTGTAGAGGGAGTGGAAGGAGGACCCAAGTGCAGGAGGTTCAAAAACAAAACAGGGTCTTTATCAAACAAAAATACAAAAATCCATAACTCGAAAATCCACAAAATACAAAAATCCAAACAATTCAAAAAATCCAAAAATACAAACTTAACTTAAATCCAAGAAGCAGGGTGAAGAACACGATGGCGCGTAAGGACAACAATGGACAGCAAACTGAAAGGGAGTGACAGGTCTTATAAACACACAGAAACAAACGAGAGGCAGGTGTGAACAATCAAGCTGACAAGGCGGAGGAAGAAAAGCTGAACACCACAAGGACAAGACAGACCTTCAAAGTAAAACAGGAAGCACTAGAAACATGGAGAGACGCCAACTTGACAAAACACACAATATACAGAAAAACGATCATGGCAGATCCAGGCCATGACAATTACTGCGGTCAAGCACAGCCCGACAAAATATCCAAAGAAACATGATGAATTAAGCCCCCAAAAAAGTACGATAGCACTGGTGGACTTCCGATTTTTAAACAAAAGGCTTAAAAAAAAAAATAAAATAAAGCAGATCGCTGTGACCCTGAATAGGACAAAACAGGTATAGATGATGCATGCATGGATGAATGAACACAACATTAAAAACATTATTTTTGTGATTAATCGTGAGTTATCTATGAAAATCTTTCGATTAATCACGATTTAGAAATTTAATCGATTGACAACCCTAGTTGTTTTTTTTTATATTAACTAACTATAGAACAAAGTCAAATGGAAAAAAAAGAGTACAGCAGCTGAAACACAGAGCAGCAGAAAAATGTTTGGAACCAAAATGCTGGTGTAAGTCTCTGTGGTTTACCAGCTGCTTAAGATAACTACAGTATTCTAATTTGACCCAAGGAGTGAGGGAGAGTTAGTATACAAAAACAGACATGTTATCTTTTACAACTACAAAAAGGAATCAATAATAAGGAAAAAAGTTAAAAAAAAAATAAAATAAATAAATAAATTGATATTGGAGCATCTACAAGCTGTCAGAAGACAAAGTTCAGTCAGTCCAGTCCAAGATTCAGTTTGAATCCGTGTCAGTCCAAGTCTATCCAGGGTATATGTGTGCTACTCGGGTAGTATTTGTGTGTAATGAATGGTTAATGCGCGCTGTTCAGGCTATTCTTCAGGTGCCACCCTCCATGAAGATGATGAAGGTCCAGGATTTGGGATCCTCTCCAATCCTGCCACGCTTGGACGGAAACCCTGGTTGTAATCACTGCTGTTAACTCGTCATATATCCAGCATAAAAAAATTAAAAAATGATAATGAAAAAACAATCTGAGTCCATGGTTGAAAATAACAACAACAACAACAACAACGCCTCTGCTCCGGTTACAGCCGTGTGGGCACTCTCTCAAAAAAAACAAAAAAACACAAAAACAGGTACAGACTTGTACCTGTGACAATAAAACCTCTTTACAAAGCAATGACAATCTTGTTTGGCAATACCTCGTGCTAGTATCAGTAGTATCGGAAAACTTCTAGCTCATCTCCTTCTTCCCAGCATGCAATGCATGCACAACTAGATTTGCCTTATTGAACGCATGTAAAGAGCCCTCCTGTGGCCACACCAAGCAACAGCAGCAATACTTTCTTTATAAATTCACACAAAATGAACTGTTTAACCTTAACCCAACACAAATACATTTAGTAAGCCCAACTGTATTTTTATAGGGGTTACACTGGTAAAACCTCCACTACTGTCGGTCAGCTAAAGAACTCTGAAATCCATCGAGAGCGTACCATGTTCATGGCACACACATTTTAATTATTTGCCAGTTTAAAAATATATTTTCCAACAGATCTGAAAAAGCAAGCTGAAGTACATAAATTTGTGCAAACTAGACTACATGATGACTAAACTAATCTTGATGCAAACCAAACTCACACTCTTCCAGGTCTTTTCAGACCCGGACCTTTCTGCTCCATGGCTTCCAGAGTAGACGGGACCACCACTTGTGTTCCTATCAGCGATGATCTTTTTCTGTCTGAAATGATGGAAAGCGAATCATCTGTATTGGTTTTAAAACTAGAAGTTTTATTCTGAAAGCCCCAAATGCAGCGTAAATGACCAATTTTGACTGGTGCTGCCCCCTAGTGGATACCATTGTTTTGGTAGTCAGGTGGCTCCTACTGTAACTTTTTGACCAATTTTCATACTTCACACTCAAAGTTTGGTGGAAATGGCCAGAAAGACGGTGAATAAGCTTTGAAAGCTCTCTTTTTGCTCTTTAAGACCAGAATTTCACATTTATTAATTTCAAACAAACTTTTTTTTAATAGAAAAACTCATTGCCTTTGACATCCTACATTGATATATTGTCAATAATGATTATAATCGTAGAACTTACGACTTGACATTAAGTTATTCTGTTTGTCTACCAGCAGTAAAGCCTTCAATGTGCTAGTTTTTTTCTGTTTATCCCTTTACTGATTAGTCCCTGTCCTGACATCTTGCGTGTTACAAGCCTGTTTTGATTTTTGATCTGCATAAACTGCCTATAAGTCAGCCAAATGTATTTGCATTTGGCTCCTTTTCCATGTTCCCAGAGCTATTACAAAATCCACTTATAACTTCAAACCTCTTTTAATTTCATTATTGTATAGCTCCAGCTGATGTGGAATAAAAGCATAAAAAAAGAAAAAACGCCTCCACAGCAGTTAGATCATGTTTTATTACTCTGAGCACTTTGCATATTTCACACAGTTTGACAGGCTTCTGGCTGGCAGTTGCAGATGGGAGAGTTTGGATGTGTTTCAGCCTGCTGAGCTGGCTTTGGCTTCATGGAGTCATCTTCCTGGTAATTACAAAAGTTCTTTATTCATCAGAAGCTGCAGTGTAATTAAAACACATCATTATGGTAATGAGTGAGACGGGAGGAAAACAAACACACACCTGGCCGCCATTATGACTGAATGGTGGAGTATTTGTTACAGCATTCCAGTGACCTGGACTGTATCCTTGTGGCTCAGATACTTCTGTTAGTACAGACAGATGTGCAGTCATGTGTGAAAATGTGTATCCCTGCTATTTGTTCTTTTGTGTGTGTGTGTGTGTGTGTGCTCTCCCGAGCCATCACTTGAGAGGACAAAAAGGAGTTGGCCCACCAATCTCGTGGGGACCGCTTCACTCGTGGAGATTAAAATTCGGGTCCCACAAGTTTTTTTACTTAAATCAACTCAGGAACACCTCCACAATGCTCCAGCAAAATTTCAGAGTTGGTCCCAGATGTCACGATTTTTGAGATTTGTGTGTGTGCGTGTGTGTGTGTGTAAACAAAGATCATGACCCCTTGATGAACTGATTATTAGCAGCTGTGCAGACGTCTGTCAAAACAGACGTTTTGGGAGTTTCTCAGTCTGGAACACTCAGGTGTGTGTCAGCATGATGCCAAGAAGGGAAAAATATAAGTAATGACCTTAAAGGAGGAACTGCTATTGCAAAACAATCTGGAAATGGCTGTAAATTTGTTTCCAAACAATTGTTGAGCTGAACATTCTGCAGCGAGAAAACATTCACAACATGGGAGCGGATGTTCCAGCACATCCACCCAAGATCAGAGAACGGACTGTGCAAAATACACTAAGAGCTACATCTTAAACCCCACAAGCCTCAGCGACAGCACAATTAGAAGACCGAACAAATACGGTGCGTTTGGGAGGATTCCCCGGAGAACATGAAAAGGATGACTGAGGTTTTTAAAACTGCATCTGAACAAACCACAAGACTGAAGGAATAATCTTCTGTGGACACAGTTACCAAAGTGAAGCTGTTTGATCTCAGTATTATAAGGGAAGGTACTAACTTTTAAATGTGACGGTAGGAAACTGTGTGAATTGTGTGTAGTTCTGCCTTGGAGCTGGAAGTTAACAGTGTATGTTGTGTTAGATCCCCCAGTTTTGGTTCAGTCTCTGACTAGCAGAGTCTGTCACCGGGACCAGCTCTCCATCTCTTCGGGTAAGAAGTTGTGGTCTAGGGGGGTTCACCTCGCTAAGATTTCCTCAACTTATTTAAGCTGGTGTCGAGGGGATTCGCCTAGCTCTCACTGCATACAACTTCCAGCCGTATACCCCGCTTCCACTCAATAACTGACCTAAGAGGAATAGCCAATTGGCTCAAAGTCCAGCTATCGGTCACGTCTGTTAATTTGCAGCTCCCCTCTTAAGAACTGGGCTCTTGTTACAGGCTAAGATAAATTTAGTGGCTTGGACAGCAAGTCGCAGGGATATTTGACAATATTATGACTAGAAAAACCCATAAGAACCTGTGTGTTAGTGCAGAGGCATAAACAAGTCTTCAAAATTCTGGATACAGATGTAATGTCCACAACGACATCTTATGATAGTTTATATTTATTAAAGCAGATTAGCAAGGTTAAGCAACAGCATTGATTGGTTAAACAATTCTAATTCTAAAAAGGCAAATTAAAGCGGTGGCTTACTGATCGATCCATCTGGTTGGTTCAAGGACAGGCTGGTACGCAATGTGGCGCCTTTGCGTTGTTCAAGGCCGCTTGCAGAGAGAGAGAGAGAGAGCACAAGGTCGGGCCCCCGGGAACTCTGGCTCGCCCCTCCTCCTTGCTAGCAGTGAGCTAGGGTAATTCCAAAAACTCCAATTATATTCCTCAAGTGTTGGAAAAATGGTTAATCCGTTCCTGTGTCTTCGTCTTCTGTTCTTGAGGAATAAATCCTTCAGGTCTTTCTCTCCAGATGGTTGGTCAGCTCCCTTGTCCAGCTAGTCCTGCTTCTTCGAAGATGCCCCACGGAAGAACGACGAATTCTCTCTGTCTTCTCTTTTTATGCTATTCTCTCTCTCTCTCTCTCGTCCAGCCTGCTTCAGCCCCAAAATGTCCCTTTTTGGTCCTTCACTCTCTTGATTGGTTCTCTCACATTTGCATAGGCGTACATAATTTCCCTCAAACTCACATGACACTTCTGATTGGTTATTCACATATACAGAGGCGTGCATAATTTTACATATCCCGTTTACATCATTCATAGTTCAAAGGCCATGTCCCACAGTGATTTCATTGGTTACAGCATGACATCATCCCTATCACCAGTCCAAGGTCACCTTGTTTACTTGGCTATACAGCCCGTTAAGCTAAAGCTTATCAGCTAACGCTAACCCTTTCTGAACGATCTACTTACCAACGTATGTTCCAAAGCGTCATTAACTGATTGATTGGTTCGTATTTAATAACAGAATTTAGTAAATGATCTGCCGTCTGCAGCCTTCCACTCTGCCACTTCGCCAAGGCCACTCTGAGCTGCCACCCTTATCGCCATTTGACCCAGACACCTGGCCCCAGTGTTGTGTATGTGTGAAGTAACTTATGTGTACACTTACGAACTCTCTCCTGTTTTCTGTTATGACTCCGTAGCTGTGATTTCTGCAGAATTGTTTGGGTTAACCAGTTAATCAACAAGTAGCCTAATTTATCAAAACCTTAATTCATAATTCGTTCAATTTATTTCCCCTCTATTTTAGCAGTATCCTCATGGCTAATTATTATTTTCTTTGGGACTTTTACCTTATAAAACCCCATATAATATTTATTCAGTTCTCATCCATCTCTACTCCTGTTTTGATAAACATATCTGTTGTTTTACATTCCATTGCAGCACACAGTGACCCTCAGCAGCTGCACTCAGCCGCTGACAGCACAGACCCACAGTGTCTTGATCCAACGAGAAATAAATCATAGATCTATTCCAACATCATTAATACATCTTCCTGATCATCGTTTCTGATCATTGACAAGAATCACACATTTCATTGATCAGAGATTGATTACAAATCACATTAATTACCACTTTTCTGTTACTCCACTATATTATACCAGAAAAATCTCATCAACAAAGCTGGTATAATTCCAATTTCCTTCTGGGTCACTTGACACCCCCTCCTGGAATTATCCAGCTTTTCACTTTTCATCCCATGTCGTGGGCACGGACATGGCGACAAAGACCCCCCAGCCAAGATCCTCCATCTTCCATGCTGGCTGTCTGAGCCTGCACATCCTTGTCATCCTGTGACGCCCCCTGCAACCTCTGTCGAGGGGCTCGCTGGATCACGTCTGGTCGCCCACGCCACGTTGCACACAGGGCCATCCTTCTATCACGTTCATAGTGTTGTCACTGACTGAAAATTCAATTACTGGGTAAAATGTCTGAGTACTGACTAATGATCTGAGTACTGAATAAAACCCTCCCATTTAATTCTACAGAAATCACAGGTAAATCGATCAATAATAACCACCAGAAAAGTTTAGTGAAGAACAGCTTAGAATAAAAACTTGATCACTGATATACATCACACTCAAAATACCAGAAATCACAGGAAAATCGAACAATAACAATCTCATCTCCTGCATCTCCCATCCCCCTGCATTTTCAGAATCCACATCTTGTCTCGCATCTTCACAGTCTGCGATACCCCCCCTTCCCCTAACCTTCGTCCCTCCCCACAAGGTGGGGAGCGACAAAGAGTCGGGGAATCCGGCCGGCATGGGAGGTGCAGATGACACAGCATTCAGCAGTGATTCCTCCTGTACAGAGTTTGGTAGAGCAGGTGAGCAAACAAGCAAAGCAAATTAAAATTGGCTCAAGTTGTTAAAGAACCACAGTCCCAGAGCGACCTCTGAGCCAGACCATTCACAGGGCGATCTTCATCTCTCTCTTTTCCACTTCAACACCTTCAATATCGGTCCCGCTTCTTCCTCCACCAGCAGGTCTTCTGAGGTCCACTTTCCCTCCTGGAGGTCCTCCTCCTTAACTATGTGTGCCCACACATCTATTGCCTATAGGGCTACTTCCCATACTTTTCATCCTTTTTCTACCGCCTGCTGCCAGCCGGTCAAAGTCGCTCTTCATCACTTGGCATATACTCTTATTCCTTTTTCCGGTCCGAGGTCGTTTACCATATAGTCGCTGTTGCTCTCTTCTCCTTTCTCCTCGAGCAACTGTTCATCAGCTTCGGTCTTGGTCTGGATTCTTCCTGATCTTCTGCTACGCGGTCCTGCCCGCTGGACTCTTAGGGGAGGGTTGGTCTCTTCACACCACGCAGCCATCGTTAACTTCACTCCAGTCCAAGGTCTTCTTTTCATCTGATAAGAATCCTTTCTTCGCATAATGCAGTTTCTTCAGCCCTCTCTCCTCTCAGAGAGCCGAGGTCTTAGTTCTTATAACGCAGTTTCTTCAGCCCTCTCTCGTCTCAGAGAGCCAAGGTTGTTCCTCTTATAACACTGTTTCTTCAGCCCTCTCTCGTCCCAGAGAGCCGAGGTCATTCTTCTTATTACCATCCCTTCATCAGTGGCTAGTCTGACATGGGATGGCGGGGGTCCTCTGCCACTAGCCATCTTCGGTTCCTGGTTCCTGGTTCCTTCTAGCTTGAAATCGGCAGTTGCTCCACTCTCTGGATCCCTCTCCAATTTCCTCCGTGTGGGGAGCGTGCCTTCATGACCCCGCGCTCCCTGCGCGGCCAGTACCACCTCCCTCACGGCTTCTGTTGGGACCACCCGGCCTCTAGGTGTCCTGTCCCACTTCTCCATCACGACAAAGACAAGTCTTCTCTCTTGTACGTAGCGGTCCACTTCCTCGTTTCCCCGCCAGTGTGTTCCTTCTTCGGCATGTGCCCTTTGCCGCAGCACATCCAATTCCATGTTCAGCCATAACTCAGCTATCTATATTTTTTCCTTTTCTCTCCTAAATCATGGTGAGCTACTGTTCTACTTTTAGCTCCTTTGAACCCATTTGCCTCACAGATAGCGAAATCTTCCGTCTCACTTAAAATTCTCTTACCAATACAGAGTCACCATACCCCCTCCTTCGTTTCACACCTTCAGCACGGCGTCATCATCCTCACCACTCACCTTTATCAGCAACCTCACCTCCGCTAGCAACCTCACCCCCACTAGCAACCTCACCATGAGACTCCCGGGTTCCAGTCTTTCAGCTGCATGAATGGCCCTCTTCAGCCCTTCCAGAGGCCTTTGGTCGACGGCCGTCCAGGCTCAGCTGCCGAAACTCTTCTTTCTTCTCAGACTTGAACTTCTTAACCTGCAGAGTCTCCAGAGACCCCTGTGGGTGGATGAGGCCCGCCTGATTGGTGGTTGAGTGTCGGTTGAGGGCCGTAACGTTGATCACCGATCTCCAGCCTGATCCAGGAGGGTCGTTGTCTGCTCTGTCCTTGGCGGACAATCACCTAGTTGGTCGGTCACTCTTACCATCCGTTCACTGGCTGTTGTTTCTACTCGGGTTGATTCTATACGAACTGACCTTGACTGCAGCGGATTCAACCGCTTCTTCACAGGGCCCCCTCTCTTTCTGGGTCTCCCCAGCTCCTTCAACTCTCTTACTATAATCTGATTGTTCGGGCCTTGTGCCCACACCATTCCTTTCCACACTTCAATTGGCACCTCTTCGATGGTCCTGGTGGCAATTTGGATCTTCGGGTGTCCTACTGTCTCAAGGCTCCTGCGGGTCATCGACACCTCAGCTCCAGTGTCCACCAGATATGGGATTCCGTCCACCTCAGCGTAGATTTTGTTCCCCTTCCAGTAGGCATCTCCCAGAGCGACCCGCGCCTTCAAACCCCTCATTTCCGGGGCCCCCCCGCTGCCTTATGGGCAACCCGGAGGGCCTCCTTCTGCTCTGGTGTCAACCTGCTGTACTCCTCGGCTGGCAGATAATCACCTTTTCTAGGCTTTCCATCTGATTTCCTGGTCGGTGGCTGCCTGGGCTGATAAGCTGTAGGTGTTCTATGTGAGGGTTGGGGTCGGCCTTGATAGTCCTGTCTTGATTCCTGATATTGCGTGGTCAATTTAGCGACCACCTTCCCTGAAACCTTGGCAGAGGGCCTGGTCTCCTTTTTCCTCTTCTCCTCGTAGTACTTGGTTTCCAGATCCCATGTCTTCATTGCCTGATCCAGGGTGGCCACCATGTGTCCTGTCCTTGGCCTGGTCGCAAATTTCGCCTCCTCTCCTTGACCTGTCATCACCACCCTCAGAGCCTTCACAAACCGTTCACTAGGCGCCGTCCTCTTCATCCTGTGCCCGGCCTGGGCCCCTTTGGTCAGGTCGGCCTCACACTGGGCCAGGAACGATTCTTCATCTCTCAGGTCCTCCAGCACAACACAGTTATGAAGAGTGTACGCTTTCCTGACGCCTCTGGTCTTCATGGTTCCCCAACTCAGGTCTTGGGGCCTTCTTAGGGTTCCCATCTTCACGTTGGCGAACTCCAGCGGCTTCTTCTTTCCCTTGCGTCTCGCCATCTTCAATTCCGTCAAGATTTCACGCCTCTTCTCAGCCAGGGAGCACAGGCTGGCCACATCTGACTTTTTCTCTTCTTCTCCCTCCGAGTCCTCCACCAGGCCTGTCTCCAGTAGGTTCTCCAATGGCGGTGGTGACTCCTGCCAAGGACTTACCTTCGCTATCTCCACCTCCTTTGGGGTCTTCGCTGTCACGCTCTTACCTTCGGCTCCTCGACTTCTCGTCCCGTCAGGCAGGGCCCTCGGCGAGTCTCCCCACATGAAGATAAACTCCTCTTGGCTCGGTGCAGGAGTTCCGGGTCTAACTTCTTCCGCCCTTCCCTCCGGGGGCACCATTCCAAGGTCAGGGGCGATCTCTTCTTTGGGGGAAAAGGGGGGCCAAGGGAGGACGCTCCTACTTTTCAACTTTAGGGATTTCACTGCTATCCTCTCTGGTCGTCCTTGTGGTGGCGGTGATTCGGATGAGAGCCTCTCCGTTCTCACGGTCCGTTTCCTTGGTGAGGGCGACCCCAGTGGGGGCTCAGCACCACCCCTCTTCTTCTCTTTATCCTCTCGGCTGGGTCCATCCCCGAGCTGCATCTGGCGAAAATCCAGGTCCATCTCTTCTACACAACTCCGTATCAATGGTGTGGGCGTGGTCTGCTGTTCATCCAATTCTTCCTCCTTACCGAGGCTTGGGTCAGATGGTTTCTTGTCCTTTGTCTGACTCTGGGCCATTTCTGGCCGATCCTGGGTCCTTTCTTGTGGGTCTTCAGCCCCTCCCATATCCACCATCCCGACTTCCCTCAGCCGGTTAGGTGTGGGCTCAGAGGCGTAGCTCTGTACCTCAGATCCCTCGCCTATGTTGCTACCTAAGAACTCGCTCTGCCCTAAGCCCTGAGCTAACCTATCCCGGTCCTCCTGGGCCCGCTCCTCTGCCTTCCCAGACGGCGAGGCTGTCCCATGGGGCTTGGTTTCTGCAGTCCTCGGTCCCAACCCTGGGTCATCCTCTTCTGGGTTAAGGTTCTTCTGCCCTGCCGCCATTTTTCTCATTCTTCTCTGTCTTTGTCTGATCGAGTCGTCTGTTCCTCAAAGCCTCCCTAGGTACCAGTCAGGGTCAGGGATGAGATCCAGACTGGTTGGCTATTCCACGCAGTCTTGGGATTTCCTCTTGAACTTCTCCGTCGACCTTCGCTCCTCTTCAATCCCGCTTGCTCCCTGCAATTACTGCGGGCTGCTCGGCCCCCCTCGCTGTCCTCACGGGGGAGTCGATCCTCTGTGCCTGCGCAGGCTCCCTCCTGCTGCACAATTTTCATCCGGGGGTCCAGATTGGTTGGACCTGAAACTCACTTCTTCAGGTCCCTGTTCGGGCGCCAAATGTTAGATCCCCCAGTTTTGGTTCAGTCTCTGACTAGCAGAGTCTGTCACCGGGACCAGCTCTCCATCTCTTCGGGTAAGAAGTTGTGGTCTAGGGGGGTTCACCTCGCTAAGATTTCCTCAACTTATTTAAGCTGGTGTCGAGGGGATTCGCCTAGCTCTCACTGCATACAACTTCCAGCCGTATACCCCGCTTCCACTCAATAACTGACCTAAGAGGAATAGCCAATTGGCTCAAAGTCCAGCTATCGGTCACGTCTGTTAATTTGCAGCTCCCCTCTTAAGATCTGGGCTCTTGTTACAGGCTAGGATAAATTTAGTGGCTTGGACAGCAAGCCGCAGGGATATTTGACAATATTATGACTAGAATAACCCATAAGAACCTGTGTGTTAGTGCAGAGGCATAAACAAGTCTTCAAAATTCTGGATACAGATGTAATGTCCACAACGACATCTTATGATAGTTTTTATATTTATTAAAGCAGATTAGCAAGGTTAAGCAACAGCATTGATTGGTTAAACAATTCTAATTCTAAAAAGGCAAATTAAAGCTGTGGCTTACTGATCGATCCATCTGGTTGGTTCAAGGACAGGCTGGTACGCAATGTGGCGCCTTTGCGTTGTTCAAGGCCGCTTGCAGAGAGAGAGAGAGAGAGAGCACAAGGTCGGGCCCCCGGGAACTCTGGCTCGCCCCTCCTCCTTGCTAGCAGTGAGCTAGGGTAATTCCAAAAACTCCAATTATATTCCTCAAGTGTTGGAAAAATGGTTAATCCGTTCCTGTGTCTTCGTCTTCTGTTCTTGAGGAATAAATCCTTCAGGTCTTTCCCTCCAGATGGTTGGTCAGCTCCCTTGTCCAGCTAGTCCTGCTTCTTTGAAGATGCCCCACTGAAGAACAACGAATTCTCTCTGTCTTCTCTTTTATGCTATTCTATTCTCTCTCTCTCTCTCTCTCTCTCTCTCTCTCTCTCTCTCTCTCTCTCGTCCAGTCTGCTTCAGCCCCAAAAATTTCCCTTTTTTCCTTCACTCTCTTGATTGGTTCTCTCACATTTGCATAGGCGTACATAATTTCCCTCAAACTCACATGACACTTCTGATTGGTTATTCACATATACAGAGGCGTGCATAATTTTACATATCCCGTTTACATCATTCATAGTTCAAAGGCCATGTCCCACAGTGATTTCATTGGTTACAGCATGACATCATCCCTATCACCAGTCCAAGGTCACCTTGTTTACTTGGCTATACAGCCCGTTAAGCTAAAGCTTATCAGCTAACGCTAACCCTTTCTGAACGATCTACTTACCAACGTATGTTCCAAAGCGTCATTAACTGATTGATTGGTTCGTATTTAATAACAGAATTTAGTAAATGATCTGCCGTCTGCAGCCTTCCACTCTGCCACTTCGCCAAGGCCACTCTGAGCTGCCACCCTTATCGCCATTTGACCCAGACACCTGGCCCCAGTGTTGTGTATGTGTGAAGTAACTTATGTTTACACTTACGAACTCTCTCCTGTTTTCTGTTATGACTCCGTAGCTGTGATTTCTGCAGAATTGTTTGGGTTAACCAGTTAATCAACAAGTAGCCTAATTTATCAAAACCTTAATTCATAATTCGTTCAATTTATTTCCCCTCTATTTTAGCAGTATCCTCATGGCTAATTATTATTTTCTTTGGGACTTTTACCTTATAAAACCCCATATAATATTTATTCAGTTCTCATCCATCTCTACTCCTGTTTTGATAAACATATCTGTTGTTTTACATTCCATTGCAGCACACAGTGACCCTCAGCAGCTCCACTCAGCCGCTGACAGCACAGACCCACAGTGTCTTGATCCAACGAGAAATAAATCATAGATCTATTCTAACATCATTAATACATCTTCCTGATCATCGTTTCTGATCATTGACAAGAATCACACATTTCATTGATCAGAGATTGATTACAAATCACATTAATTACCACTTTTCTGTTACTCCACTACATTATACCAGAAACAACAAAGCTGGTATAATTCCAATTTCCTTCTGGGTCACTTGACAGTTGTTGGCTGCATTCTTAAACTGAACATCGTTAAATTGTGCATTTAAAATCGATCAAATTTGGCAGTTATTAGTGATTATGAGCTTCATAAAACTACATCTGTTGCACACCATGTGAGATTTATAAATGCTGTCACCCAGGCCTTGTTATGCAACAAACTTTTCAAGATGTGTCAAGCTGCTTCCTAAGTTCTGAAGTTTCTAATTATTTAATTCTTGTGTGGAACAAGGGAATTCCTGTTGCTATTTGGTTTATAAGTTATTGGTTTTTAGTTATTTTTAAGTTATTTCTTTTATACTTTTTAAATATTCTCGTTAACATCTTTTTTCTACATCTATTAATACATAAATATTCCCATGTATTGCCTGTTTGAATCCAAAAAGAACATTCACTCAGATTGCAAAAATGCTGCAAAATGCAGTTTATAGATTTGATCATGATAGCTTATAAAATATGAGGTGAGAACTTGCACTAAAAAAATTCTGCAGTTTTGTCTGAAACTTCCTTCTGCAAAAAAAAAAAAAAAAAATTCACGTACAGTTGTGTTTAAAAAAGTGAGTAAGGCTCAACTCAAAATCCTTATAGATCCATTGGTAAAGATAGACATTCTATTTCTAATCAAACCATGAAAAAAAAATCATACGTCTTTCTGTTTACTGTTACTTTTTTCCCATTTTACTGTAAAATATCATTAAACTGTAAAAAAATAAAATAAAATAGCAGCATCTGCATTTTTATCTCCAAACTCAAATGTTTACAGTATAAACTGAGAAATTCTTGAAGATTGATCTTTCCTGTGAATCACTGATCTAATATTTAGGTGTATAACCTGTTTCTGAGAACTGCTTCACATCTGTTTTCATGGAGTCGACCAGCTTCTGTCACCTGTGAACAGGTATTCCAGTCCAGGACCGCTGGACCACATTACACAATTCCTCTGTATTTCTTGGTTTTAGCTCAGAAGCAGCATTGTTGACGTCACTCCACCAGTGTTCTGTTGGATTAACATCAGTCCTGTTGGTCTGGGACAATGATGATGGTGCTTACTGGTGCGTTTGGAGTCATCTTGTTGAAACAACCATTTTAAGAACATTTCCTCTTCAGCATAAAACAACATGACCTCTTCAAGTATCCTGATGTATTAAAACTGATCCATGATTCCTGGTATGTGATAAATACACTCAACATCATAGTATGAGAAACATCCCCACATCATGATGTTTCCACCACCATCCTTCACTGTTTTCAGTGAACTGTGACTTGAATTCAGTGTTTGGGGGTCATCTGACAAACTGTCTGTGACCCCTAGACCCAAAGAGAACAATCTAGCTGTCATCAGTCCATAAATTTTGCTTTATTTCTCTTTAGCTTAGTCAGTCTGTTCTTTGGGAAATTGTCATCTTTTCAGCCCATGTTGCTTTTTTGAACAGTGAGACTTTGTGGAGGTTTCTTCCTGATATCGTGGCTTCACATAGTTACAGCAGTGGTTCCAGTAGTCACAGGTAACTTCAGATCTTCTTTGATCATCCTGGGGCTGATCATTGGCTGAGTCTTTGCCATCTTTGCTATTCTTTGATCCATTCAAATGGTAGTTTCTCAGGGGGCTTCTCCATCTCAGGGGTTCAACTGAGGCCAAGAGTTAATTCAAGAGGTAGAGCCCTTTGTGCACACCCACATGTGACCAAGTGGATGCACATTGATGCCATTTGGCTGCGCTCTTGTTCAAGCTGACATGGGTTGCGGATGGTCCGACCACCCAAAATGCTTTTTCCTAAACCTGTGATGGTACGATACCAAGTTTGGGGAAAGGGCAGAAGACACACCCATTTCCACACCTACAAAGTGAGTAAAAGAGTCAGCAAAATGTGTAGCGGCTATAGTGGACAGAAGATGGCATTGGAGGTTAACGGAGGTTCCTATACATGCAATTTAAGGGTAGCGGCTAGTGGTAATGGGTATCATTGCCTTTAAACTGTCTGACTTGTCAGTAGTTTCTAAAAAGAAATTGAAATTGTGGTTTCAACACCTGTGGCTCCAGACCAAACTGGGACAGGGGTCACTGGCTTACGCACACACATACACATGTACACACACACACTTCCCTCCCCCTGCCCAACTGCCTCCGCTGGCTCCTGGATGTTTTTACCCCCCCACGCTGGACGGACTGGGCACTCGCGCACAGACTGTTTAGCTGGACACTCCCCCTCCCCCCACCTCTTTCCTGACCCATATGATGTCTTCGTAATAAGTTTGTTATGCTTGTGCTGAGGTTTTTTTTTTTTTGTGAATCCCACAACATGTGCCTCTGATCAAGGACATGTGGTGTGAGACACCTCTTTTTTATCCTCTCCCCCTCCATCCCCTATGTGATCATATTTTCTTCTGCTAAAAGTGCCCTGGCCGGAGGGTGGTGTACTTGGGCATGTGCTTGAGTGTACTACTCTCTGACACGGTAGAAGCGCTCTTATAGCGCTGACCCAAGCACCGTTGACTCCTGTCCATATGTTGTAGTTGTTGTTTCTGTATGTTTCTCTTGGACGGTGTACTGGGAAGACAAATTTCACTGTGTCGGGACGCTGGCTCAGTGACAATAATAAATCTGATTCTGATTCTGATTCTGATTCTGTTTATCTGAGCAGTTTTCCATTTGCCTCTGTCCATTTTAAATGACCTTTGTCCATGAGAATTGAGTGGCATCATGTGACCTCCTTGTTGCATGATAGAACTTTAACCTGCTGTTGTAGATGACGTAGTAAAGGTTGCTCTTGTACTGAGATTTCCAGAAGTGTTCATGTCCATGCATTCATGGACATGAATGTCCATTACACATCCATTACAGAATAATGGCTGTTTTAAAGCAACTGGCAGCCTCCTGAGGACACAGGGATCGTCTATATCCAGATGCAATTTGCTGATGAGATTTCCATGGATTCTAAGAATCTTTTGATGATTAAGTATAGATAAGAAGATATTCAAAGCCTTCACAATTTTACACTGCAAAGCTTTACTCTGAAACTGTTTCAGTATTTATAGAGGCAGTCTTCTGTATTCTATTGTGAATAAAATGTGGATTTATATTTTTAATTAATTCTTCTCTTTTTTTAAAAATCTACACTTTACACAGCATGCCAACTTAATTAGAATTGGTGTACATAATGGCACAATTAGCAGTTAATTATGAGTACAAAGCTTAATGAATTAAATAACCCCTTTCCCAAAGCTTGTCGACTGAGAAAACTCCCAGGCTACGTCTGCATCTGGCTCGCACCCAGAATGGCTACGATCACACCTCTCAGGCAAAAGTTTACCTCTGTCTCACCTGAGTAAATATTAACAGTCACGTTTTAACACTTGTGCTATGCACAAGTTCCTTTAAGTATGAATCAGATTTCCTCAGCTCTGCTGCTCTGTGGTGTTGGTCTGTCTCAATGCAAACTGTCACACAAACAAGTCACGCTCCTCTCTAAAGGGCTCCTCAGTCATTAGCGTCCCCCCTGCAACGCCCTCTCCACATTTAACCTCAGCCGTCTGCCGGCTTATCGTTACGGTTATGGCTAGGTGAACGAGAGTGCTGTGTGACTTTGGGTAGCTTTGCATAAACAATGATGTTTATCCCAAGTAAAAAAGCAAAAAAAACAAAGGTTTCCTCTTTAATAGTAGAAAGCGAGTGATGGAAGAGAGTGATAGTAAAAAGTAGTCACACAGAAAGCGTGAGCCTGGAGGCATGCATGACCCACAATGCTTTGCACCAAAATCCTCACGGGCCACATTTGATATTAAGTTTGGTAGATAAGGAGGCAGAAATCATCCTCTCTTATTCCTCCTCTGGTGATGCTTGGTTTAATATACGCTGATTTCTCTTTCATTCTCTCACTCCATTTCCTTGTGCAGATTTTTATTATCAATCAAATGTTAACTGCGCCAAAGTTTATACCCTGAAAAAGCGGTTCGTGGTGGCTTTTGTGCCTTTTGCCTGAATAAAAGTTAAACTATTTAATCTAATGCACGTGTGGATGTCTTGCAATATATTTGTGTGTCACCAGTTTGTTCTTTTCTTCTCTTCATCTCACTGTATTTGGCAGGACTGACGTATACGTGCATGTTTTGTTTTTGTGTTTGTTTCTTCTTGATCTATGACTTTCTTTTCCTCGTCTTCATTTTTTTTTCATGTTAGTTCTCTGCCTCTGCTGTATATCATGTCCTGTTTTCCTCTACCTTCAGGCCAGTTGCTATGATATTTTATATTGGTTCTCTGTCTTACTCCCCTGGTGTAATCTGTCTTCCTACACCATTTCTTGTTCTCCTTCTTTTTGTTGTTGTCCTTTTTTCATTCTCCTTTATGTTTTCCTGATACTCTTATTAACATCTTTTTAATTTAATGTCATGTCCCGTCTTTCCTCTTTGCTTCATCAGTCGTATTTTAATTCAACGGGATCATGTTGGATCTTTTTCTGTATGTTCTGTGTCTTAACATTATATTTATATCTTTCTGCAATTTATCTTCTCGATCTTCCTCTACCTGAATTTACAATGTGAAGCTTGTTTGATTTTCTATTTGTTTTTTTTTAATTACCTCCAGCCAGAAAAATCATGAATACTTGAGTAAAAGGAAGGTATTACTCAGCCAAACCACCATTTCTCCATAAAACCCCGAATAAACCCAGATGCTCTACTTCTGCTCTTCTTGAATATTTCAAAAAGGCTGATGCTCATTTGGGCAGCTCGTAACATAATGTTATATTTCCGCCATTTCTAGATGCCATCAGCCAGCCTGCTTTTATAGTGCTGAAATATAGTTTATATTTAAGCTATTTCAATAACATTAAAGTCACAGATATACTTTGGTGGACAGTGAAGAGTGCCCGTGAACAACACCAGACCCTATCTAGAATAATGCAAAAATCTCACTCTTGTTTTCTATTTCAGCTGCATAGATCCTGTTGTTACATAATTTATAGGAGAAAGCTGGTATAAAACAAAACACATGCAAGATGCCACCGATCATCAATGTCACAAACGTACACTTGAATTTGTGTGTGTGTGTATATATATATATATATATATATATATATATATACACACGTGGACAAAATTGTTGGTACCCCTCAGTTAAGGAAGGAAAAACCCACAATTCTCACTTAAATCACTTGAAACTTACAAAAGTAACAATGAATAAAAATTGATTGAAAATCAAATAATCAAAATCAGCCATCACTTTTGAATTGTTGATTTAAATAATTATTAAAAAAAACAAACTAATGAAATAGGGCTGGACAAAAATGATGGTACCTCTATAAAAGATTGAAAACTATTTGACCAGAGTGACATGATTAACTCAGGTGTGTCCTTTAATTGACATCACAGGTGTTTCCAAACTCATAATCAGTCAGTCTGCCTATTTAAAGGCAGACAAGTAGTCACTCTGCTGTTTGGTGAAAAGGTGTGTACCACACTGAACATGGACAACAGAAAGCGAAGGAGAGAATTGTCCCAGGACATCCGAAAAAAAATTATAGACAAACATCTTAAAGGTAAAGGCTATAAGACCACCATCTCTAAACAGCTTGAAGTTCCTGTGACAACAGTGGCTCATATTATTCAGAAGTTCAAGACCCACGGGACAGTAGCCAACCTCCCTGGACGTGGCCGCAAGAGGAAAATTGATGACAAATTGAAGAGACGGATCGTTCGAATTGTATCCAAAGAGCCCAGAACAACCTCCAAAGAAATTAAAGGTGAACTTCAAGGCCAAGGTACATCAGTGTCAGATCGCACCATTCGTCGTTGTTTGAGCCAAAGTGGACTTCATGGGAGACGACACCACTGCTGAAAGAAATCATAAAAAAGCGAGACTGGAATTTGCAAAAATGCATGTTGACAAGCCACAAAGCTTCTGGGAGAATGTCCTTTGGATAGATGAGACCAAACTGGAGCTTTTTGGTAAGGCACATCAACTCTATGTTCATAGACTCAAAAACCAAGCATACAAAGAAAAGAACACTGTCCCTACGGTGAAACATGGAGGAGGCTCAGTAATGTTTTGGGGCTGCTTTGCTGCATCTGGCACAGGGTGTCTTGAATGTGTGCAAGGTAAAATGAAATCTGAAGACTATCAAGGCATTCTGGAGAGAAATGTGCTGCCTAGTGTCAGAAAGCTTGGTCTCAGTCGCAGGTCATGGGTCTTCCAACAGGACAACAATCAAAACACACAGCCAAAAACACCCAAGAATGGCTGAGAGAAAAGCATTGGACTATTCTAAAGTGGCCTTCCATGAGCCCAGATCTGAATCCCATTGAACATCTGTGGAAGGAGCTGAAACATGCCATTTGGAGAAGACACCCATCAAACCTGAGACAACTGGAGCAGTTTGCTCATGAGGAGTGGGCCAAAATACCTGTTGACAGCTGCAGAACGCTCATTGACAAATACAGAAATCGTTTAATTGCAGTGATTGCCTCAAAAGGTTGTGCAACAAAATATTAAGTTATGGGTACCATCATTTTTGTCCAGCCCTATTTCATTAGTTTGTTTTTTTAAATAATTATGTTAATCAACAATTCAAAAGTGATGGCTGATTTTGATTATTTGATTTTCAATAAATTTTTATTTATTATTACTTTTGTAAGTTTCAAGTGATTTCAGTGAGAATTGTGGGTTTTTCCTTCTTTAACTGAGGGGTACCAACAATTTTGTCCACGTGTGTGTGTATATATATATATATATATATATATATATATATATATATATATATATATATATATATATATATATATATATATATATATATATAATGTGTGTGTGTGTATGTATGTATATGTATAAATAAAGATCTTAGTGTAACCGAAATAAAATCAAAGTACTCAAGTCGAACGAACCCATCAAGATAATGCGGTTGTTGTTGAGCTAATCCTGAAATCCTGTTTGCAAATTTACAACTGAACTGAAACCAGCCTGAACTGCTCCTGAAACTTCTCATTGCAAACAGCATCACATTATACTGACAAGCCAACAGCTTCCCAGTGGGGTTAGTCCGACAGCCCTTCTGCATGATAATGCAAAGCCCATTGCTCTGACGTCCCGTGGGTTCAAACAGAACCTACAGTGGACTACTTTCTTTCATCTATGGCTGTCTTATTTATTTAACAGAAAGAAGAAGCGACAGCGGACTTATTCACCATAGCATGCGTGGTCTGTGACCATACAATTACTGTGGCAATAAACAGTTGTATGCTGTTCAGGGAGTAAAAAAATGCTATTATCTCATTGAATAACAGTGGTACATTAAAATACATCAACTTTACCTACAGAGAATGCACACTCTGAGAGTATCTGTTGTTTGTCTTCTCTGACACACAGTTACAGAAGATATCTGTGTTATTGCACGATTCGTGGGAGACTGTTTTTCATGTGCTGCCATCAGGGAGCAGTTTTGAATATGCGGGAGACTCGCAGCGCTCCAGGGAAACTAAGCCTAGTACTGTGGCATCGCAGATGTTGTAGGGCAAAGCTGCAGAAAAGGCAGGTTTGGGGTTGCAGAGGACACTGGGTAACGGATAAATAGTGATAGATTTGCTGTGAGTGACTGTTCAAAAGTTTAACGTCAAGTGTTGCCACTTTGGCAGGTGGAACACTACCACTGAATAGGAATGCACGATAACTGTTTTTTAAAACCGATACCGATAACTGATAACTCTCAGCTCCTAAAGGCCTATACCGATAACCGATAACACACACATATACCTAAGATCATTACATCAATACTATGAACAAAACCAAAAACAGTTTTGACTCTTTAAATGAACAGATATTTATTTTTTCCAATGAAAAACTATTGTCAAGCCTCCCAAACATTTTCGTAAAGCTATCAAACAAACCTATTTGATATCTCACATCAACTTAAATAAGGTGCATTACTGACTGATATGAAAAAAAGGCTACTTAAACTGATGGAAATACATGCATCAGAATTACTTGCTGCTGGCTTGCTCACGTTAGCGTCTTTAGCAGGCTGGCGTCCTCATACGATTTCAAAACTCTGCTGCAGCGATGGTTACATTTCAGATGGCTGATCAGGTTTGATGTCTTAAAGCCTGTGCTATTTTTCCCTCCTCGTGGAATTCACTTGGAGCATTTGTCACAAATATCCAGCTAACTATCTTCTTCGGAAACTTTAACGAAGTTCCATAAAATCGCCACCATGTTTGTTTTCATCAGTACGCTGTTCCCCATGCTGTATTTTAGGTGTAAAGTAAATTCCCACATTCCCTCGTTTGCTAGTCGTTCTTTCTGCCTTTTCTATTTTGTATGTGTAACATGTGGGAAAACACTGCGAACATCAATTCAAGTCAGCAACTACCAAAATTATGACCGAGTTAACAAGTTGTTTTCTGGCATGAGGGGCTATTCTTGATTTTCCTTATGGAGAAATTGTTTTTCTGATTATGCCGATGTCACTTGAACATAACATTCATTGTCGGTCGTAAAGGGAGCGAGGCGTTGACAAAAATCGTGTTAACAAAAATATACAGTCATGGAAAAAATTATTAGACCACCATTTTTTCTTCACTTTCTTGTTCATTTTCATACCTGGTACCACTAAACGTCATCATGTGACTAAAACAGACAGAAAAGAAAACACTGAATGCAAAAAAGCAGTGTTTTTGGCAGTACAACGCCATAGCTATTGATGTAAAAACTTAAGTGATTTAGGTTATAATCAAGAAAACCATGGAAAATGGTAAGATATCAGCTCTTAAATAAAACTCTTATGAGCAATCTTTGTGGTTTCATTATGTTTGTCCAAACAAATGTACCTTTAGTTGTACCAGGCATTAAAATGAACAAGAAACTGAAGAAAACAAGGGTGGTCTAATAATTTTTTTTATGACTGTATATGTTATCGGGGCTATTCGTCATGATATCGGACTTATCGGAGTGACGTGTAGGGGGACTCGTGTGACTTTATTAATATTTTAATAATTATCTAGGGTGCCACCGGCTTTTGGTAAAAAGACGGAAAACTTAAAGAACAAATGAGTCACAATTTGTAGTGGGTTCTTGACGAGTTGGATTGGCCGTGGAAAATCAATCATCAGAGTCGCTAATACGTTGTACAACATTTATTTAGACACAGACAAGAACACAAAACATATAAGACATTCATATATATATATATATATATAAACAGGCACATCAACATCGCGAATTCTTCATATTTGGCTATAGCGCATGACAGGAAGTGACGATAGAGAGAAATAGGAAGGAAGAGAGTCATACAGTGCCTATAGAAAGTCATCATACCCTGGCAAAATCTTTACCTTTAGTCACATTACACCCTGGAAATTAAAATAAATTCAATCTAACATTTTTGAGCTGTATGTACACAATATAACCCTCCTCATCAAAGTGAAAATAAAATTTTGAAGCATTTTGGACAATTATTAAAAAATAATTAGTGAAATACCTGGTTTGGTTAAGTGATCAGCCCCTTAGAGTATACCATTATAAAGTTGCTCAGGTGCTACCAATCAACCTTCAGATCAAACATCAGGCTAATTGCCCCCCACCTGGCATCAATTATCCTAGTTTTGATGACTTCAGGATAAAACCAGCTGTTTCTTGACGATTCCACTACTAGTAGTGCATGGTACTGCAAAGAACTCACCATGGTTGGAAAAGTGCTTTCAAAAGACCTCCGTGATAAAGTTGTGAAAAGGCACAAGTTAGGTGAAGGCTACAAAAAGATTTCAAAGGCTTTAGCTATCCCTCTGAGTACCATTCAGAGCATCATTAAGACGTGGAAAGCGTATGGCACCACCAACACCTTGCCTAGATCAGGCCGTCCATCCAAACTGGATGACCGAGCCAGGAGGAAACTGATCAGAGAAGCTACCAAGAGGCCAAAGGCAACTTTGAAGGACTTACAAGTCTTTATGGCTGGGACTGGTCTGTCTGTGCATGTGACAACAATCTCACAAGTTTTACACAAAGCTGGTCTGTATGGCAGGGTGGCAAGAAAGAAGCCTTTTCTGAAAAAGTCCCACACTCAGGCTCGTTTGTGCTACGCAAAAACACACCTGGATGATTCTGCTGCCATGTGGAAAAAGATTTTATGGTCAGATGAGACCAAGATTGAACTTTTTGGACTGAACTCGAAGCGCTATGTTTGGCGAAAACCAAACACAGCACACCATCCAAAACACACCATACCTACTGTGAAGCATGGTGGTGGCAACATTATGTTGTGGGGCTGTTTCTCTTCAGCTGGGACTGGGCAATTGGTCAGGATTGAAGGGAAAATGGATGCTGCCAAGTACACCCAAATTCTTGAGGAAAACCTGCGTCCCTCTGCTAGACAGCTGAAGATGGGCAGGTCATTCACCTTCCAACATGACAACGATTCTAAACATACCGCTAAAAGAACAATGCAGTGGCTTAAGGATAGGAAGGTGAATGTCCTTGAGTGGCCAAGTCAGAGCCCTGACTTAAATCCAATAGAAAATCTGTGGATGGACTTGAAGAGAGCAGTCCATCGCCGCTCACCACGGAATCTGACTGAACTTGAACAATTCTGCAAGGAAGAATGGGCAAATATTCCCCAATCTAGGTGTGCAAAGCTGGTAGAGACATATCCAAAGAGATTGATGGCTGTAATTAAAGCAAAAGGTGGCTCTACGAAGTATTAAATCAGGGGACTGATGACTTTTCCAACCCTGTTATTTTAGTTTTTCATTTTTTATAAATTTTCAGAACTGTCTCAGTTTTTTTCATTAGTTTGATGTTGTAAGGCTAAATTTGTAAAATAAAGCTGGAAAAAGTTTTTTTTTAATGGGTTATGATTTCAGGTTATATGACAAATAAAGTAACAATTTCAGAGGGGTATGATGATTTTCTATAGGCACTGTAACAAAAAAAAGATGGCGGGTACGAACGGGTTGCTAACAGCTAATCTGTTATCAAAGTGAACAAATTAATAAAGAGGGGCAATTCTCGAACTAATTAGCTGCCGAATAATGGGGACGTGTGGTCTGAACGTGGTTCGTGACGCACGGACCGGTCGGAACCGTCAACACTGGGAGACACCAAATCTTATCTCTTTCAGCCTTACCCTGGAGGAAGTCTGGCGCTTACTTTTCGGCGCATCGGTTGGCACAGTTCGCAGTGGCTCTCCGGGAACCGTGTCTGGTCGATGGCTCTCTTTGAAGTCCCTGGAGTCAGGTCTCCGGACGTAGCGCGTGACTCGGCGGGTCGTACCGCTTTCTCCCGTCTGGCAGGCGAGTTGGTCCCGTGGCCTCTGACTTCGGTCGACAGGAACCGGCAGTTAAAAGTTCGATTGCCCGTCAAAAAAACTGACGTGAAGGCTTACAAAAGAAAATTTGTTCTCAACTTACAACTAACGTTTGTTAGTTGCAATTATGCAGTGATCGTTCTATTACAGTCGATGGGGCACGACTATAAAGCTTCTGAAAAAAATGAGGGCTGGAAAAATGTGCAAAAGCAAAATAAACAACTTAAGAAAAATAAGATTAAGCAACCAAAAAGGATTTCAGAGTCTTTATCCGCGCCACCAAAGTTTCAAAGAAAATAAAATAAAAAGGAGGGAAAGTTTCAGAATTAAGAGAGTAAGAGAGACAAGAGAACAAGAGAAGAGAGCAAAGGAGCGAAGAGTCAAGAGGTGTCAGAGACTGGACAAAGGCTCATCTTCTATATATATAACATGATTATTCATGAGCGTTTATGCAAATACGGGGTTTGGTAGATGGGCTTCGTCCAATCAGAAGATGGGAATTTTCCCGCCGGAATCCGGCACACTGAATTCTGGGAGACGGAGTCTTTGATCATTTGTAGTCCACAAGTTTAAACAACATTTTAAGCCGTTACTAACTTAATTATCAGGATGAAATAAAACATCACAAACACAAATATCACAGTTATGTCACACAGAATAATAACTTTTAACCTTTCATTTAACAAACTGTCCTGTGGAAAAGAGGTTATAAATGACAGGAATTTAACACACAAAATTAACCAGCTTAACTTCACAGTCTTTCTTTTCAGGTGTTTGTGAAATGTTATATTGTCTTGAGTTATAACATTTTAAGGAAATCATAGTAGTTTTGCCCTGTAAGAAAATTGTTTATATAAACTTTTCATCGTCTGTTCAGAAGACGAGAGATTTCTGTCTGGTCCTCTTTCAAAGGCAGCGTGCTTGGGGGTTTTATTGCTCTTTGTGAGGGTCTGTTCCTCCATTCTCGACATTCCAGTGTCATCTTGTAACGAAAGTTATAGGCTTTTGCTAATCTTCGGCTGAGCTTTGACATGGCAACGGGGACATCTTTGAGTTTTATGGCTTAGGTGCCGGGTGGTACCAGATAAACTGAGACGCACATCTGCTGAGGGGGGGAAAAATTAGGTGAGAGTTCACAGCTTTGCAGAGCTTTACTTTGAGAAAATAAAGGTCCGAAGAGGGATCCTACAGACGTCATAATTTCCTGTTATCGACCCGATAACTATCGGGCCGATAATTATTGGCCTGATAACTATCGGCCTGATAATTATCATGCACCCCTACCACTGAACTGTTGGCACCAGTGGGACATCAGGGTAGTGTGCAGTATATTTAGATGGTACAATTGGGTTCCTGGCCCAGACAAGCAGAATAAACTAAAGCATACAGGACAAATTAAATTCACAGAGCTGTAATTCTGTCCAGTTCACCGTTTGTCATTGTTTTAGTTTGACGCAGCCAGTTAAACCAAAGATTTATCTCTAGTTTTGGTTTGTGTGTTCTGGTCAACCAGAAAAGCCCAAGATGGAAGCATATCGTCATGAGTCTGGGACACTTCAGAAGGTGAATCAGTTCCCGTCACGTGCAGGTACGTTGAGACAAGGAAGAGAGTCCAGTTAAATGGGCTAGTCAAGCAGTAGCTTAACTAAACCGTGCATTTATAAATGTACTGAATGCGCAGATTAATCTGGCTAAGAATTTATTTTCTCTTCATGCAGATGCTCTGCAGTGTAGTCAGGATAGTTAACATCTTAAAACAGCAGTTCAAATGCCAGTCTTTCTTTCACAGAATTAGATTTTTCTTTTTTTTCTGGAATAAAAGGGCTTTTTTTTTTAGCTGTTCCCTTTAGGGGTCAAATCATCTGCCCCCATCTAACTCTGTCCTCTGCATCCTCTTCTCTCATACCAACCTCTCCTTCCTCGACCAACAGTAGCCCGACTTCCACCGGTGCCCTGTAGGTCGAGGACGGAGTTGGATGGACCTATCCGGGATGGGGGTCCTGGGTCCTGCTGTTCTCTAGCTAGTTACTGCAGTGCGGCTCTATCTAGTGGCACAGATGTGTAATGACAACAGAAAGTCCAGTCCTCGATTAAAAAATAAATTCAGTCATGTAGCCCGTTTTTTCATTTCGTATTTTTGATCTAAGTCTAAAATTGAAATATTAAAAAAAAAAAAACTTTTTTTTTTGTGTGTTAGATTTAAAAATTAAAAACATAATAAAATGTCACTTTTTAATTTTTTTTTATTTTTGATTGACAATTGAAAATGGAAAGAATGAATGATACACGGATTGGTTACTGAACTTTAAAATGGACATTTTTATTTTAAAGTTCTCCCAGATGGAGGATTCAACAGAAACAAGGTTATTTGTAACAACTGCCAAGTTGAACTCCCCGTTAAAAGTTTCCGCTGTTACCTCAGAAATTACCTGTTTTAATGTTCTGATTGTGCTGAGACACAATCATTTTGTTGTATTTTGTTTGGACACTTTTTATTTTTTATAAAAACAGGATGACATTAATGCCCTGGCAGTGGCAATAAGGTTTATTTTATTTTACATTTTTTTAAGACGATATTTACACTAAATATGTGTTACTGACCAGTGCTGATGTTAAAAATGTTTGAACAACAAATGTTATGGCACTTTAGTTCATATGGCAGCAGAACATTTAAATAAAAGTGCATTTTACACTATTACACTATTATTTGATTTTGCATATACAACGCAATTAATCGTGATTAATCAGGGAAATAATGCAATTAATCGCGATTAAAATTTTAACCGTTGCCCAGCCCTAATGTTTACGCAAATGTACTGCATGTAAATGAAAATAGATAACTAATAAATCTCTCCTTAGATAGACAGAATAGAAAGCGATATATATATAATATGCAGTATTGATCACAAGCTGTGGAGTTGTCTGTTACACTTCAGAGCTGAACCATAGCTGCAAAAGTAGACTGACTAATTTGTCAAGAAACAAACAGCTGAAAAGTGAAAGTGGCACTTCACTGGACCATAAGGTGTTTTTTCTTAATTCCTTTCCTGAGTTTAGGAAAGCATGTGAAACACCTTTGAAAATATTGCAATCAGACGCATCCTCATCACGACCTGTGCAGCTAAACTGAACACAAAGGGATAAAGAAAATGTTACAAGCACCGTAAAGGTTTCAATTAAACTGGACTACTTCATGCCTCAATAAAATGACTTCTGAAGGCAGAAATAAAAGCCATTCGTCAGTTTCCCTGTACTTACTCACTGAAAATAACCCACCAACATTCTTCTTATACTTTTTTAGTTTCTGTATTCCTTTCATGCTCATTTGCACCTCAAGGCATATAAATTATCTGTTGGACTTTCAGTAGTGCAGATTAAGTGAACAAGCTATTCCCTCTAACACAGATCTACATGATCACTGAGTGCTACTCGTAGAGCTAGAAAGACACAATGCTCCTGTGTGTGATGCAGGGATTATATCGATAAGATACAATAAGGCATCTCAGGGACCATTTGTGTGTGCTTTCTATGATTCTATATTTCTGAAGCTTGTCCTGTTGGGGACGTGTCTCAGCTACTGCATAATTTAGTGTTGTGCATATACATCCTCAAATCTGCATACGGAGCTCTCTGGAGAACGCTGCAGAGCTTTCAGGGTAGTTTGCAGTGAAGAGTCCACTGACTCGACACTGCAACGCACATCATCTCCAGACAGATTAGTTTGATTAGACTTTGCAGACTTTAGTTTCTACTCAGTGAGCAAACTTGAGCATATGTATTTTTACAGGGTTGGTTATTGGTACCTTACAGAAAAACATCCACCACCACTGTTTCTGAAGCACAATAAAATAACACGGCACGCATCTGCAGATAGTGCAGCCATAAATATGCACAAACAACCAGAAAGCATCTCATGCTCTCCCGTACAATAAAATAACATTTTTTCGTGGATTTTTTTGCTCGTTTCTGTTTCACCTTGTTACCGTATATGCAGGCCCGGACTGGCCATCGGGAGAACCGGGAGGTTTCCCGAAGCGCCGGCCTGTGATTGGCCTGCTGGCCTGCGTCTCTCTCTCTCTCTCTCTTTTTAAGTCTGCCGGTCAGCCGGCGCCGCGGCTATCTGACTTTTTTTTTTTTTTTCTAAGTCAGAGAGGCAGGCCTGGCCAATCAGAGGACACTCAGGCCAGTACCATGTGAGGAGGACAAGTCGATTGGTTTGTTTTGATTAACACCCGCCCCAACAGTCCGTGTCAACCACACAGACAGCTGCGGAGGAAGGGGGGGGGGGGGGGGGGTGACACTGATGCTGCAGTCGCGCTGTGTGTGTAGCAGAGAGGTGTCTAGAACCTGCCCCCCCCCCCCCCCCCCCCCCCCCAGGAATGTTATTTGCACTATGGAAACTGCACATATCTTCAGTCATAATATTAAATCATTACTGACTCTTGCACTACAACATACATTACCTCACAGTACACTACTTCTAGTATTGGGTTTTAGTATTAATGTTAATATCAGTTTTGTACTAGGAAAAAGTATAAGCCTTTGCACCTTATTTATCTTTTTTCTGTACTAGGAAAAGTATAAGCCTTGCACCTTATTTATTATTGCCTTAGTTCTGTTTTTATGTTTATGTTTACGTTCTGTCTTATGTCCTGCTGTGCCTGTGCACTTTATTGTTGTCTTGTCCTGTCCTGTTACTTGTCTGCATGGGATAGTGAGAAACGCAATTTCGATTCCTTTGTATGTATAGCACATGTGAAAGAATTGACAAATAAAACTGACTTTGACTTTGACTTTTGAAGAGTCGAGGCTTCGACTAAACCATGGACTCCCTAACCCGGGTAAAAAAAAAAAGAAAAGGCGGTGCCGAGAGGGAGAGACAGAAAAAAAGAAAGGCGCTGGAGGAGGATGCGGCCAAATGCCGTAAATTGACAAGTTTATTCAGCCCCCCCCCCAGCCAAGATACCTCTGCAAGTAAGTTATGTAAAAAAACAACAACAACAAAAAACACTGGTTCTTGAGGTCCAGGGACCTGGGTCCTTGAGGCTGTACACTTTTACACAGTAGACTATAGGCCCTGGCCATGAAATTAAACAAGCCACTTTTTATTTACTGTTATCATGCCATTATTATGTATTGTGCCCTTGTATGAATACAAGGGCACAATAAGTGAGACATAGGCTACACTATCTTACTATATGAACTATAGTGTATTGAAAAACACTGTAAGCATATGTTTGCTATTCAAAGGTGGTGATGGTGATGACATAAGTCCTGCTGGTACTTCAGGAGAAGCCAGTGCAGAGCAGTTGGCAGAAGGTACTGAATCATTTCTAGAGCAACAACATGCAAGTTGCAGACATAACACCAACAGGCACTGCCATTTGACATAAATGGCTCTCATTTCTATTAAGTACTACTGTTGAATTTTGCTGTCTGTTGCTGACTAGCTGTTCTGTGAACATGTATTCAAAGGCTGTCCCCTCATAGCTGATTAATTGTTTGATTTGGACTTTGTTGTCTTTGTTTATTAGGTTATATTGTAGGCTACACATAAAAATTATGCCAAAGAGGCAGTTGACATTTCACATGATATGATGTTTAACCCTCATTCTACCGATATATTTCGCATACATGGATTACCGACTGGGGTCCGTGGGGACCCCAAGAATAAATACTGTAATAAACAACCATCAAAGAAAAATTACAACTTTTTTCTTCTCAGAATATTATTACTGATGTATTAAATGTCATCTAAGGAAAAAAACAACAACAGATTATTATTATTTTAAGAAAGTTATAGTTAATTTGTATATTTTATAAAAACGAAAATATACTTTTCTTTAACCCAAAAATGTCAACAGTGGAATTTTATGATCTCCTTTACAGCAATTAAGATCCTATCCTAGCTAAGCACAAATCCATTGAAATTTTTCAAATCAGTTAAAGAATTAGGCTACAGCGCAGCTTTTCCCTCTCTATTACCATCTCTATGGTAGTCACGTTAGACTTGATTCTGATATAATTTAGTGTTCAGTAATTTCAAGTAAACATTATTTGTGTTGTATTTATATAGTGAAACCAACCAAGGTCATTTTGAACCCAATATACAGTCATGGAAAAAATTATTAGACCATTTTTTCTTCACTTTCTTGTTCATTTTAATACCTGGTACCACTAAACGTCATCATGTGACTAAAACAGACAGAAAAGAAAACACTGAATGCATAAAAGCAGTGTTTTTGGCAGTACAACGCCATAGCTATTGATGTAAAAACTTAAGTGATTTAGGTTATAATCAAGAAGACCACGGAAAATGGTAAGATATCAGCTCTTAAATAAAACTCTTATGAGCAATCTTTGTGGTTATCGTTATGTTTGTCCAAACAAATGTACCTTTAGTTGTACCAGGCATTAAAATGAACAAGAAACTGAAGAAAACAAGGGTGGTCTAATAATTTTTTCCATGACTGTATATAAAAAAACTTAAATAAACCCACAATCATTTAAATGTCATTACATTTTAATTTTATTTGAATTTTAATACAGAAGTCGATATTCAAAACAAAGGTTGAATAAATGCAATTCAAATTGAGATTTTTCAATTCATTTATAATGTAAAAGTAATGCACATTATGTCAAATGCAGTTGCCGTCTCCAAGAACTATGAAGTGGACATTACATCAAATGCAGGAAAAAGTGCTGATTGTTATCCCCAAGAACTTAAAACTGGTGGCAGCACTGTTGTTTGAACTCTGGACTATAGACAGTTATGGCACACAATTTGTCTCCTGCTATGGTCAGGACATATTGGCATGTGGCAGAAGGAGCAAGTACTTGCTACTTTTCTATCTGTGCTTCGGGAGCAAAGGCAACACCTTTTTTTGCAAGTAGGTTTTTCAGCCAAGTGTTGGACATCAGCAGGTGGAGTTTTACCTACTCCCATGATGGTCATTGCTGCACGGATTGGGGCTTGCAGTGTGGCAATCAAATGCACTACAAACTATTTTACAGTCTTATCTTGTAAAATAGAACTTAAACATTCCATTTCATAGTCATATACATTTTTAGGATGGAATTATGTATTTTATTCCTGACTTTGAAAGTCGTCTTACCTTAGGAGGAGCAGTATTTTGTGTTGTTGACAGAGCACATGACTGAATCTGTCTCTGCTGCATTTGTGTCTATCTCCCTCAAAATGACTGACAGAGTGCCCCCACCCCCCCTGAGAGTGTGTGATACTTTAAATTAGGTCCCATGGCAAACATTGACTCAATAAATGGTTCCATCTATTAAAAATACATAGGCGGAATTAGAGATTTTGACTGGGGTCCTCTTGGACCCCAATGCATTGGAATTTTTAAAAAGCACAGATAAAGACAGAAACAGAAAAAAATCATATGACATCATTAGGAACAAATTGATTGACAAAATCATGAAAAATTGGAATTATAGAATAAAGCACCTCTGAGATATGACAAAAAGAACACCTCGGACCCCAGTCGGCGGAATGAGGATTAAGTAACCTTGGCTACTTGTCTAGTAAGTGTGTTAATGGATTTTGCTGAGGATTGTTGTGTTACTGTATTTTACCAGCCCGGCCCCAAACACAAAAGTTACTGTATATTCCTAACTTAGTTTGTAGATAGGTCCCATATTTGAACTTCTATTTGGAATGCAGTGTGTGTGTGTGTGTGTGTGTTCGTGTACATGCGTGCCAATGCATGTAGGTGTGGGCGTGAACGTGCGTGTGTGGGCAAGGCCAGGGTGGCCTGGTTACATGAGTGACTCCTGGCCTGAAAAAGTCTCCCAGTCCGGCCCTGCGTATATGCAAGGCAGCAACACCTGCTCAGCTGGTATTGTTGATATATTCTTCGTGGAATTAAATCCAGTAAAAATGCAAACATTGGAAGAAAGTTTAGCACAGAGCTAAACTTTGCTTAGTGAATAAGATTCCAAGGTTCCTTTGTTCTACTGACTAAAATTCATTTCAGATGCATTAATAAAAAAACAAAATGCAATGAAAAAGATGCCTACATCCTCAAATAGCCCAAGTGATTTACCTCCTATAGTACTGTGATATTAGTTTATTTTAATACTGTCTGTTAGTCATAATTAATTTCACAAACAACGAAGTTATACACTTGGGGGGAAATGGGAGTAGTTATTTACATATAGAAGTAGGTTGATTCTCCTGTGCGAATTAATTCATGGAAAATAAAAAGCCTTGAATAGACTTTTTATTTTTCATAATTTGAACAAAAAAGTTAACTTTTCTTACACAGCTTAGCTTCCAGGTCATTTGACAAAGATCTTCCATCTCTGGAAAACTCAAGAGTGTGCAGTTTCTACGGGAAACCGGCTACTTGGCAATTTTAACAACAGAGAACCAGATCAGCAACCTTATACAAATATATTCTCATTTTTCCCAAGTTCCACTGCTCCACAAAGACTCATTAAATTTACTCGGGTGGTTTTTTAACAATCGTGCTGATAAATAAAGTTCACTGAAAACTTGCATCTATCTCAGAGGCATCACCCCTCTCACTACAACGGCTAAGATGAGTGAAAAATTTGTTTTATCAAATGGAGAAATTGCCCTTTCTTCTAACTCTCAGTGCTGAAGTTATGAGAAAACACTGCTCTGGTGTTCTGTTGGTCCACGCTGCCACTTATTTCCTGTTTATGCAGTTAAACCCAGAAATGGTGCTGTGAACTGCGATGCATGTTTCATCTGAGTGATCTTGTCCTTTTTAAAAAAATAAAATATGGACTACTTTAAAAATCTTAGAAATAAGCCACCTCAGAGAAGTTGGGGAAAGTTGAAAGTTAGAAAGGTAAAAAAAGCCTCAAATAAATGAGCTCAACTACCTCCAACTGACCGTTTGAGATATTTCAAGTCCTTTTTTATAAAGCTAAAGATTAATTAAAAAAAAAAAATGTTTAGCAGCATCCGGCAACTATGTACCTTGGTATCTGTTGATGACATATGCACATCAAAATAATGACCACAACTTGCAATCATAAATTTGATCCAAAGTTTGAAGCGATCTGACAGAAATTTCTGATGCTGCGCAGCAGAGTTTACATTGCTTTTGGCTCCGAAGCCTTCGGTTTCATATCTGATTCATATCTAAGGAATAATTTGTTAGATATGAAGCAAAAGCAACGTGGCTGATGAGAAGCAATTTGTCTATTTTTCTAGTTCCTGTGATTTATTACTTCTCAGTGACAGCAGTAAGAGGGATCTATTCAGCCACGTTACTCTGAATCCCTCTTATCGCATGCTTGTGTCACAGCCATTTCAAACTAGAAAATAGACTTTGGTATGTGTGTGTTAGCTGTCAAGGAGACATAAGGCCTGCATAATTGGGTCAGGAGAAATTAGGCTAAATTGTGAGAAATGGCTGATGCCTCTCAACCCGGTTCTGTGTACTCAAATCAGTTATAGCAAGGCATTTTACAAGGCCCAACATGATGGGTTGTACTATCAACCAGCTCTTTAAAAAATCTCTGAAAGGCATTTTTTATTGTAATCATCTCTTCGTTTACAGTTCATCAAATACATCAAGAAGTTTCTTTTGCTGGGCAATAAAAAGAAATAAAGAAATAAAAGCAATAAACGTAACTGTCAATCCACAGATACATTAAAACAGTTCATGAGTGATTTTGGGCCTGGCGGTTGTTGGTGGTTATATCATCCAACATCCAGAAAATATGAGAATACCAGTCCATCGGACCCATTAACACATCCATCTCTTTCTGACCAGTAGTTTGATTCTGTCAGAGATCGATTCTGTCACCACCACTATCGTCATTAGGGACCGTGATCCAGTAACTTTCACTTGGAATCAAACAAGTTTACATAAGACCTCCACGAGATGGCGCTTTAACACATTTCTTCTCTATGACCCTGAGTTTACCAGTTATTTTGAAAAAGCATGGGCATCCTTCTTAGAAATAAATTATTCTCCAAATTCATCACTTACGCTCTCATGGAAAACAGGTGAGGTAGTTTTAAGAGACAAAATCATATGATACTCTGTTCATATAAAAGGAAGAACGGAAAAGAAGAAGAAAAACTAGAGCAAAAGATTAAAAAACTGGAATATTAAATGCAAATAACCCAACAGAAGAAACTCAGAAAAAACAGAGAAAACATCAGGTTCAGTTAAACAAGATAATATAAAAAAAAAAAAAAATCTAAAATCTTAATCCATCGACTCCAACAAGAAAACAACAGTGAATCAGGTAAATATTTGGCTGATCAGATCAAACAATCTAAGAAAAAGCAATGATTCCCACATCGATGGACTCAGAGGCGAAAGCCTGCCAACTCAACACAAGGAACTGATAAAGTTTTCTGAGACTTTTATGCTAAACTACACTCATCTGACAACGACCCAGGACAGGCTGTCATTGACTCATTTTTCAAAAACACTCAACTCCCTCATCTTAAAGAACAAACTGGATGTGCCGCTTCCAGAAAATGAACTTTCTGTTGCCCTTAATCGCCTGCCAAATAACAAATCACCAGGACCTGACGGCTTCCCTGCTGAGCTCTACAGAGGGCATCACTCATCTGAAATACATTTTTCAATCCAGTAGTCTGGAATCATTTTCCCATTTTGGTCCGGCAGGACGCCGTCGTTAACGGTCAGTTTCTGGAATATCTACACCTGAAATTATCAGTTCAAGCTATCAGATCAGCCAGCCTACATCTTCGTCCTGCAGCGACAGATTTGATGAAAAAAAAAATCCTCCCCAAAATATCCAAAACAATAGCACGTTCATACAAAATTATGTCTCTCCTCCTGTCAGTTAAATAGGAAAAAGATCTCTCTCCTGCTCCTGATGCTGAATATTGGACGCAAATCAGTAAAAATATTTTTGCTATATGTGAGGCTGCTGGAATGCTTTTGCTCTGGTGTGGATACGACAACACAACTCTCCTCACATTGATCTACCTACACCACAGTGCAGCACACAATCACACACACGGTGAACACACCACATCATCACTGCCTGTCTTGTTTCTTTTTTTTTAGTTTCTTTATCAGTCCTGTCCTTTTGTGCTCCACCGTAGGTGATTTTAGCCCTCTCTGACAAAATCAGAGCTTTGGGAGTTAATAAACATGTTAGATTACTACTCACACTTATGCAAAAAAAAAACCATCTGCTGCAAGATTAAATTGCTGATATATCCAGGCTTTTCCTGGACTCACACTGGTGGTGTTTGTGAAATTACCATAACTTCTTAACGCAACATTATGTGGTGGCGCTACAAAATGTGTTAGAACATAATACTCATCGATACATAGGGATGGTAATTGATAATTTTCCCAATTCCGATTCCATTATCGATACTGTTTAATGATTCGATTCTTTATCGATTCTAATTTGGGGAAAAAGGAACAAACAGTTTTATTAGCATCAGTTTTTTTTACTCAGAAGTCACGACCTTACAAACTCAACAGTGAGGTCAAAAGAGGCCCAAAGCCTGGATAACGTGTTAACTGTTGTAATATGTAACTGTGCAAATACACAAGAATAAGAATACGTAACATTTTACTAACAGATTTTAGAAATGAAAACCGGTTCAGGAACCGGTTCTCAATTCCCAACCTTATCGATACATAGTGGTTTTTTAAGGTTGGGCTTTCAGTCTTTTGTTCCCAAAAACGTCCTGTCAACATGAAAATGCAGTAAATCTGTTGAGCTGTCAAAAAGTATCCCAAACTAACAAGGCTCAACTCTTTGGGTCAATTCCAATTCCTCCCTTAACCCTCAATTTCAACCCTCGCCCTTAACCCTCAGTGTTTGGCTCTCAATTTTGGCGCTCCAAAGTAAGGGCTGTCTTGTGACGTAGAAATGGGACACCCCTTGAGTGTAGTTACGTCTTCAGACTGTGGGGGGCGGCCTTACGCCAAAGCTACTTCCAGTCTGTCAAGAAAATGACAACGACGAGAAGAAGGAGAAGAAGACGTAGAAGAAGAATAAGATAAAATAAATATATGTAAGCGGAGACAGTAAGATAGTTTCGTAAGATTTATATCTTTATTAACTACGAAAATACGTAAATTTGTAGCTAGCTTTTTTCGGCGCCATCCTTTTCGAAGACGTATTGACAAAAATACGCAATGCCTTCTGGGTAGCTCTTACTTCCAAGGGTGGTGCCAGAGAATGTCAATATTGAGGGAGATACAGCCCTTAAACTTGTCCCTCAATTTGACTTGGGACAACACTTGCACTTCACGGGAGCTCGCATTTTTGAGGTTGAGGGTTGAGATTGAGGGTTAAGGGAGGAATTGGAATTCACCTTTTCTCTCTGAGGTGTCGCCAGTACTACACCAATGCCTACTATAAATGAACAACTTAATATCATCCCTCATAACAAGAAGATGATGCTTTATGATCTGATATCATAAAGCCAATCTCCAGTTTTCCCCAACTTCATAGGAAGCGATAAACAAGGGGCCAATTCCAGTTCCTCCCTTAACCCTCAATCTCAACCCTCGCCCTTAACCCTCAATCTTGGCTCTCGAAAGTAAGTGTAAGGGCTGTCTTGTGACTTAGAAATGGGACACCCCTTGAGTGCAGTTGCGTCTTCAGACGGTGGGGGGCGGCCTTACACCAAAGCTACGTCCAGTCTGTCAAGAAAACAATGACAACGAAGGAGAGGAAGAAGTAGAAGAATAATAAGTTTAAACGAAGACAATAAGATGGTTTCGTAAGATTTATATCTTTATTAACTACGAAAATACTTACATTCCTAGCTCGCTTTTTTTGGCGCAATCCTTTTCGAAGATGTCTTGTCAAAAATACGCAATGCCTTCTGGGTAGCTTAACTGCCTAGGGTGGTGCCGGAGAATCTCAATATTGAGTGCGTTACAGCCCTTAAACTTGTCCCTCAATTGACGTTCTTAGGATCGGGACAGCACTTGCACTTCACGGGAGCGCGCATTTTTGAGATTGAGGGTTGAGGGAGGAATTGGAATTCACCCAAAGTGTTGAAATCAAATATCCTAACACTGAAGGGAACAGAGGTGTTCACGCGCCAAAGTGCTCCTCGAGAATTTATTTGTCACCATGTTTCAAGCATCAGGCTCTTCTTGGGACAATTTACATACTTGAACAGAGTTGTCAGCTTAAATACTCACAATCCAATGCACATGAAAAATAAAAAAAAGAAAAACTTCCTTTTTTGCCTCTTCCCTCTGGGTTGCCACAGCAGGTCATCTGTTTCCATCTGTCTTCTGCATCGTCCTCTGTCACACCAACCAACCGCATTTCACCACATCCACATATCTTTTCTTTGGTTTCCCCCTCTTTCTCCTGCCTGGCAGCTCCGCGTCCAGCAGCTGTCTACTCGTGTATTCATTATCCCTCCACGTTGTGTAGGAACCGTCTCAATCTCCCTCCTCTTCCTTTGTCTCCAACTGACAAAGGAAGAGAAGGTAGATTGGCTGTTCCTCTGATGTGCTCACTGTTAATCATCCAAACTTGTCATTCGCAAGGAAAACCTTGATATATTCAAATCTGCTACCTCCAGCTCTGCTTCCTGTCTCCTGGTTAGTGCCGCTGTCTCCAAACTGCATAGAAAGGCTGGTTTCACTACTGCCTTATCAACCTTTCCCTTTCCTCTTGCTACGACTCTTCCATCACAGATAACCCCTGACACTCTTCTCCACTCACTCCACCCTGCCTGCACTCTCTTCTTCACCTCTTTTCTACACTGCTCATTGAATAATACTCTGAGTAATTAAATTCCTTCTCCTTCTTCACCTCTACCTGCATCCCTTTCATTATTCATTTGAGAAATATCTGCGACAGTTTTTACTGTCATGTTCACTAAATTAAGTGGAGGGAAACTCTCTCAATGATCACCCTGGTAACCGGTCCTGAAATGACATAAAATTGCAGTACCTCTAATATACAGTATTTCACATCCTAACTCAAATTTGGATTCAAATGTTTTGCCTTGGACTGAAGCATTTTTTTAATGTATTTATTATAGGTATCTTGTATCATGTTTATCAACCTCTGACTGCGTATTCACCCTCAAGTCTGGTAGAATTAACATTAACAGTTAACGCCAAAGCTGTGGCAGCCTGTTGCACCTGTTGCAACCTTGTCTTTTCTGCACCGACTGTTTTCAATGTTTTGACAACAGCAACAAAAAGAAAAGAGACCACTGCACTGAGACCACTGAGTTATAATGTATGTGAAAAGATTAGCTTTTGTGTTTTTGTATGTTGGCAATGATATTTAAGGAGTTTAACTCGTAGTTGGAAAGAAGAAGTCCAGCATCAATGTTGGTTCATGTTCATTTCAGTGTTTGGTATTTATGTCAGAATCTTCGGTCCAGTCGTGATCTTAAATACCGTATTGGCCGGAATATAGGACGATATTTTATTCTAGAAATCACATTCTCAGAAATGGGGGTCGTCTTATAATCGTGAACTAGACTTTTGTATTGTTACTACTAGAGCTGGGCAACGATTAAAATTTTTAATGGCGATTAATCGCATGATTTCCCTGATTAATCACGATTAATTGCATTGTATACACAAAATCAAATTATGAATTCAAAAGTAGTGTAAAGGTCACTTTTATTTAAATGTTCTGCTGCCATATGAACTAAAGTGCCATAACATTTGTTGTTCAAACACTTTTAACATCAGCACTTGTCAGTAACACATATTTCGTGTAACTCTCATCTTAAAAAATGTAAAATAAAAAAAAGATTATTGCCACTGCCAGGGCATTTATGTCACCCTGTCTTTATGAAAAATAAAAAAAGTCTGCCAACAAAATACTGAGGCACGATCATAACATTAAAACAGGTATTTTCTGAGGTAACAGCAGAAACTTTTAACAGGGAGTACAACTTGGCAGTTGTTACAAATAACCTTGTTTCTGTCAAATATGCTGTCTGTGAGAACTTTATAATGAAAATGTCCATGTAAAAGTTTCGTAACTTAATCAATTTGTGTATCATTCGTTCTTGCCATTTTCAATTGTCAATCAAAAATTTAAAAAAAAATCAAAACTGAGATTTTATTTTGTTTTTCGTTTTTTGATCTAACATGAAAAAAATGGGCCACAGGACAGAATTTGTTTTTAATATTTAATTGGTCCAGTTTAGGTGACCCGGAAATGGCTTTGTGTACTGCAGTTCAGGTAGCCATCTGCTGTTGAATAAGTCCTTGTTCAAACTACCAAATATAGGATATTTTAATCTAGAAATCATATTCTCAAAAATGGGGGTCGAATTATAATTGAGGACTAGACTTTCAATCGTCATTACACATCTGTGCCACTAGATGGAGCTGCACTGAAGTAACCAGTAAGAGAACAGCAGGACAGTGAACACATGGAGCAGATCTGATGGAATATGGAGGAATGACACGATCATCTTGAACAAAGGGGTTTGAAAGTTTTGTTGTTGTCTAGAATTTTTTTTTTCAAATAGAATTGTTAATATTGCTACCAGAGTTTCCACTCAAACTCTTACGGTTCTGCAGCAGCCAGTAACAGACTTTTCAAAACAAAAACATGAGCAACATGCGTTAACGCGTGATAAAATAAATGTCAGCATTAATAAAGTAATGAGTAAATGTGACAATAACGTGTTAACTTGCCCAGCCCTAGTAATTACACATCTGCGCCGCTAGATGGAGCTGCACCGAAGTAACCAGGAAGTGAATCGAGCATCACAGTGAACGCATGCCAGCAGGATCTGATCTAAAATGAAGGATCACGTGACTGCTCGAGCAAAGGAGTTAGAAAGTTTTTTTGCAGTCCAGAATTTTGTTTTTTACAGACTGAATTGTTAATGTTGTTCTTGAAATTGAATATAACTCCACTTTGATGGTTATGTAGTAATTGACATCATTATTAATACAGTTATTGAACTACATGGTTGTCGGTTATTTACTGAGTCATAGTCTCAGATTTTAAGAGAATACAGTTTATTAAATAGTACTATACCTTGATCTTAAATAACCTGGAAACGTATCTGTACCTTAAGTATAGTACCATACTTCCTAAAAAAAATGAAATCATTAAAATATTTAACAACAGAGCAGAATGTTTTCTCTGTGTGATTTTGTTCTATAGTAATTGTACAAAAAAGTTGTTTTATGAATAACCTTATGGTCTTCATCATATTTTTATTTTACCAAAATGATATTTAAAAGATAGGGGTTGTCTTATAATGAGAGTCGTCCTATATTCAGGCCAATACGGTAAAGACCCCAAATTGTTATGTAAATGTTGCTCTGTATCTTTTATTTCTAGGAGATGTGTTTCTATAACAAAGGTCTAGTTGCCAGATACACAACTGGGTGGCCTAGTTATAATGTTTTAAATCATATTTATTTCTAACATTACAGTCTTTAGGGCAGGGACAACTTAAATACCTTCTCTACTGTCTCATAAGACTGAGATTTCTGACTCACCAAACAGATCCTGAACAGAGAAATCCTGGGAAAAAAAATCCACAATTCTTTTTTTAATTTAAGATTTTGAAATTATTTGCTGAATGACATGTGTTCCCCCACAATTATTTCCTTTGAACCTAAGTTTAAGAAGCACCAAAAGTGCTCAACACAGTGGACTGTTTGAACAGTCACAATAACCAGCTGCATTTGATGACGAACAGGTACAGAGGACGGAAATTTCTCAAAAGGTGGAGCAGCCGTCTGAAAAAAGGCTCACAACTTAAATATATTATATTTGTTCGGGGAAGTACCGTCTGTTTAAATGTCAGTGTGCTTGAGCAGAGAAATGCACTATTGAGAGCAAATGTGAGAGAGCATGGGAAATGAAAGATCAGCCGTCTGAGACGTCCCTCTGTGTGCGCAGACTGCTGGTCCTCTCAAACGCTCCTCATGTGCTTGTCATCTTGTTTTAAGAGCAGAGTTCTGATCCGTTCTGGGAGTTTCATCCCTTCGTACTTATCAAGAAATGAACAGAATCACTCAAAAACATTTTAAAGCACAGTTAGATTCATCTTAATATTTCAGCGAGCAGAGACTCGGTTCTTGCATCACTGCCTCCCATCTGAGCTCATCTGGAGAGCTGAGCTACCAACCGCTGGGAAACCACACATGGACAAGAACCTTCTATTAGGTTCTTGAGTTTTTTTGTTTTTTTCCCAGACTCTTGAAAAATTGTATGAATAAACAGAAACACCAGTGACATGTTTCGCTCAAGTGCTGGGCAATATGACGATATATATCGTGGGGACGATAGAAAAGTGTGTATCGTGCCATTTCTCTTCTATCGTTTCTATCGTTTCTATCGTTTCTAACCTAATTTTATCAATTATTATAGCAAATATGTAATTAAATAACCTGCAACGATAAATTTGATAGAAACATATCTACTTCTACAAAGTAGCCTTTTATGTTTGCACTTTTATTCATGGTTAATGCCTTAAACAGAGTTCTCTTCAACCCTGATGTTTACTTTAGACACTTTATATTGGTTTGCAAACTTTGCACTACAAGGTTACAGATTTCAGAAAGTTGAAAAATAACTTGTGTTTATTTTTTATAGCTGAACTTCAGTGCAAAAATGTGTTTTTCCTCTCAGAAACTGTTGTGCACTTTAAAAAAAAATGTGAAAGCTACTGTACCTCTGTACCTACCTGTTTTTGCTGCACTAAAATGTATGTTTGTGACAGTTCAGCTAAATGTCCTTTCAAAATTAAGTTGAAAAGTAAGCAATGAAATTTTTGTCAAACTTTTCAGAGAATCACTGAAAACATACTTTATTATGGTATATCGTGATTTATATCGTTATTGTGATATAAAATAGTCCATATCTTGATATATGATTTTTTCCATATCGCCCAGCACTATTTCACTCTTTAACGTCTTTCAGCTCTTTAACAAACAAAGAACATTGCTGTTGTGGAGAAGAACCGATCTGTCAATTTGATCACAAGTGGGAATCTTTCATGTTTGGCATCTGGGAAACCAGAGCAAATGAATTTTGGGGCGTCACGTTTTCCATTTGTCTTCTTCTCCTACAGTAGATTCCAGCAGAGTGCCTGAATGCCCTGAGTCATCTCTCAGCAGCAGTTTGAGAGAGCAGACAAAAAGAGGAAGCTTAGGACCGCTGCTGGGTCGCTCCCTCACCTTAAACATTGATCTATCGTCCACGGGGACCGTTATAAATTCAACCAAGAATAACAAATGGACAGCGGGCTGGATGGGAGGCTGTTTTTCTGGCGGGAATTCCTGTCGTTCCTCTTGTGATTAGTGTGTCGGGGAGAAAGACTTACATGAATATTACAGTGGGAGGAATCTTCAGAAGTCGGTGACACTTTAGAGCGACGAATGAATGTCCTCATGTAAAAAATATTAAATTAGCCTGACAGTTTTATATTTTTTTCATTGTTTCAGATAAATGCTCAACATCCAGAGATAACTCTTGAGGGGGGATGTCAGACTGAATTATTATTATTATTCATATGAAATGATAAGGGCTCAAATGAGTGCCACGTCGTTCATATCTTCGTGTTTTCTTTCCAGATAATTTTTCGGAAAATCAGTGAGGTGAAGAAGGAGGAAGAGGAGAGACAGCGAGCGAACAACGAGGTGCAGCTCACCATCCCCCAGGACCATCCGGTTCGCAAGCTTTTCCAGAAGTTCAAGCAGCAGAAGGAGCTCCGCAACCAGGGAGCTGTAGCCGCCTCCCAGCTGGACCTGGAGAAGAACCAGCTGCAGGGGGAGCAGCAGCAGCAGCACCACCAGCACCTGCACCCCCACACCCTGCAGCTAGGACACTCCAGCCTGCAGCACTCCCTGCCGCTCAGTCTGCAGCGCCCCCACACCTCCATGCAGAACGGGGCTCCGCCCAGCAGCAGCGTGCTGACCGTGTCTCAGGTCACGCCCATGCAGAGCTCGCTGGCCTACGGCCATCCTAGCGAGCCCCCCGCCAAGCAGAACAACTGCGACATCATGGAGCTGCAGCCCAGTTCTGCTGGAGTGGGAGGAGAGCAGCACGTCCGGCTCAAAGTCAGCACGAGCCCCGCGCTGGGAAAGCCGGCGACCAAAGCCAGCGGATGGATGCGCCTGAAAAACAACATGGCTCCCGTGGAGGCCAGGAAGGAGGGGCTAAACAACAACGTCAAAGCCGTTTCCGTGGAGATGCTCTCTCAGGATGGTAAAGGTCAGGAAGCGGAGCGGAGCGGGGACGGAGGAGAGGGGGGCGTTTCCAGCAACAACCCCCTCCGCAAGACGGACTCCTGCGACAGCGGCATCACTAAAAGTGAGCTGCGGATTGACCGGGCCGGGGAAGTACGCACCCCAGCGTCCATCACCCCCCTGCTCCACAGCCCCAACCCCGGGGGGGTGGGGTCCCCAAACGCTTTCTGCACCATACAGGAGCAGGCTCTGCAGGCGGCGCTGCACGAGACCCGGCTAGAGCTCAGAGGGGACATCCAGTCTCTGGGAGGCCGTCTGGGTGCCTTAGAGAGTCAGGTAGCTGAAATTATCAAACTGCTGTCAGATAAGAGGCTCCCGACCGCGGGCGGGGCGCCGCCTGCCTCCGCCACGCCCAAAACCAAAATACAACGTCAAGACATTTTTACCGTTTCCAGGCCTGTTTCTCCAGACCTGGAGAAGGACGAGGGGCTTTGAGGAGAGCTGAACCAGTGGTGTATGAAGCGTACTGGAATAACAGTTACCACATGTTAATACAGCCATGACTACGATTATCAGTTCAATGTTACTTACATATTTGAACATCCAACTCTACTGGATACATGTACGCCACTGGTTTTAGATTAAAAAATAATTTAAAAAAACAGAAAAAAAAAATTGCTGGCCTCTATAACATTTGCACACTGAAATTTTACCTCCAGATTAAGAGAATACACGCTCCTTCTTGATCTGGACCCTGTTTCTTTCTTTCTTCTTTTGTTTATTAATTGTACATACCTCTCTATGCATGTCCAGCTGGATTCTGGCCTGCCAAAGAAACAACTGAACGTACTGATTGCTGTATATTATGCAGTCTACTGCATGCAAATCAAATTAAAAAAGAGACATTTTATTGAGCTACGCTGTACATATGAATATTTTTCATTGGTAATTTACTATGTGGACATCCAGGGTTTGAATACTGGTAGCAAAGAGGTACTGGCGAAGGGATTGTACGAGGTTTCCTTAAAAACAGAGAAGTTGGAGGAACAGGCTTTTATTTATTTACTTATTTATTGCTTGTTTGTTTTATGCTTCTTTGTCTTTCCCTGATGCTTTAACACTCTGTTAAAAGAGAGAGAGAGAGGAGTTCCCAGATGTGATGAAGCTGCATCCTATAGGGAGTTTTTTGTTTTTTTGTTAGTTTTGTTGATATATATATATATATATCAGTTTATCAGTTACTGATTTTGCTAATTTTATTCTATTTTTTATTTAGTTTATTTTTTAAATGTTACTGATTTTGGAAATGTCCTAAACTCTAAGATACTTAGATTATTATTTTTGCCAAACTCCTCCTTGTTTCTATGCATCACAGAATATAACACTATTATACCTTTTTAAAAGATGTGTAATATTCTTATAATAGTCATTGTTGTCGAAGGTTTATGATGCTTTTTTTAAATTTTTTAAACATCCGTCTGCATGTTTCAGGGAATGAGATAACGCACCTTTTGGTAAAAGCTTGGCAGACAAAAAAGCTTTTAGGGAAAAACTCAGATTTAAGTTCACAGAAAAGTCCGTTTGGCACAGAGTCATGTGATCCCCCGATCCCGAAACCACACGCAGCGTATGTAGTCAGCAAGTGTGTCGCTGACGCCGGCTCTGAATTATATCAGCAATAGTAGCGTTGCCATTGGGAGGAAAAAAGGCTGTTGTTTTGATATCAATTCTCTGAATTTTCATGGAGGAAAAAAAGGCCTCTGAGTTTGGATCCGTGAAGACTGATGCACACAAACACACACACAAACACACACCTGATGATGAAGGCACACACACACCTGATGATGCAGGCACACACACACACAGTGAGGGTGTCTCATGATGTGAAGCCTGAAGGCTCAGGGAGACCTTTTCTTCACAGAAGGTAGATCAGGGATTTTCTTTTTTTTATTCAGGATTCAAGGTTTTTCTGTGTTTTTGAAATTCTGCTATCATCCTTCCTCCCCTCAACACTCCCCTCTGACCCACACAACCATATTTTATAATATATCAGAGCAATGATGTGCTCTATAGTATCCACTATAAAGGCTTCATTTATTTATGACCGGTTTTACGTTTAAGTGCTTTATGATCTACAGACTTGGACTGGACAGACGGCACATTAATTTACTGGCTAAATGTAAAAATATCATGCAACACTCCCTCTTTAGTGGCCGTGTTAAAGTCAAAACCAGTGTGATACGTCACATCAGCCCTGTTGGAAAGACCCACAGCTGGTATATCATCATTTATTTTCCTCCTCTTAGCTGTCTTCTTAGCGTGTTTCAGGGTTTCGAGTACAGCCAGCATCCATGCACATCCGTGCTGGGGAATCATGTTTACTCTCCACGTCATTGCTGAAACGCACATTTGTTGAATATTTTGCAAATCTGTCCTCGTGGACCTGAATCCTGCTTCTATCGATCCGTCAGCCTTGTTAGCACGAACACAAGTGAGCTTCCAAAAGTAAAAAATGAAAAACAAACAACAGTTTGTCCCTTGATTGCAGATTCTCTTTTTATATTACACCTACTGAACCCAACTTTTGTGCCAGAACTAATATCAATATTTTTGAATGCTTAAGAATCTGGATATTTTATTTTAAAAGTGAGCCTATTGCCTTATTATGGTACAGCTGGCACTTTGCTCAAAACACGACATGCTGACTCAGATGTGGTTCTCTGTGACAAATTCTAACTTTATGATGCTAATTGGCAAATCAAACTTTTTTTCCCCCCACAATATGGTAATATTGTTTTGTTGTGTTTGGAAAAGAAAGTGGTTTTATAGATTTTTTGGGGCTTCTTTTTGAAAAAGCACAGCACATGCTTTTATTTTTCCCCAGTACCAACCTGCTTCACATTCAACACCTGCTGGAAGTTTCTCCGTCTCTGCTTCCTCTCCTGCTGGCCACTGAGTAGATCCCCTGCAGAAACCAGTGCCTTCCCCAGTGGCTACTCAGCAGCCTTGTAGACAATTCGACCCACAAGAAGTGATTCAGAAAGAACCTTTGATGATGGTTGCTGAGGTACTTATGTAAAGCATCACATGCCAGGACGCTTCATACCGCTTATTCACAGACGTGTCGCTCATACTGAACACCATTTATCGCTAGGCAACAACTGATCTCACTATATGAAAGAGGCTGGTTTTTAATTTTACATACTACGTGTCATAGTGACAAAAGGTGACCAGAATAAGAGTAAAATAATTCACTTACGTAGCTACGTAGCATAAAGATAAAAAAAAGAAATAATGACAAAATATATATATATATATAGGGCAGTACGGTGGCTTAGTGGTTAGCACTGTTGCCTCACAGCTAGAAGGTTCCTGGTTCAAACCTCGGGGGGGGGTCCTGGATTGAACCTCGGGGACTTTCTGTGTGGAGTTTCCATGTTCTCCCCGTGCTTGCGTGGGTTTCCTCCGGGTACTCCGGCTTCCTCCCACAGTCCAAAGACATGCATGTCAAGTTAATTGGTGGTTCTAAATTACCCGTAGGAATGAATGAGAGTGTGAGTGGTTGTTTGTGTGTGGCCCTGCGATGGACTGGCGACCTGTCCAGGGTGTATCCCTGACTTTCACCCATAGACGGCTGGGATAGGCTCCAGCAGATCCCTGTGACCCTTCAAGGATGAAACGGGTATAGAAAATGGATGGATGGATGGACAAAATATATAAAAGAGAGCAAGTCTGTTGGGCCAGCGCATCTGTCCGTCCATCTGTCTGTCTGTCCAACCATCTGTCCATCCAGCTATCCGCCCATCCATTCATTCATACGTCTGTCCATCCATCTATCCTTCCATCTGTCCATCCAGCTATCCGCCCATCCATTCATTCATTCGTTTGTACATCCATCCATCTGTCCTTCTATCCATCCATCCATCCTTCCATCTGTCCATCCATTCATCTGCCCATCCTTCCATCCGTCCATCTGCCTAACCATCCATCTGTCCATCCAACCATCTGACCATCCATTTGTTCGTTCATCCATCCTTCCATCTGTCCATCTGCCCATCCAACCATCTGACCATCCATCTGTTCGTCCATCCATCCATCCTTTCATCTGTCCATCCGTCCATCCATCCATCCTTCCATTTGTCCATCCACCCATCCATCCATCTGTCCGTCCATCCATCCGTCCATCTGCCTATCCAACCATTGAACCATCCAGCCGTTCGTCCATCCATCCATCCTTTCATCTGTCCATCCATCCATCCATTCATCCATCCTTCCATCTGTCCATCCACCCATCCATCCATCTGTCTGTCCATCCATCCATCCATCTGCCCAACCAACCATCTGTCCATCCATCCATCCATCCAATGTCCATCCATCCATCTATCCATCCATCCAACTATCTGTCCATCCATCCATCCAACCAACCATCTGTCCATCCATCCATCCATCCATCCAACCATCTGTCCATCCATCCATCCATCAATCCAACCATCTGTCCATCCATCCATCCATCCGTCTGTCCATCCGTCCATCCATCATCCATCCATCCGTCTGTCCATCCATCCATCCATCATCCATCCGTCTGTCCGTCCATCCATCCATCCATCCATCATCCATCCGTCCATGCCCAAAATGTCTTTGGTAATTGCTGTTCATTTCTGATTCTAACTTATTTTGGTTTAACAAATTATTGAAAAAGCTTTAAAACAACATGACAGACAACGTTTATTAAAAAATAAGTAGCTGTAGATAAATATAGTGCCTATCTAGTTATTAGTAAATTAGTAAACATAAAAAATATCATTAGTTATTAAGAACTGTATCTCTTCTCTCGTTTTAACAGCATGAATGATTTAAAGGCTCAGAATTAACGGAAACAGAAAATAACAGTTCTTGTTGCACTGCTCCCAGGGTGGAACGATACATTATGATTATCAGAAAAATGGTGGCTCATTTCAGTTATTTCATTCAGTTTGTTTGTACAGAACCATTTTCCAGCAAAGGGCAAGAAAAAGTCTCAAAGCACAGGTTCAGTGCGGTCCAATTATATACAAAGTCATATTCTAATTAAATCCAAATAATTTATAATGTGGGATTTTTGTGATTCAGCAGGCGGTCTGTTTGACAGGAAATCCTGAATTATATTAAGATACAAATGCTCCAGCAGCAGCAGGAATACAGCTGAATATACCAAACAAAGTAAAGGGGGTGAATGTAATGCTGCACTTGATTTGAGTTTACAATAAATAAAAAGTTATTATTTATTCTTAGAAAGTAGCTTTAGCAAGAACCTCTGCAGAAGTCTGTAAGATGGATTCTGTCTTAAACATCTGTCTTTGTAAAACCTTTTACCGTTTAGACTTTGGCTATATGAATGACGATATATCAGGTATTATTGGATCCCATCAAGTCTTGTTATTGTAGACAGAAACTAGAACTGTAAATAAGCAGGATATTTTTGTTGACACAAAGTACAGACACCTTCTCAGCTACTGCAGTCATTCAGTTCTCCAACTTCCTCTTCTTGAAGCTTGATTTCAACAGTCCTATTCCAACATAAACGCTAATACTTAATTGCAGTAGTTCCATAAAACCATTACAGAAAAAGGTGTAACATCATGGAAACTGCAAATAAAATATATATGCAGTGGTTCCTCCTTTCAACATGGCTTTTATTTCATTGCACAGTATGAATCCAAGATATTTCTTCTTTTATCTCATAAAGTTAATTTTGTTGGGTTACATTATATACGTGCATCCATTCCTGCAGTTCAAACCGGTGATGTACTTCAAAGGAAAATATAAATGTCTTAGATTTTTGCACAAGCACATTCTCCACACAGCACAAAGGCCTGCAGAAGACAGTCCAGGTTCTGGTCTGCCTGCAGTCCTGACCTGAAAGGTGACAAGGTCGACAAGGAGAATTCTGGGAGCCTGTCGACCTCTACTGCTGCACACTTTCAGACGGGTTTACAGGTAAAAACAGGAGGACATAACACAAGAAATGTTTTGTCGCTTGGTTTCCTGAATTAGCAGAGATGTGTGTTTGGTGAGAAGGAATTTTTAAATTACAAGGTGCTAAAAGCTTTACAAACACAATTTATGTTTTGGTTGCAGGCTTGACCTGCAGAAATGGATGCTCTCAGTATGAGTCAAACATGAAATATCTGGGGATTACAGAGAAATAAAGGTGAAAGTAAATGTGCACATCGTTGCCGTTTTTCCACGTCTCTTGTTCTATTGTTTACGGTTGAATGGAGGCAACCTGAGTATCGGTGGGGCTTTTTCTCTCCACTATGGCTTCCTCCGGTTATTCCAGTAAAGGCAGGCAGGATCAGCGCTCGTCTCACGGTCGGCGTTGATCTGTTCTTTGATCTGTTCTCGTTTTGTCCTCACCCCCCGCTACATCAGTGCCTTTCCAATCACATCATCACTTCAAATCCGGACGTTTGCTCGTCACGCAGAAGCCCCAAATGCAGCGGGAACGATCGTTTCGACCGACGCTGCCACCCAGTGGATACTTCTTTTGTGACAATAAGTAGAATTATTGTTTGTTTTTTTTATTTTAACAAATGATGTTAATTACTGAAGGTTTAGGAGCCTAAACTCTTATGTACATTGTAACTAAGCATAAAAGTGCAAATGTACCAGTATGAAAAATTAGGCTTAAAAAATGTATCTTTAACTCTGCACTGTCAGTATTATGATTTAAAACTTAAATATAAAGTTTTTCCTGTTCCGTCAGTAATAATGGATCATGTTGAGGTGCAGGAGAAGGAGCTGGTTATCAGTGGTGAATAAACACACACACACACAGCTTTTAGTGCAGGACTTTTATATTTTTACCTGAATGTACAACAACCCTTGTTCCATCCAGAGTCCCCACTCTCTTCTTTCTCTTTACCATTTTCTGCCTTGAAACTTGTGGGAAGCTCTCAAGTATCTCATCTGTCTTTGAAGAAACACATCCCCTGTCTTTGAAAACATCCTTTTTTTTCCCTCCTCTCAGGTCTCCTTTTCTCCCGCTCTCTTTGTTCTGCCCTCTCCTCAGCTCGATGACGATTCTACGTCTGTCTGCATCACATCGAGTGACTGACACCTCATATCCACCGATCTGGGGATGACTGGGCGCAAACAAGAGGCCTCGTTTATTAAAATAATCCTTTCTCTTGCTTTATTATGCATATTGCAGCAAAAAGGATGAAATGAAATTGAAGCAATTTACACAATAATGATTTTTTTTCATTGTTTTGCTTATTAACGCAGCCTCCAAAATGTCCTTATGTGTAGTTGAATTAGATTTCCTTAAGTTAGAGCTGGAAACTTCTGGGTGATTTTAATAAAAGAGGCCCCTGTTTTTTTCTTCTGGAATGTTCTGAATTTCTACTGTATTGTCGAGGCAGTGGTGTTGAGCAGCACTGAAATCCCTCACTGACTCATGTATTGTTTTACAGCTGCACACCTAAACTGTAGTGTCAGAATAATAAACATCCCTCTGGAATACTCCGACCAGGCTTCCTCTCTCTCGCTGCCTGTTTTCTCTTTCTTCCTTTTTTTTTTTTTTTAGAAAAGTCTTCCTGCATACTCTGTCTCTGAAATGAATATTGGTTAATCAATGGGCTTTACTGATCTGTATTCGCTCCTATTAGCAGTGAAGACAACAGCATTAGAGGAGAGGCGTCTCTGCAGCAGGACGGCTCGTCACTTTGTCCTCGTCCTATTGAGCTGTGGCGTTTCAGCCCGGTCCCCTGACACTTACGTACCCATTTTACGTTTCTGGAAACCGCAATTACGTATCATGTGTACACTGCTCTGCCAGAGTAGCCTAATGTCTCTAAATGCCACCACCGGCGTTTTGTGAGAAGTGCTCATGTTATGTAAGTGCTGCATTTAGCGTTTAAGTTGGTAAATCTAAGCAGTTCACATTTGAACCTTTGAGTTTTTGTGTGAAGAAAATGACAACAAGAAAAAAAAAAACCCCCAGAGTTGAAAAAGATGCCAGTGACTTGGTGACTTGACATCCCACAGAGTGAAACAGCCAAACTCCAGCTAAAACCAGACAGAAATAGCTTCCTGTAGGAGTCTAACTCGGCTCTCTGAGGTGAAAACGGGATATTTTAGATCCCCCGCCACCCGGTCTGAAGCATTTTTATTTTGTTTGATGCGTGACCCAAAGTTAGCTGTGCATGCGTCAAAAAAAAAAAGGAAAGAAGATGAAAAAGACTGAGACATAAGGATTTCGGACACTGTATGTAAGCCTGGTTTTCTGAAAACAGAAGATGTCAGTGTGTTTCTCCTGGTTGCAAACAAACCAAGAAATTGCTCGGTTTATGGTTTAAACAAATATGTTACTGGAATAAAGCGTTTTTACCAATTCTGAAATACGGTTAAAATTCAGAAAAGCATTTCTGGATGATAATGAAAACGTTGAGCTCGGTTAAGACAACCCTGACCCAAATGAGCAGCTCTGTTTGACATTAATACCAGTTTGCCTCACAGAAAACATGGACACATTACAGATGAGCATAAATAAACTGAGAGCAGCAGTATTTCTGAACAACATGGTGCCAGTAGAAGCAGATCAGTGATGCTTCCAGCAGGGAGGCTCCAGCACAACTGGTGTGATAATGGTGACAATAGTACAGACACAAGTCTAAATGGCAGCATCAGAGCACAAGGAACAAAAGCACTTAGAAAATGAGTGGATTTCCATCAGGGTGCAAAATAGTGCCCTCAAAATGTAAATGAAAGAAATAAAATGCTGTGATTTTTGCAATTATCTTAATTTGTATTTCATTACAGATAGAGCAAAACCAAAAATATTTTGGGTTCAGACTAAGTTTTTTTGTTTCTTTGTTTTTCTTCCATGTTTGCATTTCAGGGCTGTACTTTGTTCCAAAGAAGGTTAAAATGATAATATTTTAAAAAATAACAACAGGAAGGAGGAGGAGAAGAAGAATCACAGAAAAAGCTTTGGAATATATACATACCTAAGCAATAATATAATTAAATAAGTCAAGGAGTCGGGTGGAAATCATTTGCATAAGGAGCCAAAGTAAAGCCGAACCTGTACAACTGTGATCTCCGATTACTGAAACTGCTCTGTGCCAAGAAAAGAAGACGAAGGCTCCTGTTAACCGTAGCCAGAGGCAACATCCACTCCTCTTTAACCTGAGGCATCTGGGTCGATCCGGCTCACATGTGGTCCATCCAAGAACCATGATATATATATCAAACTTTCAATGCTGCGTACCACCTGAGAAACTGTTCAGCTCTCTGAGTACCACCATGATGACCAATTTTAAAATATAGCCATATATGCCTTCTCAATTAGCTTTAAACACACAGGAGAGATGTTTATTCCTTATTGTGGTTATTTGTTACCTGAATTGTCACCTTACTGAATCCAACATTTACAACTCTGTCCAACAATTCTCACATACTCATACTCTCATACAGAGCAAAATAAACACACTCAAAAGTTGTTACATCGGCACTGCAACTAAATATACAACAAATATTTTTTATAAGACACAATTTTAATGATCTCAAGCTAAACATTTCGTTTGAAATGTTGTATTTACAATATATTGGATGTTTCCCTTTTTTTTTAAATGAAAATGTGGAAATAATGTGGAAAGTCATGACGTTCCCCTGCGTACCACCAGAGAGTAGGCGTACCACAGTTTGCGGACCACTGATATAGATCTTTTTTGAAGAAAACTGATTTGTACTCAGGACCTTTGAGATTATTATCAGCAACAACTCCAAAAGAAAATGAATTACAATCGATTATAAGACTAACTTCTCCTATTTTTAAAAGACAAAGTTCCTAATTGTGAACATAAAGGGAATGGACCATAATATACAGTCATGGAAAAAATTATTAGACCACCCTTGTTTTCTTCAGTTTCTTGTTCATTTTAATGCCTGGTACAACTAAAGGTATATTTGTTTGGACAAACATAACGATAACCACAAAGATTGCTCATAAGAGTTTTATTTAAGAGCTGATATCTTACCATTTTCCATGGTTTTCTTGATTATAACCTAAATCACTTAAGTTTTTACATCAATAGCTATGGCGTTGTACTGCCAAAAACACTGCTTTTATGCATTCAGTGTTTTCTTTTCTGTCTGTTTTAGTCACATGATGATGTTTAGTGGTACCAGGTATTAAAATGAATAAGAAAATGTAGAAAAAATGGTGGTCTAATAATTTTTTCCATGACTGTATACAGAAAAAAAAATTCTAATGTGATTTAAGGCCTTAACTAATTCCTGCACTGAGTACTGTAAGAGAACGTTTTTGTCCATTATTTATTCTACACCCAAAACATTATTTTTTTTCTCCTCCCAGGCTTTTTTTTTCTTTACTGATATAGATGAGATGTGAATTCATATTACAGGCCCCTGGCCGATGCTGTCTTTGAGGACCAGTATAATATAAAGTAGCCTTTGTTCCCAGTTTACAGAATCTCATTAAGATAGAGGTGCTGAAGGCACTGGTGTTATTTGCTTATTTAAGAGGCTGACATTTTTAAATTTCTGATTCAGATGAGTTTTTTTTTTCCCCCATCTGTTACCATCCAATAATCTGTCCGGCTAACCCAATCAGGCATTTCTCTAACATCAGGGACCACTTTTGGAGTGAAACGTTCTGAATCTCTGAAGCCAATTACTGGCAGACAGCAGAATTATCACGGTTAGTTTCCTGCGGATGCTGAGTGCTGACACCGAGCCAAAAGAAACACAGTGGAGAAATTAGCCCGTCAAGACTCTGCTGCAGCTCCAGCAGGCTTACCTGAGGCTCTGCCCAGACACACAAAGCCTCTGATGTTTGGAAAAGTTGTAGCTGAGCCTTATTTTCGTGCCAAGATGGAGCACATGCTTATCCCTATTAGTGTCTCTTCACTGCCCCTGAAAACAGATAGGAGGAGACAAACTCTGATACAGAAACTGGCAGCCGTCAGCTCAGGATATGCCAAGAAATTCAGATTCAGAAAACAGATTTAATTGGTGAAAAGTATGAAAGGTCTTCTTTCTCTCTCTCTCTCTCTCTCTCTTTCTCTGAATTCCACTGTACGATCTAGAGGAAAGTGCCTGTGGGGAGCTCGTGGCTTGATGGCATATGTGGAGAGAATATTTTTTGTAGTTTTATTTCTTCAGACTGTGTCATTAGTAATTTTAAACAAGCAGCCCAATGAAGAGGTTACATCTATCGGTACGCGTTATTCATGTATATTCGACCTGGTATTCTTCTCTGTGCAGAATCGAGTCATATCAGTGAAAGAAGCTGGTCGATTCATTTACGGTCCACTGAACTCCAACAAGAGAAACATACATTTTCAAGCTGATTTTTATGGATGAATCATTCTGTTATTGAAACTACACAGAATATCAACTTAGGCTGAGAGCCAATTAAATGTCAAAAACTTGATCATGCTACAGGGAAAAAAAGGCTGCCTGAAGGATTCAGGACTCTGTCCATACAACAATATCGCAGGTTTCACCATCATCTTCTGCACTTTTCCTTTCATTCTTGCTCAAACTTTTATCAGTTGTCACACACCTGACACATTTCTCCATCTGTTACAATGTGTCCGGTCAATAAAAAATTAAATGGTCCTGACCATCTTAAATTAGGTGAAGGCAACCCCAGATGATGACAGATTAAACTGTGCCAATCTTTCCTCAGAAACACGAACTGTGCCAAAATGTAGAAGCATTGTGTGAAAAAATAAGTGAACCTCCTACTACTTCAACAGGAATTAAGAATGTTAGTAGCAAACCGACGCTGCTGTCCAAATGCATTTGAGAGCATCCCTATGATATTAGGCATTCTGTCAATATGTTTGCTTGGAGCTTTAGGTTTGTGTTAATATAATGGCAGTGAGGAAAGACATCAGCAATCACTTTCAAAAAGAAAGCGCTGTTACCTACCAAGCTGAGAGGCTTTATAAAGGCCAATTTAAAAATAATTATATCATTCCGCTGTGAGAAAGGTCTTTCACAAGTGGAAAGGATCCATGACAGGTGCTAGACTTCGCAGGAGTAGATGTCCCAGGAATTTCTCCTCCAAGGTCAATTCAGTTCACTTCAATTCAATTTTATTTGTATATCTTCTATTAAAATATAAACTGTCTCTAGGCGCTTTTCAGAGATAAAGAGTATGACCCTCAGGCAAAATTTAATGATAAAAAGCAGTAGCAAGTAAAAACTCCCCCACTGAGAGAAAACCTTTAAGCCAAACAGTGGCTTCCCTTTAGGAGGCAGAAACCTTGAGCAGTACCTGACTCATACAGGGGGACCCTCCTGCTGTAGGCCAGATGAGGAAGGGTCAGATGGTAGGATTCTCATACAAATAACAAAACACCCAGAAGCTACATGTCAGATTCTAGAGGCCTCAGTTCACTTTTAAATGTTAAACGCCATAATAGTCATCTACAATCAGAAAAACTGCACAGGCTTGGCTTGTTTGGAAGGAGTGCGAAGAAAATGTATATTCCTTCTAATGGCACAGCTTAGGTTTGCAAAGTTACATCAGGAAAAAAATTAATTAATTAACACACTGTTATAACTGTGACTTTTCCTCTCGAATGTGAAATATCGTCACTCAGATGGTAATCGTATGATTTTGGGACATGTAGTCTTCTGGAGAAATTATCTCAAGGTCCTGGTGTTTTTTAGATGATTGTTAAAAAGTAATTGCATCTGGTTTGCACACTGTCATTTGCTGAACAACGGCTTGTATGTGAGTAACTGACCATCTCTGCTGCATACAATGGGAATTAAATCCACTTTGCACTCACATCCGTGGTCAAGTGTGTTGTTTAATTGTTGTAGAACTGCCTTACTAGAAACTCATCCAATTACTGGTAAATAATATGCACAATTATTAATTCTTTCACAACACAACACAAAAAAAACAGTCATTTGGAATTATGAAGTTTGATAAGATGAGGCCAAAATAGTTGATGTTTGGCTATACTGTACAATGACGGTTGTACCCCCCGCACCCCCCCCCAACTAGACACAAAAACCTGGAATTCTCAATGTCCGGACCCTGGTCTGGATCCGGAATGTGAGGCAGGTCAGTCCGGACCAGCACAGTCTTAAAAAAATTGGATAGTATTCACAGCGATCCAGAGACGACGACTCTTAGATTAACTAAATTTTCCCGTCTTACCCCTGGTGCTGCGAGTGCCTTTATACTCTGAATGTCTGTGATAGCTGTGCTGACGACAGCTGACACGGAAACACAGGGAGGAGGGTGGAGCGGAATGCTCCTTTAAATGACAGAAACAAGTAGCCAATCAGAAGCAAAATTGGGGCAGGGTCTCTGAAAAAAAATTCAGCTCAGAAACCAAACTTTTTTCTTTGCTTGAAAACAAAACAATATGGAAACGCCAGCTAAGCTAACCAAAACATTTGAACTTTTAATTAAAAATTAGCAATCAGGTGTGCTAATCGTGTTTTTCTTCCTCATTTGTCATTCTGAATTTTTAACAATGAATGCAGTGAATATAATTTAAAATAAGATATTTATTTATATTTTTTGTTGTTATTGTCATTATTGCCATGTTGTTTTTACATGATATAGTTCACAGTGAAAAAGTTAAATCAATGTTTTGTTGCTGAAAATGTTTCCGGACCTCTGGCCTTCAATGGAGACGCTGCTAAGGACCCAAACAACATCATCATCACCAGCAAAGAAATAGACATATATTTAGTATCCTGGATGCCAGGTAATGTGATATCTTGACATAAATGTCTTTTTGACAAGGAGACTGCCTCCAGTGCCTCATGGGAAGCTGAGTTTTTAATTGCAATCATGATATATATTCCTTGCTCTAAGCTGTAGTCAACATCAGTGCTAATACTGTAAAACCTAGATCTTAAAAAAATTCTCTGTTAAAATTGAGTTTCATGGAGGTTTGGTAAATTAATGGAGCTTTTGTTTTGATCAGTTTGGAAATTGCTCTGTTATTAGGAAAACTGTCCCATTGGGTTCTACCTCCTCAGTTTGAAAACTTTGTCTCAATTTATATTTGAGTAACTCGTGTGAGTTTTGTATGACTATGTAAAATTCCATTTACTGCATTTGTGACAGTGTGGGGGATCCTGTCACTATACCTCCGATTGATCATGTGTCCTGGCTACATGGCCAAGGGGATATCCCTTTGGCTGACTGGTAAGCATGTGTGACCTTCACCTGGGAGTCTGGGGATCAAATCCCACCCAGTTCCTCTGTAGTTCCACCTTGCCACACATTCAAAATTGTAATCTTCCCTTTTTTTTTTTAAAAGAGATGATTTGCCTTTATTGACAGTGAAGATAGACAGGAAGGGGGACAGAGAGAGACAGGGAGGACAAGGAGCAAAGGGTGTATTGATGATAATCTTTTCATCTAATAACAGATTACTAATATATCTGTGTTTAAAGCAACAAATCTATGACTCTAATAGATTAGTTCTTTCACAAATAAGTGTTAGTTCTTGATAATACCGATAATGACTTAATCTCCTCTTTGAATCAACACTCAGCCTAACGTCACATGGTCTTTGTTTCACCATGACACTGATCAACTATGATCAGCCTGTAGTCTCTGTACTGGTCAGAAGTGAGAATGTGAAACACATGAAAGAACAATGAGGAGTGCATCTTTTTTATCAAAGTGAGTATGCAACAATACAGGTTGTAGTCATGTCTTTTGTAGTCAAGAATATAATGTAAGAGTTGTAGTGTATTTCTGGATACTGTGTGTAGTGTATTTCTGGATACTGTGTGGGTTTCAGTAGATTACATCATAGAGAAGATGTGGAAGCAAAGCAGAGTGGGAGGATGCCCCATGATCAGCCTTAAGAGCCATCAATACCACAATCACACTAGGGTGTGTTCCATGACCTTTACTGAACTATTGCTCGATTAAAGGAGATAAACATACACTGACATCTAATCTCTGTTTTTTTTTTATCTGTTATTCTGCTTATTACATGTAGTCTCAGTGCTGTCAGTGCATTTGTTTGACTCCTTTTCTAAATATATACAATGTAAAGTCTCAATGATTTAAATTACTTATTTTGGATAATATTTTAGGTACTTAGGTAACACTTGACAAAAAAAATGACCTGACAGGCTGTCATCATCTGCAATTAAACAATAGCTTAATTGACGACATTTGAGTTAATTGGAGGCTCGCCTGTGGATGTATTTTAAAGCACACCTCAAACACACTGCTTTCTCATGTGGCATCATGGGAAAATCAGAAGAAATCAGCCAAGATATCAGGTAGAGATTTGTGGACCTCCACCAGTCTGGTTTCTCCATAGGTACCATTTCCAGATGCTTCAAGGCGCCATGTTCATCTGTTCACCTGAATGTCCAGCCATCACACCACTCAGGAAGGAGACAGGTTCTGTGTCCCAGAGATGAACATGCTTTTATGCAAAATCTGCACATTAACCTCAGAACAAAAGCAAAACAGCTTGTGGAGATGCTGCCTGAAGCTGGTAAGCTCGTGCCATTATCCACAGTGAAATGAGTCGAGTACTGACATGGACTGAAAGACCACTCAGTGAGGAAGAAGCATTTACTGCAAAAGAAACAGACACGTCCTGTGGTCTGAAACAAAAATTGAAGTGTTTAGCCATAATGACCATCATTACACTTGGAGGAAAAAGGGGGGAAGCTTTCAGCCTGAGATCATCATCTTAACTGTGAAGTACGGGGGTGGCAGCATCATGTTGTGGTGGTGTTTTGCTGCAGGAGGGCCTGGTGCACTTAACAAAATATATGGCATCATGAGGAAAGAACAAATATTGAAGCAACATCTCAAAACATCAGCCACAAAGTTAAAGCTTGGGAGCAAATAGGTCTTCCAAATGGACAATAACCCCAAACACCTAAGTCACAATATTAAAAGGCAATGGTAGCAAATATGAAGTTAGTGTATGTAATCTTCTGACACTGAAGAAAGTCATTTAAAAAATTATCTCAAAACCTTTCTTTCTCATTATTCTGGCATCAAGCAAATATAATTAGTTTTGATAATCATGACTGACCTAGAAGATTAGTCTGATTTGATATCAGAGACTGAGAAACAAAAGGTTATATATATATAATTCTTCCTCTCGCCTACCTGGGTTGTGTTGTCTCCTTCAGGCTTGGGTCCTGAGGATTCTGTCCAGGATCATAGCTGTTCCCAGCAATGAGCTCTTCTGGACAGAGATCTCAGAGGTTGTTTCTGGTATCTGCTGGAACCAGCAATCCAGCTTGAGGGTTACAGCTCCCAGTGTTCCAATCACTATTGGCACCACCGCTACCTTCACACTCCACACTCCACTGACGCCACCACTATGTCATTCTGAGTAGCCATTGTTACTCAAATAAACACGTCCACGTTTACTTTAGTGGATTTATTTAGCCATCGCCAAGTTTAGGTACAACACCAACCAGAACATTAACCTACGCAACCCCCCAGATTCACATCATACGTTCAAAAGGAGCAGTAGCGCCCCCTAGCCATGGGGCGTGAAAGGTAAACATAAACCCAAGAGCTAACAATCTCACTCTCTTTATAAAAAAACAAAAAAACACATAAAAATATATTTTTTAAGACTCCCTGCAAAAAAATAAGTCTTTGAACCTTAAACATAGAAACAATATAACATGGATGCTTTAGTATGAACAGTACATTTATTTAACTCTCATTTGACTCAGTTCAGTTGACAGTCCAGCGTCCGTCGCTGAGAGCTTTAAGCAGCATAGCTGAGGAGGCTCCCTTTTTAGTTAGTCTGCCAGTTGCTCTTTAGTGTCTGACCACAGTACTTGATGAACCTTCTGGGTTTGAATCAGTTCTTTGATTGAACTGATTTCTAAGCGCAGTCTCTTTTCAGTAACAAACTTGGTAGACTTAAGTGCATCAACAAGGGAGAAGCTGTCAGTGACACAGATTATCGGTACAGTGTGATCAGTACAACCAGCATTCAGCTCAGAAAACAATATCGAAAGAAAAATGGCATTGTCAATCCCTTCAGACATGGCTAGCGTTTCACCTGCAAGAGTACTTCTGACAATTCTCTTGATTCTTTTTGACTGCCATGAAATTGGAGAGAACTGCCCATTGTCACCCATCAAAACAATGAGGTGCCCACCTTGGGTACCCCCATCTGCAAGATTTGCAAAAGACGCGTCAGTGAAGGTAACAATCTTTAAGTTGCTGTCTTCACCAAGGTGCTGAAAATTTAATTCAACTGACTTGGCCTTGAGTTTGCACACAACTCTGTTTGCTTCATTAATAGTCTGTACAGTTGCCTGTTTGAGATTTGATGCCAACTTACTTGCATCAAACATGACATCGGGTCTGGTTTGTCTGGCAACCCACAGAAGTTGCCCTATCTTAGATCTGAGCTGATCTCTCTCTGCTTCAGTGAGGGGTGAGCCTGGCTCTACTGCCCGTGCAGGTGTGAGTGGTATGGGCTGTAACTGCTGAATGTAAGTCTCTTGGTGTATCTGCACCTTTTTCTCCAGAGTAACAAAATCCACACCCACATAAGAAAAGCTATCCTGAGCTTCACGACCAACATTAAACTTGGATTTGAGATAAGGTATGACAGTCATTGAAAACATTTGTGTACTCCCCCAAATGAAATCGTCAACATGACAAGCCAGTACACCAGTAACAGTTTTGTTCTCATCTAGCCAGTAGAAAACTGCAGTGTCAACTTTATATATGACACCTCCTGCTTCAATCATTATGCTTTTCACTCTGTTGTACCAATACAGTGAAGCATCAGCTAAACCATACACACATTTTCTCAGTTTCCAAAGTTTTCCTGTGCTGTTTGCCTCATGAGGAGGTTTAATAAAGATGTCTCTCGACAGTTCCAGTCCTTGTAAGAAGGCAGATTTTATGTCCATCGAATGAAGTTGCCACTGTTTTTGACAACTCACTGCCACAAGGAGCCTCAGAGACTCTGAAGCACAGGTTGGAGAGTCCTTTTGTAGCTCAGAAACTTGCAACTCCTCAAAACCTCGTGCCACAAGCCTAGCCTTTGGTACTAGTCCATTTTCTGTCTCTTTCAGAGTGCACACCCAACGAGTGGAGATGCACTTTTGTCCTTTGTCCTCAACTTCTTCAAACACTTCATTTTGTATCCAGCTTTTTATTTCACTGGTCTTGGCTTCATCAAATGACACATCCTTAGTCACAAAAACATCCTCACATGTGTCAGAGCTGGAGGCCTGAACCTGGACTTGAAGATCCTCCAACTGCGACAGATCAACTGCTGCAATGTTACCAGCCACCTCAGCTGGCTTAAGCAGCTCCAAGTTATACCAGCTCTTATATTTTCCTGTGGCTTTGCCAGCACGTCCTAACACTTTTGCTGTTTGTGAACCACCATTTGGCGCGTGTCTGAACGTCACAATTTGGCCAGTCTTTACATTTGTGTTTACATCATCCTGTCTCTCTGTTGCTGCATTTTCCGAGGCAGACAGCGGGTCATTATCGGCACTTTCTATATTTGTCTCCTCTATATCCTCATATGTGTCAGATGAGCGTTGTTCCTCACCATCTTCTTTTTCACAGCTAATGTGAGGTTCCTCATGTTCCTGAGTGACTTTCCTCAGCCTGAGTTGGTGAACTCTGACACAGGTGCCTCCATGTCTCACAAAAACAACAGCACCGTCCTGCCCAATGACCACTCCTGGCCCTTTCCACTCTGGACAGTCCACACGTTTGTAAAACACCTTGTCCCCTAGTTCATACTTTTCATTGTTGTGACGCAGCTGCTTCTTTAGTGCTCTCCTTATCCGCTCGGAACATTCTGCCTCTGTAAAGGCCTTCCTTGCCGTGTGCAGAGCTGATATGTGCTTGGCCATCCACTCACTTTTTGTGGTGCCCTCTAGAGCAGGTGCTTTGTCAATCAGCACAGAGGGTAGGTTCGGATTTTGCCCAAACACAAGCTGATGTGGGCTGTAACCATGGACACTTTGCATACAGTTCTTTGCCATAAGAGCCCAGTCCATGGCAGTACTCCAGTCACATCCAGTACTAGTTTTCACTTTCAGTATGATCTCAGTCAGAGTTTGATTGTGGCGTTCTAACAGGCCATTACTCCAGGGACTGTACCCGGGTGTGGTCCTTACTTCAATATTAAAGTTTTCAGCCATGTCTCTCACTTCTTCATTATTGAACTCACCACCATTATCACTGAACAACTTTCGTGGTGGGCCATGAATACTTATCCAATCATGGATAAAATGCTTGACTATCTCAGAAGATCTCTTGGTGGTCAGGACACTTCCTGCGCTAAATCGAGTGAATTGGTCAATAATATGTAGGTACCACAACCCTGGCTCAAGCTCATGCAAATCCACAGCTACAGTCTCATTATATGTTGATGCCAGTGGCAGGCCAACAGCAGGTTTGGGTTTGGTCTTGCAGTACTTTTGACATACTTCACATTCACTTATGACCTTTTGTAGTAAGCTGTTGCATTCAGTGTCTTTGTTGCCAGAACTACTCAAAAGTCTTTGAAGTTTGTCAGCAGAAGCATGCCCAAACTGTTTATGAAGTTTTTCTAAAACTTTCATCTTCTCACTTGTGTTCATTTTGTCTGTGCATGTCAGTACTTCTTCCTCTGTAGTTGTCAATATCTGATCAGCATTAGGACATTTATTCTCACTGTCCACTATGTTCACACAGTAATATCCTGAGCTGGTAAAGTCCAGTTTGACAGGTTGATTGAACATCACTGCACTGTCATGTTCCATGTCCAAAACAGTACCTGCCCTTTTCAATGATGTCTTACTCAAAAGAAGGGGGATGTTAACTGGGACCACTTCAGTTTCTATGTTACACCTCGTGTTGCCAATCTTAGCTGGTATTTTAACCTTTTTGACAGAGTACACCACTTTTCCATCTCCAGACTTGACGGGCCTGTGACTTTGTATTTCTGTTTTTCTCATTGACTTTACGTTTTTCTTTCCTGACACAGTAGTGTAGTTGTCCAGCCACTCTTGTCCACATACTGTCCTAGTGCAAGCAGTATCTATTATAGCTGAGCCAAAACATTCAGTCATGAATATTTCTGCATCTGTTGGCGATTCTTTGGTGTACAATGTAATGTTACACTCCTCCACGTCTGTCTTATCTTCAGTGAATTTATCACTCTCACCTTTATGCGGACAATCTTTGGCCCAATGAAAGGTACTTTGACACACTGCACATTTTGACCGCTGTCCGAACTTGTCCAGCGGGTTGGTACCGGGCTGTGGAGTCTTTGGTCTGGTGATCTGCTGCCAGGATTTACCTTTTTGCCGTCGCTGTTCCATCACAAACACAGATTCTCGACTAATTCCATCTGAAGAAACACTTGTTTTTTCCGCCAAATATTCTCTTCAGAGCGGACTTCATCGAGGCGTGGAATCCGTGCATGCAGTCAGAGCCAACTGCCTGTCTGTCACATCCAAGCACGCAGTGTCCAGCAGCTTAAAAGCTAAAACTGCGTCGGGAAGCTCCATTTTGTACTTGCGCATCCGAGAATACCGTTGTTCAAAATCAATAATGTAGTCTGCCATGGACACATTTCCATCTCTCAAAATCCGGTCAAAGTCGGAGTAAGTGTCATAGGTCCAGTCTTTCTCTTCTTTTAGGAACAAATTGTCAAGTTTAGCTAACAAAGTGTCCATTCCCGTGTCTTTATTTAAATCATCTACCGCAATTTCCATCGCCGTCTCTCGTGCTCTGCCTGATAGCGCCAAAGCGACAGCAAGAGCCTGCTTTTTCTTCTCCAGATCGGTAACTCTAGTCCAAACGGAAACTTCATTCTTCCAGCTTTCGTAGGGTTTTCCTTCTTCAAACGGTGGCGGAACTCTATAGTTAGTAACCATCCTCTGCTACCAATGTTACTCAAATAAACATGTCCACGTTTACTTTAGTGGATTTATTTAGCCACCGCCAAGTTTAGGTACAACACCAACCAGAACATTAACCTACGCAACCCCCCAGATTCACATCATACGTTCAAAAGGAGCAGTAGCGCCCCCTAGCCATGAGGCGTGAAAGGTAAACATAAACCCAAGAGCTAACAGCCATCACCAGTTTGTCAGTTTGAATCTGAGAGTCCCACAGGATCTTCACCCGCCCATTCTCAATCACCTTCGGAGGTGTCTCCCATCTTGATGCTGGGACCTTACTTGGTCCATACTTGGCACAGATGTTCCTCCGTATTATGGCTGCTACCTGGTTGTGGCGCTCTATATCTGCTTTGCCTGCCAGCATCTTACACCCTGCTATGATGTGCTGTACAGTTTCAGGGGTGTCTTTGCACAGTCTGCATCTGGGCTTCTGTCTGGTGTGGTAGACCCCGGCCTCTATAGATCTTGTGTTTATGGCCTGTTCCTGTGCAGCCATGATCAGTGCCTCTGCGTTGTCTTTCAGTCCATCTTATTCCAGCCATTGGTATGTTTTTCCAATGTCAGCCACCTCATCAATTTGGTGGTGGTACATGCCATGCAGGGGCTTATCCGTCCAAAACCCCTCTGGTTCCTCCTGCATGTTGGGTTTCAGTTACCTGAGGCATTCACTCAGCAGGTCATCAGTGGGGGCCATCTCCTTGATGTTTTCCTGGAAGCCTGTTGTTTCCTCCTGAATAGTAGCTCTGACGCTTAGTAGTCCTCAGCCTCCCCCCTGTCGCTTAGTGTACAGCCTCAGGATGATGGACTTAGGGTGAAACCCTGCATGCATTGTAAGCAGTTTCCATGTCTTAACATCGGCAGCTTGCATCTCTTCCAGTGGCCAGGATATTATGCCAGTGGGGTATCTGTTTACAGCTGTTTACATATTCTCAGCAGGGGGTGCTGGGAGCCTGAGACAGCTCTGCGATATATATATGTATATATATATATATATTAGGGCTGTCAATTTCTCAAAATAATTAATCAGATTAATCGCATGACTGTCAAAAGTTAATCATGATTAATCTCAAATTAATCGCATATTTTTATCTGTTCTAAATCTACCTTATACAGATCTATTTCAAGTTGTATTACTCTTATTAATACGAGTCCTGACTATAACCAGGAAATATGACCATATTAGTCCAGTCCTGAGGTCTCTAGCTTCCTGTCACTCAGAGAATAGACTTTAAAACAGCTCTACTTGTGTTCAAGTCTCTTCATGGCCCCAAAGTCCATCTCTGACATGTTAGATCCATATGAACTAACCTGGACTCTGAGAACCTCAGGTAGTGGTCTCCTGCTGGTGTCCAGAGTCAGGACTAAACAAGGTGAAGCTGCATTTCAGTTTTATGCTCCTAAAATCTGGACCAGTCTTCCAGAAGATGTGAGACAGATGTGAACTCTGACAATGTTCAGATCCAGGCTGAAAACAGTTCTGTTTAGATGTGAAGATGATGACTGGAAGGATTTTATCGGCACTCTTCATTTTTAATTTCATTAATTATTTTTTTACTAATTAATTTGATTTATTTTTTGATTATTTTTATGCTCGTATGGAATGATTCTATTTGTCTTCTTGTGATTTTATGCATCTGTAAAGCACTTTGAATTGCCTTGTGTACGAATTGTGCTCTACAAATAAAGTTGTCTTGCCTAATATGAGAGTACACAAATGCTTGGCTTATGCAAAAATAATTCATGTTTGTTTATTGCTACAATGCCAAATCCATTATATATTATATATATATATACTCAATATTTTCTCTTATGTTCTTCATACAAAATATTTTCTTGGTTTGCTTCAAACGAGGGGGGGGGGGGGGGGGGGGCTCTCTGCATCCGCGCTCTGATTAGCCTGATTAACTAAATTCACATCGACAGCAAACACAAACGACATTTACCTTGTGGAGTTAGCCATCAGGCAAGGTTTTGAAGCTGAACTTACCATTCAAAATAGTATCTTTTGTATCCATTTTATCCCAGCTACTGCTAACGGAGGTTTGTTTACGTCTGTCTGTCTGGCCGTCGACGTCAGTGCATGGCTTCCTGTTTTGACAAACTACGGAGGGGCCCGAGGCTCATGAAGCCTGGAGGCAACACCTACTCTCCCTTCTACTGTTGTACATCAATGGCCAGCTCGTGTTAATCGCGCATTAAAAATATTTAGTTGCGTTAAAATTATTTTGGGTTAACCAAGCGTTAACACGTTAACTTTGACAGCCCTAATATATATATATATATATATATATATATATATATATATATATATATATATATATATATATATATATATATATATATATATATATATATGAAATGTATATATGAAATGTGAGCGTGTACCGTATTATATAGTGTATAACCTCCTCTTTAGTTCTTCTATAACTAAGTTCACTGCTGCATAAAACTCAGATTGCCATGAGTGTTGTGCTGCTTCCTCTGGCTCTGCTGTGTGGTGATAGCGGGCTGGTGTTTTTTTCATCCTCCGCTCGTCTGGCATTTTCAGTCCAGCTGTGGCTACCTTGTGCATCATGTTTTCCACCACAGCATCATCTCGAAGCGCTTCCATGCATTTTCTCAGCAATTCAGTGCACTCTATGGCACCCAGTGCGCCGGCTTTGTTGTGCTGTAAACCCCTGGCTGCCGACTCACACGGCTTGAAAAGTGCTGCACAGCACAGGAGGCCAAAGTAAGTTTTAGCTTTCAGCGCCTTCTTATACAGGCCCCCGATCTTGGCTCTGGTCTCTCCTCTCACACTTTTGTCATCCTTAAGCTGCTCCAAAGTTTCAATGATTTGTCGGTAGGCACTGCATACTCGCTTAATGGCAATTGTCCTTACGCACCATCTTGTCGGACATATTGCCAGTATGGTAACCACTGCTTCATCACAGCCAAACATAGACTCATAGAGATTCTTGTGCTTGGCTGACTCACGGATTACCACAGCTGTGCCCTGAACAAAGTTCATGGAATCTGCAATCAGACTCACTTCGCGGGCAGCCTCTTGCAGAACTAGGTCCAGCGAGTGGTTGGCACAGTGCACGAAGAGAGACTCAGGACATAGCTTCTTTAGCCGCGCCTGTACACCAGAAAACCCTCCTGACATATTACTTGCCCCGTCAAAGCAATATCCCTGGAGATGTTCAATTGGAATGTTTAGTCTGAGAATCACATCCCTGACGCACTTGAATAAAGTCTCCCCGCTGCTGTCAAGAGCGCTGTAAAATCCTAGAAAATCAGAATGGGTCTCCATGTTGGCATCCACACATTTCAGTGTAAGGAAAAATTGTTCTCTGTTACTGGCATCTGTGGTGCCATCAGCTGTGAGCCTATAAAAGGGAGAGTTTGCAGCACAGGATACAATCTCACTTTGAATGGCGCAGGCAAACAGTTGAATTGCTTCATTCTAAATCGTGTCCGATAGCCAGTTATCTCTCATGAGAATTCATTCTCTCTCTTTGGGGAGGTTGTACGTACGCTCCAGCATTAGTTCATATAGAATGCCATCACGGCTGCTGTCACCCAGAAAAGACAGCCCCTTCTTCCCCAGGAAGTGCACTGACCTGAACATCAGTTCCAGGACCGTTCTCACTGTAATTTGAGTCTGGCGGGCAGCGTCAGATAGTGCACAGAAGTGCATTGATTGGTGTATTTTTTAGAGCAGAGATTTTTTGAATGGCATCGCTGTGAAGCTTAGATTTCTAATGCTCGTTAAATTTTTCTGTGGCTGTTCGCCAGTTTGTGAAGCCTCCCTTTACAAAACATCTTTCTAACCGAACAATCTCTTTATTAATCAGACCTTTCCCCGCTGCTGTGACACAGTTGAAACAAACAACGCGATCACTGTCTTCAATGTAATGGAGCCATCTCCATTTTATAAACCAGCTCGCATTGAATGAACGACAAAACGCTTCTTTTCCGAAATGCCTTCCTGGGAAACTAAAGCTAGCTGGTTGATGCAGTGCCTCTGAAAGATTAACATTTTGACCTGACACATTATGAGCAGGTGCGCACCTCTTGTCCCAGTTCTGGTCCTCATCACAGTCTGGTGCTGATGCTGCTGTTTCTCTCATTTTAGGGATGATCGGACTGGACTGCAAGTCTGCCTCTTCTAACTCTCTGGGGTTTCTCTTTTTGTTTTGTTGAGGCTTCCCAAAAAAGTCTAAAAATCCGTTTTTGCGCCATCAGGTCAGCTCGCTTGATTGGTGAAGACGTACTTTGATTGCAACGGTTGCCAGTGATAACGATGGCAGCATTGGTAACAGCTTTGTCTTGACAATCCAATCAGAGGGCGAAAAACCTCTGACCTCATTGCCCATCATTGACCTCATTGGGCCAGCTAGCTGCCTCAGGTAGCTGATTGGATTGTCAGGGCAAAGCTGTCACTAAGGCTGCTGGCTGGGGTAGCTAGCTGGCCCAATGGCGGCAAATTTAAAAGCTGATTTGTTAAAAAAAAAAAAAAACAATTCTTTTGCTACATAGTTTAATTAACGTAGGCCTGCTCTACTGATTCTGAAAGCCCTGTACAAATTAGATTGCCCTGGCCAGCGGCGGAACATGTCACTGCCGGGCCGGGGCGGGGCACATGACCGGGCCCTTTAAGCCCAATAAAGCTTGGATTACATCGTTTTACAACATACACATGCCCGCAACAGCGGGGCTTACAAGCATTACTACATTTTTGACACTTAGCTCAAAGCATTTAATAGTAAGAGTTCAACACCACGAAAAGCGACCATGTCATTTTGAACTCAATCAAACCTGTAGTATTATGGCATAATATATTGTCTAAAATGTGTTCTGCGGTATGCGGTTGTTCATTCATTTATTCATTCATTCATTCATTCATTTATTCATTCATTCATTCATTCATTCATTCATTCATTCATTCTGCTCGGTACCAAGTGCCGATTTCACCTGATGTGTTTCCATTGCAGTTAATAAATACCAACTCTGAGCACGTCGTTGTACGAGCCTTTTTGCAAGAGTAACCCGACAAAACCAGCATGAAGTCTAACAAACCATGAGAACAACAAAAACATTAGGCTACCTGACCCCTAATAATAACCTTTGGCTACTCTGATAACAACCACATCAAAAGTTTACAACTAACTCACATATTGTCTTCAGTGACAGTGATTATGGGTAAATGTACCTGTAAATCTGGCTCCCTGACTGTGGTACCAGTTCTGGTGGGCTTGACTCGCTGCCAACAATGTCAGGTTCATCTCCAGGAGGATATGTATCCAGCTTTTTTAGTTTAGTCTTTTCCTGCGCTCTTTTTTTTCCTTTTCTTTACTCTTTGTTGCTCCACTTTCATGCCACTCATGATTTAATTAATCCGTGATCCACCTACCCTGCACCACATAGACTCTGTTGACTAGTGACTTATAATGATGCTGATAGACGGCTGTTGATGACGATTTTACCCAAAATACATTTAGAGATCTTACCGGCAATCCAGTTGTAAATTTGCACATTGTAAAGTTAACTGTTAGAGTGAACATGAAGCCAGCCATGCAGCACAACATTTAATTCACTGTATAGAAACCTACATGACCAAAGTCAGTCTTAAATTATTTTTGACCAACCATGACTCATTATGGCTGGGGAACCTATATATAACCTCATAGTAGCGCACATATTCGTCGAAGAATTTGTTGTGTCCAATATTGCGCAAGGCACGACTGATACCTGAGGAGAGGCCTGTTTCTTTGTCTTCCTCCGGGCCCTCTAGGGCCCGGGCCGGGGGAGCACTACCCCCCAGCCCCCCCCCGACGCTCCGCGCCTGGCCCTGGCAGCATCGATAATCCACAGACATGTCCGGAAGCGGTGCTGCAGCCCAACCAACAGGGGGGGCTGAAGCACCCCCAGCACCCTTACTTCCCGCGGCTATGGGCATAGGTGTTGATAGCCTGGATCTTGTTTTTCTCATTTAGCAGACTCTTCAGGACCTACTTTACCCTCTGTAGGTATTTGGCTGTGGCTGACCTCTGAGCTGTTTCTTCATGATTGATGGAGCACTGTTTTTAATGATTGGTTATGGAAATAGCATGATCTATTCCCATAACCAAACACTAAAAACTGTGGGAATATGTGAAAAATGCAACGCTGACTATAACTAACGTCAACAAGCCATAAAGATTATGCTACTGTAACATTAACGCTAGCGGTAAATTAGGCTATGTGTTAATGTTATATTTAATTTATTTTATCATTCTCCTAAGTCATTCATTCATTCACTGATTTATAGGCTTGTGCTATAGTGCCGAGGGCTACAGTAGCGTCATACTGCTGTTCTTTCGGCCAGAATCGTCTGGGACTGTCAGAGAGGCTATGAGTAGTTAACGAAAACTCACCCGGCTGTATTCATTTGGAACAAAGTTCTTTCTGTTAATATTTTTCACCCACGTCTTCCTAACTTCTTGTTCTGCAAACAAGGCAGTCTGCGTGCAGTAAAGGCTTGTGTATTTCACATACTTTCTTCTTCCATTGTTGAATTTTCACGCCATTGTTGGCACAATTTATGACGGAACATGTATTCCCACTCGACCGACTCAACATTATAAAAATATATATTTGTAGAAAGAGAAAAACACTGGTTAATCTGCGAGCCAGTGAAAGTGTCGCTCTGTAGCACAGCCCAGCAATGACGGACGGGGTACTTCCGGGGGGCTGGCCCGAAAAGGTCTATAAGCTTGATGGCTGATGGTCGCCCCATTTCTGATTTCGTACCCATAGCCACTCTTGTTGATGATCTGACTGAGGAGGTTCAGGTCTATGCAGAACAGCAGGGGGAAAAGGACATCTCCTTGGTATATGCCACATTTGATGCTCACCTGTGGCACTGGCTTCGAGTTGACCACCAGAGTTGTCTTCCAAAGCCTCATTGAGTTCTGGAAGAAGGCAGTCAGCGTCCTGTTGATCTGATACATCTTCAAGCACTCCAGTATATATGTGTGTGGCATTAAATCATAGGATTTCTTGTGATCAATCAGGGAAGTGCACAGGTTGGTGGTTCTGGACCTGCAGTCACAGGCGACTGCCCTGTCAACCTGTAGCTGATGCTTGGCCCCTCTGGTGTTACTGCCAATTCCCTTCTCTGCCCTGCTAATGTATTGACTTGACTTGACTTGTCCCTACTTGCCTTAGCTGCTATGAAGCCTGATAGGAGCTTCCATGTAGTTCTGAGGCAGGTTAGAGGCCGGTAGTTTCATGGTATGATTCTCTTCTGGGGGTCCTTCATGATGAGGACTGTCCAACCTTGAGTTAACCATAGTGAATGGGTCCCTAACTGTAGCACCTGATTTATCTGTGCTACCAGGCGTTCATTGAGTGCAGTTAGTTTCTTGAACCAGTAGGTGTGAATCATATCAGGCCCTGGTGCTGTCCAACTTTTCATTTTTGACATTCTTTTCAGGATGTCTCCCACCGTTATGGCTACTGGGTCTTTATCTGGGAGGTTGCTGTGTTCTGCTTGTAGATCTACCAGCCACTGAGCGTTGGTGTTATGTGTCACCTCCTTTAACTGTATGTCAGATGTAGAATGTTTTGGTCGAAGTAGATGTTATGGTAGGTACAATCTTTATGAAAAGTCTATGTTTAAAACATCTGCTTTTGTTTGTGTAATAACTGGTTCAGAGGACTTTTAAGGATCCCCTGACACAGAATTAAGTTGTGTATTCCTGAGAAGTTTTTTTGTACTTCTGGAAGAACAACGTGCTCTACTAGCTGTTGTGATGTTCACTCGGCTCTAGTCACCTGCTCCCCCCTCTTTTAACAATACAGGGAAATCTCAAATAGGTTTTTTTCCCGGTCTCCACTTCACCTTTTTATTTCAAAATAAAAGGCTGTATATATTGTCATTTCAAAATAAAGGTTCTTGTACTCTCTTAAGGGCCGTGTATACTCTCGCGGCAATGTGTCGCAGTTATCTTTTGATTTATGCTCAATTTTGATGCGCGGTCTGCGCTATGTTATTCCACGCCACAACACAAGGGGGACAATCACGAACTAGCTAAACTTACCAAACTTATCTCTTGCGTTTTTCCACTTCCTCACCATCTCGGCCGTATCTAGACCCGCATTCATCGCTATCTCCCTCCATGAATTACTAGAATATGTGCTGTCTTTGTAGTGTGGAGAACGAGAATCGTACAGATGTGGGTACTTCCTCATTTCTTCGATGACGCGCTCTTTTCTATGCGGATGTAGAATTGACCAATCAGAGGCCTCCTTTCTCTCCTCTCTGCAACACTCTCTGCGGCACTATCTGCAGTTACCTACAATTTTGGGGAGGTGCACTGAAGTGTCTGCGTAGGGTGGGGGGGCATCTCTGCGTCGTCTGCATCACATACGCAGACGACCTGATTTCTGAGTAAAAATCAGGCTTTATTGCTATGTAGTTAGTCTGTGCCTTATTATCTTATATACATGGCAGTTTTTATTTATTTTCATGGAGTTTTGTATTGACTGCAGATTCCATCACATCCTATTTCCCCACCATCTGTAGCTGCATCAATATAATATTACAGATGTTTTCACATTCTTTTGTTTCCTTTTAATTTTGTGCAGCTGTAAAATAAAGCTTTGGTGGCTCTGTCTTTTGTTGTCTGGCTCTGTCTCTTTCACTGCTCACTCCTCACTTTTGCCTGAGAGGGATTATGCAATGCCTAACACAGTAGTGTAGTGGCAGTTATGTGACCTCCTGATGATGTAGTGACATTATTGCTTTACTTCCTGGTGAGTGGGTTGGTGTGCTGTGACTTCACCATCACCCCTCATGGTTGTTTTATGTGTCAGTGGCATTTAAAGTTGATGGGCTGTTAGACAGTGACCATGGTGGTTATTTCCACCAAATGCAATGAGGGTAGTAGTGAGGTGAAATGGTAAAGTACTCAGTCTTTTACACAAAGCTCAATTTTTTTGTTTTCCTGGTTACTGTTTTTCCTGTGCTTATTGTTTCTTTATTAGATATACTATTTAAAATCATGCAGGCAATCTTTTTTTTTTTCTTATATACACGAATAAGAAATCATTCAAGCCATAAACCTTACAGGTGGTTAAATAGGACCCACAGAAGCTTTCTTTAAATGAGTATCCCTACAGGCATCAGGAAATATATTGCTCCTCAGATCTGAATAACCATGTCTGTACCCTGAAACATAACCACCATGAGAATCAAGGCTTTCTGTCAGGTTTTGATTCTCCTGTGTTCTCTTTATAACTTATTTAACAGAGAAATTTGGACTATGGTAAGGTGTAAAAAGAGTGTCCAGATTTACCATGTCCTCCAGTGATGCGCACATCAGGGTAAAAAGAGCAGTAAATGAAGTGACGCACCCATCATGACACGGGCACATTCCAAGATGACAATGCCAGGATTCATTGGGCTCAAGTTGTGAAAAAGTGGTTTAGGAAGCGTGTCACATACTTTTCACACATGGATTGGCAGCCAAAGTGTCCTCACCTTAACCCCATTGGGAATCTATGAGATGTGCAGAAGACTTGATAAAGTGGTTTGATTCTCTCATCATTAATACAAGATCTTGACAATTAAACTATGAAGAGAAATAAATGTTGTATCCACACATATTTTGAATAATATACACATTCTATCACAAATGAATTTCATTCAAAAAGGTTAGTGGGGTGTGGTTTGTTTTATTATATTTGTCTTTTCTTGTGAATTATCTTTTCATGGTATTAAATTTTTGCCATACATGCGACAGGCTGTATTTCTGTTGTCCTACATGTATCTGATACATAGCTTAAACTTTTAATAATGTGACCTTGGTCGTCAAATTTACATGCGTTTATGGGGTCAGACCCAAATGAAGCCTACCCCTTCTATTATTTCCTGTTTTAGGCATTGCAATAAATGTTATTTGACTGTCGGCACCCTGACAGACCCCAGCTATGACTCACATATTGTTTTCAGTAACAGTGATTATGGGTAATTGTACCTGTAAATCTGGCTCCCCGTGGTACCAGTTCTGGTGGGCTTGACTCGCTGCCAACAATGTCAGGTTCATGTATCCAGCTTTTTTAGTTTAGTTTTTTCCTGCGCTCTTTATTTCCCTTTTCTTTGCCTTTTGTTGCTCCACTTTTATGCTTGTATGAACTGTCATTCATGATTTATTTAATCCGTGATCCGCTTACCCTGCACCGCATAGACTCTGTTGACTAGTGACTGATGATTCCACTGATGGACGGCTGTTGATGACGATTTTACCCAAAATACATTTGGAGATCTTACCGGCAGTCCACTTGTAAATTTGCACATTGTAAAGTTAACTGTGAGAGTGGACATGAAGCCAGCCATTTAATTTACTGTGTAGAAACCTACATGACCAAAGTCAGTCTTACATTTTTTTCACCAACCATGATATATTCTGGCTGGGGAAACCTATATATAACCTTGTACGTAGTGCGTATACTTTTCACAGAAGTTATTGTATCCAGTCTGTTTCTTTGTCTTTTACTGGGCCCTCCTGGGCCCGGGCCGGGGGAGTACTGCCTCCCCAGCCCCCTCTGAAGCTCCGCCACTGACCAGTAATACAGGGCGGATAATATTGCCAATAGCTGTTTGATACATGAGATAATATTCCCACTGTCATTTTTTAGACCATCCAATTACATTTTAGGCAAGGAAAGAAAGAAGAAAATCATTGTATCATTTAATAATCTTGGTGGTAGTGATGCATCCTGTTGACCTTTGGCATTTTTATGTGCAGTTGTTGGCCAACTTATAATAGAAACTTGAAAAAAATGTTCAAAAACTTCCATGCCAACTTGTTTCCAGAGACACATCTCATTTTTTTTACTGCCAATTTGTGACGCAATGGGAGAGTTAAAAAAAAGACCATTCTGATAGACCTTAAAGTACCATTAAAAATGACACTAGTCACCATTCAGACTCATTTTTTACGAACCAGGATCCTTCAGAAGCTCTCGGCTCTTCACTCTCAGCCAGCTGCTGTCTCCTGTCACCTGTCAGTTGCATTTGCAATTCCATATCCAAACTACTCATAGACCTGCAGGACTTGCTGACCAACCAGTTTGCCATATGCCCTGCACGTCAAAATTGTCTATATGGATAATTAACTGAAAAAATATGATGTAAGGTGTGCTCTATTCCTACGTTACTTCAACATGAAGCAGATAAACAGTTTGAAGTTAACATCAGGGGTTGAACTGGCATTTGGCTGCTGTTTTACTGAATCTACAAAGTCCAAGGAAATCTCAGTGCAAGGGAGGGAAGCCATCATTAGGCTGAATAAACAACATAAATCTAAAAGAGAGACAACAAAAACCTCAGATCTGGCCAGTTCAACAGTTTGATACATTCTGGAAAAGAAAGAATGCGCTGGTGAGCTCAACAACATCAAAGGGACTAGAAGAAAACTAAAGTGAATGATCATAAAACCCTTTCCTTTCCTTCACCAAGGAAAGGATTTTATGATCATAAAATCCTTTCCTTGGTAAAGAAAAACCCTTCACTTTATCAACAGAAGTCAAGAATACTCTAGAGAAGATAGGTTTATTATCGTCAAAATCTACAATTAAAATAAATTGCAAAATAATTAATTTGCCTCGTTGCGGTGTGTGGTTGCACCTGTTAGCCAGGAGGTGGCGACCGAGTGCAGTGTGGATCAGAGAGAGCAGTGTCAGGGGGAATCCATAGACATATATAGACTATATATATATATATATATATATATATATATATATATATATATATATATATATATATATATATATATATATATATATATATATATATATAGACTATATATGTCTATGGGGGAATCCACCACAATTTAGAAACAAAATGGCGCTGGCTCGACTAAACCCCAGACCAACGTCTCTTTATTACTGATCCACAGGTACAGTTAAAAGTATATTTCACACTTACCTATCTTCATAAAAATGAGAATGTTTGTTTGAAAATCTGTTTTGATAAAATTACACTGTAATATAGTAGACTATTAGAAGTGTGTGTTGGTTTGGTCGTTGATTTTATATCGCCATTATGGCGTGACGCGGGAGACAAGAGCAGGAGCAGGAGATCCCTATGGATTTTACCATGATTCGGATGGTGTTAAAAGGTTTATTGCATTTGATAACACTTTGAGCAGAAGAAGCCAGATATTTAATTTTCCTATACTTTTACAATTTGAATATAATTTAGGATTTTTTTTTTGTCATTTATGTTTCATATATTAGTTTATTACATGATTTGACAATGATTTCATTTGTAGTTATGGAAAATGTGTTCAGGAGTGAAACTGTTATTTTTATATGATTTGCATTTGAATTTAGTTATACAATGGCGCTGCTCTCTGGTGGTACGCGGGAACGTCATGACTTTCCAAATTTTCACTTTAAAAAAAATCTGAAACATACAATGCACTATAGATACGTTTCAAACGAAATGTGTAGCTTGAGATAATCAAAATTGTTTTATGAAAAATATTTGTTGCATATTTAGTTGCAGTGCAGATGTAACAACTGTTAGGAATCTTTTTTGAAAAGAATCTAACCGCGTGTTCTTTGCTGGAAAGGAGAGTCTTGGTCGGTAGTACAAGTACAACACAGATGTTTATTTGCAATAAATGTGATATTACGGCTCCCTGGTAGAGGCAGTCTCTAACACAGAAGAGAGAGAACAAACAAAACAACAGCAATTTATACAGAAACTAGATGGGGAGGAGCCGCGGTTTAGACTTGGCTCTCCCATTGGCCAGTCTTGGTCTTTTGTCCAATCCACTGCTGGTGTTTTCTAACAAAGGAAGGTGATCACCCTTTCCCACAATCCTATGCTGCTCACCTGGCCAGGTCCTTTGTTCTGTAGCACATGGTCCTACTGGCCAAGTCCTTTGTTCAATGCAGCACATGGCTTTTACTGGCTAACTGGGCTAGTTTGCTACATTTCTAATATAAAGTGAAGACAAAACATACACTAAGAATGATCAATACTGAGATATTAATAATACTATTGATAACAGTACTATTTCCAATATTTAACTAATGTGTATTTGTGTACAAATGTGACCCTCTAGCTACACTGGTTCTGGGCCTAAAAGTGAAGAAAATTCTGACCTAACAGTCCCTCCTTTGACACCGTTTAAACGGTGTCAACAATCATAAGTCTGAATTTTTCTTTTTCCGAGATAAGTGATCAAAACCAAAGACTGAGCAGCATAAAACATGGGAATAAGGTGAACACAAGCGAGGTATATAAATGAATGCAAATCAATGACATTCCAGCAAACACAACGAATAATAAAATGTAGCATGGTAATAAAATGAATACAACAATATGGTATAGAAATAAAATGGCAACGCTAAACAGAAGAGTAACTTGAAAATAAAAGTACAATTCAAACATTTGTTTAGCATGTTACGAGTATACAAGTATTCTAGGCATGACCCCCGAGCAAATATCATTAACTAAAATCATGATTTTAAATCCATACAATGATAATGGCAAGTAAAAAAACTCCCATGAGGAAGGAAAAAACTTTACGCCAAACAGTGGCAAGGAAAACTCCCCCGCGAGAGGAAGAAACCTTGAGCAGGACCCGGCTCTTATGGGGGGGACCTTCCTGCCGAAGGCCAGCCAAACAAAATCAAACAAAATTAAGTTCTACACTAAATAAGGGGAACATAATGGGGAATGATAATACAGCAATCAGAATGCAAATTATTTTAAGCAATGTAAATGTAACTCAATCAAAAATTGGAAGCAGTAATCAGGAGAGGTGTGTGGCTTGAAAAGGGGTGGTGATGAGCACAAATGTTGATGAGTAGAATGTGATGCTCATGCTTCCATCATCAATATGGCAGCCTCTGCTTCCTCCTCTGCCAACTGCTGGTCCTCATAGTGCAGCAACGGCATCTGATGGGGAAGAAGAAAGGTTTCTTTTGAGATGGCTGTGACAATGAGACGGTCAATCAAAGTTCTTCCACAGGGAACCAGACAACAACCACAACAAGTAATGATGGCAGCAAAAGTTATAATGGAGATAGACAAAGAGCTGACAAGGGCTCTATACTTCCCAAAGGTTCTTGACAACCAGTCGGCGATGGGGTTTTCAATTCCAGCATCCTCTGTCATCTGATTGGCCAGCGCCCGGATTCCCTGTAAAGCCTTAGTAACAGAACCATCAGGTGAGGTATTGTTTGGTATAAATGTGCAACAGGAGGCCCTCCTTGTTCTGCCAGCATCATATTCAGAACCATACGATTGTGCCGTATGAGAGGTTGCAGCGGGTTGTTCGGACAATCCCGCTATGGCCTCAGTATGATTCATCAAAACCTGTAGATTATAGAAAGTATTGTCAAAGTATGTTGGCGATTTTCCATCTTTCTAAGAAAAGAACCTGGAACATCCACCACAACACCAAAATAAGTATGATTAAGATGTTAGAAGGTTAGTGGTGTTAGTTCAGTTAGTATCATTAATCTTTAGGGCGAACCCTGCTGTTGGATCTGTTCCAGTGTTGATCGAGCTGTGGAACAGACAAGATAGTCAGTCATATTTAAAGAACGTGCAGTAATGGACCCAATGCAGCCATATCCATGTCTGCATAACCAGTTCGAGGGTACATAATACCCAACTCTGCCAAGTTTGGTATCATGTATGATGCTGTACTATTTGTTTTGCAGTTAATTGAAATTTCATATATATTTCTGGGAAATGCCATTTAATCCGCAAATTCATAGTGCAACCTTGCAAAAACCTATTACAGCCACCATGTCTGTCCCTTCTGTTGCCTCCAGGGTCAGGCTTGGTGGAGAACATGTACGCATGTCCTGGGAAGTTTGTGGCATGTTCATATGTGTCGCTAGATCAAATCTAAAACAAAGAACAAAATAACGATTACAATACACATAAACAAAACAATTTTTCGTGGTATTCTGACTCCCTTCAATTTTGGAGTGAACATGCTACTACTTTGACCAATAAGTATCCTATCTTATTAATTTGGGTTCACTCCAGATTTTCCAAATCTACTCCAACTTCCGCTAAATGGCGGCTTGTTGGAGGAGTGGGTACACAATGTGTCAGGTGAAGCCAAATTGTGCCTGCTTTTCCTTTTAACCTGGACTCTGTAAAATATTAGTTCTATGACTTAAAATGGTCCAGTTCACCTGGGTTCAGCCCACCTTTTCTTGTGGACTTTAACTCGTACCCAATCTCCTACCTGTAGCAGGACTTTCAGGTTGTGTTGCTGTGGGTTCCGGCTCGGTCTCTTTCTCCACACTCCTTTTCACCAGTGTAGACAAGACTTGATTTTCGTTAGTTAATGCATCCATATTTGCATCGGTCTCAATCTGCATCAGATCGAGGGACGGTAGGTGGCCCCCATCTCGTGGCGGGCCCGGCAAAGGACGGCCAGTCAATAACTCATGTGGTCTAAAGAGTGTTTGTGAGCTATTTGGGTATTGTGAGTGATCAGCCTGACTTTTTTATATGATGTCCAGTTTTGAACTGTGATACATCAGTACCTGTCTTTCTCCCTCCTTTTTCTGAAGGAGAACAGCATTAACAAAACCATCTCTTTCAGAAACATCCAGATTAAATGGACATTCACAGTCAGGGTATGCGAAAGTGGCAGCTAGAGAGAGAGAGCAACTTTGGTGGTAGCAACTGCTTCTGCAGTAGATGTTGGTTCAGGTGTCATGAAGCAAATACGGACTGGACTCTGGGCAACCCTATAGATGTGGGTTGTGACTAGTGCTGGGCGATATGGAAAAAATCATATATCACGATATGGACTATTTTATATCACGATAACGATATATATCACGATATACCATAGTAAAGTATGTTTTCAGTTATTCTCTGAAAAGTTTGACAAAAATTTCATTGCTTACTTTTCAACTTTATTTTGAAAGGACATTTAGCTGAATTGTCACAAACATACATTTTAGTGCAGCAAAAACAGGTAGGTACAGAGGTACAGTAGCTTTCACATTTTTTTTAAAGTGCACAACTGTTTCTGAGAGGAAAAACACATTTTTGCACTGAAGTTCAGCTATAAAAATTAAACTAATTTTTTTTCAACTTTCTGAAATCTGTAACCTTGTAGTGCAAAGTTTGCAAACCAATATAAAGTGTCTCAAGTAAACATCAGGGTTGAAGAGAACTCTGTTTAAGGCATTAACCATGAATAAAAGTGCAAACATAAAAGGCTACTTTGTAGAAGTAGATATGACTCTATCAAATTTATCATTGCAGGTTATTTAATTACATATTTGCTGTAATAATTGATAAAATTAGGTTAGAAACGATAGAAACGATAGAGACGATAGAAGAGAAATGGCACGATATACACTTTTATATTGTCCCCACGATATATATTGTCATATTGCCCAGCACTAGTTGTGACTGTTACCTTGGTGCTGGCGTGGATCCCAGGCTGACTGGGGCATCTGCTGAGCCTGAGGAACCGGGTGTCCATATCTTTGTATGGGCTGCTGATTATCATGTGGCAGTGTTGACATATTCATGGGGCAAGATCTAGACCAGTGGCCTTGCTGTCCACAGTTGTGGCAGGCTGAATTACGCTGCTGATGATGTGGAGGACCATGTGGGCAGAACTTAGCCCAATGGCCGTGTTGTCCACAGTTGTAACAGGGTAAACTAGAAAATTTCGGAGAAATTTTGAGGCGTGGCCAATTAAGCCGCCAATTACGCCGCCCGTCAGTCAAACCAGAGTGGCCTGCAGAGTCCTGAACCAGTGACCAGAGTGGCCTGCAGAGTCCTGAACCAGTGACCAGAGTGGCCTGCAGAGTCCTGAACCAGTGACCAGAGTGGCCTGCAGAGTCCTGACCAAAACCTGACAGAAGACTTCTGGGATATTGACCTTCTGGGCCAACATCAGTGTGTGACCTCAGAAATGCACTTCTGGAAGAATGTTCAAAAATCCCCAATAAACACACTTCCTAGGAGTGTTGAAGCTGTTCATGCTGCAAAGGGTGGAGCCACATCATATTGATTAGGAATGGGATGAACTAAAGCTCATATGTGAGTCAAGGCTGTGATCATTCTCATAATTAGGCGTGGCCAATGCGCATGGCCAATGCAAGCATTGAAGCCACACCTATTACTATTCTGTGTATTTATTCTCGTTATTAGTACGTTTTATTCTTCCGTATTCCGCCAAAATTTTGACGGTTTTCACGGCCCGCAGCTTTGAGAAAAACCCAACAAAAAATACATCAAAACGACCGGCTCGATCGGACTCGGTGTGCTATGACTTTTCCTGGCGTTCCGTCAAACGGTTTTCCCGAAAATCCCAAAAAACGGCGAGTTTTTGTCCCATAGGAATGAATGGGATTTGGCAGAATTCCAGGAAAGAAAAAAGAAAAAAACCCAAAACCCACCCGTCTTTGGACCTGTCTAGCACGGCCATATTTCATCACAGAGACACCATTCGAAGTTTAAACGGGTCACAAGACTTTGATCTATGACATACTGAAGCCGTGTATTGTTGTGATTTACGGTCTTTGAGAAATCGCGATTTACGTTTTATGATTTTTACAAAATCTTCAAAAAACCCTCCTCACTCTAGTGATATCATCACGCACTCTAGCTCCGAGGAGAGAAGAAAAAAAAAATTTAAACTGCCTTTTCCTCTTTCACGTCTACTCCTTTTGCTCAACCTACATAAATTATACACGCCTAATTAGGCTGATGTCTGTGGCCTCTCCCACCCCTGAAGGTTAAGTTGTGCCCTCTTGGGCCATGGGGCTGTGGTCGGTGTTGTCCCATAGCTGCAGAAGTTTGTATTTTGTTAAAACTATCACCTGGCATCTTTGGTGACGACTGACAGGTGAATAGTAATTGTAGCTGGTGGAGTTGATTAGTAACGTGAGCCAGTGCAAGAGCTTGTTGTTCCACCACCTTGCGTAGCTGGGTGATGGTCTCAGTCATCTCGTCCTGCATCACTTGGTTTAATTGCTCTTGGTAGGAATTTGCATGTACAACACCTGACGTAATGTGGAACACAGGGGCTTGTATGGGTTCTTCGGGCACGCTATGTTTTGTATATTGTGGCGGTCTTGTAACTGGCAGCGGAGGATAAATGGAATTGAGAGAGGCGCTCTGTTTATTGGTATCTTCTGTGGGCACTTGTTTGGTCTCTTCAAGTACCTTTAAAAGTGATACACAATCCTTTGCAAGCTGAAGTCTCCTTTCAGCTTTCTTTTTGTTGTTATTGGCTGGGCCCCATCTGAGACTTCCAGCCTCTTGCCAAGTTGTCCTGGCCGAATCATTGTGGGCCTGTTCAATTACTAGAATCCTTGCTCTAGTTGTTGCACCTATTGTTTTTTCCTCTCCTGTAACCAAATTTTGTGTTTCTCATGAATTCCACATCTTGTTAAACATTTTCATGAGTTTTTCTCTCTCCTTACCTTGAACTCCACGGGCTAAGGAAGGAAAAAGGCTCTCTATCATTGATGCCATTTTAACTTTCAGTTAAACTTTCAGTTAACTTTTAGTTCACCAACTAAAAATTAAAAATGTCTTAATTGTACTGAATAAAAGTCCAATCTAACTAAATTAGAAAATTAAAAAAATTAAAAAATTAAAAACTGAATAAAAGAGGGAAATCGGAATTATCAGTCTAAATCAAAATGACAAGATTAATGGCTTAATCATTCAAAAATAACTAGAGTTGATATAAAAGTGATGAAACTTTTCTTGTTCAAAGGAGAAGGGTTATTTAATTTTTCTTTTCTTTTTCTTTTCTTCCTTAAGTAAGAAAGAAAGGAAATTAAAAAAGAATTAAAACGTTAACATGAGAAAATATTCAGAGGAATGTCATGGCCACTCATTTATTATTATACTGTTATGGAGGCAAACTTTGATTCAACACAAAAGCACAGCTGATTTCACACTGCTTCACTCAGCATCACACGCATGCGCACACACACACACTGGTTCCTGTTTCCGCCGGAAACACTGAACTCAAAGACACCGCCTGCGCTTTTGTTTTGAAGGGAAGGGAAAGCAAACCGGAAGCAACACGAACAACTCCGAAACACAGATGCTTTTGTTTTGAAAACCGGAAGCTCGCTCACCGCGCCGGTATGTGGATATAAATTAAACGCTCTGCCGTAATGGCGGACAATGTCGGCTTAAACAACGCCGCGCTTTCACAACAAAGACACCACGTGTAGTTTGCCACCAGTTCCAATGGAATATAACGCCTTTGTCCTAAACCAGCCACACCACGCACTCTGCAAGGTAACTTTTCAACTCTTTGTTCTCAAACCGGAACACCACGTGTTGCTGCAGCAGCTTTACAACACAGACCCGCGTCTATATCTGATATAGAATCAGAGTTTAAAACTCCCAAAACACATAAATAAAATAACCGGATTTAACCGGGGTGCTTTCAGCCCCACAATATTTTTTCTATATTCAATATAGTATTAAAACGTTAAATTCAATTCCCTTCTGAGGATAGATTTAAGGCTTTAACAACATGGAATTACCGGTTTTTAACCGGGGATCTTTTAGACCCACACACAACCCGGGAATTCTTTCAACCAGGCACCCGGGACTTCTTTCAACCAGGGACTCGGGACTCCTATCACCGAGATTTTGCTGAGCGGGACTATTTAACCGCACCGGCTTTCGGGACTATTTAACCGCATCGGCTTTCGGGACTATTTAACCGCAATAACTCAGCCGTCTTCACACATTTATATCAGCCGTTCTTTAAACGACGAAGCTTTTAAAGCCCAACACTAATTTTTCGGGATTCCAATCACCGTTATGGCCCTTTTTCTATTAACCCGCGGTTTTTATTGCAAAATAAACATCTCCATTGTTTCAGATCAAATCAACAAATATTAAATTTGGGATCAAATTTACTCAGACTCACCGTACCTCTTCACTTTCACAGATCTAACTAATACAGTTTATCCCTAATCTATGCAGAATTTCGCAGTTCAAACAGGTCTCTGCTTACCTTTGTTCTCTCGGCGCCGTTTGTGAACGTGAAGAGGTCCGATGTAATCCGGTTCTGCTTTTCTGTAGATTTTTCGTTGTCCTTCGTCTTCCACTCATGTCAGGGTCACCAAATTGTTAGGAATCTTTTTTGAAAAGAATCTAACCGCGTGTTCTTTGCTGGAAAGGAGAGTCTTGGTCGGTAGTACAAGTAAAACACAGATGTTTATTTGCAATAAACGTGATATCAGGGCTCCCTGGTAGAGGCAGTCTCTAACACAGAAGAGAGAGAACAAACAAAACAACAGCAATTTATACAGAAACTAGATGGGGAGGAGCCGCGGTTTAGACTTGGCTCTCCCATTGGCCAGTCTTGGTCTTTTTGTCCAATCCACTGCTGGTGTTTTCTAACAAAGGAAGGTGATCACCCTTTCCCACAATCCTATGCTGCTCACCTGGCCAGGTCCTTTGTTCTGTAGCACATGGTCCTACTGGCCAAGTCCTTTGTTCAATGCAGCACATGGCTTTTACTGGCTAACTGGACTAGTTTGCTACATTTCTAATATAAAGTGAAGACAAAACATACACTAAGAATGATCAATACTGAGATATTAATAATACTATTGATAACAGTACTATTTCCAATATTTAACTAATGTGTATTTGTGTACAAATGTGACCCTCTAGCTACACTGGTTCTGGGCCTAAAAGTTAAGAAAATTCTGACCTAACACAACTTTTGAGTGTGTTTATTTTGCTCTATATGAGAGTATGAGTATGTGAGAATTGTTGAACAAAGTTGTAAATGTCTGATTCAGTAAGGTAACAATTCAGGTAATAAATAACCACAATAAGGAATAAACATCTCTCCTGTGTGTTTAAAGCTAATTGAGAAGGCATATATGGCTATATTTTAAAATCGGTCATCATGGTGGTACTCAGAGAGCTGAACAGTTTCTCAGGTGGCACGCTGTGTTAAAAGTTTGAGAACCACTGCATTATGGTGTAATGTAAAGGAAAAATCAATCAATGTCAAAATCTTAAAGATGGACACCAAAACAAAGATGTGATTTATTTATTTTTACTCGTATTTTTTTTTTTTTTTTACTTTTTACACTAACTTTGGGGTTCACCCACACCATATAAAACTTCAAGGTAATAAATGGCATTAAAATCTCAGTGAAGATAAATCTGAACTTCAGTTTTCTCTTCTGCAGCTTCAGCATCCTCACAGATGCATCATCACACCTCTGCAGGAGCTAGTGTATAATTCATAACCACAGCAGGTTCCTGTCAAGCTGTTACAACAGAGCCGAGCTAGGAAAAGCTGCCCTTAAGGCTTGACTGCAAAAAGAAAATCAACTCACTTGCCCCTAACGCCAGTCTGCTGTGAATTAATTAGGAAGGCTGACTTCTTTTAAAAAGTTATCATCTCTGATTTGCCTGATAGGTGAATGAATTTAAAATTACTGATTGCCAGGGTGATATAATTGGATAATCATTCAAATAAATTTTTAATACTACTTCAGTCAAGAATAATTTATCCAAAGATATGCAATTTATTCACTTTAAGGCTAAAAAAAAATGTTGTGATCACAAACGGAAACCTTTCACTTTTAATTATTTTTGATTTGGGAACAGCTTGAAGCTTAACCTGTTTGATTACGAGCTCTTAGAATTACAGAATATATGATGACGCTTGTAATAAATGAATGAGTTTATGCGATAATAATGTGTTATCTTGCCCAGTTCTTCTTCTTCTTCTTCTTCTTATTATTATTATTATTATTATTAGGGGTGTAACGGTACACAAAACTCTCGGTTCGGTACGTACCTCGGTTTTGAGGTCACGGTTCGGTTCATTTTTGGTACAGTAAGAAACGAAAATGCAAAATATAAATGCTAGTTGTTTATTACACATTTTTGTGCTTTTTAACAATAGGAACATTAGCCTATACAAAGCTAGAATTTTGCTCAAAAATATAAATACAATATTCTGAAATGTAGATATTTTGAAAAACAAAATAAAAATAACATTGGCTCAGACTTTTTCTTAAAGAAAATATCCATCTGATGTGCAAAATTGAACAGTTGCAACACTGAACAGTTTCAAGTTGTTGCTCAGATTAAATAACATGAGTAAGGCTCAGACTGTTTCTTTAAAAACAAATCATTTTATGTTTTCATAAATTCCCGGTATGATTTTCTGGCTAAAATGTGGACGAGAAGGTAACAATTTTTTTTTTGTTTTTTTTTTTGTACTGGATGCCACATGATTTCTCTTCCCACGAACTATTTACATATCAACAAACTTTTTTGTTGCTGTAGAACTTGCTTTTATTTTTATGCATATTTGTAATAACAACAATAGTAATAATAATAAGAACAATATTATTTTTATTATTGTTATTATTGAGGGACATGGAGAGGAGGGAAAAAGCTTGAGTTGTCTCGTGCGGGGGGCGGGGTGTTTGTGTGCACGCATAGACATATATAGAGATAGACGCCGCATTTGGCTGTTTGGAACGAGAAATGCGGCCGCCATCTTGGACCGGTCATTCTCTGGGATTATAACCATAGACAGAACATGCCTGAACATTGTGTGGGATATTCCTGCTCCAATCGGCGGACCATCAGAAGCAGGGCTCAGGGGATTACTTTTCACAAGTAAGATGTAACATATTTTTCTGTCTAAAAGACGTCTAATAAATGTCTAATAAACGTCTAACGGCCCTTAGACGTCTGGGCTAAAATCGGTCTACCACTGGTCTAAATGAAAGTTTTAGACTAGCCGTTTCTAAATCTAAACTACATTGTACATTGATCAATAACTGTTAAAAATGTTTTAATCCAGCATTTGGCCACCATTTATACAATTTACTATTGTTTTATTTTGTATTTAATTATTAATGGATTAAATTGTACCGTATAGATTTGCGTTAATATAGACCGATTATAGACGGGCGAATTTCGTGTGTGAACTTAAACGAGACGTATATTGCTCAGTGGGTTACTATAATATTGGTTGTATTTTGTTCATTGAATATTACCAGAGTTGAGAAGGAGCAAAGATCCTTTGTTACCGTTACGTTAATGAAACGACGCTAAGCTAATGGCAGTTAACAATGCTACAGTATGTTTATTGTTCACCCGGCTATGAACTGAGACTTGATAAGTCATATTCCATAACACTGACTTAGATTACAACTGACACAAGAATTGCAATTGAAGAAAATTATATTGCTATATGCTATTGCTATGTTTTTCAATGTCACTCTGTAGCCTATAGTGCATTATATTGTCTGATTAATCTTAATATTGTCATGATCTGAGGGGTTTTGTGTCCTTGGTTTTTGGTTTTGTAGTCTTCCTTCGTTCAGTTTTTAAAAAATCTTCAAAAACCTTTAAAAAATCGATTAAAAAAAATCTTAAACAAGGTGTACCATGTCTCCACAAAACAGATTATTGAATTTTATGAGTGTGTTCATCTGGCCAATTAGGCTGTCTCCTCTCATAAACCTATGAGATAAATAACACTGAGCGGAGCGGGTGACCGGTCTAAGATGGCGGCCCCAAATCTCGTCAGCGCCAGTAGGGAGTAGCGTTCGATGCGGCGTCTATCTATATATGTCTATGTGTGCACGCGCGTCGCCTCGCCTGTGTATGTGGTGACACGCGCCCAGTCCCGGCAGAGAGAGAGGGAGAGAGAGAGAGAAGCGCGGCTCGCGAGGCAGACAGCAGCCAAGTGATGGCTTCAAACCTAGCGGTTTGAGTGCGCGTGAGTCTCAAAATCACTAGAAAAAGTAGCTAGATTTGTCGCTCGTCGTTTTTTACAAATTAAGTCGCTAGGGGGGTCTGGAAAGTCGCTAGATATGGCGACAAAGTCGCTAAGTTGGCAACACTTGTCACCCGCTCCCGTGACCACATCACCCCCATCCTCCAGAACCTTCACTGGCTCCCTGTCCCACAACGCATCCACTTTAAAATCCTTCTCCTCACTCACAAAGCCCTTCACAACCAGGCCCCGTCCTACCTCACTGATCTGCTCCACCACTACACTCCCTCCCGTTCCCTCCGTTCTTCTGACGCCAACCTCCTGTCCATACCACTCAGAACCAAGCACCGAACCTGGGGCGACAGAGTCTTCTCCATAGCCGCTCCCTCCCTCTGGAACTCACTCCCCAAACACATCAGAGCCTGCACCAACCTATCAACCTTCAAGTCACTCATCAAAACCCATCTTTTTATAACTGCTTTTAATGTGTAACTCAAATGTGACCAAGACCTTTATCTACTTAAACTACAGAGTAACATGACAGTGTTAATACAAACTTAACACGATCTGAAATCCTTTTCAAATTATGAACCCCCAGTATTTCAGTGGCCATACACTATCTGTTTCTTTAAAAGATGCTTTTATTGTGAAATATTTAAAAGAAGCAGTTGGAAGGAAAACTTATTGACTTGCAAAGTTCAAGTTTAGCGCTTGAAACTGCAATTAAAAAAGAAGACGATAAACACAGTAACACAAAGAAAAGGGAGAAAAGAAGTAGACGATGACGTTTTAACTTGACACATGGCTTTAAGTATTCTGGCACTGTGCCAGATCTCTGGCGTTTGACTCTGATTCAAGAAAAAAAAACACACATATACACAGAGAAACACATTTTCTCGGAGTGGTCTTGAACGCAGGCGAGGCGAGACGGTGGTTTTTTTGTCCCGCAATCAGAAGAATGGAGGCAAAATTCAAATGTCTCTGGGCCTGGACAGAGGAAAAGGGCGGGGACAGAAGCTAAGAGAGCCACCTGATTTTGTGTGTTGTGCTCCAAGAAGCTGGTCTATGCAACTAGCAGCAAAAATGAATAAATTAAATGCTCTTCACCGTCACGAAGGAGACGCCGGACGTAAAGCAGCTGTCCGCGGGCTCCGACACACAAGCCGTTAACAGGGAGCAACAGCCATAGCGGACGTAGCGGCCCTGATGACCGATCGTATTTGTGACTTGAAAAGCGTGTGCTCGTTCTTTGCGGAACACGACTTATCATTAACGATAGCCCAAATGCTCGTAGATCCCTGTAAAATAATAGGGGTTGTTAAAGACGCTTTACAAAACTGTCCGTTTCCACTCAGCAGGCCAGTTATATGAACACACATGCAGGCATGAAAATCCCTCACCTTTTGACGAATTTCCCCATTTTGAAGTAAAAAAGGGTGACCTACGTGAATCTGTAGATCTGATCTGTTTTTTTTTTTTTTTCTTTCAATTATCATATAATTGACATAATAAGAAAGCTGAGCACTTCAGAAATCGGCCCTTTAAATGACACTTGGATGGTCAGTAAATCCTGCCCAGAACCAATCAGGCCAAACTGTTCCATTATTCCAGTCAGACCAACATTCTTCATTCATGTGTACTTGGAGTGCTTGGAGGTTACATTGCTAAGCAAGACGAGAAGCAGGACCTAGTGATATCCACGCCGGGGACGAGGCAGACGAGCATACGTTCACATTTCCTACCTACATTTACTAGTGGATTGAATTTGGTGAGTTATGGTTTCAATCGTTTTCATACTTTGCGGTATAACAAAGTTGCTGCTGTTTGCTAACATTGAACACTGTCAGCTAGCCAAAGCTCCGGTGAAAAACAGCTCCGGTTTGCTAGAAGTTGGCGTCAAGCTTTTGTAGTTAACGGTAACATGCAGGCTTCTTTTTGATATCTCTGTAATTGGTGAATCCATGTCAGGGACGTGTCAGGATAATATTCACGCGAGGGCTGAGAAGGCTGAAGGTGAAGTTGTAGACTCTAGTCACTTGATACCCTAACCCTTTTTCCCTTTTTGCACAGTGCACCTGAACTGCTGCTGTAGCCCATCTGTCTCAAGGTTGGACGTGTTGTTCGTTCAGAGATGCTCTTCTGCATACCTCGGTTGTTACAAGTGATTATTTGAGTTACAGTTGCCTTTCTATGAGCTCGAACCAGTCTGGCCATTCTCCTCTGACCTCTGAGTCAACAAGGCATTTGCACCTACAGAACTGCTGCTCACTGGATATTTTCTCTTATTCAGACCATCCTCTGTAAACCCTAGAGATGGTTGTGGTGAAAATCCCTGTAGATCAGCAGTTTCTAAAATACTCAGACCAGCCCGTCTGGCACCAACAACCATGCCACGTTCCAAATCACTTAAATCACCTTTCTTCTCCATTCTGATGCTGGTTTGAACTGCAGCAGATTGTTTTGACCATGTCTACATGAATAAATACATTGAGTTGCTGCCACGTGATTGGTTGATTAGAAATGTGCATTAACAAGCAGTTGGACAGGTGTAACTAATTAAGTGACAGGTTAAGTAACATGCTCTGTTTCTTTGTTCCAGATGTAGAACCATTTTAAACTGAATCTGTATAATCAGCTAAACTCTGACAGTTTTCATCACACCAAGTCAAAGTGTAATATCACTTTAATTCTGAAATGCACACAATTTCTTTACAGCCAAAGCGCACTTCGAAACCTGCAAACGTTTCCCACAAGAGGAAATGTGCGAGGACAGGGTGTTTGTCTCAAAAGTATGGTGGTTTGCAAGCTGTGTCACTCAAACGTAAAGTACTCTGGAAATACCACCAACCCGCGAGGCGAGCCCACCTGAAACGTAACCACCCAGACAAGGTAATGCTAACTGAGAGCTAGCCAAACTGTATTTGTCAGGGTTTGAGACCGTATTCAGTGGTGGAAAACGCCGGCATTAAGGGCTGTGTTTACTCTCGCGGCAACGTGTCGCAGTTATCTTGTCCCCGGTATGCCGCAGTTATTTTTGATATATGTTAATGTTGAAGCGCGTCTGACGTGGATGTAGAATTGACCAATCAGAGGCCTCCTTTCTCTCCTCTCTGCGACGTTGTTTGCAGTCACCTACCTTTCAGTTCAGTTAATTCAAACAAATTTGAACACTCACAAGATGTCACCAAAATCACTTTGTCCTGTTAAAATCTTTCAGAAAATGATGTAAATGTATTGTTAGAAAAATATCGATATAATATCGTATCGTGAGCCAGATGTATTGTATCGTATCGTGAGATTAGTGTATCGCTACAGCCCTAATTATGATGTACTTACTGTGTGTGTTGGCCTTTCACAGGTACAAGACTGGTAACGTCCGTCCCTACAGCTTGGTTCTTGGTCGTCGTATTAAGCAGCAGCTCTGGGACAGGATGAATCAGCCCACCATCACGACATAAGCCAATGAAGACGGTCGGGTCCATGTAGCTGTTTGTTATGGCAGTGGTGTCCATCCTCCGCTCTAGGACGTGGACATCTCAGGAGAGCCAAAACCAGATGAGCCACCACGAAAAGAGCAAAAAAAGACACTTGAAAAAGAAATAATTTAGAAAATGAAGAAATATGTACATAGTTCTGTAAATATTGTGATGATTTTGTTTTTAATTTTTTTTAATTGATTTGATTTTGAGTTGAGAATTGAGTTCTGCTTGTTTTAAAAAATTTAGCACAAAATCCAAGTGGCCTGAAATCCAACTGCAAAAAACATATTTTTTTCACCTTTAGCAGTTTTAAAATCCAACTGCACAAACTGCTCCACCTTCGTTCTCCACCTGCAGCTTTAACATCCAACTGCAGAAATAGCTCCACCTTCGTTCTACACCTGCAGCTTTAACATCCAACTGCAGAAATTGCTCCACCTTCGTTCTCTACCTGCAGCATTAACATCTAACTGCAGAGAACATCCACCCTCTCCTATATCATCCTACATCTACATCTTTTTTTAATGGTGGCTTTAAATCCCCATCATAAGTGCAGGACATACCAAGTAGACCTCCAGAGGTAAACATTAATCACTTGTTTTTCCTATGATCTTCCCAGCAGATGCAGCTCCACCTTCAGAGAGTTAAAATACTCCTCATATCAGCAGCAGTCCAGATGTATCTGTACGTTTGGTATCTATTAGCTACAACAGCCTTTAAGATCTCTAACTCTGCTCCACCTTCCTCCATTCCCTGATGTGCTAATACTCTTCAACTTTCATCTCCAATTTAATTTCTACAGGAGACTACAGCACCTCCACTGCCCTCGCCACCATGAACTTCCACCTCTACCTGGTACCTGCTAAAGCCTCCTGACCTCTTTTCAGCAGTTTTAATGTATGTTCTTGGCTTATGGAAACTTCTGGCATCCTTCACCTTTTAGGTAGCTACATGTTGAGTTTCTATTTTCGAAAGATACCATTTTCCACCAACACGTTCTAAAAGCCTCTCTCTGTCTTTGTCTTAAATTGTAAGTCATCTGAAAATATGCAGCTAAATCAGAAATTGAACAGATTCGGACATTTTTGTGTGTGTCAGTGACCTCCCCTGGTGATGAATCTCCAAGAACTTCTAAAATAAGTCTTATTTCACCTGTGATATTCTTCACCTTTCTATCTTAAGGAACATGCAGGTTCAACCTCGACTTATAGATTTTATGATGCACTGCTCCAGCTCCAGCTTTTCCATCTATTATTTGTCTTTTCTTGCAGATATCAGCCAGATAATGCTCCAACTATAGACATTTTACATCTCATCGAAGATGGATCCCAGGCTCCGTGTGTCTTCAGTTTGTCGACAGCTTTCTTCCTAAATGCTTCTTCATCTACCTGTACATAAACTATAAGATTTCTGTTTTCAGTCTTTATAATTCAGTCTTCACCTTCAACTTATTAAATGGACCATTTGTCTTTTATTGCAGACCTGACGTCCATCCACCGACAGACTTTGCTATTCAGCTACATGGAAGCTGCAGTCCAGATTTCTCAGTATGTTTATCATTGGATATTTGCTCAAACATTCATGGGTAAAACTTTCCTACTCAGCCGTATGTGATGAGATCATCTGACATGTCTTTTTCAGCCTACTTCCTTTGTCCTCTCCATCTCCAACTTTCCAGACAGAAGAACACAAGATTTTCCATAAAGCTTTTAAACCTGTTCATTTATCCAGGATTGATGACATAATTTAAATGTGCCATTTTTCTTTTCAAATAAATCTTTTGTGTCTTCTGTACAGTTGTTCATGTTTTTAATCTTAACTCCTTCAAAATAAAAGTCTCATCAATCTTGGATCAGTCATGAATTTTTTAAAGTGAATTTCACAAATAGTGAACTTGTGACTCATCTTTAAGTTTAGTTTAAATCTGCTTAAAAACAACAGTACAAAGGGTTTTGGACATTGACAGGGTTTTTTTTTTATGATTTCCCCCTTTATCATTATATGAATTGCATTACTACACCATTTTTTTAAATACAGAATCCACCTTTCTTGACCAGTCCAGTTTGAGATTCAGGTACACCCATAAGTACTTGTATTCAACAAACAGCTCCATACTGACTCCTTGCATGTTAGCTGGAGTTACTGGAGTCTTAGCTCTCCTCAGGTCCACCACCAGTACCTTGGTGTTTCTATAATGAGTAGTGATGTGGCTGTGCTCCTGAAAACAACAGGAGGGGAGGGTCTGAATATGAGGTATGATTGAACTCCTTGATCCCAGCAGGTGAGTACTGATGGTGGAAAACAAAAACTGAGATTAGTAACAATATTGAGGGTGCAGGCAGAAATCAGAATCCAAGTACGGTCCATGGTCAAGTTCTACAGTTCCAAACAGTCCAAAACATAAATTCAAGACACAGATCTAAACAAGGCTGCAGAAAGGCTGGCTAACAAAGCTATTCAGGCTCCAAGACAAGGCCAAGGGCCCATATACTGGTCCAATCACAAAGCACAAGACAGTGCTGGAGGGTATCTTCAAAGAAGTGACACAATCTGTGAGAGGGAGAGAACTGCAGACCTGCTTCAGAAAGAGAAAACAGGTGTGACTGATCAGAGTTGATTAGTGAGCTGAAACCAGTGGTGAGGGAGGCTCAGGCAGAGAGAAGTAGTGAACCTGTTAGGAAAATAAGACTATTATATAAAATACGATACTTTTACAAAGCCTGCATTTCAACTCTCTGTGAACCAATATTTGCGTGAGGTCTGAAGCTGGCTGTATGTTGACCTTTTAAGTTGGGGTCGTGTGTGTGGTATGCGTCCCATTGTAAACTGCTCCTTCTCACCAGAATAGCATCCTACGTATTCTATAATCTGAATCACTCCTGAGTAGTTGTTAATTTTCCTAAGAGAACCATTTATGGTCAGTACAGGAAGTGAGCTGGAGACCATGACACACCCCCAGAGCCCCAGTGTTGGTGATAACTCTGACATACAGAACTGTAGGAGCATGCACTGTGGACTGTCAGGAGGTAATCTGTCGTCAGTGGAGCCTCCACCTGCATCGCTGTCATTTTCTAACCCAGCAAAACTGACCTGATGATGTCAAATGCACTGAAGAAATCAAAAAATCACAATGGAGGAATCACTGTCCTCGCTGGTTTGTCCAGGTGGGTGTAGACTCGACTCAACAGGAAGATGATGGCATCATCCACTCCCCGTCGGGGCCAGTAGATGAACTAAAAAGGACCTAGAAGTGGTTGGGCCATGGCCCAGAGCTGCTCCAGGAAATATGGAAAGGTTTAGTGTCTTCATGCCTCTGTTCCAGTGTCTTTTTGCAACTATTTGGCTTCAAGGTTTTTCTCCTGCTAGGGTTTTTTTTTTCTACTTGATGTTGTTTCTTTTCTTCAAATGTAATAATGTTACTTTTAGTAAATAATATTTGTTTGGGGGTCATGCTCTGGGTCTCTGAAAAGTGCCCAGATACAATTTGTATTGTAATAGATGCTTTACAAATAAACTGAAGGTGAAAGTTGACTGACATGTGACGTCAGTGCCATGGGCATGTAACTCTTGGGGTCGCCGGGACACAGCGTGTTTGGGACGGGAACGAGGCATTACGTGTTCCACATCCTGGATACTCTTCAGCCTCATGATGAAGAAATTCACATACCTGGGGGGCTCAGGCCTTTAGGGCCCTGCGATTCACACCATCTGGACCTGCAGCCTTAACTACATTCAATTCAAATTCAAAAATACTTTATAAATTCCCAAATGAAAATTAATTGCTTTAGTAGTTGTCATGATTTATGTCTCTTCAAAGACTCATTATGGATGGTTATTGCTATGGGCAGGAAGGGTCTCCTGGTTTAGCTTCTGCTCTGCCAGGATGATAATTCATTACTTTATATTCATTTCTTTTTACCTCTGGGGACAAAAGCCACAGTCCACACTGGATTTTACTGCAGAGGGACTAGCAGTCCCTGTATAATTATTTTGCCCAACTTCATTGAAGGCACTCCAGGCTTCAGCTTATCCAACAGCTCTGTCTGTCTGTCGGTATGCGGCTGAGCTGAGGTGCTCACAGAACATCATTTCAGGACTCTTCCAGTTGGAACTGTGCTGGGACCTCTCATCCTGGTAGCAGGACCTTGGGTCTCTAATGTTGCTTCGGTGGTGACATGAAATGACTGCTCTGGTTAGCATGGCTAAGCTAAGCTCCATCCTTCATACTCAGATTCTTCCAGACCAACCACAGCCAGTCACGCTATTCTGTACAATCAACAAATCTTCCATCCATCCATCCATCCATGATCTATACCCGCTTAAACCTCTGCAGGGTCACGGGGATTTGCTGGAGTCTATCCCAGCTCACTTTGGGCGAATTGCAGGGGTACACCCTGGACAGGTCGGCAGTCCATCGCAGGGCCACATGTAGACAAACAACCATGCACATTAACAATCACTGCTACGGGCAATTTAGAACCACCAGTTAACCTAACATGCATGTCTTTGGACTGTGGGAGGAACCCGGAGTACCCAGAGGAAACCTAAGCACAGGGAGAACATGCAAACTCCAAACAGAAAGTCCCCTGCTGAGGTTCGAACCAGCAACCTTCTTGCTGTGAGGCAACAGTGCTGACCACTAAGCCCAACAAAAACACGACAAAGCATATTCTCTTTATAATCTGACCACGACCTGTTAGGTTTTTTATTCATAGCTCATATGTTATTATAATGCTAAGTGCTAAGTTGCTAAAATCATAACACCACTGTCCAGCTGTCTTAAACAATAGCTGTCAATCAAAGAGTGTCAAATGACATCTGGGCATCTGATTGGTCTGTTTTGTTGCTTAATATAAATTCATCTGATGTTGAATAGAGTTCTTATGGATGTAGAATATAGATACACTGAAAAAAAACAAACATGTTTTTTACTCCGGAACCATATTACATGAAAACATTTTTAATTCTGCTGCAAAGTTGGTGCTTTTAACATGGGAGTCAATAGGGGTTTGCGCTGTGTTGCAGCTATTAGCTAGTGGTCAGTAGAGCAGTGACTCACAACTGGGGGTCCTGAAACTGCAAGAGGTCTGTGGGACCGTGATAATGACATATATATATATATATATATATATATATATATATATATATATATATATATATATATATATATATATATATATATATGTATATATATATATATTTTTTTTTTTTTTTAAAGATCCTATGACATTTTTAGAAATAGATTATTATATTACTCAAATGTGACCAATACTTTTATCTACCTAAACTACAGAGAGTAACATGACCCTCTTTTTATCTTTCACGAGTGTAATTTATAGTATTTTAATAAGAAATCTTGCACCTGTTTGGATTATTGAACTTACTACATGACAGTGTCAATGCAAACTTAACAGGATCTGCATCCTTTTCAAATTAAAAGCCCCCCAGCATTTCAGTGGGCATACACCATTTATTTAAAATATGCTTTTATTGTGAAATATTTGAAAAGTGGTTGGAGGGAAAACTTTTTAACTTGCAAAATTCAAATTAGCGCTTGAAATAGAGATAAAAAAAAGAAGACAATAAACACAGTAACAGAAAGAAGAAGTAAAGGGGAAAAAGAAGTAGACGATGACGTTTTAACTTGACAACATGAAGAGATGGCTCGTATAAAAAAAAAGATAGCTCGTTCCGGACGTAGCAGACTCTCAGCCACTGGAAGAGAAAACGAAAAGAGAGCAAAAAGAGAGTTTATAAAGAAGAATATGTCACGATGGGATTTCCAGTAACTGATTCGGACCCTCGGCAGCCTCTGTGTTGTTTCTATGGAGAGGTTCTGTGAAACGAGGCCATGAAACCAGCACACATGCAGCTGCATCTGAGCACCAGGTACCAATCATCTCTGGGCACTACTGCTGACCTTTTCACTCAAATTGTTGGAGTTCAGGGCATCACAAAATCTCGTGTCCCCAGGGGCGGCGCTGGGGGGGGGGGGTAGCTTGGAGTTGCTATAGCAACCCCAAAATATGGCTTAGCAACCTCAAAGCAACGCCAAGAATGGAGACTATTAAAAATAAAAAAATCTTAATTGGGGTAAATAAAAATAAAAATGGAGACAATTTAATTTAAAATTAATTTCACGTGTTTTTGTTTTAAATTAAAACAAAAGGAAGACTATTAAAAACGATAAGAGAGAGACTCGTCTCGCGAGAGCTGGCCTGCAGGGGACACGCGAAGTCAGCTTGGGAAAAAAAACCGGGCCGTTAGAAAAGTGACATCAAAATGGAGGGCTATCTGTTGAAGCGTAAAGCGGCTGAGATTGAGCCCGTGCAAATAGAACAAGAAGAGCCTGAGGCTGAGGAGCATCCTGTAATAGAAGAACACGTCCATATCTGTATTTATGCTATTTAATTGGTATTTCAGTAAATTGTCCAGCAACTCAATACAATTGTTTAGCAACCCCTAAGCAACTGCAATGAAAATGTTTTGCTGCCGCCACTGCGTGTCCCACAAGTAAAAATTCAGCAACTTCTCTTGAAGCTTCGATCATGTAACTTAGCATGTCGCCAAAGCTAAAAAAAAAAAACAGTCTAGAATACGGTATAGTTTATAGTATAGTATACAGATACTGCTGATTTATATATATATTTTTTTAGGAAATTACAACTGAAAGCTCATAATTGCCTTAAGAACAGGCTGTATTTCCTTTTTTTGTCAGTTTTAAGTAATCCTGATAAAATCAATTTTGGGGAGATAAAGGGTTTTTATGACGGTTTTATTATTGTGGTAGGAGTGTTTTCTGTTCGCCTCTGAGCTCTTGAGCTCAACCACAAACCTGCAGCTCCTCAGTTTCACGTCACCACACGAGAGATTGCATAAGCAGTTTCCTCGGGAATCTTATGAACATTTGCATTTTTTTTTTCTTTCTATCACCAGTGACGACAAGTTTGAAGGATGTTCGGTCCCACAGATGCCTGGGTGAAATTTAGACTGGCAACATTATTAGACAATTGTTGAAGACTGATAATCCTTTTTTTTTTCTTTAAAAAAAAAAGAGTCAAATATTTTTTAAAGTATGTTTATTTGACTTCCAATAATAGCTGACAAGTGATTTGTCTAAAAATGAAAGTCACAAAGCATAGATGATCATGTTTCCCAAAGGTGAAGCATATTTAACAAATGAAGTGAGGAGACAAGAGGACATGTGACAGTAAAAACCTGCTCTGCTGACATGTTTGTACCAGGGTTAATTCTTTTATTAAAAAAACAAACTGTGAATTCATTTGTTCGGAAACAGAACTTGCGAGACTAAATTTCAGCACATCAGAAGTATTCACCATCTCTATTCACTATCGGATTTAAATAACATGGAAGGCGTTATTTCCTTTATGGCATATTTGAGGGAAAAATATTTTCATTTGTTCATCAAAATATGAAATTAAGAACAATAAATTCAATATGTAATTAACTGACAACATTTTGTTTGTTATTAAAGAACTTCACAATACTATAAATGATCAAAATACGTCTGATCAGAAAGCTAAACCTTCCTCAAAGGTCAAATGATTAAAAATGCAGTGAAGTAGTTGGTGAACAGATACAGCTTTGAGCTCATTAACCTGCTTGCGGTGAAGTAGTGAAACCATCCCTGCTGGTCGACCAAACTGGTCAAAGAAGAAGCAAATTAATGCAAAATATCTGCTTTTCAAATACAATGTTGGATTTCACACAGACGTTATGCATTCAGTGGTGCTCGTCTGACAGACCCCACAGTCACATCTCAGGGCCACGGGGTACGTGTACGTTGGGTCAACGTTGGGCTGGCAGTTGGGTAGTTTCACGGTGACCAGACGCGTCTTGTTGTAGGTACAAACTCGCTGGTGGGATTCGATGAAGGGAGGCTCCAGGATTGGCTTCTGATAAGAAAACAAAAGAGGGTGCATCTGAAGACTACATTTTTTTTTTTAAACCAAAGTCAGTTAGAAGACTTGTTTCAAACCTGAACTATGTGAACTGTGTAGAAATCCCTGCTTGCGTGGTTTTATATTTCTTCTAATGCGTCTTAAATGAACAGGGAAAACCTGGCTATCATGTGTAAGGGGCCAGAGCTCACATTCATCCGCTATGACTTCCTGCAGTTATTCCAGGCAAAAGGGTCATTCCACCTCAATTCAACAGGACCTTCCCCCTTGACCGTCTCTGATTTGCTTGATATTTTTTTCTTATGAACTTTGACTATAATGTAGTAACTTTGTGCAATATCAGGCTGGTACTAGCAATAATTTCGGTTTTATAAATTTTTGAAAAAGTATCCGTACGGTCATTACTACCTTTCTGGTAGTATGTTTAGTTTTTTGGTACATCTTGTCACATATTGTCAATTGTCAATTGAATATCGACAATAAAATGTGAAATTCGTTTTTGCTGGGTCATATGAGAACTAAAATACAATTGTTTCTGCAAATTCTTTATGCATTTTTATTCTATAAGAGAAGGAGATTGTTCAATAAAAAAAGCAAGTCTCAGCTACTATTACAAGTGGTCCAAATATGGACTTGAAATGTGAACCGCACAAAGCGAGTGAAATTTATTTTGGATGTTTAAAATTTATTTATTTATTTATAGACACCTGAAACTGACCCCCTACAGAGTGCACATACAGGACTAACAGCAATTAAAAAAACAGCTCTCTAGCTTGTACGGTTCCGAAGATACAGCCCCTCAAAAATGGTATTAATTTGAAAAATGTTCAGAATGTCACGAAAATGGCCGTACGGGCACTTTTTCAAAAATTTATAAATCCGAAATTATTGCTAGTACCAGGCTAATATTGCACAATGTTACTACATTATAGTCAAAGTTCAAAAGAAAAAAAAAATCAAGCAAATCAGAGATGGTCATGCGGGAATTTTTTTTTCTAATCTGCTGATTTGAGGTGGAATGACCCAAAATAGAGTCGCCACTCATCTCTCAGTCAGTGTTGTTCTCTTCTTTGAAAAACTGACGAGAACAAAGCCTGGAAGTCCTTGTGATGTTCAGCATGTCCATGTTCTTCTCTGTTTTGTCATCACCATCGTTATAAATCGGCACCTTCCAAGTTAGTGATAGTTCGCATAGACGCTTCAAAACTGGAAGTTTACGTGTCACACAAAAGTTCCAAATGCAGCAGTAATGACTGGTGTAGCACCCTACCCCGGTGATTTAAAATAAATTACCTGAATTGAAGGTATCACTCTGGGCGGGCTCTGGGTTCTTATTTTTAATGTTTGATGGTGCCGTATTATCCTATGTATTACCTATGGCTAGATGCTTTAACTCACAAATAAGGTAAGTACACTCTGATGGTGCCTCCACTCAGTAGATTAATGAAACAACATGTGATAAATCCACTAAGAAATACAATGAACTTAAATTATTCGTTTATGCAACTTTACGTAACTTAACCCTGAACGCTGATTTCAATTACAAAATCACACACAGTACTCCTTTAAAATAAGAAACCACTGTATTAACATAAGGCAAATAAATTTCACATGAAATCAGAGTACTTTCAATCAATACACAGTACCACCCAATAAACCACAGTCAGTACCAAAAAATATTGTATGAGCTCTGCTAATAAAATAAAGTCCTGAAAATAAAAGTTGCAGGCCTGAATCGATGCTGGGGTACGGTGAGTAGGGCTGGGTATTGTGTAGAACCTCACGATTCGATTCGATTTCGATTCTTAAGGTTTCGATTCGATTCGATTTCAATTCGATTCGATATTGATTTAAATTCTTCAATATCGATTCAGTAAGAAGTAGAAATACACAAATAATTAAGAGTACCTGTCGGCAATTTTTAAATATTTATTTTCATGCCCATAACACATGTGGTATGTTACATCACATCTTTGGGAAATAAAACATTTGAAAATAAAACAGTAGCAGCACCATAAAAGCTCACTTGTGCATATGTAGTACAAAAGTAAAAAATATGACAGTTCTGTACCAAAATGAAAAAGTAAAGTGCATATAAACTTAAATAAAAATGTCTTTCCTCTTGGACATAGTGATATACCTCACAACATCTGAAAATAAAACATTAGCAGCACCAAATCGCTCACTTGTGCGTATATAGAACAAAAGAAAAAAAAAACCAAACAAACATGACAGTTCTGTATCAAAAGTAAAGTGCGTATGTAAACTGTTGTACATCTTGGAAATTGTGATATACCTCAACAACATTTTTTGAACAATAACATCTGAACAATGTCCCTTCATTTCTGGTCACATACTAAGTGTGCACATGTAGATTTTTGTTTAGGAAAAGCAGTTGGTCTACATGTTCAGGCTTCAATGCACTTCTCTGGGCCGTGACAATGTCACCAGCTGTTGAGAAGATCCTCTCAGCTGGAACACTGGTTCCAGGGATACAGAGGTATCGTTTAGCTTGGGATGACAACAGGGGAAATTCCCCCTCATGTTCCCTCCACCAGTGGAGTGGATTGGTGGAGAGTGGCAGTGGTTTTACCTCTTTGTACCTCATCACCTCATCTAATGCCTTGTCATCTGCAGTTCTGGACACTGCTACTTGGGTATATGTGTTCCCCAGGAGATCAGCCAGAACACAAGAGTCCCTCGCTTTCTTTGATGGGGGCACAGCCTCATCAACTGCCTCACTGTCTGCTGCATTTATTGGCTCACTCTGCTGAAAAAAAGAAAATGACTCACATTAGTAAAGAAGAGCTTTAAAATTTTATAATTATCAGTTAATTTTAAATGCATTGTGGGAGTGTATAATGGAGGCAAAATTGTTTTACTAAAATTTGCCAGTGAGTGTTTGAATAATTACAGAGTGAAACTGACTGCATTCCATAAGACAACACAAAACAAATATTCTGTATGCACACAGTCTGCATCTTCATTCATTATACAGTTGTACTTACAGAGTTTTTATCAGTTCCCAGTTCCCCCAGTGAGAGTGATGAGTTTGGTGAGGACATCCTCTTGCTCATCATCTGACAGAAAAGGCAGGGCCTTAAAGCGAGGGTCCAGAACTGAGGCTATGGACAGGTCATCTTTCAGGCCTGTGTACCTTGAAATAAATCAAATAAATTCACATTAGGATAAATCGTTTTGTCACATGATGATGAAATTCTTATAAAAATACTTTTTAGTCATATAGTAAAAACTGAATAAAACATGCCTTACAATGTCATGATGACTGACTTTGTAGAACAAATACCTTTTCTGGAGATCCTGATGCACAGCAGACTTTATCTCCTTCACCGTCACAGAGTCATTGGGGGCTGGTTGCATCTCCTCCAGAAGTCTTGCTCTTAGGGGGGCGATGACAGACAGCGCGTCGGGGTACCTTCTTGAGACATCACTAAGGTGGCTTTCTTCAGTGGCTTCAGGGCCTCTGCAACATTCTCTGCTGCCGTTATGTCTGCTTCAGTAAGGGTGCACAGATCTTTTTCTTGTTTTCGTACTTCAGGGGCAAGAAGTGCAGCAGAGATAGCTGGTTGCTGCTCCAAAAATCTCTCTAACATGTCTAATGCGCTGTTCCAACGCGTGGGTACATCAGTTATTAGCTTGTGCTGTGGGAGGTCCAGCAACTGCTGTTTCTTCTTGAGTGCATTACAGGCTAAGGTGCTCCGGTGTGAAAAAAAAATGGAGATGCGCCTCACTCTGCTGAGAAGCCGTGCGACAGTTGCGATTTTAAGAGCAGCCTGTGAAGCCAGATTGAGTACATGGGCAAAGCAGCCAACATGCAATGATGACTCCATGAGACTGACAGCAAGTAGCATGTTAGCAGCATTGTCTGTGACAATTGCTGGTACTTTATCTGTTAAACCCCACTCATGTATTGCCTCTGTCAACAAGTTCGCCAGACTGCTCCCTGTGTGGCTTCCGTGCAGGGCTCGGGTCTGCAGAACATGTGACACTAATTCCCATTCATTAGAAATGAAATGAGAGGTGATAGTTACATACGGGTCAGTCGCTCTAGAAGTCCAACCATCACACGTAAGAGCCACTCTCTCTGCCGACTTCAACGATGCCAAAACACCTGTCTTCACCTCTGTGTACAGTTTCGGGATGGCGACCTCTGTCATGTGTTTTCGTGTTGGTATAGCGTATCGTGGTTCAAGTGTGTGTACCATCTTCTTAAAACCTTCGTTTTCCACGACACTGTACGGTCGAAGGTCCTTGCAAATGAAGACAGCCACGGACTCTGTTATCTTCTGTGCGCGGACAGAGCTTGGCGGTAGTTTGCAGACAAAGGCGTTGTGGAGTTGCGTCTGTCTTGAATCCACAGGTTTAGCCGCGGGTTGTTGCAGAGCATCCGCATGGTGTCGGGTTAAGTGATTCCGTAAGTTCGTTGTGTTACTGTTGTACTTTAATTCTGCCTGGCACAACTTACACACCACCCTACTTTTGTCTGTTTCTTGTGTTCCGGATTTACACGAGAATCCAAAATTAGTCCAAACGTCGGATCTCAAAGATTTTCTTGCCTTCGTCGCCATATTTGCTGTTGTTTGGTCGCGTGCAGCCTCCGTCCTTAAAACGCGAATCACACGAAAATGTTGCGCACAGCGCCCCCACTGGCCAGGAAGTGAATCGATTCAGAAGGTTTGCTTAATCGATATTGAATTAGCGGGCGGATAATTACGATGCATCGATTTTTCGATATTTTTACCCACCCCTAACGGTGAGGTCTAAAACTGGTGACCGTTTCACTTTTCCAAGCAAACATAAAATAAACAAATGCACGTGCACTGGGTCTTATTTTTTAGTACTCACAGCTCCTCTTGGGTTAATGTGAGGGATGTGTGTGTAGAAGATGGCTGCATGGGGGGTTTACTGATGAAGATGGAGGGGGAATGGAGAGAAGGAATGAAGTCTGAAGACTCAGTTACTGCTACACCCGCAGCTCCCGCCGATAGCCGCGCTCTGTCGCTCAGAGGGGAAAAAAAAAAGTCCAAGGAGGGCTTCCTGGTCCGGTCCGCTCTGACAACATACATTTACATACTTTACTCACTGATAAATATCCATGCACTATGATAAACTCAGTCCGAATTCACACAATAGCTCGTACACACACAGGTAACATGAGTAACGTGAGGCTACTACAGCAAACACTGTGTAAATACTAGCTGCATGCTAGCTAGCTAATCGCTAATCACGTTTAGCATTCACTTTATAACCTTAGCAGTAATACTGTCCGTAATTACCACACTCAAATAAACATTTACCTTCTGTAAACCGTTATACTCTGGTATTCCACTGACAAACTCTGCATTTGTACAGGTAAACAAAATACTTCGGTTTTTCCAGCACTATAAGTGTAGATATTTTCCTCCGGTGCTCTCTCTGCCTCTCGTGTCTCTGCCGTGATCTAACCTGCTACCTCCAAGTCCCGCCCCATACTCTTCCAATTGGACGACAACTCAGACAAAAGAGCAGGTAACCAATAAACAACCTATACAGGGATGATTGACAAATAAACACCAATGCCATGCACATTTTTAACCAAACAAATTATATTAAAATCATCAAACATTTTAAGTACTCTCTTGACTTATGAATGGTTTTTAACAGTTTCTTCTTTTAAACTGAAATATTAATTTTTTAATTTAAATAACAGTTCCTCTCACATGAATTACCAAAAATGAACTTGTTTTTTCTAGAAAGAACTTTTTTTTTTTTTTTTTTACTTATTAACTTATTTACTTTAGACAGGGCTACACCCTCCCCCTTCTAAACCATTAGATGTCCTCATCTAATCTTGTGAGTCTTGAGAGGGGCTTTCCTGGCAGGGGTAGAACCTCTATCAGTTGAACTATCACCGGTTGGTGAATTCAGATTTAACTGAATGACCATTCCATGATGCACAATAGTTACCGGTTCGTCCATGGAATGTCCTGGTTGGTCATACGTCAAACGAATAACTGGTTTACGTTGTCGTTGTGAATGTCTAGTCATGTTATCTTTGTCTTCAGCATCCCTTTTACTAGAGGTGATGGGTTCTTGTTCTGTCTCTGATTCATTTCCTGTGTGTTCAGCTTCTGTATCATCAGATGACTTTTCATCAGGTAAGTCTGTATCACTTTCACCACTTCTTGTCACATCCATGTTTCTATCCGTGGATTTAGAGATCTGATTTGATTTCTGGTAAGTGGACAGGACACGTCTTTCCACTTCATCCATGTCAAAGGATTCATATCCTGGTATCTCATCAAACTCAGATTCAGAATCAGAAGGACAACTTGATGCAGGCTCGGGCAGGTGATGCCTCAGACTCCTCCTTGTGTTCCGTGACCTGGTGACAGACGGTTCTGGAGGTTTTGTTGCTTGAGCTGAGGGATCTGATATCCTTACCAGGTATCCGATTGGCAGGAGATGGTCTCTGTGAAGGGTTTTGACACTTCCGGATCCACACTCTGCTTTAACTTCATAGACAGGTAAGTTGGGTAATTGTCTGACAATGACATAAGGAGTGGATTTCCATCTGTCTTGAAGTTTATGCTTCCCGGTAAGACCAAGATTTCTCAACAGGACTCTGTCTCCTTCAGCCAATGGCTGACCTCGAACACGCCGATCGTACTGGGACTTGTTCCTCAAATGAGTTTTGTCTGCTGCCTCAGTGGCGAGTTTGTAGGCTTTCTTTAAGTCCTGTTTCAACTTGTTGACATACTGAAGATGGTCATGTTCCTGTTCTCCATCAGGACTGGTGTTAAAACAAAGGTCTACAGGCAATCGCGCCTCCCGGCCAAACATAAGAAAATACGGGGAGTACCCGGTGGCATCATTTTTAGTACAGTTATATGCGTGTACTAACTGACTAATGTGTTGACTCCACTTGTGTTTCTTTTCATTCTGCAGGGTGCCCAGCATCGACAACAGGGTGCGATTGAATCGCTCAGGTTGGGCATCACCCTGAGGATGGTAAGGAGAGGTGCGCGACTTTCTGATTCCTAGACTAGAGAGAAGCTGTTTTATGACTTTACTCTCGAAGTCTCTCCCCTGATCCGAATGAATCCGTGCTGGGAGGCCATAGTGAACAAAATACTTCTCCCATAGTACTTTAGCGACGGTCATGGACTTTTGATCCCTAGTAGGAAAGGCCTGTGCGTACCGTGTGAAATGGTCGGTAACGACTAACACGTTGGCTATGCCTTTGCTGTCAGGTTCTATCTGCAAGAAATCTATGCAAACAAGATCCAACGGGCCTGTACTAGTGATCTGATTCAGTGTGGCTGATCGCTGGGGAAAGGTCTTTCTGGAAATGCACCTTCCACATGTTTTGATGTATTGTTCAACTTGAGTAGGCATATGTGGCCAATAAAATCTATCTTTGATAAGCTCCAGTGTCTTTTCTACACCTAAATGCCCACATTCATCATGGAGAGATTTCAGGACTGTGGGTCGATACCTCTCAGGTAAGACTAGTTGTATTGTCTCTTTACCTGTGGCTGTTTGTCTGACTCTGCACAATAAAGCCTTCTCTAACTTGCAATTTAGGAGCTTCTCGACATATCAAAGCTACATCAGGGGGGTCATTTCTGGTATGAACTGGGACTGTGCCAGCTTCAATGGCTGCTTTTTACAGGACCAATGACAGGATCTGACTCCTGACCAACCTGCAGCTGTCTCGGACTAAGCTGGTCAATGGTGTTTTCACTAAGACTCACTGAGCAAGCGTACACCTCAGGAATAGCTTCGGGAGAGACACCAAGCTGGTCTACAAGCCTTGATGGTACACTTGAGCTTTCTGTGACATGGGCCCATTTACAGACAGCTTTGATGCCTAATGGTGGAATGATTGTCCAATTTTTTTGAGTTTCAGTGGCATACTGTCTGGACAAAAGATCCGCATCCACATTTTGACGTCCTGGTCTATACTGGATCGTAAAGTCATAAGTTGCTAAAGCTGCTAGCCAGCGATGTCCTGTAGCGTTCAAGCGGGCTGACGTGAGTACATAAGTGAGGGGGTTATTGTCAGTCCTCACCGTAAACCGTGCTCCGTATAAGTAGTCATGAAACTTGTCAACTACTGACCACTTTCAACGCTAAAAATTCTAGCTGGTGCGCAGGGTACCGCTGTTCTGACTGACTAAGTTTCCGGCTTGCGAAGGCCACAGGCCTAAGGCCTTCTGGGTGTTCCTGATTTAACACTGCACCTAGCCCACTTGTACTAGCATCAATGTGCAGAATATATGGCTTTGTAGGGTCGGCAAAAGCCAGTACAGGGGCATTTATGAGACAGTTTATGACCCGCTTAAAAGCGTCTTGGCACGACTGATCCCCTCTTTCTCCAAATGGTTCAGATGGATTTAGGTAGTTCTTTGTTGACTTTATGTTTTGTGCTTTCCTCCCTTTCTGAGCGGGGGGATACCCTTTGGTGAGTTCAGTAAGTGGACGAACGACATGGGAGTAGTTGGCAATGAATCTACGATAGTAGCCGCAGAAACCAAGGAATGACCTGAGACTTTTGAGGTCTGTTGGTTCTTTCCAGTGTTTCACTGCTTCAACCTTTTGTGGGTCAGTGGCGATTCCTGCTTCAGACACGATGTGTCCTACATACTTGACTTTGGGTTGACAGAATCTGCATTTGTCCAACGACACTTTGAGTCCAACTTCCTGCAGACGGTCAAGTACTTTTAGAAGGCGATGTTCGTGCTCTTCCAGAGTTTTTCCAAAGACAATAATATCGTCCAGATAGACTATGACCTGTAGGAGATGCATGTCACCAACTGCCTTCTCCATAAGTCGTTGAAAGGTGGCCGGTGCACCAGTTATACCTTGTGGCATCCTTTCAAATTGGTAGAAGCCTACTGGACAAATGAAGGCCGTTTTCTCTTTGTCTTGTTCACTCATAGCGATTTGGTAGTATCCACTACGGAGATCCAAGACAGAAAACCACTTGCTACCAGTTAAGCAGTCCAATGCATCGTCAACCCGGGGTGTAGTGTATTGGTCTGGTATCGTACGTCTATTGAGGGTGCGATAGTCGACACACAGTCTGATGGAACCATTTTTTTTACGCACCACCACTATGGGTGAGGCATAAGGGGACCGAGACTCTTTCACTATACCCGCAGCAAGCAGTTGCTGTATGTGGCGTCTTACATCATCTATGTCAGCTGGAGCTAACCTACGAGATCTCTCTCTGAAAGGGGTCGAGTCTCTCAGTCTGATTTGGTGCTCAACTCCAGAGGCCAAACCAACATCCCATTCATCGACAGAGAAAACATCTCGTCTTGCCGCAAGTTTCTGGCGGAGTTTTTCCTTCCATTTCTCTGGAACAGGTGAGTCTCCAAAGTCAAAACGCTCTGGATCAAGAGGATCAGAAAGTTGGTCTGCAGCACATGGTAAAACAGCAGTATCTACCTCATACATTTCTGCAAGGACTGTGCCAACCTGGATGGAGGTGGATTTCTGAGTCTCATTGTGTAGCAGTACTGTGAAGTGGTTACAGTCTATACTGTTGTCAGGGAGTACTCCTGGTACTATCATCACTCCAGCAGGAAGCTGTTGAGTAACTGGATTATCAATGAGAATGTTGTTATTACATGACTCTGCCTGTTTCTCTACCTTGCAGATTGCATACGCCTTCCCTCCAGGAGCTATGGAGAGTTGACCTGGACCTTGCCATTTCACTTGACCAACCGTTTCTTCCTTTGTTGTTCTCCAAGATAACTTGTCCTGGAGCTGTATCTGCTCATACACAGCCTGAATTTTCACGGAGTGTACTTTGTGTTGGCTGCCTGTTTCTTTTGCAATGTCCCACAGTCTGTGAAACAAAAAAGCATTTGTTCCTACTATGACAGGTGCTTGCTGTTCATGCTGGGGGTCTGGACATACGAGGGCAAGGACTGTGACAGGGCCTTTAACTCCTGACATTTCTTCTGGAAACTCCATCTCCGTCACAACATAGCCCCTGTAGGGGTATTCAGAATCAGCAAGACCCCAGATGGCTAGTCGGGAGAGTGGCTGTATGGGGACATGGGACAGATGTTTGTCATACCAGCTTCCAAAAATGATGGTTACATTTGACCCTGAGTCCATAAGAGCATTACAGGTAAGATCATTGACCTTAATGGTACAGATGGGCGATGGGCCAACGAGTCCTTCAGGTAGTTCAGAATCTATTTTAGAAACTTCCATTGTGTTCACCCGGGCAATGTCATTGTCTGTGCTTTTAGAGCTCTCTTTTGGTTCTGTAGGGCTTCCGCGGACTTGGCGTATGAGTTTTTTAATCACTTTTGAGGAGTTCTCTGGAGCAGTGCATTTTGTTGCTACGTGTCCATCCTCTCCGCACTTATAACAGAAAAACCCAGTAAACTCTTCTTTAGACTGAGGTTTGAAGGAAGCAGCTTTTGGGTTCAAGGACACTTTGTTTCTGTCATATTCTCGTTTTCCCTTTGAATAGGGAGTAGGCTGAACTGTCATGACTCTTATCTGTTGTTTAAGACTGTCTACTTCTGCCCTCAGTGCCTGTATTTCCTGGTTAGGCTGACTTTTAGTGTTACTTTCCTCCTTGGACCTTTTTGTGTAACCCTCACTGACTGACTGAGACAGTGTGTTTCTTTGCTCCTTAAGTCTAGCTTTTAACTCAGCAATATCTGCTCTGAGTTGAGTGTCATGATGCACTTCTAACTCTGTTGTTTTCTCTGCTTGTGTTGCATGTACATGTTGACGGGTTGCTGGCTTCCTGAGACCACGCCTAGCAGCTTCAAGGTCTTCTGCCTCTCTAATATCTCTCAACAGGTCCAAAAATGTTGGTGGGTTATCTCTCTTATCTCTCAGGTTAAGCTGAATTAACAAGAGATCAGACTCAACTGCACCTTTAATGAGCTGATCAAGTCTAGCTCGGTTACCTGCATTACCTGGGAGACCACCTCTGCGAATGACTTTACTGAGTGACTTTTCTAGTCTGCGTAGGAACTCAGATAATCGCTCATTTGGTTTTTGATAAAGGGACTTAAAGGAAAGGTAAAGATCTTCTCCTGACTCAGTACTTCCAAAGGTGTTATCTATTGCCTGTATGTACTCCATACAGCTAGCATCAGGATTTGACCACCGAACAGCTTGGATGATCTCTAGGGCTGGTCCTTTAAGACTTTCAACGACCCGTCGTTTTTTCTCTTTTTCCGAGCACTCATACTCTTCAGCCATGAACCTTGCCTGATCCAGCCAACTGTCCAGGTTTTCCTCGCCGACTGGGGTGGGGGTGACACCTGAAAAAGTTCTCAGACGGCGATAGTTGTTGCTCTCACTGGACTTAGGGTTTTGCCTCAATACTTCACCAACAGCACGAATTATGGATTCAGGGTTGCTGATCCATTCACTACCACTAGGGTTTACTGTGGGTATGTCTTCCATTGTTTTTCCTTCAGCCTGGAGAAACTGAGCTAATTTCTCAGAGAAGTTGTCTGTGTCGTCTGGTTGATGTTGAGCTACTACTATGGTCCAACTAACCCTGTGGGTGAGTCTAGTTCTGGAGGGACCTTAGTCGGATCTATTTCTCCCCGACACTCACATAACACAGTCACAGTTTGGGTCTTAGCGTCAAACATTTTTCCTCTCACTCTGACTTTGCCCAGTATTTTGATAGTTTGCATTGCATCCTCAATGATTGAAATGTCCTCGTTTTCTGAGACTCCATACAACATAAGAGCTTGTTTAACAGATATTCCCTCTCCTGGGTCATTCCATGTCAAATCAACCAAGAATTTCCCTTGACCTCTCAGATTTTTTTCAAATTTTGGGGAATAATTGAGACCCGTGAATAATGGCCAGAACTGGAAAAAAATTTGCGCTAAGCCTCTTAATTAGTGAGATACACGCTAATGAACTTTTCGCCAATTAACGATACCACACGAATTAAAACATCCATATCTCTGGAAGTATAGCACCTAGAGAGCTGGTTCTGGTGTCATTTTGAAGCCTTTTTCAAGCCCTTTATCCCTGTCTAACAGGTTTTGTTCTCAAATCATTGAGAAAAAAACTCACATTTTATATACTTTAAAGATGAGCCAAAAAAAATTATATTTTTTAATTTTCCTCTAATTCATGTCAGAGGTACCTCATGATGTAAGCAAACTTCCCAGTAAATTTGGTGATGGGCACTCCAACAGTTCCTGATCAACAAGCACTTATAGGTGGCATGTCCTTCGGAGAATAAGTGAAATGTGGCAACACTGTGTTCTGAAGAATTAGTGCATTTCTTCTGTAGCTTTCCTATCTCTGCATAATGATTTTATGTTGTTTCAAGTACAAACCTTGGTCAGATTCACCACTCTTTGATGAAATAATATTATACACCTTACCTGATACAAACTCTGCTCAAATTTATTCTCTGCTACCACAGTTCCTAATCTTTGATTCTTCCTGTTGCTGTTGTTGCTTGAACAGTTGTTAGCACATCATGGTAGTCAATGATGAGAGAGTCTGGTGGGTCTGGAAATATGTATGATGGGGATGGTCCATGTGGGTGGAGGAAGGTAACTTCAAGTTCATTCCTCTCTGGGTTATAATCCTTGACACATGCCACCCACCATTGGCTGTTGTAAGCCACTGTCACATAACCACTCAAGGCTGAACCACTGTGGTCACTCGTCTCACTCTCAGCCATCAGACTTCTAAGGCCTACACGTTCCTGTCTTTCCAATGGCGAGGATGAAAAAATCGAACAGTGACCACTTCCTTAGAGACTGGAATGAAGGAATGCAACTTTTGTGTGCCTGGAATTGTGCGTGCTTCTTCAAATCTGTCTTTCAGTAGGTCAGCTTCTTGTTCGTACTGTTCTGTTGTTGTGAACTGGCAATTCACATTCTTTATCTCTGAATCTGTGAATTCAAAAAGTTGACGAGGAGTGATTATCTGTTGATCATATGGACGTTGTAAACTGGCCCTGGCTGCTAAACGTTTTATTGTACCGCCAATGCCATCAGATGGCCCTTTCCCGTGTGATGTGGCGAAAAAGTGCCATTCAGCTGGGACCCCAAAGTCACTGGATATTGCTGGGAAAAGACTGCAGCACCTATTCCCACGGGAACTCTCACCAAGTTGCATCTCCAAATTCTCGTGGGAATTCTAGGGTGTGAATTTAGCGCCCTATTAAAATCTATGGTCAATCTCTGGGCAAGATGCAAAGGACCCTGAGGGGATTCTATATAAGGTCTAGAAGAAAATATGCAGTCTGATATCACTGTAAAAAATGTATTTTCTGTAGTGCCTATGTGCGAATGGCGCATTTTCGAAAGGACATGCCACCTATAATTGCTTGTTGATCAGGAACTGTTGGAGTGCCCATCACCAAATTTGCTGGGAAGTTTGTTTACATCATGAGGTACCTCTGACATGAATTAGAGGAAAATTAAAAAATATAATTTTTTTTGGCTCATCTTTAAAGTTTATAAAATGTGACAGTTTTTTTCTCAATAATTTGAGAACAAAACCTGTTAGACAGGGATAAAGGGCTTGAAAAAGGCTTCAAAATGACACCAGAACCAGCTCTCTAGGTGCTATACTTCCAGAGATATGGATGTTTTAATTCGTGTGGTATCGTTAATTGGCGAAAAGTTCATTAGCGTGTATCTCACTAATTAAGAGGCTTAGAGCAAAATTTGTTTCAGTTCTGACCATTATTCACAGGTCTCAATTATTCCCCAAAATTTGAAAAAAATCTGAGAGGTCAAGGGAAATTCTTGGTTGATTTGACATGGAATGACCCTCCTCTACACCAGTTACTTAACTCAAGTTGTGCGGATTGACTCATGTTTGTAGCTATTTAGGTTTACTGCTCTGTGCACTACTTGAAAAAACTTCACAAAATAAAACAGTTCAGGGATTTCTTTTCTTGTTTTTCTTACCTTTGTTAGTAATCAATTTTGGGAAAAATAAAAATTACAAAAATCCCAGCGGTGCCTCCATTTATGTAGCACCCTACCCCGGTGATTTAAAATAAATTACCTGAATTGAAGGTATCACTCTGGGCGGGCTCTGGGTTCTTATTTTTAATGTTTGATGGTGCCGTATTATCCTATGTATTACCTATGGCTAGATGTGCTTTAACTCACAAATAAGGTAAGTACACTCTGATGGTGCCTCCACTCAGTAGATTAATGAAACAACATGTGATAAATCCACTAAGAAATACAATGAACTTAAATTATTCGTTTATGCAACTTTACGTAACTTAACCCTGAACGCTGATTTCAATTACAAAATCACACACAGTACTCCTTTAAAATAAGAAACCACTGTATTAACATAAGGCAAATAAATTTCACATGAAATCAGAGTACTTTCAATCAATACACAGTACCACCCAATAAACCACAGTCAGTACCAAAAAATATTGTATGAGCTCTGCTAATAAAATAAAGTCCTGAAAATAAAAGTTGCAGGCCTGAATCGATGCTGGGGTACGGTGAGGTCTAAAACTGGTGACCGTTTCACTTTTCCAAGCAAACATAAAATAAACAAATGCACGTGCACTGGGTCTTATTTTTTAGTACTCACAGCTCCTCTTGGGTTAATGTGAGGGATGTGTGTGTAGAAGATGGCTGCATGGGGGGTTTACTGATGAAGATGGAGGGGGAATGGAGAGAAGGAATGAAGTCTGAAGACTCAGTTACTGCTACACCCGCAGCTCCCGCCGATAGCCGCGCTCTGTCGCTCAGAGGGGAAAAAAAAAGTCCAAGGAGGGCTTCCTGGTCCGGTCCGCTCTGACAACATACATTTACATACTTTACTCACTGATAAATATCCATGCACTATGATAAACTCAGTCCGAATTCACACAATAGCTCGTACACACACAGGTAACATGAGTAACGTGAGGCTACTACAGCAAACACTGTGTAAATACTAGCTGCATGCTAGCTAATCGCTAATCACGTTTAGCATTCACTTTATAACCTTAGCAGTAATACTGTCCGTAATTACCACACTCAAATAAACATTTACCTTCTGTAAACCGTTATACTCTGGTATTCCACTGACAAACTCTGCATTTGTACAGGTAAACAAAATACTTCGGTTTTTCCAGCACTATAAGTGTAGATATTTTCCTCCGGTGCTCTCTCTGCCTCTCGTGTCTCTGCCGTGATCTAACCTGCTACCTCCAAGTCCCGCCCCATACTCTTCCAATTGGACGACAACTCAGACAAAAGAGCAGGTAACCAATAAACAACCTATACAGGGATGATTGACAAATAAACACCAATGCCATGCACATTTTTAACCAAACAAATTTTATTAAAATCATCAAACATTTTAAGTACTCTCTTGACTTATGAATGGTTTTTAACAGTTTCTTCTTTTAAACTGAAATATTAATTTTTTAATTTAAATAACAGTTCCTCTCACATGAATTACCAAAAATGAACTTGTTTTTTCTAGAAAGAACTTTTTTTTTTTTTTTTTTACTTATTAACTTATTTACTTTAGACAGGGCTACACTGGTTTTGACCAGTGCTGCCACCCAGTGGATGACATTTTTATGTTACTCAGGCTTCCCCTATTGCAGTGCTTCTCAAGTATTTTCTCCTGCGCTCCCCCTTTGTAAGAAGAAAACATTTCAAACCCCCCACACACACACACATTGGCGCCCAATGTGTTAAATAACAGCTAAGAGACACAGGGCAGCAGAGAGTAGGACTAACTTTCGTTCATTCAACATTTGATTCGTGAGTGGTGGCACTGAAGCCCTAGCAATAATCGTATCTCCTGTTGGGAAGACATTTTCATTCTTTTGCCCAGGCAACAATTTAAAATTGTTATTACAAAGTTACTACATTATAGTCAAAGTTCAAAAGAAAAAAAAAATCAAGCAAATCAGAGATGGTCAAGCGATAATTTTTTTTTCTAATCTGCTGATTTGAGGTGGAATGACCCAAAATAGAGTCGCCAATTTAAAATTGTTGCCTGGGCTCTCTTTTTCCCTTCAACTCACTTCATACCACCGCGGATACTTCTGAAACATAACAAAAGAAGGAACCTCAGATCCATGGTGGCCGAAACCAAATCTTATCGCGGGAGGGGGGCGGGCGCAGATCAATGTTACTTTTTGTTCTTTTTTACTGCCATTGATAAAATCTACCACATTGTCATGTTTATAATACTTAACATTCATTTAAAAATAATTATGATATGATATGGGGGGGGGGGGGGGGGGGGGGCTGGTTTAAATTATTGGGTGGGTTGCAACCCACCCATCCCCCCCATAAATTACACCTATGATCCCACCGTAGTCACATTGAAGCCAAGAGCTACATCAGCATCGTCATATTTCCTCGTCTTAACTTTCTGGAGAATTTTGTTTGTCTCACTATCTCCGTCTCTCTCCGCCTTTCTCTTCATCCCTGTTAAATATTTTTTTGTGATGTCTCTTGAGGGTTTGTTCACGTCTTATCTCCTGCTCTGTGCTGTGTGTGCGCGTGTCCGTGCAAAAAAAACGGACACAACACTGCTAATACTCCCTGCGCACACTGTGATAATGAGAGCGCCACTGCCCCCTACTGGAGTACCCTGGGGTCACACACGCTCCCCCTGGCATTGCACCGCGCCCCCCTAAGGGGTCGTGCCCCACTATTTGAGAAGGACTGCCCTATTGTTAGTCAGTAGGAGTATGGGTATGGTTGACTTTCTCTCTTTTAGTCACAGCAAAAAACAGAAAAAAAAGTTTGGAAATGTAGATATATCTTCAACAACTTTGTCATCAACGTACTGGTCAAATATCCTTTGGAAATCCATGTCCCCTACACAGGACAAGAATAAACTACCAGGTCTTTCTCCTGTTGCTCTGAACAGGACAAAACGGGGACAGAGAATGGATGTACGTACCTGACGGTGCTGCACCACCAACCTACTGATGAATTAGTTTTCCATGAAGTATAAACAAATCCTCATGAGATTTGTATCTTTGCTTAACACTTATGTTCTACTTGTCATTATTTTTTCATGATCAATTTGCAAGTGAACTTTAACGTTGTCGTCCAGCTCTGTTTTGTGAGAATTTGTCACACATTTCCCAAAACTCCTTTTATAGCAGTCAGTAAATTCCTGGAAAATAGTCTAATTAAAATGAACAAGAGAAAACAAGAATGTAAGTTGTAAAGCTTCAGATGAGTAGTTATCCTTTAACCTTTTAACCTAGACCCTGACCCCCCCGAAAACCACCCTGGATAAAAAAAAAAAAAGGTTCTTCAATGGGAACCAAAGAGTATAATAACACAGAATATGGGCCTCCTGTAACAGTCCCAATTGGGATTTTACCTTCAGGCAGCCCCGCATTAGTAATTAGATCTTGGTAGGGTAATACAAGCTCTCTCAAGCACCTACACGTGCCTCTCTGGGCTTCTTCTACATGTGTCTATGCAGCTGCTGTGCCTTCCTTACAGATGAATTCCCACCTTCTCCTACAGTTGACCGTTCGTTGACCTTGCTACGAAGGGATGCAACTGAAAACAAACCTTCCCCACAGGAATCGCCCATTTTATCCATCTCTCTATCCTCAGTATTTGTCTCAGTCTGCCTGTCATGTGAAACTGGCTGTCCAATAGGCCGAATCGTCATCACTTAATCCATTTTCTCAACTGTGAAACAAAAAGAGACAATGGGCTGATTCCCTGTTGTGTAAGGTTTGTCACCTCTTGCTCTGCCATTCCCACCCTCTTCTCTCTGTGTGTCTCTCCTCACCTCCCAGGTCTCGCAGCGCCCCCAGCAGGCATCGGTGGTGATGTGCAGACCCCCGCAGCCAGGTTTCTTGGCCAGGAACGTAAACTCCCGAACCGCACATCCAAACGCCGCAAGTTGACAGCTGACACCTGGTTGAAGGAGTCTGACTGAAGAGAGATCCAGAGCAGAAACCAGCTCAGTGCCAGACCATGGCTCCTATGGGGTGAGAAGTTAATTTTCATGAGTTCTGTGCTAACAAAGTCAAAGTCAAAGTCAAAGTGAGCTTTATTGTCAGTCGGACCATGTAACAGTAATTACACAGAGGACAATATATAAAGAGGAAAGGGGGCAGTTTATGTCTAGCCTCAAATCAGAAAAAGCTGGGAATAAAGAAATTCCCTGACAGAGACAGGTCAGGACTACAGGGAGACCAGTCCAATGTCAGTAAACGTTTCTTCCTCAGCCACGCCTCTATGATGTATTGAAAGTTACATGAATGAAAGTCCACTATTCAGCATCATTGCTGTCATCACAGTAGTGTAAATGGGATTTGCCAAAGGCACTGAGACAGCCTCATGCTATCACCAAACCATCTTTTGAGATTTTTTGCTGATATCAGTGTTCTTCAGTCCAGGTGCTCCAGATCCACTGTCCTGCACGTTTGAGATGTTTTCCTGCTCTAACATACCAGCTCAAATGAATGGGCCTTTGACAGATTTTGGCAGTCTTTGGTGACTGATGGTGGTTCATTCATTTCATTTCATTTCATTCAGTCGGGTGAGCTGGAGGAGAGCATCATTGACAACATGCGGGGGAGTTGGTCATGAGGCCCTTGACTGAAGAACCCCAGTCTAGATTGTCGTTTTTGTCTTGTCCGGAGCACAAACGGGTCATCTCTTTCAAAAAAAGATCAGGAATGCTGATTTCTTGGACCACAATTCATATTCCCACCCTGTAATAGTCCATACTAGATATCTAAAAGATGATGCCATCTTTGAGTATTTGTTTCTGGGATGTAGTCACCTGTAGCCTCCATGGATGATCTGTAGTAGAAGTCAGATTCCACCTGTGGTGATTTATTCTGAAAACCAACATGATTCTCAATACTGTTCTTGTGTCTGACTTCAGCTCAATCTGCTGTGTGTAAACTGACACGGTTCAGCCGCAGTAAGTGCCAAAATAGATTTGGCACATACCTTCAGCTGAGCAGAGCGGACCAGCCGCTTCTAGGAAGCTTCTGGCACTTTTGGTGGGTCCACTGTCATTGACTAGAGTGGAGCTGGTTGTGGCGCAGCCAGAAAGTGGCTTTGCCACACCTGGTGGGACTCATGGGTGGGTTGCTCCAAGCCTGGAGAGCATTTTACGTCTGTTCTAAGCCCTGTTGTCCAACCGGCACAGCAGAGGAAAGAACATCTCTTTCCCATACCTTTCTGTAAAAAAACAAACAAAAAAAATGCTTGCAGCAAAACGTGATACAATTTGGAAGTGTATAAGATTAAAGAAAAATGCAGCCAATGCTACATATATTTTCTCATCAAAACAGACCATTGATCGAGTTAAGTCTGTTTTTGAAGTAAATATTTTTCAAACTTCAGATGGATAAAACACAGACCTGATCTGGGATTGGTCTTCAACAAAGACCTTACTGAGACTGACAATGTAACTTCTGAGGATCACTGTCCCTATTGTAACATTTGATCTGATTCAGAAACATGAAAGCACATGTCAGTCAGTGTAAAGTGTTGGTTTCCTTTGCTAGATAACCATTTACAAACTGGCATTTTGTAAATACATTTATACTGAATGTAACTGAACTGCAAATAAATTGAAATAACTCAGTTTAATTTGTTTAAAGTGGAATGAATGTGAATATAATGGGAAAGGACGAATGAACAAGTCCATGATTTGGAAGAAATCCTGGATTCTGGATCACTTTCAAATTTTCGATTATTGTTGCGCTTGGCGGAGGTCTGCGCTCTCCGAGTGTTTTTCTAGTTTTATATATAACAAAGACAATAAGATGCCTTCGTAACATTTATATCTTAATTAACTACGAAAATACTTGCATTCATGGCTCTCTTTTTTTCAGCGCCAGCCTTTTCGAAGATGTTTTTGGCAAAAATACGCAATGCCTTCTGGGTAGCCTTTACTCCCAAGGGTGGAGAATCTCAATATTGAGGGCGATACAGCCCTCAAACTTGTCCCTCAACTTGACTTTCTAAGAATCGGGACAGCACTTGCACTTCTCGTGAGCGTGTATCTTTGAGATTGAGGGTTAAGGGAGGTTAATTGGAATTCACCCTTAATCATTCACAAAACACCTTTACTCCCAAGTTGAGCCAGTTTTCAGTCAAATGCTCAAATTGAGCAAAGGTGCTGGGAAAAAGTCAGTTTGTTTTCATGATATATTCTTAAAATAAACAAATGACTGAATTAGGGTGAATTCCAATTCCTCTGTTAACCCTCAATCTCAAAAATGCACGCTCCTGTGAAGTGCAAGTGCTGTCCCGATTCTTAGAAAGTCAAGTTGAGGGACAAGTTTGAGGGCTGTATCACCCTCAATATTGAGATTCTCCGGCACCACCCTTGGGAGTAAGGGCTACCCAGAAGGCACTGCGTATTTTCGCCAAAACGTCTTCGAAAAGGATGGCGCAGGAAAAAGCGAGCTTCAAATATAGGTATCTTTATAGTTAATAAAGATATAAATGTTACAAAACTATCTTATTGTCTTTGTTATGTATATATTTATATTATCTTATTCTTCTTCTTTGTTGTCGTCGTTTTCTTGACAGACTGGACGTAGCTTTGGCATAAGGCCGCCCCCACAGTCTGAAGACGTAACTGCACTCAAGGGGTGTCCCATTTCTACGTCACAAGATAGCCCTTACACTTACTTTCGAGGGTCAAAGACTGAGGGTTAAGGGCGAGGGTTGAAATGTAGGGGTTAAGAGAGGAAATGGAATTGGCCCATAGTCAGGTTCAGTGTCAATAGTCTACTTTTTCAGTGCTCTACATTCAGAATAATCTGAATTTACTGATCAAAAAAATCCAGCAAAACAGTGATTAAGTCAAACAACAAACCTGAACAGTAATTCTGAGACATTTTTTCTTCATAATTGTGATTCACTAATCCATTTCACTCCATGCGACAAAGTTGTTGGAGTTAATATCCACCCCAACACTCCACAGTTAACTCTTCCTTCAGGGCTTTACGAAATAAATACCGCTCCATAGAAATAAATAACTTCCTCAATCTGCGCTGTAATCACTGAACGTCAAAAGCACTTTTCTGATCTGGTATATTTACTCACCATTGTGTCTTTTTCCTCTGAAGGGTCATCTCAGCTGTGAGTCACAGTATCTGTTTGGGATCAAAAATAACAGTACAATCAAATAATTTTCAGTTTAAGGAGGGGAGATCTCTGTCTATGTCCTCTGAATTTTCTTCTTTTGCTGTTTTGTCAGCCAGCATGAACCACAGTGCTTGTCACTGTGCGTTCCTCATACCTGAACTATCTGCTAATGGATCTGACAGTGCAAGTCGGGGCTTTTTATCATCCGGTGTCGTGCCAATCAAGCGCTGAAGTGCTCACCTCGCTCCCCTTCCTCTCCTGACTCACTAAACCCCCTGAAGGCCCTTCGACCTGTCAATGCCCATCTATTTTAGACACCAGCTTGTTGCCACTCCATTACCTTGATTAAAGAAAGAGTTTGCCCTTTTGTTAATGTTCATTCACTTGGAAGAGGGGAACAACATACTCAAACACAGTTCTTACCTGCGTCAACTCTCACTCATCGAAGCTCAATTAGCTGGCTCCAGAAACAGAGCTCACTCCTGTTCACACATGCCACCTGCAGTGATTTTACCCTCAAGCTCCTGCACTTTGTCTCCTCTGACTTGATGTTGGCTTTTATCCTTTTGTTTCAAATGACATTTGTGACATGCAATCCAATAAAGAACGTAAGGTGGTTGTTACTCAGGCTGTGTCTACAGGCTTTATCATGTAGCTCACTTACAGTATTTAAATCAGAAATAATCACTTGTTACCCCACACAAAGGATAAAGTAGAGATCTACAGGAACTAGAAGGCTGGACTGATGGGTAAGTAGCGCTTAATAATGAAATCACAGTTGTCAGGGGCCCTGTGGGCTGTGTGTGCAGCTGTGCCAGAGCAGCAGAGGTACTTTCAAGTAGTTCAGGAAATAAATCTTTAAAGTAAAGTTGGAAGAAGCAATTAAACTAAGATTAGAAAGAGAAAAAAAAACAGGAAGATGAGTCAGGGACGGGCTCACAGTCCTGTCAGGAAGTCTGTCTTCCTTGTTCGAACAAAAAATTGCATTAATTTGACGCTGTGGAGTAACTGGATGCATGTAATTGGATAATTCTGGTGATTACAACGAGGGTGCTTGTAATCCATTACAACCAGGGTAAGCCTGGATTTCCACAATCCGGCTTTTGTGTAATGATACTCAACTTGTTAATGAAATATTCTATGTTCTTTATTCATTTCGGATTTTTTTTCCTCTTAATCCATCTTTACAAAGAAAACTATGCTATAGTTGGGAACCAAGTCAAATTTTGTGACTTGTACTAACATACGGACAATAACTGGAGGTATTCACAACATTTTCTAGACAGAAAAAAAGTACGTGGACCCCTAGGGATTAACTGCTTCTCGGCATTCATTTGCCAAAAGCTGTGATTCGATGTTAATTTAAGTCACAATGACAGACAATCACAATGTGCTGAAGCTGATAACACAAACAATTACAGTTTATTGTTTTTTTTATTGAATACAGCCACGATGCATTCACAGGACTGAAGGAAAAAAAAGCTCCAAGCACATGTTAACCCCTGGAATCATGAACTGCTTTGGCATCCTTTCAAGCACTTTGATAAGTCTGGATCAAAGCTGAAGTTCAGGAGGACTTTTTGACCATTCCTCTTCAGAGAACTGCCTCAGCTCTGACACGTCTGTGTAATGCCCAGCGTGAACGGGTTTCTTGAAGTCGTGCCACAGCACTTTTATGGGGTAAGGTGTGGGTTCTAACTGGACCACTATAAAAGGACGATTTTCTTCTTCTACATCCATTTTGCAGTGGCAGCTGCATCATCCAACTTCTGCTATGCTTCAGCTGATTCTGTGCTGATGGACAGCCAACTTTAGATCATCCTAACAGATACTTTGGGGAACTCATTTTCCCCTTGATGATGGCAGGTGGTCCAGGATCTGAGCTCCCTCTGTCAGGCTTCACTGTTGGGACAACGTTCTGATTTTGGTAATACCAAGCACACACTAGACAACTTTTTTAAAACTTTAAAGACTAAAGTATGACACGCTCTCACATCTAAGGACTGTACCCTATAGCTTATCCTAAGATTTGCAAAATTATGAATCTTGCTGGGTCCCTATTTCCACAACTACAAGCAGATTTCTTTGTGAATGAGGACAAGAATGATCAGAACCTTTGATCAGACCAGTAGTAATGCTTTAAAAAGAAAGCCAACAAATTATGCACAACAAAAAAAAGTAATTTGTCATTTAAAAAAAGATGCCTCAGGGATGAAAGTAACAAAAAATGATTTAAAAACAGAAGTGAAAGCATCTATCGCTCATAGGAGACCGTAACAGAGGTGAAGCAGCAGTTGAAGACGTGCAGTTTTTTTTGTTTTTTTTTATCGATATGGTTTAAGTGTCTCTGTAGATGGCTGAAGTTAAGAATTCAGGTTTGCTGCAGAGACGTGGGGCCCAATCTTCCGCCAAACCTCCTAAAGCCGCTATTAAGGGATAGCGGTACCTAAACCTAAAAGGGATAGCGATACCTAAACCCGTGATCGCAAGACACTGAGTTTGTGGAAAGCGCAAAAGACACGCCCATTGCCACACCTACAATGTGAATAAGGGAGTTGGCAAAGCGGATAGTGGCTACCCACACTAGCTGCTACCCACGGGTAGCGGCTAGCAGGAGGTGTACAATTGGGGCCGTGGTCTCCTCCTTTTTCAGATAAAAAAAATTACATCATGTGATGATATAAAAAGAGCATGAATGTTGTAATAAGGAAATGAAATAGGGTGTGATTATCAAAACAACAGTTTCAAATGTCAGGAATTCATGAATTCAGCTGATAATTTAACACTCTTTGTTTCAGTTCACATACCGGATGTTTTCATGACTTCAGTTTTTCATTTGTCACCTTTGTGTATCGCTTTTTCCCTTAAGACTTCTCTCTTGAAATGAGACATTGTGAGGTAAAATTCACATAAGCAATCCTTAAATGTGAGTGTCTTTTGTTACTCAAATTACCTCTAAACCACACCAGAGGGGTATACTACGAAGCGAGATTAGAGGGTTAGCGAGGTATGTTGAGTCTAAAGCCAGGATTTCCGGTACCACGAAGGTGGCTCTCTTTTAACCTGGCTAGATCACCATGGTAACTTACTCTTCAAACTTATCCTGGTCCGGAGCAGGTTATGTGCAGAGTTTAGGCTCAAATCGGCTCTAAAAAGCGCCGCCCTTTCACTTTCACCCAATCCCGTTGACTTTAGCGCCAGGATTGTGCAATGGAGGGAGAGTATTCAGAGACCGGACTGATCCGCTGGCTTCCCATGACCATATTCTCTATGAACGCTAGAGATTTCCAGATGAGGGAATACGTTACATTTGTAATCTGCTAGAGCCATATATTGGCAGCGCCACCAAACGCAGCCGTGCGCTCACAGTAGCGCAAACGGTGTGCGTTTCTTTGCGTTTCTTTGCCGCGGGAACCTACATGTATTCAGTTGGTGATGCAGAAAATCTGAGCCAGAATACTGGAATAAAGGTTGTACTTGCTCTTACTGAACTGCTGAATATGTTTGTAGTATTCCCTGGCCATCTGCCCACGCTTCAAATAAAAGAAGCGTTTTACTAAATCGCAGGTAACATAAATTAATAGTCCATTATATTGATAATCAGTGTGACGTGGAATTTCATGTGAAATGTTGTAATATAATTCATAGATTCCCCAGGGTGATAGGGTACCTATTAAAGTGGCCGGTGAACGTATATTGGTATCACAGATAATATTAAATCTTAAATTAATTTCACATAGATTTAGCAAAAAACTAAAGTGATTTTTATTTATCATCCATAATGGGACAGTCAGACCTACATAATGTTTAAATCTGCTGCATTAAGTTTAAAGTTTAAGCGCTCTAAAAGAGGGAGGGAGATTAATTAAGGTGTATTAAGTGGTGAAATAAATATAATTTACTGTGGCAAGAGACACTACAGAGGACCCGGGCGGAGTTTGATCCCCAGACTCCGGGGTGAAAGTCACGCATAATTGCCAGTCAGCCAAGGCATATCCCCTGAGTCATGTAGCCAGGACACGTGATCAATCGGAGGTCAGTGACAGGATCTCACACTGTCACATTACGAATTTACACGATCTGCAATTTTTTGCCAGCACTCCTCTCTGGCTTTATTCGCACCAACTGTATTGCTTTTGGCTGTAAGGATTTCTTTGAAATCCTCATAGCCCTGCATTGTTAAAACCTGTTCCTCCTGACTGAAATATACGGACCGCCATCTATCCATTTTATCCGGAAGAGGCGTCAAATGACGCATCAAACGCCCCCTTTCATGTGAACGCGCACAGAGCAGAAAGCAGAAAGCCGCGGTTAACAAAGATAGTTGATAACCACCGTCGTGGTACCGGTTATCTCTGATCGCGAGTTTCAGGTTTGTTAAGCCAGCTCACCCAAAGAAAGCCTGGCTGTGTTGAACTTGCTTCGTAGTATACCCCTCAGGTGACCAAACTCCAGACTTTAATTAGCTTCAGTTGAAATAACTAGTTGATAGTTTTCCTTTTCAGCAGTACTGGGAATGTTGATCTGGGGTGGAGAATAAAGACATAAGGAATTAAGAGTTTTTTAAAGTTTTTATTTTAACTTAAATGATGATCATATGGTATTTTATGGCAAATTAATAAAAAATCTGGTTAATTCCAAGGGGTTCACATACTTTTTTCTTGCTAATGTAAGAAAAACATTCTTGTCTTTTGAAAAAAAAACTTTAAAAAATAAATAAATAAAAGATCAATTTATTATTCCAGCATTTTTAATTGCATTTAATTTTTATTGAGCTTTTATAATCATTTTAAGATTCTTGGTGGGGGAACCCTCAGCTGGTTGAAGTAAAAAAAAAAAAAAAAATGAAAAAAGAGTGAGTGACAGTTTCACAGATCTGTTGACATTGTCAAGAGACAAGCGACTTCATCGGTAAAGTTTATCTATTTTTTAAGTTTTTAATCAAATAATTTCTGTAAGGTTTTGCTAAGTGCTTGTCAACATGTAATATTTTTTTTTTTTAAAATCTCTTCATCCACTAGTCAGTTTTAATACACTGAAAGGCCTTAAACGTTTTTTTAAGCAAGGCTGTGAAGGAAAACCTCGACACAGAGGGGTATACTACGAAGCAAGTTCAACACAGCCAGGCTTTCTTTGGGTGAGCTGGCTTAACAAACCTGAAACTCGCGATCAGAGATAACTGGTACCACGACGGTGGTTATCAACTATCTTTGTTAACCGCGGCTTTCTGCTTTCTGCTCTGTGCGCGTTCACACGAAAGGGGGCGTTTGACGCGTCATTTGACGCCTCTTCCGGATAAAATGGATAGATGGCGGTCCGTATATTTCAGTCAGGAGGAACAGGTTTTAATAATGCAGGGCTATGAGGATTTCAAAGAAATCTTTACGGCCAAAAGCAATACTGTTGGTGCCAGAGAGGAGTGCTGGCAAAAAATTGCAGATCGTGTAAATTCGTAATGTGACAGTGTGAGGTCCTGTCACTGACCTCCGATTGATCACGTGTCCTGGCTACGTGGTTCAGGGAATATGCCTTTGGCTGACTGGCAATTATGCGTGACTTTCACCCGGGAATCTGGGGATCAAACCCGCCCGGTCCCTCCGTAGTGTCTCTTGCCACAGTAAATTATATTTATTTCACCACTTAATACACCTTAATTAATCTCCCTCCCTCTTTTAGAGCGCTTAAACTTTAAACTTAATGCAGCAGATTTAAACATTATGTAGGTCTGACTGTCCCATTATGGATGATAAATAAAATTCACTTTAGTTTTTTGCTAAATCTATGTGAAATTAATTTAAGATTTAATATTATCTGTGATACCAATATACGTTCACCGGCCACTTTAATAGGTACCCTATCACCCTGGGGAATCTATGAATTATATTACAACATTTCACATGAAATTCCACGTCACACTGATTATCAATATAATGGACTATTAATTTATGTTACCTGATTTAGTAAAACGCTTCTTTTATTTGAAGCGTGGGCAGATGGCCAGGGAATACTACAAACATATTCAGCAGTTCAGTAAGAGCAAGTACAACCTTTATTCCAGTATTCTGGCTCAGATTTTCTGCATCACCAACTGAATGCATGTAGGTTCCCGCAGCAAAGAAACACAAAGAAACGCACACCGTTTGCGCTACTGTGAGCGCACGGCTGCGTTTGGTGGCGCTGCCAATATATGGCTCTAGCAGATTACAAATGTAACGTATTCCCTCATCTGGAAATCTATAGCGTTCATAGAGAATATGGTCATGGGAAGCCAGCGGATCAGTCCGGTCTGAATATTCTCCCTCCATTGCACAATCCTGGCGCTCAGGTCAACGGGATTGGGTGAAAGTGAAAGGGCGGCGCTTTTTAGAGCCGATTTGAGCCTAAACTCTGCACATAACCTGCTCCGGACCAGGTTAAGATTGCAGAGTAAGTTACCATGGTGATCTAGCCAGGTTGAAAGAGAGCCACCTTCGTGGTACCGGAAATCCTGGCTTTAGACTCAACATACCTCGCTAACCCTCTAATCTCGCTTCGTAGTATACCCCTCAGGTTTCACCTGGAATGTTTTGCCTGGAGACGTTGTGGCTTTAAAGCGATAATGTGATACTCTGCTGACCTCTGGTGTTCATCTGGGAGAGTAATTTACCTTTTCATGCTGACATTTGCTTCTCGTCTTGAAGAAGTTAAGAATGAGGATCAATAATACATGCGGCCTAAAAAATAGACGTATGTGTTATTAAGCACAAGAACTGTTGTAGCTCGAAGATATACCTGAGGGAAGTAGTTTCCTCCTGCATGCTTTATTTTACCAGTACAACATCAGACTCTGAACCATCAGATTTTGTGAATCTTAAAATGTGTGCTTTCTTGGTATTTAGAATTTTCTTTCATAGCTGTGAACATGATAAATACTTACTGTGATAATGACGGACAGCTTTTTGACTTGTCACAGCATAAAATATACAGATGTAATGACTGGCTTCAACAGTAGCCGAGGTCCTTCATGTGACCCAGCAACAAAACCACCGTACTCAAAAGCAGGACGTCGCTCCAAATGTAATTTAACTACCATTATACACCTTTACATTTTCAAGTACATTACCGACACGTTTACAGATGGCTATGGTTAAAATAGTGGAAACTTAAGCGTGTAGGTCTCTGTGAAAAGCATTATTAATTTGTCTGACAGTCCACTTCTTCATGCTGGCCTTTTGTTTTCTGTCACAGGATTCAAGGTGCTGCTAGCAGATGTCTTAGTTTCTCTGCTAGACTCTGTTTATTGTCTGTGTGATTTTTGCAAATGTTCCAGAGTGTGGTGACATTAAGCTTGAGGTTAGCTCGGTCTAGTTGAGACGAGACCTTCAACCCAGGTGACAGCCACCAGTGCCAAACTGGAGGAAGGGGCGTGTGCTGAACCCTGACTTATTTCTATATTTAGCAGCCCAGTGAGTTTTTCACTTGGCCCTGCTATGGCTCCGGCTTCTCCGGTGACAGTCTGTCCCGTTCTGGACCCCTGCAGACTCAGAGATCTGCCAAACTGCGCTTCAGGTTTCATCTGACAACTACAACAGTAACGTAGCTGATCTGTTCTTCCACAGTGGAGTTCATTACTGCCTCTGTCTGCAACCCCTCCTCCAAGACCAAGTCTTTTCCTGCATGTAAGTCCAAGGCACTTAAGTATTTGTATTTATTCAATTATCAGAAAGTTTAGAGCTGTCCTGGAGCTGGTGGTGGTGAAGTCTTCATTATCCCAGTAGCAGCTGATCCCAACTATGATTTGTTATCTTATCGCTGTCATCCCCTTGTGGTTCTTTTCTTGTTTGTGGAGAGGATAACTTCTCATTAAACTTTTTAAAACTGCAAGGCAGCTGCTTGTTATCCGCCTTATTAAAAAGTCCTTTGGTCTTCCTCAAGGACTCATTGTACCTCTCGAGCTGATCTGAAAGCAGCGGCACGCACGTGTTCCCCGCTGCTATTCTTGGGACCTGTAAGCTTAATAACAGTAACACTATCTCACATTCCTGCAATCAAAGCGAGAGCACTTACTTCCACTTGATGATACACAGCAGTGACATGACAATGTGTTAAATGTGAAACAAGTATTGTACTAAATGGGTTTAAAATGATCATTGTTCTGCGTTTTATCAACGAGGCTTCAGTAAAAATAAATGCAGGATTAGTCTATTATTTGTTCCTTCTGTCTCATGGTCTTTAGAGACAATATGACTCAGAACAAATATATTATTAATTGTTTTTCTCTGGCTTTAAGATTACTTATTCGAAAAATCTTTATATCTATCATAGCTCACTATGATTTCTCTCCCAATCAGATAACGCTAGCAGTTCATTTTTCCTCTTTTATGTACTTTTTATGACTAAACATGAAGGTTTACCTGAAATACCATTTCTGACATGTAAATCAACACTACCTGCAATGGATGTGAACAACAGTGACATAAACACGCGTTTGGATCAGTTAACCCGATCCAGTCTGGTTCACAGTGTCTTATACGACCTTATTGGAGGCACATTGAAGAACCGTGACAGACCGGAGGATTTAGCCACAGCCAGGTGACTGTGGGGTTAAAGACAAACACAGGTCCACAGATCGAGAGATGATTCAACCGTTTGGTTCGATAGCAAAAAAAAAAAAAAAAAACAGAAATGGTAGGATGTGCAATGTGGATGGTATCTCGTTTTATAGTTTGAACTTGATATTTTGGGGACATGTCAGACTCAAACGAAGTTTTTTTTTTTTTTTTTTTTTTAAAGATAAGGTGACAAAACAATCTGGAAAATATTTGCTCTGATTGTTCTCCTCAGTGTGTTTTTAGTGAAAGAGATGCAGATAAAGCCTCTCAGCAGCGCTGTCGTCAGATCTTTCAGGCTGTGTTGGAGAAATATCTGTGTGACAGGTTCTGCAGCATCGACTCTATTCTTTCTTTGTTCAAGCTGCAACAAAGACAACAAAGATGTATTCTAAGACATTTATAGAGATCCAATGACTGTGGTTTATGTTTAGCACTGGGCGAGGCAAAGCACTGACCAGAGGAGGAAAACTGGACAGAGAGGAGCTCGTTAGGCTCTGATGGAGTTAATTTATCACAGGTGCTTGTTTGTAACAACTGTATTAACTGCTGCGTCATGTAAGCGTAGATTAGTCCGTCTTTGTAGTGATAAATTAATGATGTCATTTCCATTTTCCATCCATGGTTGTCCATTCATTCTACTCTCATTCTTTACTGATTACAGTGATCCCTTATTTTTCGCGGATAATTGGGAACCGGTGCCCCCCAGCGTAAATCAAAATCCGTGAACTGGAGGCGGAGCCCCCCGAGCCTCAAAAATGTGTTTAAAATATGTTTAAAAACCCAAAAAAAGTAGCGAGACACTGCAGTGAAACAAGACAAAGGCTCAACTGTGGTCTTTCTGTTACCTTCACAGCCTCTGGTCTCTGAACCGTAGTAAAGAAACCGCTGCTATTGTGCTATTTTTGGCTCGTAATTAGCGGCTAACACGCTAACAACAACAAAACAAAAAGTCCGATTTTCTCTGCATGGAACAGGCACTTTATTCTGGCACTGCAGGAACTTGTAACATCACACAGGTTGTATTGTTCGGCTCCTGTCGGTTAACAGAGAATGTAAATCTATACACACTGGGCTGCTGTTTATGCTCACTCCACTTTTCATCTAACCCCGTTTTCTTCTGCCGCCCCACGACACACACACTCCATTACCCATAAGGCCACACCATTACCCATAAGGCTACCTTCTTAAAGGGGCCAGGCTGGCTCACAGCATTTCTTCACTGTGAGAGAACGTGCACAAAATCCTGTGATGTTTCCGCGATTTTTAAATTTTTTAAAAAATTATATTTAGTAGGGGTGTGACAAGATCTCGTGCCACGATCTCGCGAGATTTAAGTTGACGATATTTCTCGTTGTGTTCAAAATCTGTCTCGCGAGATTTGTGAGCTATCCAAACTTTTATTTGTGACCTGTGGCGGCAGTAATGCGCCTTTGCTACGTACAGTCATTGGCTAAGTCTAGCCTGCCAGAACATAAAGAAGGACTAGGAAAAGAAGAGAAGAGCCAGAGGAGTCAAACAGTTTAAAACAGGCTGAGAGGGAAGTTGAAAACTACAGAAAAGAGGCTTCAATCCCTCTCAGTGGCTGCCCTCTGAAATGGTGGCTAGAACACTGCTCCCAATATCCTTTGCTGTCTCAGCTTGCCAAAGCATGCCTTTGTGTCCCTGCTACCTCTGTTCCAAATGAACTCATCTTTTCGCAGGAGGAGACATAGTTAATGCACAAAGATCACAACTGCTACCTGAGAATGTGGACATGCTAATATTCTTAAAAAAGAACATGGCTGTGTAGTTGCAGCAAGTAGTCAGTGACATACTTAGACTTTATTTGCACTATTTGAACTCTGTGTTGACAGAGTAGAACTTTGATTTAAGTTTACACATGTTGTTTGCACTTAAATAAAATTAATTTTTTTTTCATTTAACTGTAATAAAGTTTAGTTTTTGTTTCAATTTTTGTTAGTTTCAGTTTATTAAAAGCTCATGCTAAGATTTTTCATGTAAAGATTTATAAAACATTTCAAAATGCATGTGCAACCATTAAAAAAGGCTTGTTTCAGTCATATATAGTTTGTCATTGTAATTTTGTTAAAATCTCGTCTCGTCTCGTTCTCGTGAACCCAATATCGTGTCTCGTCTCGTCTCGTGCGCTGAGTGTATCGTCACACCCCTAATATTTAGGGATGCACGATAACTATCGGGCCGATAACAGGAAATTATGATGTCATCCCGATAGGTTCGATATGACGAATAGCCCTGATAACATATATATATATATATATATATACACACAGGGCTTGACACTGACACCGGCCAATCGGCCAAATGCTGGTAAAATTTGGCTGTGGCTAGGAACAATTTCTGTCTCACAAGCAACTTTGGCTGGTAACTTATTCTTTGATATGACACATAACAATAGTTGTACCAATTAATTGTATTTAAAATGTAAATGCAAGGATATTGTGAAGAAGAAAAAAACTTACAGCAAAACTGTGGCTATCATAAAGACTAAATGGCTAATGACTGAGGAAAAACACTAGCCACACTGGCTGATGAGCCAAAAAGTTAGCATCAAGCCCTGTATATATACACAGGTAAAAGCCAGTAAAAGCCCTGCTCCACTGACAGACTGAGGAAATCATTCCTCCCCCACGCCATGCGGCTCTTCAACACCTCTCAGGGGAAATAATAACACAATTGCACCTTCATTGTAATGCTATTTTATATTTTTATGGCACCCTCATTTGCAATGCTACTTTATATTTTTTGTAACTTCATTTGCAATGCCATTTTATATTTTTTATTTTATTAACCTTATTCCTATTTTGTTACTTATTTTATTGCTTTAAGTTACTTATCTTGTTGCTTTTTTACTATTTGTACTCGCAAGCTGCTGGAACTGCAAATTTCTCTTTGAGATGAATAAAGTATCTATCTATCTATCTATCTATCTATCTATCTATCTATCTATCTATCTATCTATCTATCTATCTATCTATCTAAATTAGAATATTTTAAAAAACTTGATTTATTTCAGTAATTGCAGTCAAAAGGTGTAACTTGTACATTATATGTATTCATTGCACACAGACTGATGCATTCAAATGTGTATTACATTTAATTTTGATGATTAGAAGTGGCAATAAATGAAAATCCAAAATTCCGTGTGTCACAAAATTAGAATATTACTTAAGGCTAATACAAAGACGGGATTTTTAGAAATGTTGGCCAACTGAAAAGTATGAAAATGAAAAATATGAGCATGTACAATACTCCTTTTGCCTCAATTACTGCATTAATGCGGCGTGGCATGGAGTCGATGAGTTTCTGGCACTGCTCAGGTGTTATGAGAGCCCAGGTTGCTCTGATAGTGGCCTTCAACTCTTCTACGTTTTTGGGTCTGGCATTCTGCATCTTCCTTTTCACAATACCCCACAGATTTTCTATGGGGCTAAGGTCAGGGGAGTTGGCTGGCTAATTTAAAACAGAAATACCATGGTCCGTAAACCAGGCACGGGTAGATTTTGCACTGTGTGCAGGCGCCAAGTCCTGTTGGAACTTGAAATCTCCATCTCCATAGAGCAGGTCAGCAGCAGGAAGCATGAAGTGCTCTAAAACTTGCTGGTAGATTGCTGCGTTGACCCTGGATCTCAGGAAACAGAGTGGACTGACACCAGCAGATGACATGGCACCCCAAACCATCACTGATGGTGGAAACTTTACACTAGACTTCAGGCAACGTGGATCCTGTGCCTCTCCTGTCCTCCTCCAGACTCTGGGACCTCGATTTCCAAAGGAAATGCAAAATTTGCTTTTGTCAGAAAACATGACTTTGGACCACTCTGCAGCAGTCCAGCTCTTTTTTTCCTTAGCCCAGGTGAGACGCTTTTCGCGCTGTTTCTTGGTCAACAGTGGCTTGACACGAGGTATGCGGCAGTTGAAACCCATGTCTTTCAAGCGTCTCTTGGTGGTGGATCTTGAAGCATTGACTCCAGCAGCTGTCCACTCCCATCTGTCCATCTCCCCCACATTTTTGAATGGGGTTTTTTCCACAATCTTGACCAGGGCGCGGTGATCCCTATCACTTGTACACTTTTTCTTACCACAGTTTTTCTTTCCCTTTGCCTCTCCATTAATGTGTTTGGACACAGAGCTCTGAGAACAGTCAGCCTCTTCAGCAATAACCTTTTGTGTCTTGCCCTCCTTGTGCAATGTGTCGATGATTGCCTTTTGGACAGCTGTCAAATCTGAAGTCTTCCCCATGTTTGTGTAGGCTTCAGAACTGGACTGAGAGACCATTTAAAGCCCTTTGCAGGTGTTTTGAGTTAATCAGCTGATTAGTTTGTGGCACCAGGTGTCTTCAAAATTTAACCCTTACACAATATTCTAATTTTGTGAAACACGGAATTTTGGATTTTCATTTATTGCCACTTCTAATCATCAAAATTAAATGTAATAAATATTTGAATGCATCAGTCTGTGTGCAATGAATACATGTAATGTACAAGTTACACCTTTTGACTGCAATTACTGAAATAAATCAAGTTTTTCAAAATATTCTAATTTACTGGCTTTTACCTGTATATGTATATATATATATATATATATTTTAACACGGCAGTGCCTCGCTCCTTCTGGGCCTTGAATGACAGGCAGTGAATGTTATGTTCAAGTGACGTCGGCATAATCAGAAAAACGATTTCTCAGTAAGGAAATCAAGAATACCCCCTCATGCCAGAAAACAACTTGCTAACTCAGTCATCATTTTGGTAGTTATTGACTTTAATTGATGTTCGCAGTATTTTCCCACATGTTACACATAAAAAAATAGAAAAAAATTGATAAAGCCGAAAGAACGACGAGCAAATGAGGGAACGGAGGAATTTACGTTACACCTTGAATGCGGTTCCGTTGCGGAATAGTGCGCTGATAAAAACAAACAAACATGGTGGCTAGAGCTTCAGAGGAAGATAGTTCGCTGGTTACTTGTGACAAATGCTCCAAGCAAAGGAGAGAAAAATAGCACAAGCTTTGATACGTCAAATCCGATCAGCCACCTGAAACATAACCGTCGCTTCCACGGAGCTTTGAAATCACGCTAACATGAGCTAACATGAGCAAGCCAACAGCAAGTCAACCCCTCCGCTCTCCTCTCCTCTCCTCGCCATCATCTCTCTCATCTAAAGCTGCCATGAGATAAAAAAAAAAAGCTACTATGTTGTACACAGATGGAAAAAGCCCCCTTCTCAATGTTGTTGTTTAGACTTGTACAAGTCTAAACAAGTAGAGTATATGGTTTTGAGTATCAGGTTTTCTCTATCAGTTCTTACTGATACTTTATGGCTATTCATGAGGTATTTATAAAAAATTATGGCATGGTGGTCAATGTATGTTAAATATTTATATTTATAGTTTTCCACAGTAACATGAATGGCTATGACCACCATTTACATGAGAATCATTTCAATACCTCCAAACAGACTTAATTCAACAGCTACAACGAACAATGACAGATTTGTTTGCCGGGACCTTTTGACTTCTTATACTGCTGATAAAACTGAGTAATAATCAGCTGTTTTTCAAAGGAATAATATCTCACTCCAGAGAAACCTTTTCTCTGTTTCGTTTTTTTTTTTTTGCTTTAGGATGCGTGTTCTTGTTTTCACACAATACTCTAAGCACCTCTGTATCAAAAAGACAGAGAGGTTGATCTCTCATATAGTTTTGGCCAGAACATGGCAAAACAAACCATCAATACTTCCAAAAAAAAAAAAAAAAAACAACTCACTGATAATAATACCTAAAACATTATTTATAATAATGAAAGTAATGTATCCAAAGTGGACACATGTAAACGCCACCTCTGGCCTTATTTGAACACAGTCTTTATTTGAATGCAGCCTCTCCTTGTGTGTCTAATGCTGCATTGGTCAACACAGTTCAGGCCCCACTGCCATTACAGTAATGTAACGCAAAGATGAGCTTCTCAGCTTTCACAATCCATTGGAATTATGTCAATAACATGAATGGTTCAATAGTTACATTAATTAGAAAAAAATGCATGTCATGTCTCTGGCAGACCATGTTTAACAGTTGTAACCAGGGCTCTCCAGTCTCACACATTGAACATGAGACAAGCATTTCTACAAGTTCTAATGTTACACATGGCATCTCTCACACTAAGAAACTGTTAACTTCACCACACAGAAATTACAACAGGCCATCTTACAGCCCTACTACAGAACTGTTAAAATATACAAAATTTTCCTTTAAGTGCTGTGAAGCTAAACTATGAAATTTAACTAAGGACAGTAACAGGTTTGTGTACATTTACATTACCTTCTCTGTCTCTTCTTTGGTACGTCATTGTCTGTTTGGAGATCAGATGTAACCTCTGCTTGTGCCAGCTTGCGTCGAGCATTTCCATATGTATATTAAAAAGACAAATGTACAGGTTAATCTAAATCTTGTACAGTCCCAGTTATCCCACTGCCTCAAGAATCTGTTTTTTACCTGCATTTCCAATTAGACGCACACTGTATGTCCTCCATGAAGCATCAGGCTGGAGTTGCTGCTTTACTGCCTTGGTGATATTAAGACTTAGGCCTGATGGCCAAAAACACTCCGTCTGGTCCTCATTTGTGAACCAACATAAAGGGATAATATCCACTAGGGCCTTCCCTTCTCTTGATTGTTCATCTCTGAACTCCACAATGCTGAACAGAGACATGCTGCAAGGTTATAGGGTCAATTACTCATCGTGTAACTGTGGAAGAGCCACATATCCCTCTGGCAAAGGAAGCAGTATAAGTTTCTTTGTTAAGTCAGTCACAGGCACACCATGAAGCTGGTCAGAAAGCTGTGTAACTGTTCTGATCCCCACACAGAATGAATCAACAGGGTACTTGTAAAAGCATCCCTGTCTCTCATAAAACTGACACACAGCAATCATAGCTCCTGTTAGCACTTCTAGAATATTTCTCACAACAGCAACTCTGCCCTCAACATCAAAGATGTTGTTGCCTTGAGAGCATGAAATAATATTTCCCTCATTATTATACTTCTTATACTGTACACGAGCAGGGAACTCTGAAAGAGTTGGAGCATTGAGATGTGGCTGTTAAAGCTTATTCATCATTTCCTTTGCATTAGTAAAAGTGATCACTTTTTCACCTAAACGCCGCACAATTTGTTGAAGAGGATTTTGGGGCCTTCTTACTAGTCGCTTTAATGTGCCGAGATAATTTTCAAAAGGGAAACACGAAACATTGTCTAGGGCACCAACGTTTTTTGCATCATCAGCCAGATGTATAAGACTGAGTATTATACACAAGGTGTTCTGATCCATATATATTAATAAAGTTAGTCACATAACATTTCAACAGTTTGTCTGCATAGTCACAGTATTCAGAACACAGAGTTGGGCTGAGAAGAATTCTCATTGCAACTGAAAGCAACATAAAATTCTTATACAGTCGTGCAGGTAGGCGTCCTTGAAGAACAACTGGGCCTGTATACAAAAGAAACTGTCTGAATTCAGTCGCCTTCCACTGACTATTGCATAAGTGATCGTCGTTTTGGAAAAAAATTCCTTGGAAGATGTTCTCTAATTGATTTCAAATGGTTAGAGATAATGGTGATGGTAGCTGCAGAAACCCGACACCTCAAAGGTCCTTTGATCCATAGACTTACAACTTTTCTAACATTTCCTAAACAAACTAAATGCATGTAATCAAGTACAAAACTTGACACCATCCCTATGTCAAGCTCTTGCAGGGGTGAAACACCATGTTGATGTTCTTCATCTATCATATCTTTAAACTGTGTATCTGTTCTGAGAGGTGCTTTCAAATCAGAAAACACAATCTTAATGTCCATGCGAATCCCACTCTGTGTACAACATTCACATGAGTTGTAACCAGAATGACCCATTCGTGCATTTCAAAAATGCATGAGCAGGTGCATCACAGATGAAGGCATCTGTGATGCACCTGCACCTGTAGAGCAATATTGTAATGTTTTCCATTGTAATGCAACCCTTCATTGGTTATAACCTTCAGGTCCTGAATCAAATTCTTTAAGTAATCCTCAACAGAATCAGGCTTTGATTGGCCTGCATACAGACCAATAATAATAACATTTGACCTTGGAAGTTCTTTGATCATGGCCAAAATAGGCCATAACTCCATTTTAGAACTTCTGAAGAGCGGTAACCCATCAACATTAACACGGAGGGTTAGAGTGTCTGGTGAAGGACATGATTCAAGTGACAGTTCTGAAATAATTGCATTTGACACTCCAAAATGATAATAGCTACCATCTCCAATTTCCTTGACCTTACAGGTTGTTGAGGTTGACAAAAGAGTTCTTGAATCTTTGGGTAAAGCCATGACTCCGCACTGCACTAAAATATGCAATAGTTCTGTAAATGCACTGTGTGAAATATTGTGATTCGTGGACCAATCAGCCAATTTCCTTTTCAGATCATTTCAAGGATGTGTTCTTTCAGTGCTACCATCCAAATTTAATTCTTCACCGCTATCATTGTAAAACATCTCAGAATCTGATTTTTTGGTCACTTTCACTGTAAAATCCCTGAGAATCCAGCTCTTCATTATGAAGCTGGTCATCCATTTCAGTGACGCAATCCATATTTATGCTTTGTTTTTGGAACGCAACTCTTCCAACATCTGTATGTGCTCTGCAATTTTGGCTTTAATGCATCTTCGATTTGTTCAAGAGCTACCAGCTACAAATTCTCCTAATCCTCCCAAGCAGTCGAGTGACATTTGGCAGTTTCAGGGCACGCTGGACTTCGAGGTTGTTGTCTGTTGTACATTTGTTGCTGTGCTGGGGATTAAAGACCCACATTTTGGCCACTGTAAGTGCTGGAGAAATGACCATAGATTTGAACAGTAGAAATACAGTGGAAGCCGTAGTTGACTCATTAACTGTGAGGTGACTCTTCTCACCATGCCTGACAGTTCGTATGAGGCGAGAGACGACTGCATAAACACAGTACGTCTGCACACTGCACATTACACCCAGACACTTACTATTACTAATGTCTTATCTGCTCCAGAAGTCCTGTGATTTGTTCACGAAGACGTTAACAACACAGGTGCATGTGTTTTCTTGTTGATCTTTTCTTGTTGATGTACTTGATGAGTCAGATCAAATTGGAGGAAGCTTTATTCTAGCCTAGCATGTAGCCAGATAAAATACAAATACAATACAAATATACTTTATTGATCCCCCGAGGGGGAAATTCAAGTTTCAAGTACACCAGACGCTGCAGTCTGGTACACTTGAGGAGCTGCCGGCGTCCAGCGCTCCTTCTTCATGTCCCGGTCCTGAGGTCCGAGTGTTAACTCCAGTTAACATCCGTTAAAACCTGTTAACAACCGTTAAAACCAGTATATCTCCACAATGGTGAATCAAGTGAGATATCACAGGTCAGAGGAGGAAACACCGATGAACCAAACTCCGATGAACCAAACTGCCTCCTCTGGGAAGACCGAGCTCCCTCAGTCCAGCAAGCGATGGAACCGACCGTCCCAGAGCCTGGTTCATCATGGCGTTGCCATTCACCGGTTGCTGGCGTTGCCCCTGGTGGTGCCGGGCCCACCAGGTCCTCAGACGGCCCCTGCCAGGTCAGCTGACCAGGTCAGACTGGCTGGATAGTGGCAGCATGCTGCCGCTGCCACGTCGGGGGCTCCTGTCCCGGTTCAGTCGACGCTGCAGCCCGGATCCAGCGGCGGTGGTTGCCGCGGGTAGCAGTTATATTATTAATGGTCCATAAAGGAAACTGTTTGGACCAGCACAGTTCGCTACAGTCAAATGTCCACCACTAGTATATCAGTGTAGACTGCCATTGCTTTAAAAAACAAAATAAAATAAATCACCCTTGTGAATACAAACCACTTATTAGCCTCTCTGGTGTATTGTTATTGTTGTTGTTGTTCTTTTTTTTAAATAATTCTTCAAATCCTAACTGAATTTGATTTTGACGGATCTGTTGACTTCTTGATCTCCACAAGTAATCAAGCAGCTCTTTCTCCTCACAGAGGTCACCACCTTAGATTATTGTTTTATAAATACTGATTTGACAAAATGATTTATAACCACATATTTTTCATTAGGGGCATTGTTTTTTGTGAGTCGGCTACATCACAGCCTGTGCTGTCAAAAAGCCCTGATCCCTTTAGCTACTTAGTACCTGGCATATTTTGGTGAACCTAACATGTGAGCTGTGAAAGCTAAGAGTAGTTAGTAGTAGTAGTAGTAGTTAGTTAATAGTATGAACAGACCGCTGTCATTGGCTCTGGGTTGGTCTGGGAGAGTCCACGAAGCATCAAGCCAGACTGCGGCTCGTTGGTGGTCGGGAGGTCCTTTGGGCTCTGACACCCATCCTTTCAGATCTTGACTCCGTAGCAGAAATTTGCAGTAAATTGTATTTTACCAGGAATGCAAAATTAACAGGAAATTTGTGGATTCCAATTTCTATATTTCTGCCCTATTTTGTGCAACATGGACGCAAACCCCCACATTTATCAGCATGGTAAGACTTTAAAATGACCATGTTGGTTTATATTTTAAAGTGTATTTTGCTGTTCAGCTTTTGATCATTTTGGCACCTCATACCTGAAAATAGCAGTTATGAACAGTGCTGTAAAGAGATGCCTGAAAAAGAAACTTTTCCATGAACTGTTGTGGTATTTTGACGAAAGCATGCCACCAATGGTTCAATTAATCTTTAAGAAATTCTTTGCAGAAAGGGGCAAAATATTTCTCAACAATTATATATTATTATTTATAATAATTTTTAAATAAAATACATTATTAAGGTAAATTATTAAGGCGTGCTTGTGTACGAATATGTAACCTGTCCTGACGCTCTGAGAGACTACATGTACACACGTGGACAAAATTGTTGGTACCCCTCAGTTAAAGAAGGAAAAACCCACAATTCTCACTGAAATCACTTGAAACTTACAAAAGTAACAATAAATAAAAATTTATTGAAAATCAAATAATCAAAATCAGCCATCACCTTTGAATTGTTGATTAACATAATTATTTAAAAAAACAAACTAATGAAATAGGGCTGGACAAAAATGATGGTACCCATAACTTAATATTTTGTTGCACAACCTTTTGAGGCAATCACTGCAATTAAACGATTTCTTTATTTGTCAATGAGCGTTCTGCAGCTGTCAACAGGTATTTTGGCCCACTCCTCATGAGCAAACTGCTCCAGTTGTCTCAGGTTTGATGGGTGTCTTCTCCAAATGGCATGTTTCAGCTCCTTCCACAGATGTTCAATGGGATTCAGATCTGGGCTCATGGAAGGCCACTTTAGAATAGTCCAACGCTTTTCTCTCAGCCATTCTTGGGTGTTTTTGGCTGTGTGTTTTGGATCGTTGTCCTGTTGGAAGACCCATGACCTGCGACTGAGACCAAGCTTTCTGACACTAGGCAGCACATTTCTGTCCAGAATGCCTTGATAGTCTTCAGATTTCATTTTACCTTGCACACATTCAAGACACCCTGTGCCAGATGCAGCAAAGCAGCCCCAAAACATTACTGAGCCTCCTCCATGTTTCACCGTAGGGACAGTGTTCTTTTCTTCGTATGCTTGGTTTTTGAGTCTATGAACATAGAGTTCAATTCAATTCAATTCAATTTTATTTATATAGCGTCTGTTACAATGACAATTGTCTCTAGGTGCTTTACAGAGACCCAGAGCATGACCCCCGAGCAAATATCATCAACTAAGATTATATAATTAAATCCAATCAATGATAATGGCAGGTAAAAAACTCCCACGTAGGGAGAAAAAAAACCTTTATACCAAACAGTGGCAAGGAAAAACTCCACTTTAAGAGGAAGAAACCTTGAGCAGGACCTGGCTCATATGGGGGGACCTTCCTGCCGAAGGCCAGCCGGGTAGAGAAAGAAAAGAAAAGAAAGAAAAGAGGGGAGACAGGACAGAGAGAGGATGGAGGACAGAGAGAGGAGAGACACAGATGACTAAATACAATGACCATATAAACATAAACAGATGGAGGCAGCAGCACTGGGATGAGATGGCCAGAGGACCAGGTCGCTGATCACCACGCCAGTCGGTACCCAAACACAAGTGGAGGAGAACCCCGGGATGGACAGTGGATGGAACTGCAAGTCAGCATGAAACCCAGGAAACTCTGGCCTGCAAATACACAGAAAGAAAAGGGGGCAGAAACAGCACAACAAACACAGGAAAGCAAAGAAAATGGAGCACAGTTTCAGTAACAGGGTGCTCCCAAATAATTATAAATGAGCTGGAGGAGGAGGAAGGGAGGAAGAAAGGGAAGAAAAAGGAGAAGAGCAGTGGAGACACCACTCAGTTGTTGATGTGCCTTACCAAAAAGCTCCAGTTTGGTCTCATCTATCCAAAGGACATTCTCCCAGAAGCTTTGTGGCTTGTCAACATGCATTTTTGCAAATTCCAGTCTCGCTTTTTTATGATTTTTTTCAGCAGTGGTGTCGTCTCCCATGAGGTCCACTTTGGCTCAAACAACGACGAATGGTGCGATCTGACACTGATGTACCTTGGCCTTGGAGTTCACCTTTAATTTCTTTGGAAGTTGTTCTGGGCTCTTTGGATACAATTCGAACGATCCGTCTCTTCAATTTGTCATCAATTTTCCTCTTGCGGCCACGTCCAGGGAGGTTGGCTACTGTCCCGTGGGTCTTGAACTTCTGAATGATATGAACCACTGTTGTCACAGGAACTTCAAGCTGTTTAGAGATGGTCTTATAGCCTTTACCTTTAAGATGTTTGTCTATAATTTTTTTTCGGATGTCCTGGGACAATTCTCTCTTCGCTTTCTGTTGTCCATGTTGAGTGTGGTACAAACCTTTTCACCAAACAGCAGGGTGACTACTTGTCTGCCTTTAAATAGGCAGACTGACTGATTATGAGTTTGGAAACACCTGTGATGTCAATTAAAGGACACACCTGAGTTAATCATGTCACTCTGGTCAAATAGTTTTCAATCTTTTATAGAGGTACCATCATTTTTGTCCAGCCCTATTTCATTAGTTTGTTTTTTTAAATAATTATGTTAATCATCAATTCAAAAGTGATGGCTGATTTTGATTATTTGATTTTCAATAAATTTTTATTTATTGTTACTTTTGTAAGTTTCAAGTGATTTCAGTGAGAATTGTGGGTTTTTCCTTCTTTAACTGAGGGGTACCAACAATTTTGTCCACGTGTGTATATGTGTGGTCTTCAACTGTGTAGTCCGGGGTCTCCAATCTCGGTCCTGGAGGGCCGGTGTCCTGCAGGTTTTGCACGTTTCCCTGCTTTAACACACCTGATCCTAATTAATGGCCACATTCATCTTGTCATTAAGGTCAGCACATGTCTGTTAATGATACAGTCACTTGTATCAGGGTGTGTAGAAGGAGAGAAACATCTAAAACCTGCAGGACAGTGGCCCTTCAGGACTGAGATTGGAGACCCCTGGTGTAGTAGAACTACGATGTGTCGGTGGCAGAAATGGCAAAAAAAACAATCAGTATTCACCTCACAGCTTTCAGAACTATTCTTAAATCATCCGTAACTTTTAATTGGACTTTGTCCTTGTAATTCTACAATGAAACTTTTTTTGGTGTTCCTTAGAATGAAAGACCAGCAGCAACATGACAAAGATACACAACAGTAATAAGAGATAAAATTGCAGAAATATGTAATGTACTTTGACACATTTTTTTCACATTTTAAATAAATGAAACAAAGACAGATACTGAAAATGTACAAAGTTTTTATTTTTAATATGTACAAGTATACAAATGTACAAAGAATTTGAAGTCCAGTTGAGTCCAAAATTCAAAATTCATGTGATGCCAATTCATGAAAACAGCCTGGCTAAGGAACCCAACAGACTGCATTGAGGCTTCGCTTCTTTGCAGTGCCCATCCTGAGCAAGCACAAGGCGACAGTGGAGAGGAAAAAACCCGGTTAACAGGGCTGAAAAACCTCCAGCAGAACCAGACTCAGGAAGGACGGCCATCTGCCTCGACCGGTTGGGGGTCGGAGATGACAGGAAAGAGAGAGACAATAACAACGATGTACACTCCTGGTCCCCTCCTCTTCTTTTCTGGTCAGGTGCTGGAGTTTAACCCCTGGGTCTCACTGGGAACAGAAGCTCTGCAGTCTATGAGGTGCCGTGAGGGACATTATGAGGGAATAATGTCCCTCACGGCACCTCATAGAAGTCCGGCTAGGCTTCGTTCTTGTTCTGTCCACCATGGACCGGTTCTGAGTGCTGTCTGGTCTCAGTACTCAGAACCGGTCCATGGTGGACAGACAGTCCGGCTAGGCTTCGTTCTTGTTCTGTCCATGATGGACCGGTTCTGAGTGCTGTCTGTTCTCAGTACTCAGAACCGGTCCATGGTGGACAGACAGTCCGGCTAGGCTTCGTTCTTGTTCTGTCATCGGTTCTGAGTATGTCTGGTCAGTACTCAGAATGGACGACAGGAGGCCTGTCCTGATGGACCGGTTCTGAGTGCTGTCTGTTCTCAGTACTCAGAACCGGTCCATGGTGGACAGACAGTCCGGCTAGGCTTCGTTCTTGTTCTGTCCACCATGGACCGGTTCTGAGTACTGTCTGTTCTCAGTACTCAGAACCAGTCCATGGTGGACAGACAGTCCGGCTAGGCTTCGTTCTTGTTCTGTCCACGATGGACCGGTTCTGAGTGCTGTCTGTTCTCAGTACTCAGAACCAGTCCATGGTGGACAGACAGTCCGGCTAGGCTTCGTTCTTGTTCTGTCTACCATGGACCGGTTCTGAGTACTGACTGTTCTTGGGATTAAAAGCTAATAGAAAGTTTCCAGATTGCTTGATCGTAGGCATGCCACGATTCACTAAACTCATGATGCAATTTGAATCACATTCTTGCAACAATTGAATCATAGCCAACAGGACTTAGATTTGTCTAGAAGATGAACTTTCGCCTCTTATCCAAGACATCTTCTAGACAAATCTAAGTCCAGTTGCCTATGATTCAATTGTTGCGAGAATGGAACTTACCTGGATAAATGAGAATATCCACAGACTTAATTTGAATCACAATTTGAATTTGATTCTATCCGAATCATGTACAACACGAAATTAATTTACAGGCAAATTACTGATTTTTTTTTTTTTAATATTTCTATTATTATTTTTCTACCACAAATGCAGCCTTTTCCTTTTTAACAATACTGTCTGAACAAAAATTGGAGTTCGACCCCCGCCATTTCTCACGCTTTTCTTTTTTCTCGTTGCTCTGCTCGCTGTGACAATCCAATCTTTCAAATCTTTTCAAATCAAATGCAAATCTTTCAGCGAAACTCCATCGTCATTGTAACCTCAGGTCCAACCGTGGAGCACTTCTGAGCGCCTGTTCAGCTGGATTCTTGAAATCATTAGTTTACCTGAAAGTTCTGAGCTTGAGCGAAAATCAGGAAATTTAGCTCCTTTTGGGTGCCAGAACAGACTAAACGTGTCTAGTTGGAGAAGCAGTCGCTTCTGAAAATGCTCTTAGTGACTTTTAATCGAGTCTCTGATCAGTGACTGAGTTGTCTGATCATTTATAAGTTATTATTTATTACTTATTATTACTTTTATTGTTTAAGTGATTTAATTTCTTTTCTAAACAGGATTATTTTAGACTCATCAGTTAGCCTAAAATGATTGTTTTGGGAGGAAGCTGGAGTACCCGGAGAAAACCCTAAATGATTGTTTTGAGAGGAATCCGGAGTACCCGGAGAAAACCCTAAATGATTGTTTTGAGAGGAATCCGGAGCGCCCGGAGAAAACGAAAATGAGAACCAGGAGGCTGGTGCTGGTGTCTTGGTGCTAGCCAAAAGTAAAAGTATAACAGTGATGTTGCTGCTCTTTGAACTTTTGGGTAACAAATCCAACTGAACAGAGCCCTGTGAATTGCTCTGGTTTTTAAAACCTCTCAATGGGATCTGAGGTTGTAATGAGGACAAAGTGGAGTGCGTTGTTTCTGCGCCCAGTAGGACCCAGGGGTTTTTATCTTCTCGCACCACTCATCCCGTTCTAAAACTGGGAATAAAGACAAAAATATTGGAGCAAACCCTGTTTGGTGGATGTGCACAACTCTATGTATCTCTACATGGATTCAGTTTAGGATGTGATGTCTGTTCTCTTACATTTCTCCTGTAAAAAAGAATGTAAGCCAGTTCCTCCCGTGTCTCACAGACGTCTGAGCCAGTGGTTTTATAAACTGCAGCGTCATTGAACGTCAGCCAGCAGTCGGTCGCCTTGTATGGACTATCGTCTGGATGAATACTGTCACAGATATAGTGTCCTACGAGGAGACAGATCATCGTTAAGGTCTGCAGACAAACTGCGACATTTATTTTAGGAAATACAAGAAATGATTAAGATGTCTACATTGAGTAGCTCTGTAGACTGACACATGTCTACCTATAATATGTGAGTCAGTATTTGGTTTTCTTACCTGCTTCAGTGTTCCCTAAGTGGCTGATGGTGCTCACCAGGCTGTAGCAGCCGCCGCCCTGTCATGGATCACAGTTACTGACAGTTAACATGCAGCACATAAAGCACAAGTTGGGTTTTCACATCAAGCTGTTTTTTTTTTGTTTTTTTTTTTTTTAATTAAAGGTTATGTTTCCTTACCATCTTAGATGACACCACCAGGTCTCTCTGCAACCGGACAGGTTTATCTATCTTCTCCAGGTTAAAGAATGGAGTCAGGCGAAAACGCTTAAGATGTAAGACGAGGACTCTGTTGGAAAAAGAGAAGATGATGGAGACTTTTAAAAAGTTTGTTCAATTCTAATGAATGTGAAGAAGCACAGTCAGTGTTTATAGTCAGTGTGTTTATAGGGATGATACAGTATTTGAGGTACAATTAGACTGAACAGACCTAAACATTCTCTTTTCAACATAAACAATTGTTTCCCGTTGCAAATTAAAACAAGTAATTTCAATAACAGATGTCCAATAAATATGTTTTGGTCATTTCTTGACACAGGAAAAGATGCATTGGTATATTTTTAGTTTTAACTATTTTATTGGATTTATAAGTCTGACACGTAAACTCATCAGCAGATCAGCAATTTTCTCAGTTTGATTAAATATTATTCTGTGATCAAAACTATGAATACAGGAAGTCCGGCATTTTTCCTAACATGGACCTAGCCTCAATCTAACACTTTGAGAAGCCCTCAGGTCAGGTGATCATTAGTTATGTACGTGACGTCTCTTACCTCGGCAGGGTTGCAAAAGCTGGAGTCATGGCTGATAACTTTCCTCCACAAACACAACTGTATTCTACTGTGTCCTCCTGCAGAGCATCACACAGACAAGAATGTGAGTCAGAAGCTCATGGACAAAACCACAACATGTCCACACACACACACACACACACACACACACACACACACACACACACACACACACACACACACAGACGAGCAGAAGAGGTGAATGTTTATAACATGAGATGCCACATCAGTGACAACATGAATAAATGAGGACTGGTGGATCTCACCTTTAAATAATGTTCTATCATCCTTTCAATTGATCCTCCAGAAATCAGCTTCAGAGACAGATTTGAGAATTCCTCCTCCCTTATTGACTGGATTCCACATCTGCAACATTGAAAGGAACAGTAAATCATCCAGGCGTCCAGGTGGCTCCATCAGAATATGTAACCTGTCGTGACTCTCTGACAGACAACATGCATGTGTGGCCTTGAACTGTGTAGTAGAAGGCTACATCGGAGTCTGGACCTTGTGGGTTCTGATCCAAGTCTCGTGAGGGCAGTCAGTGGCTGGATGTTAAAACAGTCCTGTGCATGGGTCTACTGTGTGGACTCACCTTTTACAGGTTCTGGTGTTCTCCATCTTAAACACCAGGTGATCTTCCACTGGGCAGGTGTAGTTTTGGCCCAGAACAGCTGCGGCCTCTTTGAGTCGAGGAGAAAGACTCTGAATCTGTCCCAGTAACGCGGTCAGAAACTCGTGGGCATCCTGTACACATGGAATCACACATCATTGAACAACTCTCATCAGGAAACCGTCAGCAGCATGAAACAATGAAATAAGAATCAAGTCTGACTCACATTCTGTGAATTGTCTTGAAAGTTTCGGCATGTCTTCACTGACAGCATCCTTCAAGGCCTGGAGAAAGAAGCTTTTGATGCCGCTGTCTGTCGAGGCGTGACAATCCCTGACGTCAATTAGTTTTCTGCAGACAATGAAATAATGCACATATCTGTGGTTAGATTTGGTTTTTTCCCTCCATTTTGTCTGAAACACTTTCAAGCTGATTTCAAACATGTGAAAGACTTTCAAACATTTCAAGTGCATACTTTACCTGAGGATTTGAGCTTGAGGGACTGATTGTCCAAATCTGCTCCATGCTGCTTATGCTGCTAATGAAGTCCTCCAGACTGAGAAGGCTCTGCAGGGTGGCGTTCATGTAGCAAGTATTCCCCATGTTTGGAAATCTGACACGTCAACAAAGGTACAAAAATCTGTCAGCTCACTAACTTGAGATCATTTACTTTTTTCAAACAGCTGGATTACATGAGTTCAAACCTGGTTGCAGCTGTGGAACATTTGTAAATTAACTCACCCGTGGGGGTCGGTGGGCTTCCTTGTTTTATAACTTTTAAGAGGTAATTTGGTCTTCCTGGTGAGAAAAAGAAATACCAACAGAGTAAACATATGAAGAGACGACCCTTTAACATGAATGCAAAGGACACTTGTAGTAAATGATTATTGAGTTATAACTCACTAAAAACACTCTAACTCTGCCTTTTTCTTACCTCTTCAATAAATTAAGTTTTAATTCTGTCAAGTGTAGGTTGACAGACAAGTTGAAATAATTCTCAAAGTCAAGAACAGTCTTTAAAAGATCATCAACATCGTCAGGATGTAATTCAGCCTCGGTCAGGTCTGTGACTGACGATGAGACTTTGAGTTCATCCATGAACTGATCTTCAGCAGCTTTATTGGTGGAGCAGCTGGTGGGAGAAGAAACAGGTTGTTAGAGAGGCTGAACAAACCAAAGAACTCACAGAGTTAATCATTTAGAACAACACTCCTTCTGAAAGAACCGTCCAGAAGGTTATCCAAACACTTGCCTGGTTCCAGATGTTAGGACCAGTTCACTCCATGGACTAAACGGATGAGATGGTTTAACAGTTCATACAACAAGCTATTTTTTTATTCAGTGACTTTTTCAAACAGAGCAAATATCAAATTTTGTAGAAATTAAGAATTTAAGAAATTAAGAAGAAAAATCAAGAAAGTTCGTACCTTTCTTGAGTCTTTGTTAAGATGTCTTCATCAGTGTTTGGAACTGGAGACACCTTGTTTTTTCTCTGTTGGATAGAAAAACTCATGGTCAACAGAGCAGAGACAGAATAATGACATCTGAGTAGAGTTAGAGGAGCATTCATTTAACTCTGACTAGTCAACATCTGCTTCCTCTGGACTGGTGTTTTAACCCACCTTGAACCAGTTGGTAGGACTCCATCTTGATGTTTTCCTGGACTGTCTGGTTGTTGTTGTTTTGGTTCCAGAAGTGGTGGTCCTTAAAAGAGAAACATAAATATGTTTAGCTGTTCTGAATGGACCCCGTGACCCTTCAGAGGATGAAACGGTTATAGATAATGGATGGATGGATGGATGGATGGATGGATGGATGGATGTTCTGAATGGTTAGCTGGAGGTAAAACTCAAACCCTTACCTCTGGTCATCTCTAGGATCGTTCCTTTCCTGAGGAGCTGAAGGTTTCTTGATAGAGTTCAGCGCCTGCAGAATTTTAATAAAAACATTGGTAAAAATGAATCTAGAGTCTAGATTTTACACGGTCTAAACAGTTGAAATAAAATCCAACGTACCTCAAAGCAAGGGAAGAAGCGTCTCCAGCCTTTCTTTTCTTTGGCTGCTGTGGCAGCAGGGGAGACTGGGACACTAGTGAGAGGGAAAAGCTGTTATTTTCTACCCTGGAGTCATTCTGGGTCCAGAATACATAATCAGTAATGTATAGAAGTAATACAACAAATACGATCTTTATAAAAAAGGTCTGACATTAGATCTACCATTAAAAATGTTGTTCTTTTGAAGAAAACTTTAGGTTTCAGTCAAGCACAAAGTTAAACAGAAACTAGATTTTTGCCAAATATAAAGTGGCTATAAACTAAACACGTGGAAATAAACAAACAAAAGCTGAAATATCAGTCAAATCCCATGTTCTCTTTTTCATTAATTGCACACATACTCATTAATTTGTCTTTTTATGCTTTCAAAGTTTTTCCTCAACAGGTTTGCTTCCTCAGTAAATGTGGACACATCCTGCTGTTGTTTCTTTTTTTTTTTTTACTCCTTCATAATGTTACAGGGTCAAAAAAAAGTCTAAAAACTGGCTTTAACAGTGAAAAGGTTTGTATTTGTAAAAATTACAGGGTCAAATATGAAAAAGCAACTTTTTAGCTTAACTGTTAAAGTTTCAAACTGATAGGAAAAAAGAAATAACTTCAATATCGAGTTGTTTGATTACCTTTTGTTCTGTTCCACCACCACAGGTTTATCTGTTGTTTTCTGTTCAAAACAAATGAGAATAACATGAATTTCATTGAATTAATGAATCATTAAAGCTGAAATCAGAATAAATTACAAAAAACATTGGTGAACATATTTGTGAACATTTGAACATTTCCAAGTTGCTCAGTTCACACCATCACATTCAAATCACAAAAAATCTCCAGAAAACAAAGCATGAAAGCTGAGAAACATACCTGACGAGAAAACCACCTCTTAAACATCTTTGGAATTGAGTTGATACCTTGAAAAGTCATGTGTACTGCTTGAAAGCTGTAGCAATATTCACCTGGAATCTATGGTTTTAGAATAAACTAATGAGGCAACAGGTGTTCTAGAATGTTGACCGCCGTGATGTCATACAGGTTTCAGGTGCAGGCTGATGTTAGAGATTATAACAGTTCTGAGTTGTGAAATTCAGTGAAAACACCAATAAAAAACTGAATAATGCAGCAAGTTGATAATTGAATCAAACATTTCATCAAACAGAGTTTTTCAAACATCTGACGTGCACAGTTGTGTTCATAATAATGTGTTTAAAATAGTGAATAACGCTCAAAATCCTTGTAATAGCTTTTATTTCCAAACACACAAGTACAGCAGGACCATAGTACTTTTTTATTCCAGTTTAAACATGTGAAAACTTTAATAAGATGATGAAATTTGTTATTTTACAGAAAGTGAAGATGAAGTTTTGACAGATTTGATCAAATGTTCATGTTTTTATTTGAATGGAACGTGCAGTGTTCACAATGCATCCGCACGATTGGAAATAAGAGCTGCTAGAAGGATTTGCAGCTTTCTCACTTTTTAAAAACACACTGCTATTAATTTGAACACAACTATACACGCTCAGTTATCTTCATCAGTTTCTTGTACAGAACCAGTTTGGCTCTGCAGTTAGATTGGAAGCTGATGGCGTCTGATAATGGCGTTGTACCCTCACCCCACAGTTGCGGACCACCACACTGCAGCAGTACCATGGTTCACGGAAACCAAACCCACAGGTTTACATCATTCATGAATGAGTCGAGGACAGTACACAGCTCCGGCAGTCCTGGAGGAGCTCCTGTGATGGGCACTTTCTTTACTCAGTCCAATTACTGTCCGCATATGTACGTCACATTATTTCAGTCATTACTTAGACTTTGTCTCATATCATGTGATCCGTGGTCTTTGTTTCTGTTGCTCGCTCTTGTCCTCTCACGCTCCATCTGGTCCAGGCAGATAGTCATCCTCTCTTAGCATGAAGGTTTCTTTCTGTTAAAAGGGAATTTTTTTCATTTCCATTGTCATGACACTGTACCAAGTATATTCAGGATGAGGGCCTGCATCTAGGTGAAGATTTAATACAGTCTATTAGTTTCATTAACAAGTCCTTTTTTAATGAAAGTCCGTTATATGAACACTATTAAAACTAACTGGACTAAATTAGATTATTAATGGATCATAAAAGAGGACATAATTGGAATATATGTGGGTTATAATTGGGTGGAATTAGACTTGAGATGACTTTTATTGTGAACTGGTGTTAAATATTTAAACTGAATTGAACTGAAAGCCATATTTCTGTTGGATGAGGGACATCATTTTGGTTACTAATACTAAGATTAACGCCATGTTTCCTGATGCTCGGGTGGTTGCATGTTGTTCTTCTGTAAGTCCAACAGTTCTGACAGGCGTCCACAGATAGCACACAATGTTTAGCCCAGTCTTGCCCATATCTGCAGTTTTCTTCTACATTTGGCCTTGAATGATGGCATTGACTCAAGGTGAATGTTGCTGCCTAATCTTGGTAACATACATATACATCAGTTCAAAATAAATGTGTTGTCACTCATTTGTATAAAAACAACAAATAAAAAAGAAAGGAAATCCCGGGAGCAACCTACTAGGACTGTCTCCCTCTCATGGCTGAGAACCACTCCTTTTTCAATCAATCAATCAATCAAACTTTATTTATATAGCACTTTTCATACAAATAAATGCAGCACAAAGTGCTTAACAATGTAAAAACAAAATAATCAACGGCACCAGCCCCGGCACACACCGCAACCAGCGGTGGGCCCCACACACTCCTCCCCACCACTGCACATGCTCATACACACAAACACTTAGACATACACATACATATAAAAAATGATGAGACAAGATAAATAAACACATGGATAACATGGCTTGGCACAGAAGAACCGGAAAGAGAACACTATCGCAGTATCACAAGTAGATCCAGGAGACCAGCTGCCCCCCAAGTGCTGGAGACCAGCTGCCCCCCATGCAGAGAAAACACTGGAATTAAGGAACTGAAACTAAAACTGACATATAATATAACATAAAAAGTACTGGCATAAAAACTAAGAACATGTTTAAAATATAATATAAAATATTATAATTAGTTAAATGCCTTATTAAAAAGGAAGGTCTTGAGCCTGGTTTTAAAAATATGAACATTCTCTGCAGCTCTCAGGTTCTCCGGAAGACTGTTCCATAAACGTGGGGCATAATGTTCGAAAGCAGCCTCACCGTAGGTTCTAGTATTAACAAAAGGTATTTTTAAAAGGCCAGTGCCTGAGGACCTGAGAGGCCGCGATGGTTCATAAGATGAGAGTAAATCTAAAAGATAAGAAGGCGCAAGACCATTAAGACTTTTAAAAACCATCAAAAGAACCTTAAAATCGATCCTAAAAGACACAGGGAGCCAATGCAATGCCTTCAAAACAGGTGTTATGTGAGCCCGCTTTCTGGTCTTCGTCAACACACGAGCAGCTGAGTTCTGAAGAAGCTGAAGATGTGACATGGTCTTTTTGGGAACACCAGAGAGCAATGCATTACAATAGTCAATTCTACTTGAGACAAAAGCATGAATCAGCATCTCTGTGTTGGTTCGAGAAAGAAACGGGCGGACTCTGGCTATATTTTTAAGATGATAGAAGCCCGTTTTAACTACATGCTTTACATGTGGAATAAAACTAAGCTCAGAGTCGAAAATTTGGCCCTCTGAGCTCTTACTGGTCTGTTCCCACCTCTGTCACGGTGGACCACTTAGAGAGGGCTCTCTCTGCATCCTTCTGGGTAATTCCTGCAGTCAATGCATTCCTTTTTAGTGCCCCTAAAAATAAATCACAAGAACCAAATTAGTATATGATAACTATATCCTGGTTTTTAATAGAGCATAGGATATGTATGTGTTGCACTTACAGAGTATTAATAAATGACAGATTGTCTCATTCTCAGCAAAAGAAATAAATGTCCAAACCAAACCATGCATTTGATGACTCATTATACTCCTAATTTCAAATAGAGATAGCAATCACATTACTGAAACATTTTGATTAATTTCATACTACCTTGATAAAGGATAGTGAAAAAAAAAGAATTAAAAAAATCCTAAAAGGGTGACAAACTTTCAGAAGTATTAAGTACAACTTTTTAAAGTATAGATGAGATATAAGATAAGATAATCCTTTATTAGTCCCACAGCGGGGAAATCTACATTGAAAGACTATCATTATTTGCCCAATTACAAAACAAACAAATAGAGAAAAACAATAAGTGGTTGCACAGTATAACAATGTTCATTTGCCAACATTAGGGCCCTATGGAATCCGCAATCACATAATCGCAGAAATAGAGATTAAAAGCAGAATTCACTTTAAATGCTCGATATAACAGAACTGAACGGCAATTTGCGTAAAAGTTATTTTTTTTTTCCTCCCAGACTAAAAGGAACTTGTCTTTTGAAAAAATGTTCCAAGAGGGGTCACTAAAAGGTGGGGGACACTCTAGCTTCTCTGCCCCATCCTGCCCCCGTTTTCCCCATTAACAAAAAAAAAAAAAAAAAAAACACATCTAAGCGGCCACCTGAGAAACCGCCGAAGAAGCAAAGAAATTAGCGGTTTACTCCCAGGTCTAGGGCAGAGCAGTTTCTCCGATATTATTATGTGTCTGGCGATTCAAAATTCTGCAAGTTTTGCCAGCACACAATTGAATGGACACGAAAAGATACGTGCGAGGATCACTTCCATCTATCCATTAACTCCCGCTTGGTCCGGAGTCAGCTTGCGGGGGCAGCAGCTTCAGCAGAGAGGCCCAGACCTCCCCCCGACCGCTTCCACCAGGCGGGGGGGAGGGAGGGATCTACATCAGCTATAGTAAATATAGTTTTTTCTGTTATCAGACACACAGAGTCAGTAGGTAATGCAGCTTATTTAAGTTGATGTGAGATATCAAATAGGTTTGTTTGATAGCTTTATGAAAATGTTTAAGAGGCTTGCCAATAGTTTTTCATTGTAAAAAATAAATATCTTCATTTAAAGAATCAAAACTGTTTTTGGTTTTGTTCATAGTATTGATGTAATGATCTTAGGTATATGTGTGTGTTATCGATTATCGGTATCGGCCTTTAGGAGCTGAAAGTTATCAGTTATCAGTATCGGTTTAAAAAAACAGTTATCGTGCATCCTTAATTATATTATATATTTCTGAAAAAAAATCTGTGAATAACTAAAACCGTGGAACTTAAACCGCAAAGTAGAAAGGAATCACTGTATTGTTATATGATGGAATTTCTTGTATTATACCATATCATCATGTACAGTATTTAATATATGGAGTAACTTATACTTCTTCAGTACACTTTAAATGGTTTCAGAAGTTGCTGAGATTGACTGAGATAAAGCTCACAGTAACAGAAGTCCTACAGGAGCCCAAACTTATCTGGTCCTTTCAGAGTAGATCATGGTATACTGGGTCACACAGTCACTCATCATGCCACTCCTCTTTTCCAATTATTCTTTGCCTTTTGCCTCCAACATTATATGTCTGATATATGTATGTTTAAACCACAGCCATATAAATGACAGTGTTTAACCAGGCTGGTCAGATATCTATGAACTCACTGCAGAACTTCTCATTGGCGGTGATTTGTGGTGTTTCTGATTCATGTGTTGTATTCCTAATACAACATTTACTCTGTAATTTGTATTTGAGCCTCGTTAAAATTGGAAATATGCAGCGCTATGGCTTCTGTTGTTCGAAAGCACTAAAATGCTTTCTGAGATGTCTATGAGATGTCAGGATGAATAAATACGATGCACGCAGCCTCTGAATTGTTGTTCAGAACTTGTCCAGGCAAATCACAAGAAAGTAGATCCAGCATGGGCGAATAACTTACAGCACCAGTTTTTTATTGATTTTGCAAACAGTTGCAACACTTTTTTCAGTTGCGCTCTCGTGATTTGTGGAAGCTCAGGGATAACTTTAATTCAAAACAGAACTTTCTAATTGGAGTTAGAGAATAACATTTAGGGTGATGTCAGCGAGTCAGTGCTATGAGATGGTTTTTAATATGTAAAACACACTCACAAAAACATGTGACTTTAGTGGAAGAAGGCATAGTCTATGTTAAAGAAAACACTAGTATACTGTAAAGTGGCTTTTGTTGCATGCAAGTTCACAGATTTCCTCAAGGACACTAGAGGGGTCAGCAGTCCTTTACAGGGACAGTAACAACACAGTTATTCCCTGGGTCAGTGTAGAAACTCCGTTAGCCCAGGGAGAACATGTGAAGTCCACGCAGAAAGGCCTCAGATTTAAACTAGGAATCTTCAAACTGGAAGACAACAATGCCAACCATCGATCCACTGAGCTGCCCAGCTCTGTCCATCTGATCAAACGAGTATAGAAAGAACCTTGGGAAAGTATTTTCAGTATTTATGAAATACAAAGATACAGTATTATAGTTTGATACATGTATTTTTTTTCTTTTTTGCCCATCTCTTCTTGAGATGCCTCTTATCTTGTTTTTCCCCACACCAGTCAAAAGAAAAATGCAGTTGCAACCAGAGGTTTACATAAATCTTTTTTTTTCATCTTTTTTTTTTTTACATCCATGTCTAAAAGTAAGGTTGAAGAAACATTTCCTGTTTTAGATCATATGTGTATCCTTCGGTGGTGTCCTGTCTCCTTCCAGCTCGGGTCCTCAACCAGAGGTCAACCAGAGGCCTGAGGGTTTTGTGCAGAGATCTCAGATTATAAAGATTATATAAAAGTATATTATAAGATTGGAGGAGTGCATAATATATTAAACCATCACCAAAGCATGAATGATTCATTTTGATAAATCTAACAGGTTATGGACCAAAAAGCTCCATGCTACAAAGAAGGTATTTTAGAAGTTTATACTAAAAGCAACAAAGCATCACACCACATTAACAACACAGAAGGTGTTTTACGACAGTAATACTATGTGCATCTACAATGCAGGCAGGAAAATCTACGGGGTTATTCTTCAAGATTATATGTGCATGCTACCTGCAAACAGAAAAAAAGTTATTCAACAAAAATGTTGTGTCAGATAACATATATAGATAAAATATGTGAGACTTTTTATTTCTTCATTTCAGTGTCAGAATGCACCAGAATGCACCAAATTACATCATTTTTTCAAAATTCCTTCGGCGGCCGCTGTTCCGCGCGCCTGCCAATAGTTGGGCCACTGATTTATGAATCAGGGCCAGTACATTCCAAATTTTACTGGCCCTGTGGGCCAGTGCTCTAAAATGCTTATTGTCAAGCCCTGACTTATATATATATATATATATATATATATATATATATATATATATATATATATATATATTTATATTATAATATACTTATATATATATATTATATATTATATTAAAATAAAATAATAATAATTATATATATATATTAGGGCTGGGCAAGTTAACGCGTTATTATCGCGTTAACGCATTCATTTATTAACACCGACAATTATTTTAACGCGCGTTAACGCACGTTGATCACATGCTTTTGTTTTGAAAAGTCTGTTACTGGCTGCTGCGGAACCGGAAGATAATTGGCAGGTAAACATGCGAAAAAACCTAGAACAGACATGAAGAATAATAAAAAATCTGTATACTTAACAGTTCAGGTAGCAACTCAGGTAGCAATATTAACAGTTCTGTCTGAAAAAAAACTTTCGCGTCATTCCTCCATGTTACATCAGATCTGTTCACTTACTGGTTACTTCAGTGCGGCTCCATCTAGTGGCACAGATGGGTAATGACAACAGAAAGTCCAGTCATTGATTATAAAACAAATTCAGTCCTGTGGACCATTTTTTTCATTTCGTATTTTTAATCCAAGTCTAAAATTGAAATATTAAAAAAAAAAAAAACAGGCATTTTTTTCCTTTTTTTTTTTGTTTGATTAAAAAACGAAAAACATATTAAAATGTCACTTTTTAATTTTTGATTGACAATTGAAAATGGAAAGAATGAATGATACACGAATTGGTAAAGTTACAGATCTTTAACATGGACATTTTCATTTTAAAGTTCTCCCAGACGGAGGATTCAACAGAAACAAGGTTATTTGTAACAACTGCCAAGTTGAACTCCCCGTTAAAAGTTTCTGCTGTTACCTCAGAAATTACCTGTTTTAATGTTCTGATTCTGCTGAGCCACAATCATTTTTTTGGATTTTGTTTGTAGACTTTTACTGACAAGTGCTGATGTTAAAAGTGTTTGAACAACAAATGTTATGGCACTTTAGTTCATATGGCAGCAGAACATTTAAATAAAAGTGGATTTTACACTACTTTTGAATTCATTATTTGATTTTGATTATACAATGCAATTAATCACGATTAATCAGGGAAATAATGTGATTAATCGCGATTAAAAATTTTAATCGTTGCTCAGCCCTAATATATATATATATATATATACACACATACACAAGTTTTTTTAGATTGTGATGATTTTATTGTGTAAAACAGGGCTCTCTTGAAAATGTAGTAGCAAAATAATTAAGTAACAATAATAATGGAAGATCTCTCTCACCAGTTTAAAAGAAGGAAAATGAAAACTGGAATCCTATGAGGAACAATTAGTTTTCATCAAATTTACAGTCACACATAGAGAGACAAAAGGAGTTTCTTTTTCTTTTTTATGATCTGTATACAAACCTCTTTTTACAAATGTATGAGGTGATCTTCTCTGTCAGCTTTATAAGCGCACTGCTCATGATTCTCCGAAGCTCTGCATTCCTGGTATTAACATGTGAATGTTTTAGTTTTTTGATGCTCCAACAGCCCCCTCACATGGTAGTGGTGTATATAATTCTGAGAACACTTCTACTGGACAGATACATTTTAAAAGCTTCTAAATCTAGTGTTTCTTCCTCTCTACGTTCCCCCTCCCAGTGTTTTTTCCACAACAGTGCGTTGTGTGTTTCACTGCCCTCTGCCTTGTTACTACAATTAGAGTTGACCTGAGAGAGTTGTGACTTTGACACAGGAAAGCTGTGTCATGGTCTCTCCATTTCACTTTTTGCCACTTTACTTCTTTATGTTGCTTCCCATAAACAACATTTATGTCTATCGTCATCATTATTTCTTACTGGTCTTCCTCCCACTTTGCAACAGGAAAACAAAACTTTCCAAGCAAAGACTGTCAAAAACAAATTACGGTATATTTCCACACAGTAAAACAATCACACCATATTTGCAGATGCATGTAAAATCTGTAAAAATAGAAAAAAGGTGGCACCTTTTATGTCATGTACCAATGTAGCGATGCGTGTTTTCTTTTTTTTTTTAAATCTTTTTTCAGCCCTCACTTTATCTCTCTCCACTGACTGTCTCACACCCCTGGTCTATTGCTCTGCAGCTGACATGCTGAAGCCTTGGGATATCTCAAATGCCGTGCTACGGTAGTTTTACCCCCCACCCCACCCCCCAAAACCCACACATACACATCGTCCTCTGTGCGTGCTCACTGTGTGTTATGTACATGCTCACATTAAAGTCAGATGGCAGCAGTTCAGTTCTGATGTTTTGTTTTTAGAAACTGCAAGTGCATGTTGTTGCAGTGTCCTTGTATGAATGTTGAACAGCAACATGTGAGTAACCTTTGGCAAATACTGCACAAATGCTTGCAAACTGTTCTTTCAGTCCAATGTGTCAAACCTGCTGGTTTGTCAGATTTTTATTTTTATTTTTAATATATATTCATATTATTACTTCCATCATGATTATTATGATTGCTCAGTTTGTATGTATGACTCAAGATCAGAAAAACTGGGGGAAATATAAAAAATGAAAAACTAAAAACAGAAAAAAACAACTTCATCTTCTTTACATTCAGCCCAGTTTGGGCCTTTCTGAGTTGATCTTGGATGTTCTCCCCATGTGTTTCCTCTGAGTACTCAGGTTTACTTTCACAGTCCAAAAACGTGCACAGAAGACGTCACCTTTGTCATAGAACGATGCTCCCCAAAGATCCGAAGGGATCTTCTCCTGTTATCTGGACACGGGCAGTCCCGCACGACGAGCATCCAAACCTGATCCAACCAAACCAGTAACGGTTACGCTGAGAAACAGAACTATCGCTCTACAAGGCAAAGTTGCACTCTGCAAAAAGGAAGCCTCGTGTTAACCTTGATCAACGTCAGCATCTCTGGACTTGAAGGCATCTCAGAGTCTTGTGTGCTCATGTTGGTATTGTTACATTGCTGTAAATATTTTACTGTTTGTTTGATTCAGCAGGAATGACATCATATCTTCCTATCTGTTTATGTTGAAAGATGTGGTGATGTTACTGATTGTGAATCAGTAAGAAAGCAGAAGTGCAAGGATATAATTATCTACTTGGCTTGTTTATGGAGTCATTTGTAAATATTAGATTTTTTTCCTCATCCTTTGTAGAACGTAAAACAACATTGGTGATATTTGTGTGTTTTCTTTTGCATTTGTCCAGATTCATTAAATGATCTGTTTGTACATTTTAATTCTACATTATTCTAATGCTGTGGTTTAGAACAGATGTTCATTATGCTTTCCAGTTAGTACCAACTAATAATTTGCATGATAATACTAGAGGATAATACTAGAGAAAATAAAGGTTCAGATCAAAAATGATAATTCTTGATTTGAATAAAATCCCGTCCTTCTGGTATCGCAGGCAGATTAAATTCAGGAACTGCTCCCATTTGACCTTATCTGACATTGGGTCTGACATGCGGGTGAGACTTCATTGTCTTCCACACTGTTTTATTTCAGGCTCACTCACCTGTCTTTTCTTTTAATCAGTCATGTCAGTCATGTTTCCCGCCAGCAGAGAAAGGCTCGCAGGTCAAATCAAAAGCTTCTTTATTATTTCCCGGTGTGATTAGTGTCGACTGGAATTTTTTGGAGAGTTTTCTAAAGGTCACACATTTCTCTCAGTTCACTTAATGATATCCTGGAGCAAGAATGAACAAGACCAAACATAGTCCAACACCTAAGGAGCTTCATGCAAGTCTTCGTTTATACAGACGGTGATTTTAGTTTTCTGTAAAACATGGTTCACTTATCTCAGACTGTATATCTGGAGTATTTTCACTTTGTTTGTTAAACAAGTGTTTAAACAAGCGTCTTTGAATGGCAGAAGTGTAAAACTAGGACAGGGGTGTGATATATATCTGACGAGACTGTCTGCATATATACTAATAATTAGTGCCAAAAATCTGAAAAAAATCTTTTGTTTTTAAGTTTAGATATACAGGGGTACCTCTACTTACAATATTAATTGGTTCTGGAATAGGGCTGGGTTAAACGATTATTTTTGTAATCGATTAATCTAGAAAATAGTTTTTCGATGCATCGATTAGTCTAACGATTCATTTTTAAATCCGATTCGATTTCGATTCGATTATCGATTATCTCCCCATAATTTGACCTATATAGCAATTAATGCTAATTTATCTCCATGAATAAAACACAAATTTCTTCTTTCAAGTTCAAAAATGAATTGTATTGAACAATACAACAATAAAGTGCACACAGTTGTAGTGCAATGGAATCCTATAATAAAAAAAATAATAAAATAAAACTTTCCTTCAATAAATAAAACTGCAAAAAACACAATCTGAACCAAAATCTTATCAACATAAAATAAATAAAAAATAACAGCAGCGGTGACAGCTGCAATTTACAAAACAACACAATGTGTGACAGCAGCAACTTAGCCTAATCATTTAAATCTGTAAAATAAATAACAAATAAATTCAAGTATTAGGCCTATTACAGTTAAGTGAACAGTAGTTTAACTTTTAGTAGTTAGGATGCTCTCAGTAAGTGCAGCAGCCTCCTGGGGGGTGCAGGGGGGGTGTTTTTTTTTCATCTGATAGTAGTCCTCCAAACTTTTCTGCTTATCCCTGTCCCTGAAATCATAAATCACAACCACAGTGCACAGGTGACCTAAAATGTCATTGCGATGCCAGGAAGATGCTAGCAGATAGCCAATGGCAGAGCAGCTACAAGAATGTTTACGTTCGGTAAACTCTGGGAGCTGCGAGTAGCAGCGCGTACTGTATTTTTGCCTTTCGTATCCTGAAATTTCTTTTGTAACAAGAGGCAATATTTTCTCGTTGAGGCGTTTCGTAAAATTTTGTATGCAGAGACATTCGTAAGTAGAGGTACCACTGTATTTACAGTTTAATTTTGCAGCAGATGTTAGTTTTCATTTGCGTAAGTGTGAGTGATAGTGGGCGTGTCCTTCACCTCTTTGACAGTCTAATCTAACAAACTTTACCGAAACCCTGATTTTTTCACTGACAGGACAGATAAAGTACAAAGTACAGGACAAACAACAAAAGACAGACAGTAACAATGTGGTGTGTAGGATGCTGGTGGATGTGGTGTTTGTGTGGTGCACTGTGGTGTATCTGGATGAATGTGTGCAGGATTGTGTTGTGATGTTGCATGTAACCCCCATATTCTCACTAGAACTAAAGCGCCCAGTAGCCAGACATAAAGCAGTGACCTCCTAAGCTTCCTCAGCATCAACTAGTGACCACAACCGGAGCTACAATCTGGATCACAGTTGGTGCTGGTGTGTTGGGTCAGTGTCATGCAGCAGGACTCCACCAGTGACCTGGATTTCCCTCCAGGCTCAACAGGAACCATCCAGCCACGACTAACCCTGTCAGGGCTAGGGATGGGCATAATTAATCGATTAATCGATGATTGATCATTAAGAATTTGGTCAAAGACATTAATTTTCGTCGACGAACCAAATGTTTTTTTTTTTTAAACAATCCGAATGTAGGTTATCAGTGCACGTCCTCAAACAATGCGATGCATTTCGCTGTGCCACCGATTGAAATTTGGCAACAGGGGGCAACATTTCATCATCACTCTACCCTGGCTGGACTCAGTTGTTACATGCAAGCTTCTGTAGGTCCTCGCCTAATCATGAAGCGGTCGCGGTAAAGTGTGGCGTGGGACCATTTTCGTTTAGAAAATGAGCAAGTGTACTGCAATCACTGCAATGCAAATTACAAATACAATTAATCGACAATGACAATGATGTATCACTTGAACAACGCGCATCCAAGCCTTGTAAAGGACGGTGGAGGCGGTTCATCATCAGCCTAGCCTAGCCTAGCCCCAACTCGGTGTTAGCACGGACCAGAAGGAGCTGCAGCGCACATCGAGCACACAACAAGCGCATCTTGTTAAGAAACAAAAAGCCTGTAATACTGGCGCCTTCATATAAATTGTCCTTGTTGTTAAGTAGCTGTTGTTAAGTCCTCGATATCTCTTCTTTTATTATCGTTGTTTTTTTTAAAGAAAAGAAACAGGAAATGTCACGTTATTCTCGACAACGAACATCCGGGCCACTGAACACATCCGGGCATGCGCGGGCCATTGCAACCAGGCCAAAGGGGAAAAACAAACGTCACGCCGATATCGAGAATAATTGTGATAGTTTTCAATATAAAAATGTTAATGATTAATCGATTATTAATCATTAATTCTCCCGACGATCGACGAATAAATCTTCACCGAATGCCCATCCCAAGTCAGGGCCATGAAGCTGAAGTTTTAGGTTGTTTTTCTAACTTTTTTTTCCTAACAATTAGAAAACAGTGAGTACTACCAACAGGGGCGCCGCTAGGGATTTTGGGCCCCATGAAAAGAATCTTTACCGGGCCCCCAACACAGCGGCGAAATTTGTTGATGCTATTTTTGATCATCATTAGGGGCCTCTCTGGGCCCCCCTCAATTATGGGCCCCTATAATCCGTATCCTTTACCCCCCCTTTTCGGCGCCCCAGACTACCAAAGCCAGCACTGTTTTGAACCCCAACTATGTGAGTAAGGGGAGGTGACTGCATTAACATTTGAGGGCAGGAGTGGATGAGGGGGTGGTGGGGAGGATGGCGACAGACTCTTGTGTTGCCCGCCCACCACAAAGTCCCTCCCCCCATGGAGGCAGCACCTCCAACCGTATCGTGGGATCTAGTGTGTAATGCTTATGTATATGTGACTAGAATGACATTTGTATAAAGCAGAAATGTCACCAAACTGTTGGAGATCAGGGACATTATCACGTCTTCAGACCATGGCACAGAGACTGATGCTGCGTTTCTTCTCTATCTTCCAGAGTTGTGCCATGCAGTCGGGAGTCATTTCATGAGAAAGGATGTCCTCAGAGTTCTGCAGAGATGGTCTGGAGGAGGGGAAGACCATCCCCCTGGACATTGACAACGTCCACATGCTGCTTCAGGGTCAGTCTCACTTTACCTACAGCAAAGGCCCATTTCAGAAAAAGCTGGAAGGTTTTTCTAAAATGTCACAAACATTTCCTGTAAAATCTATATATTTTTTCTAAAATTAACTTAAAATTTTTCTGAAGAGACACAAGTTCAAACTTTGTACTTGTTTTTAGTCTTCGCAAATGACCTTTTAAAATTAATCCCATAAGTCACGAGTGTGACTTATGGGGTTTTAGTAATAAGTGCTTGAATTGTGTGCAACAAATGCATTAGTTTGAACTAAATTGAATTGATCTGAATTCACTGTAAAGCTGCTTTAAATTTAAACATCATTAATGAATGTGGAATTTATACCAGCAACATTCATAAAAAAGTTGGGAGAGAAGCACATTCACAGTTGTGTTACATCATCCTTACTTTACATTACATATTTTGAAGAAAAAAAAACAAAGAAGTAAAAAATATCCAAGTGGAATCTGTCTTCATTTCTGCTGAGTACAAGATTTCAGTATCACTAGTTTCTATTTTTGATTGTTTTGGGGTACAGGAGCGTAAATGAAGGGATCACAGAATTAAACACTTTGCAGTATTGACTGCTGCTCCAGATAAGGAGAAGGTGGAAAATTAATGAACTGGCATTCGAGGACTTTGGGAAATACAAACGGAGATCTTTGTCTTTTGTCAGTCCAGACTTATAATTTTCCCAAATTAACGACAGACGTTTGCATCTTTTTGAATTCTGTGGACAAACCCCTAAAGGTTTTTCTATTTTACCAGATACCTTGGCAACCTTGAAAGTGCAGCAAACAACGTTTTCCCCACAGTTTCCGTTACCGCGTCTCTCACAACATAATGAGCAGTGAGCCTCTCAAATTCTCCTGTTTGATTGAAGCATAGTTTGGTGTCTTTCAAGTCCAGCGGTGGAGTGTTGAAGATGATGCACAGCTGCTATGCTTCTGAACTGGCAGTGGAGGTGTTCACCAACGTGAACTGGCACGACAAACAAAGAGGATCTGCAGTTGGTTTGTTTGACAGAAGAAGGTGGAGGAGAAAGCTTTCAAACTGATAGCTGATTGCTCAAGATAGTGAGAGCATAAATGCGGCTATTCTTGCCTATTTTTTTCAGGTGGTTGACCCAACATGTTTTCTGACGAGCGCTCTGCCCGCTGGTGGGAGTGTGCTCGCTTGCATGTGCGCACACATCATGGCAGAACGTCAGAGCACAATAGATAGAGCGGAGGATTGTAAACATGCGACCGCGCAGACGGAAATAACATAAGGCTCTTTATATCATTAAAGAGCATGGACCTGTTCTGCAGGAAAGGCAACCTTCAATGACTTCTGTTGTGATCTGCCACTTGATAGAAAATAAAATTAACTTGACCTTCTCGTGAGGGCCAAGGTTATCATAGTCAACGAAAACAAACAATATAACGAAAACTAGAATTGAAAAAAAAAAACGTTTTTGAGGTTCTATAAACAATAACTAACTGATACTGTATTATGTGTTTATAAAACGAACTAAAATTAACTATAATATCAACAACGTCCTTCGTTTTCATATTTGTAAATTTTTTTTCACCTAAACGTTTTGGGATTTGCATGAAATCTATTAACTTAATTCTACCGTATAATAACAACAGCAAAAAAATAAAAAATTATCTTGACGGATCAGTGATGGCTGCGGCAAAAGTTGGGAGCAGCACAGTCTTATTTAGGATTTCTTTGACTATGACTGTGTTAATGATAAAAGTAAGTGCCTTGTTGTAGAAGGAGGTGATACAATGTGTGGAATACTTCTCAAGGGGAAAAAACCCACAAATCTGAAAGTCCATTTGAAAAGCTTGTATAAGAAGGCTAACTTAGCTACCTGGATAAGCTAGCCTCACTTATCCAGGTAGCTTGGTTAGCTACCTGGATAAGCTAGCCAAGCTACCTGGATAAGCTAGCCTCACTTATCCAGGTAGCTTGGTTAGCTACCTGGATAAGCTAGCCAAGCTACCTGGATAAGCTAGCCTCGCTGCCTTCATCCCTGGAAAGAGAAGCTGCAGCTGCAGACCAGTCAGTGTTGGGAAGGAACAGGAGAGAACAGCAACTATAATGGACTGTTTCCACCGGAGACCAGATAGCTGCTGGTCAGTAAATACGCAGGAACACCACAAGTGGGAAGACACATTGATATATATGTTTATTGAGACCGGAATGTAAACACGACTATGTGATTCGATAGCCTTCAAAAAGTTCAGTGCTTCACTCGAACCTATATTACAACCCTAATTTACAAAATAAAACTAAAACTTAGCATTTCAAAAAAATAAAAACGAATAAAAACTAGCAAAACTGCATTAAAATGAATTATTACTAACTGAATTTGAAAAAATAGACTAAATAAAAACTAAAACTCTAAGTCCACTATATTGTATCTACTCTTGTACCACAAAGCCATGCTTTATGCTACTTAGCTCTCTTGCTCAAAGATGCAATGCCTTCCCTGAAAAAGATGTCTGGATGAGAGCATATGTTACTCTAAAACTTTTAAATATTGATGTTTCCTTTCCAGATGTAATGCATGATTGTTTCTTTTGTTGTGTCTTCCTCTTAAAAAGAGAAATCTAATTTTGGAAACTCATACCTTTGTTATCAAAGCATTTCAAAGGGAGGGGACGTGATGATTTCATCTCAGCCATCTAATCAAGCATTTCTCATCTTCTTACCATTTTATATGCACCAACATTTGTAACATTTGTAATTACTGAAACACTTCAGTTTCAGTTTCTTAATAATAAGTAATAATGTCCATTGGGTGAAGTATGGTCGTGTTTAGAGTGAAATATATGATAGATTGGGGGATGCTTTAGGACAGGGTTCCACTGCCCAGCAGATCCTAGTCAGATCCTCCATTCACTCATAAAAACACATGCACAGCCAAAAACGCTGAACTTGAGGCTTCAAAACAGACATTTTACCAACTGTCTGTGAAAGTCTGAGAGGTGCTCAGACAATGCAGACTCAGCTGAGCCTGCATTGTCAGATTTTCCATTTTATTTTACATCAAATGTTTTCAGGTGGCGAAAGGTCTCGACTACAGTCAGGCCAATTCAACACCTGGACTCTTCTCCTGTGAGGCCATGCTGTTGTGATGGATGCAGTATGTGGTTTAAAATTGTCCTGCTGTCCTAAACTGTCTGCTGATAACAAGCTGGATGGTCCCTCTCCTCTTTGGTCTGCAGGACACAGTGTCCATGGTTTCAGAACAGTTTTCCATTTTGCCTCAGACCATTTTAGATGTGCTTTGACCCGGAGAAAACGGCAGCTTTTCTGGATTGTGTCCACACATGTCTTTTTCTTTGTATGATGCAGCTTTAACTTGCATGGATTGTACGGACAGTGATTTCTGGAAGTGTTCCTGAGCCCATCCAATGATGTCTAGTACAGGATCATACCTGTTTTTGATGCAGGGCTGCCTGAAGACCCAAAGATCAAAGATCACGTTAGGGATGGAACGGTTACTGGTATTACGGTAAAGCGCGGTAAAATTTAACAGGATAACGATTACCGTTTATGTTTGACTTCATCGCATTATTGTGGTCGATTACCGGGATATGTGAAATATCAGCCTCATTCAAGTCTGTGAGCGACTCGCGACTGTGTCTCGTGTGAATTTGTAGCTTGTTACATCGGCATCGTAACGTTAGCATGGTGGAAAGTGGTGATAACACGCAGGGCATTTACCAACCCACTAAAAGGACGAAATCCGAGGTCTGGGCATTTTTTTTTTTTTAAGAATGCAGAGGGACAACTGGTGGAGGATAATTATCCTGTCTGCAGAGCACTTGTTTACATTTTATTGTATTTTGAACAAGCAACTTGAAGGATGTAAGGCTAATGCTTCAAGCTACTGAGATGTTTCACCAAGAGTAACCTGGTTGATGTGCTTCTCTAACTCGCATTTCGTGAATGTTACCGTTGCGTGTTGATCGAAAAAGGACCAGGACTGTGTTCTTCTGCAGTTAAAATAATAATTTATTAATTTATTCTGAAACAATCCTTTTGTACCCAGTCATGTTATTGACCTTTAGCCAGTTGACTTTATCAGCTACTCCTACGTTTGTTTCTTCTGTTGCCCTTGTTCCAACTTTTAAAGATGTGTTGCTGCCGTTGTGGTCGAAATGAGCTTATATTTTCCATAAAATGGATAAATGTCTCAGTTTCAACATCTGATATGTTCTTTATGTTAAATAAAATATGGGTTTATGAGATCTGCAAATTATTGCCTTCTGTTTTTATTGACATTTTACACAGTGTCCCAACTTTTTGTGAAATCTGGGTTTTATTTATTGATTGATTCTATTTATTTAACTTCATGCTGTTTCGGCGGAAAACAGAGCAAATAAATAATGCAGAAGTAGCATAGAAGAGAAACATCTTAAACAGCTCTTTCCCTCAATGTTATCCTTAAAAAAGATCCGATACAGTCTGATCTGACACATTACACACATCTTTGATTTCCCCTTTCTAGTCAGCTGCCGCCAAGTACTGCTCATTTAAACTGAAACGTTGCGCGGGAGCTACAACTTAAATGCTCCTGCACAAGATTGAAATTCAAATTTGATCTACATTTTTGAAGCTTTGGTAGCATAAAGTGTTCAAGATGCTGCAGGAGCAGGAGCTTGCTGCAGGTCATGTTTGGGCAGGCCTTTTTTTTTTTCTCTGTGAATCACTACCGAAGGAGGAGGAGCTAAAGTAATCTCACCTGCTTTCCTGCAGGCTAGAAATGAAGACTCACAGCTGGTTAGACAAGAACACTTATGAAGTGTTTTTCTTATTACTTTTTTCTTTGTTGCCGCAGTTAGAAACATGTATTCAGAGTCAGTGTGCTAAACCATGTGTTTATACAAAAGAGAAGTTTGCTTTGAACTGATGTCTAGCACAGTTTTCTTATCTGGGACGTTTCTGCTGATTCAACATGAGTGGCTCCATGAAGGGTGAGCATTTTCATTTAATGCCTCTTGTTGTGAAAGTTATTGTATTAAGATAAAAGTAGCCATATTTCATTTAGTTTGGAGACACATCATAATTGTAGATATTATTGTTAACACATTGAAAGGTCCGGCTGCTTCTGAGCAGGACAGTAAATAAATGCTGCAGTCCTCATCATCTATGTAAGATGATGAACGGTAAGATTAACCTCCATCACTCTGCTCAGAACAAGAGTCTCTTTACATATGGTGCTACATCAAAACACAAATTTACCTGAATTACTTGTACTTGATGAAATATTGGTTGTTTGTTCTTTTAAGATCCATTAAATATGTTTCTGCAACACTACTTTGGCAGAAAAGTATTTGTGGTTTTCATTGAGCAAATCTTTGCTCGCTGATGTAAGGCAAAGACAAGATTTATTTATAGTTATTTAGTTATATATTATAGTTACAAAAGAAAACCTGATCAGACCTTGGGTGTCACCTGACGCCTTTTGTTTTTGAAAAGCAGGATTATGACGAATGCTTGTGTGATTTCACAATCAGTTTATGAAGCTCTTTGATTCTCTGGTTCCTTTGGCTCCTTTATGATGTTGAAAAACTTTAACTCGATCAGGTAGTTAAGGTTCCTAGAAAGGGGTTTTGTTTTCTTTTTCTTTTTTAATTTTTGGATCTAAGAATACATGCTGAAGTTGTAAAAACATGTAGTGTGTTCATTACCAATAAATAGATACAATATAATGAACTTAGAGTAACGTAGGACTGTTAAGGACATTGCAGTTACTATGTAACTCTCTAGTCTCACTCTCAAGATCCTCGGCTGGTTTGGACCCTGTGCTCCTTCCAGGATTTATGCTGTACTTTTCCACATTCATCTGTTATGATGACTAATCATGACGGCAGGGAAGTTGCTTACACATGGTCCAGCTGATTTACCTTCCCAAAGCCAAGAAACCCTCAAACCCAAAACTTAAAATGGAAAATATTGATGCAATAATAAAGAAAAACCAGGACCGTCTGGAATTAAGTACGTTAACTATGTTTCAAATCACACACTTGTGCGCTTAATCTTACTATATCATCGTGGCCTCTCACTCACTGGTCGGCAAATATATCTACTGTTTTCTTCCCCTATTTATTTGTACTTGTTACTCCAGCAGTATAATTTCTCTTTTGGGATAAATCAAAAATTATTCAATTCAGTTCAGTTCAATTCACTTCCCATTCATGCGCCATGACTTGACCTGACTGTTTAAGATTTAAAGGCCTCTGTGAATTAACTCTGAATATATTAACTCTGTGTGAATTAAGTTTCAGGCTGTATGAAAGATTAAAGTAAAATTTGACCATGTTTTGTTCTTCAACAGTGGAACAAGAACAGATTCAGAAGAGGACTTTCACCAACTGGGTCAACGCTCAGCTGACAAAGGTAAGAGTGTAACCTGATTGGAGGGACAGCATATTGATTGATAGATTGAAGGTGATTACTTCCTGTGCTTGATAAAAAACAAGAAGAAAGAAAGATTAAAAATAAAAGAATGTACCGAAGAAGTGATCAATGTTAGTTTGTTAATCAGTGTATTTTCTGTTGCCTCAGACGAGCAGCCGTGTCTGTCATTATCAGTTTAGCCACATAAGGAGCTGGGGAGACTTTTAAACTTCCATCACAGAGGGAATTTCAACTATACATCCTCATTGTTGTCTGAACAGCCCAGTTTTCCCTTTGAGATAAAATAATTCATGTTTATCGTATCCAGTCATGGTATGGTGATTCCAGCAGGAAGATGTAAATTACTATCACAGTAACTATCCATACCAATATTCTCATATTTCTTTGATGCTTCACATGGTTCTGTATCACCTCCGACTGACAGCCTAGTAAATAACAACACAATAATCTGTTGTTAGATATTTGAAGCTGTTTTTATTTCCAGTAACTTATCATGATGGTTTTAGTCGTCTACCATCACTTCAGTCGATACATCTTTGAATCTACATTGCAAACAAGGAAGCAAAGTTTATTTAAAGAGCATCTTTCACAGACAGAAGTCACAAGGTGCTTTGCAGAGGAATGATAGAATACAAATGCAAAAAACTGCAAAATGTAATAAAATGGAAATAAAGACACAGACAAGATTACAAATGATAAAATAATAGATGGTCTTAAAACAACCCCTATTCTGTTAAAATGCTTGGAGGCACAAGCGGGTCAAAGAATCAATGTCCAATGAGTATCAGGAGAGAGGAAGTTCATTACAGAGCCTCAGATTTATTGCTATAAAATCAGCGTTGTATAGACCAGTGGTTCTCAACTGGTCTGGCTTCAGGACCCACCATCCCCCTCAATGACAAGCCGTGACCCAAATCAAGGAAAATTTCCAACTTTTCAAATTTATTGAATGAAAAGCTCGTGCAGTTTGAATCGGAGATAGTAGAATAGAATGTCACAGAATGCCACCACAAAAAAATAAGTTTATTGGTGAAACAAAATGGCAAAAACCAAAATGGCATAACAAAAAAGACTTCAAGAGGGAAATATTCCCTTTGATGCTCAATTAGCTGCATTTTAATTAAATCCAAAACATTTCACTTTAGTAACTTCAGATTTTTTTTTAACAGGCTCAACATGTACAAACATGAAATAAAAAAGTACAACCACTGAGCAGTAGTTTCAAAAAGAACTCAAATATGTAGCATTTGCTGAGTACCGACTTCCTAAATATATAATTTCCTATTAAAACTATCTAGTCACTTATTTAAGCATTAATCATAAATCTGACATAACAATCAGAACATTTCAAAAAACAGCCATTTTTAAGACTCAACCGTGCTTTTATGCACAAAAATGAAATAAAACAGTGCAACCACTGAGTAGCAGTTTTAAAAAGAACTTAAAATATATAGTTTTAGCTGTATAACCACTCACTGACCTTTGTCTTCAAGATTAGAAAATCCATACCTCATATATTCTTCGTTGTATCTGTGTTTCGCCATGCTCAACACATGGAAACAAACTTTGCAAACTTTTTCTATGGTGTGAACTGGCAGGTGTCAACTTGCATTACAGGGCATTGTCGCCATCTACTGTTAAGGAGTATAAATGTATAAATTTTTTTTTTTTTAGCATTTCCTTCCCCAGGCAAAGGCCCACAACCCATTGAAAACGGGTCTGCGACCCACTTTTGGGTCTCGACCCACTGGTATAGACGATCCTAACTATCTAACTGAATTTTGAATTTTTTGTTCTTGCAAAGATTTGTGCATTAGATAAGACTCAACTATTTATATGTAACTGCAGTGTGGGTGCAGTAGGGTGGAGATGGCTACGACAAAGAGAAAGATCACCAGACACCTCCAACACCTCCAAGACCTCCAACAGCCACAGTCACAGCTTTAGTCTGACACACTGAAAGAAACGGTGCTATTAGTATAGTCGTAGTGTATATACAGTCATGGAAAAAATTATTAGACCACCCTTGTTTTCTTCAGTTTCTTGTTCATTTTAATGCCTGGTACAACTAAAGGTACATTTGTTTGGACAAACATAACGATAACCACAAAGATTGCTCATAAGAGTTTTATTTAAGAGCTGATATCTTACCATTTTCCATGGTTTTCTTGATTATAACCTAAATCACTTAAGTTTTTACATCAATAGCTATGGCGTTGTACTGCCAAAAACACTGCTTTTATGCATTCAGTGTTTTTTTTCTGTCTGTTTTAGTCTAATAATAACGTTTAGTGGTACCAGGTAATAAAATGAACAAGAAAGTGAAGAAAAAATGGTGGTCTAATAATTTTTTCCATGACTGTATATATCAACCAAAAAATGAAATAAAACAGTATAAATAACTCAAAACTAAAGTGTGATATTGATAAAAAGATCCAACCAAAGAAATGACCTAAAAGGACTGGAAATCTCTGGAACTGGAGAACAAATTCATGTGTTACTAAAAAGCATGATTAATTGGTTTTCCTCATATTCAACTATTCAGTTCTGCCACAGTGTTGCTTTATAAAACCAACAAGAAGGCTTCTTTCTAGCTCCATCGATGTTGAACTAATCAGCTGTGATCAAATATCACAAGGCACAAGTGGTCTCTGCAGACGCACAGAGTCGAGTGCCCTGCAGATTTCTGTCCTAGTGAGGTTTTTGACTGGGAATTTTACTGACGCTCTTAGACTTTAAAAGTTTTGGCACACTTGGTTGCAAGAAAAGTTTTAATTTAGCCATGGTCTCTTTTTTTTTCTTCTTCTTTTTAAAAAAAAAACAACATGTGGACTGCAGCATGTCACTGTCAGTAACACTTAAGTCAAAATGCAGAACCAGCACATTGTGAGGAACCAAGTTCACCTTCACTGCTTCCTGAGGAATTTTTTTTAACTTATTTATGTTTTCTTTTTTTATTTTGGATAAATATGTATTTGACTCTAAAGGTGGGGTAGGTGTTCTTTGAAAAAACGGTTCCAGCAATCCAACTCAAGTGAGATTTTGAAAATATACACTCCCTCCCTCCTCCCAAAGGCTCCGCCTCCTCCTCTTCAGCCCACCCCTCGAAACCACGCCTTCACACGATTCACGACTACATGAACCACAGGGAGGGAGGGAGGGGTGGGTGGGAGTGCATTGATATTTGATGGACATATTAGGCAGCCAATAAATGTAAAGATGATCTGTACATTGATTGGTCAGAGTTTTTCTCTGATTATACTCTTTAGACTGGACCAAAACGTTTCGTTTTTTTTGCAAACATTTTATTTCAGTGGGTGCAATGGGAATGTGAAAAGGTTTTCAGGCAATATTGTAAAAAGTGCTGCAAAAAAAGAACACCTACCCAACCTTTAAGGAAAAAAATGTCTCACATACATTTTCTTTTTTTTTTTTTTTTTAAAGATTTTTTTTGGCTCTAGTCGCCTTTATTAACAGTGTAGACAGACAGGAAGCGGGGCAGAGAGAATGGGGAAGACACGCGGCAAAGGGTTGCTGAGCCAGGAATTGAACTCACAACCAGCTGCATGAGGACTGTATATGGGCTGCCTGCCCTAACCACTGCTCCACCGGGGCGGCCCTCACATACATTTTAAAATGCAAACTCGTACAGGCGAGGGTTCAGGAATCACATCCGATACAGGCAAAAAGAGGAATAGAAACACATGGCATCACTTTCACTGTGTAGTTTATGTGTTTGGTCATCCGGTGCAACATCACCCTTCGCCACATGTCTCAGATAGAGCTTCATCTGTGACCCAGTTCAGAAGAAAACTCTTTCTAGCACAGAAAGCAAATGTTTGATAGCGTTTCTTTTTATACCTGTGATTGATGGATGTAGCAGATCTACCATTGTTGTATTGGTAGGATGATTCTAATTTCCTCCTCCATGAGATCCCTAAACTGCTGAACTTCTCTACAACACCACGGGCAGCGTATCAGACTGCCAGTGTCTGTTTTGCATGTGGGGGACAGTGGAGATGAATTAGGGTTGAATTTATGATGCTGACAGAAGGATAGATGAGCCCTGTGGTGGATCTTTAGTTGCATACCTCTCACTCGGTTGTTACCAAATGAGATCTTACATCGGCACTTTGTCAGTAGGAAAACCTTTAAAATGACAGACCGGACCAGAGGCAGATTTGTCGATGGAAAAAGTAAAGTTTTAATACATTCCAGGCCTTGATAACAAAGTGAAAAACAACTAAAAAGGAGAAAAAAAACAGAACTTAAACAGGAAGTTGCAGGAGTCAGCTTCTCCCCGTGCCAGCCTCCTGACTACAGGAGCACTTCCTCTTTATATAGGCTCCTGACCCCGCCCCTAGCCAAGTTATCAGCCAATCACAGCACTCTAACAATTCACCCAAGATGCTCCCCATAACATAATCAGCTCTTTAGCTGGGCATCAAGACAGATTCCCAATTACAACATCTGGATGGATAAACAGACGTATCTTAGATTCACAAGTCACGACAGAACGTGCACCTTCTGTGGGACTAAGAGTCTAAATATCACAATGTGCATGAATGTACACTCTGACAGAACCTGCTCTGTTACAAACACTTAATGTTTTTACACTTTTTACCTCTGCCAAGGAGGTTATGTTTTTGCCGGCGTTTATCTGTCTGTCTGTTTGTCTGTTTGTCTGTGTTCAAGATATCTCAAAAAGTTATGGATGGATTTTGATGATATTTTCAGGAGTTGTCAGAGATGTGAAAAGGAAAAGGAAGAACTGATTTTATTTTGTGTGTGATCCGGAAGAAATCCTGGATTCTGGATCACTTTCAAATTTTCGATAACATTGCGGTCAATGGGACCAAGAATTTTGTTTCTCAATATCTCCGTTAATTCTTGCCCAAAACTCTTGAAATTTGACTCAGGGATTGACAATGGGAACCTCTATCAAATTTCAAAGGCTGATCAGGATCTGATCCAGATGGTGGAATTTATAGCAATCTGTAAATCGCTATATGGGGGAATTGTTACACTTGGCGGAGGTCTGCGCTCTCCGAGTGCTTTTCTAGTTTATTTCTATTTTTGTTTAGCTTTTTTACATTGTAGAACAATACTGAAGACATTCAAACTATGAAACAAAACATCTGTAGTCACATAGTAAACAAAAATATGTTTAAGTTTTCAGATAAACTGACCTTCCTGTCTTTGTCATTAAAGTGTTTATTCAGTTTTTCAACAAATAATACACTACATACAGAAGACAACAACCAAAAAAAACAAAACAAAAAAAACAAACAAAAAAACAAAACAGGCAGTCAAACCAAAACTACAAGGACAACACCCTTATGTACCCTTGCACCTTTGCGCTTACATCAGTCGTGATGTGATTCAACATAGCTTATTGTGACAAATCCTTGATGTATCGAAAGAAATAGTCCCATACTAAATGGAACTTCCCTTTAACATTGTTCTTCCTGGCAATTAAATATTCGAAAGATGCAGTCTCTGTCATCAGTTGAGTCCAATTTGCAAGCCCCGGTGTACACGTGCTCTTCCAGTTCCTCAGTATCAGCCTTGCTGCAGTGATGAGGCCTACTGTTAATAACGCATGTTGTCCTTTGTTGACTCCTTGTGGCAAAAGTGTACTATCTCCCAGGAGACAAAACATTGGAGATTCCGGTAAGCTCTGTCCCAGCCAATCTCCCAGTTTCCTTACCACTTCTCTCCAGAAGGGTAATACCACCGGACATTCCCAAAAGGCGTGCAACAATGTCCCATCTTCTCCTTTACATTTCCAACACCTTTTATCTTCCACTAATCCCATTCTAAAGAGCTTCATAGGCGTATAGTAATATCTATGGATGATTTTGTAATGGGTAAATTTGCTTCTAATATCCCTAGGGGCCCACCCAACCTTGGAAACTATATTATGCCATTTCTCCCTACTTATTTCACATTCTAAATCTCTTTGCCATACTAATCTAAGATTCTCAGTGTTCACACTTTGTAGTTGCATTATGTTTTTGTAAAATATTGATGCACTATGCATTGCACTTGGCAAATCAAAAAGGTCTTGTACCATGTTGAGTTCCTCTATATTTCTGTTGAGTGGAAACACACTCCGCACACTGCTCCTTAGTTGTAAATATTTCCAAAATTCACCCCTTCCCTGCAGGAGAAATTGGTCCACTAGTTCCTGATATGACTTAAAAACGCCATCCTTATACAGATCATCAATCACACATATACCGTTTCTCTGCCAAGGATCCCAACAAAATGATCGTTTACCTATCACGATACGTGGATTATCCCATATGGACGAATAACCTTGTTTGTATTGTGATTTCCCCATCAACCTATGCACCTCAGACCACACCCACTGAGAATGCTTCAGAATGGGATTTTTCCCCCCCTCTACCACTTTAATCTCTGACCTTCCAGTCTTAACTAATTAAAGCGGAATAACAATCCATCTCGTTTTGAGTCTCAATGTGATATAAATTACTAAAGTTATTAAATAGATCTGTTTGTTTCAAACCAGCAAACCTTTAAAGCCACAGTAAGTAATACCTGGAAAATGGGAAAGTCAGCTTTTTTTTTCAAAAAACCCCCAAACCTCCTGTCATTATGGTAACGGTGATGTTGGTGTCGTTGTGTCGTTGTTGGCAAGCAGGCCTGGATATGAGGGAAGATAATGCAGAGATTATTCAAGGTGTTTTTAACTGTACAAAGCATGGCACAATACACACATGCAGCCCACCAAATGAATGGGGAAAAGATCAGCTTTAAGCCTTTAAAAAACATTTCTAGCCATACAAAACAGAGCAACAACACCGAGCAGCTACACATCAGTAAATACATCGTAAAAAGACAAACAATGGCGTAACACGCAAAAGACACAGAAAAAGGGTGATGGATCATATTCATCAGACAGAGTAAAAAATGATAATAATAATTGGTGCAAAACTGCTGTTAAAGAGTGGATGGCTTCTTTTAAGAATCTGAAATCCAACATCTTTTTTTTTCTAAAAAGCTTTGACAATAAAAAAAACATGTTCCCATCATAAACCATAGACTGTAGGTCTATAATGTAGAAAGAAGCTGAAATATAGACAAACCTTTGAATTAAGAGGCGCGCCCATGCTTTCACTGCTACTGTATATTAATGACTGATGTGAACAGACATGTGACAGTAACCAGTTACACAAATTTTATAATCTGGTTTCAGTCTTCTCCACATTAGTACTGCTTTGCTATTATGTGTAGTATCCAAGCCGTGGCAGATGTCATTAGGTTGTTGAGAAAACAGTTAATGACCAGCGTGTTGTACACATAACAAAAGATAAATGAATAAACTGCATATGTGTTTGTGACAGCGGCGGCCACCATGTGCGGTGGTGGATCTCTTCAACGATTTCCGTGATGGGTCCAAACTGTTGGACCTGCTGGAGGTGATGAGCGGCCAGCGCATTGTGAGGACCATCTTACTTCCACACTTGAAAATTATTTCAAGCCAATGCTGTCGGTGATCCAGCTAACTGGCCTCTGGGTTGTGTTTTTCAGAGTCGAGAGAGAGGCAGAGGAATGTTTCAGCAGAGGAGCAACATTGAGAAAGCACTCTCCTTTCTAAGAGATAAATCGGTAAATGTCACACGAACTTTATCGAGAGAGCTTCACTGTTGTTATTGAACAAAAGAGAGATGGATCATTTTCAAAATCATTTAAAATGACATTTAACTGGACCATTGACTGTGCCTTATTGAGTAAATGCTGAATAAAACACAGCGCTGACGTTTTAATTGCCAACAAAAATGAAAATCACAATCCAGTTTGCAGTCTGATACAAACCAGAAACTGGAGAGAATTGCAGTTCCTTGACTGACCAGTAGGGACTGCTTCCAAAAGTGAGTCAGTTTCTTTAGACCTCGTGTTAAATTGCCCAGCGTTAGGCCCTGATTCATGAGGGAAAAGAGACGCAACATAGACCAGATGGAATTGGTATTTAATGTACGTAGAGGGCCAAACAATCATAGAAAACTAAGAGTACAATAGGTACACAAAAAACAATGTCTCCAAAAAAAAATAAAGAGGGGAATCACTAAAAGGAAAGCAAAGTCAGGTTGGGTTTAGCCTAAAACTGCATCACAGCTAAAATTAGCATTCACACTTCTATGAAAAGAAAACTACACAAAATCTGCCAAAACCAAAAGAATGGAGCAACAGAACAAGGATACACAAAAGAGAACAAAAACCAAGCTACCCAGAAATAAGGAGGTGAGCTGGGAGGTCAGCCGCCCCAACTTCAGGACCCGATGGGATTCTGGATCCATCAGCTCATCCCAATTTATCCCAACGATAACAACTAGAGGGAGCTTCTGACAGAGCTGTGTGTGCCTACGACCGTAACACCCCTCTCCTACAAGAGCAAACAAAAAAAATAGTAAATACAATTTAACTGGCTTCACTTATATCCTGGACGACGTATATGCCATTACATTATCAGTCCCCTTCTTCTGACGGATGTCCAGATGAAAATCTTGGACGGCCAGAGCCTATCGCATGAGCCGATGACTGTGGTTGTTTATACAAGAAAGGAAGATGAGTGGGTTGCGGTCGCTGTAAAAGATCATTTGCAACAGAAATAAACATATTTACCAAAAAACAATTATATAAAGCAACAAATATATACACAGTTATGGACATGGCCTTTTGATTGACATTTGGCTCTGGTAAATTGCCAGCTGTCATGTTTTAGCTTCTTAGCCACGAGCACCATGGTGACTTGACTTTTGAGCTGTGAATAAACGCCTAATACTGCATAGTTGATCTTATTTTAAGGTAATGTGCTTTGTTGTGCTGGTAGTTATAATAAAGGAGCACCTTGACTGGCTGTGAGTTGGCCTGGAAGGGTCAGAGAACGGAGCTTAGCGAAGTAGCCGGCATCAGCTACCGTTGTCCACAGACGGAGTCTGTTACCTGGGAAAAACGGCTAATGGCCTGTAGCTCTTTAGCCACGACCTGGCAATAGCCAGAACAGCTGACTTGTCTCCCTGCACTCTTTTAAACTGATGAACTTTGTCCAGACCTCCACGGGGACCAAGCTGTGACCGAGCCCTCAAGGCTTAATTCACTAGCCGTTGCTTTGTTGAGGTTCCCGCTTCTACTCAATCAGAGCTCCCCCAGAGTTCAAACAGTGACAACAGAAATGAGGATGGATGAACACATTCACTGAGAATGAATGTAAGGTAATGCTAGTTAGCATTATAGGTTAGCAAGAGGTTTCGCCTTCGTTACTACTTCATTACACACAATAATGAAAATAAATATATTATATCCTTGCCCATTGGTGGTTCACCGTTCGCGGTCCCGCATACTCATGGATTCTGCTCTCAAAGTTGTTTTTTTTTTTCATAATGTATTTGAATTTGTGGTAGCCCCTGGCAATTTCCTGAATTTCTTAGGCCATTTTTTAGGAGAAAAACGCTCACATTCACCTCTCAGTCAGGAATACAAATACACTATACAGTAGTATTGTGTTTATATATATATTTTATTATTATTAATAAATATTATCACACTACAAAATTAAAATGTTTTTAATTTATCATTACTACATTTTTATTGTATTATTGAGTAAGAATGTCTTTAGAATGTGTTTGGGAAGCATATTTTAGCTTATATAATATCATACATGGGCCTTATAAAACTGCATCAATAATTTGCGGATGTTTGGGATTCGCGGATGGAGGAAAGAAACCAAACCCCCCCCCAATGATAAGGCTGCTCTGTACTATGTTTGTTTGGCCTCTGTGTGTTTCACATGGAACAGAAAGATGATTTTACAATTGTGTAATTTGATTGTTTTTATTATTATTATCACGTTGTTGTTGTTTTTGATCTTTTGAATTGTTTTGTGTTTTGTCAGAAGGTATAATTTTCCAACAAATACTGTGCTGAAGTTAAAAAACTTCTCTCGATTTCGCCCCAGATCAAACTCGTCAACATTAACATTCCTGACATTCTTGATGGCAGACCGTCCATCATCCTCGGTCTGATATGGACAATCATTCTTCAGTATCATGTGAGTTCACTTAGAGTCAAATCTTTGTTTTTTGAGTCCTATTTGTGAGGTCAGTGTCTCTGAAACTAATTTTGTTTCAGAATGTTCTGGTGTAATTTCTGCACAGTAATGTGCCTTATTTTTTGGTTTGATTATTTTAAAAATAGTTTTCAAGCTTTTAACCAAATATAGATGACTACTACCCGTTTCTCCCCAGATCGAGGAGTTGGCCAGCTGCCTGTCCTTTGACTCCCGTCAGTCATCCATGGAGTCTTTGGCCAGTCTGGACACACGCTCATCTCTTTCAAGCCGCTCGGCCAGCAGCAGCCCGGTTCCTCGCAGAGGCTCGCCACTACACAGTCGTTTTAGGATTTCTGCCAAGAAGGCTCTGTTGCTCTGGGTCCGGGAGCAGTGCCACAAGTAAGTACGTGGTCTGCTGACTGCCGTCAAAGGGCAAGGAGGCATCGAAATTCATTCTGTTGGCCCTGCATGGTGTTACGTTCATACGTCACCAGACTTCATTAATTAACAATTTTCCAATGTGCATTTGATAAAATATATGATCACTCCACTGACGCCCTTTTAAAATCACTTCCAGCTCTTCAGAATTTTTTTTTCTTTTACCTGTAATGTCACAAAACTGAAAACTCTGCAGTGCAATCAATAAAAGCAATTTAAATCATGTTTATAAAAACTTTTTTTTTTACTTTTTCAGAGCTGGCTGTTCAATAAATGTGAAAGATTTTAAGGCAAGCTGGAGGAGTGGAGTCGTTTTTCTGGCAATCCTGTACGCTCTGCGGCCCGAACTGGTGGATCTATCCAAAGCCAGAACCAGAAGCAACAAGCAGAACCTGGATGAAGCCTTCCGCATTGCAGAAAAAGAGCTGAGGATCCCCAGACTGCTGGATCCTGATGGTGAGATGGAGCTTGTAACTGTTTTCCAGTCACACAGCCGGCAATCACAGTCAAAATCTAAATTCTACAGCATTTCTTCTGTCCAGGCACATGTTTTATTCTTTTGAACATTCTGTAACTTATACTTGCGTGCTTTTGGTCATCAGACACTCCATCGAAAATCTATTTGTTGATTTTTTTTCAATGACACACTTTGTGAAATTTGTGAAACTTGACTGAAACATCCCAGAGGAGCCCGAGGAAGAGTCAAATAAAGACGTCATAGTCTGCTGACTCACTCAATGCTTCTTTACTTCAGCTGTGGACAAAACCCTCATTTGTTTCTTTTGTTCTGCACGGCAATTTATTAGTATGTTTTTGTCAGACAGACGTTTTAAATGGAGGAGTTTACAGCCCGGATCTCCAGATTCAACAGTAAACTCCTCCTCGTTCAACGCTGTGATGTCTGAGCTTTGACAGTGAGGTTGTAGGTGATCATGGAGGATTGTGATGTTGATGCAGATGTGGACGTTCGAGACCCCGATGAGAAGTCCATCATGACGTATGTGGCCCAGTTCTTGCAGTACTCCAGAGATATGCCAGAGGCAGAGGAGGAAATGCAGGTCTGTATTCAGAGTCTCATATAAACCCTAAGCAGCAAAGGGCATCATTTTACGACTGACCAGAAGCAGTTTGATTTCTAACAGGACAATGAATCAGTTTTTCTCCGTCACCATATTTCCATCTGCTGAGCTGTGATATTTGTCGGTCAACTCATTTTAAAAAAATGATGTAAAAGGAACCTGCAATAGTTATTACGACATGTGCAGTTTATATGGAGCGTGAATCACCTGGAATAAATTCAGATGCAGATGGAACAATTATATGTTTAGTTTAGTAGTCTAAGTCTAAGAAGTTTTTATTGTCCATCTATTTTGTGATGTAATGTAATAATGAAACTTCTTTTTCATGCATGACTTTTTATTTTTACATGCATGACTGTGTGCATGCATGCAGACATTTTCTTGCTTGAAATGCCTCCTATTGCTTTAAAGTCTGTGTTCACTTTTTTTCTCAACTCGCTGCTAGACACAACTCCTGACTCCTCCTAAAAGCCCCACTCCTATCAGCCTGCCTGTTCACTACACTCCTGCTATTCTGCTTCACCTCTTCGACAGGTACACCAAACCACTGTCATCTGCACCTTTTTGTTTTATTCTCTCACCCCTTATGTATCTTAAACTTGGTAAAATTCCCCTGTTTTAACATTCAGATTTAACTTTGGGCCTTTTTGAGGTTTGGATTGGAAATGTTTTGAGACGTTTAATTAAATAGATTAAAAACAACTGAATGCATTTTTTTCCATTAATGATCTATTTGAAATGCAAACATGAAAATACATTTTTTTAAATAGGAGACTTATTATACAAAAAGATAAATGGATAAGGAACACTTTTTGCAGATAAATGAAACTCATAACTAAGCAGTTTTTGACTTGATATTAACATGCATATGTGCATATGATGAGAGTTCCTACTGTTTTTCCTGCTCTGTCTAGAAGTCTGGCAAGATTTATTGCAGGACGGAGGTTAGAGTTTCAGTAGACTTGCATACTTATGATATACTCAATAAAAGTCTCAATATTATGTCATAAAGCAATCAGCTCTTATTTTCCTTATAGTTCCTTCTGCTGGCATTGGATGATTTATTATTACCTGCAGTTAAATGTTTAGCTTTCTCTATTTTAAAAAAAAAACCTCAGAGAAAGTAGATATTTATGATAATGAGTAACACCACTAAAAATGTGTTTCTCTTTTTATTGTGATTCCTGTCTGAAATAATTGTAGAATTTTCTTGCAGTAATTGTTTTGTCCACCGTGTATCCAGGCGACACCTGATCGGAAAGCACAGGAAGTGACGTGCTGGCTGGTGCAGGCCTACGATGAGCTGCTGGAGGGATGGGACTCCACAGAAGGAGAAAGCTACTCAGAGAGATACCACGTAGGTTTCTAGCTGGAGACGGGCCACCGGCCAGGAATCAGACCCGGTCCAGCTTTGATGAGGACCTTCAGCCTCTGTGCATGAGGCCAGCTAGATTTAATCTGAATATTACCTGCATCATTTATCTGCATTTTTTTTTTCCATTTAAGCACAACCCTCCAGAATATATTATCACTGCCAGAAGAAAGAAAAAGAACACTAAGAAATATTCATTTCACCCATGAGATTTTAGAGTTTAATTTAAAATTGTATCTACTTGCTCACGAGACTGTAAATTAAGAAGAATTTTTCTTTTTGTCAGGTATTTCAAACCTTTCTGGTGTCCTTCAGTGAGCAACGGCGGCCGATCATGCCGTTGTTGACAGCAATGAGGAGATCTGCGAAGCTGAGTGAGGAGCAGCAGGCGCTCAGAGAGGCGTGGGACACCCTCAGTGAAAAGGTTCAGCGCACGTCTACCTGTGTCATGTTTGCATTTATAATCCTGTGTCTTCTTCCTTTGTCTGTCTCTCTGATGTCCTTGCTTGTGCCCTCGTTACTCTGATTTTTAGATTACTCTCCTTCTGCTCTGATTTAGTTTGGATTTTTTTGAAGAATTAAAGATTTTGCCTATGATATTTTCACCAGCCCCCACCTGTGTCCTAAATTTGGCTTCTCATCAGAGTCATACATAACATTTTAAAAAATTATTTGAAAGAGTTTTTAGCTTTGATTTCAAAGCTTTAATAGATTTCCATCAAATGCAGCTCAAGTTAGTTTTGTGTTTTTAAATAGTCTAGATGCTATGCTTTCCCGAATCATCTATTTTTTTCATCATTGATTTTATGTGCAGTATTTATAATACCTTATTTTCTGGACTATAAAGCACACCTGAATATAAGCCGCACCCAATAAACGAAACGAAATATATATTTTGTCACATAAGCCTCACCGGACTATAAGCCGCCGGTATCCAGGCTGAGAAATAAGATATTTACATTGAAAGATTTTGTACCATAAGTGTTTATTCATATACCTGAACTGATTGTTTCTGAACAGAACCTGTATCACAACAGTAAAAGGGCTAATCAAACAAAACAGAAAAGTAATTGATGGTTTTATTCATTTTCCTCCTGTACACTAAAACCAAGTTGCTTTATTTTTCCTCTTCCTGTGTACTGAAACCACCCCACACAGCAAAGATATCCACTGGGGAACCAACAAACTGACTGGACAAACTGATAAATCCAGGTGTGTCCGAGTAGCCACAATGCTCAGACACACCTGGATTAATCAGTTTGTCCAATAATAACAGGTATTGATGCTCACAAAATGAATGTAGAGTAGCATAGCCAACATAGGCTACTTAACAAAAACAGAATAGCCTTTAACTACTTGGTTTGTTTTTTGGTTTTTGCACTTCCTGCTAGAGCGCCCCCTGAGGGCTGAAGAAAAAATTCATAGAAAAGCCACACCTCTGTATAAGCCTCATGGTTTAAAGCGTGGGACAAAAGTAGCGGCTTATAGTCCGGAAAATACGGTATTTTACAGTCTTTATAGCCAACAGTTTTTTTTTCCCTAATAAGAAATTGAATTTGCTCACAATGAAATGCAACCTCTCTCTATGTTCTCATTTAGATGCGCAAATACAAAATTGAGTTAGATTTAAGTCTTCCAGCCCCCTTGGACAAGGTGGCCCGCTGGCTGTTAAGATCAGAGGAGGTTTTGGGTGAGGGACAGGGCGACCCTCAGGACCACGGCCGTGCTGCTGATGAAGCCAGGGAGAAGCAAGAGATGCTCAGAGTAAGATATCTAACTCTTAAGAGTTATCAAATACTTTTGGAACAATAACACAGGCTTAGAAGAGTTCCTAGTGAAGTTCACAACATTTGCATATGCCGTTCGCTATTTATTTGTTGTGCATAAAATTGTGTTCACTCTCCCCCGTTTTAGGGTTACTGAAATCCAGACCTTAATGAGCATGGAAATGTAAATGTGTATGTGTGATAGGTTTGCTTGGAGGAGATGCCGCAGCAGCTGAAGATTTTTCAGACCTTTCAAAACATGGATGAGTATGGAAACATCATGGTTCCTTCTGACAAGATGGATGAGCTCAAGAGGAGGTGCGTTTACTTGCAGTGTATGCATGCATGTGAGAAAATGTATAGCATCGTACAAACCATGAATGAAAAAAGTGTCATGGAGATATTCTTATGAACCTCTTCCCCAGATTCACCGGTGTGAGAGTGACCGCTAAGTACCACGGCATCAAGCTGGAGTACCGGGAGCACCTCCACACAGTTTTGGATCTGTTGGGGCAGATTCGGACCAAGCTCCGCATCTGGAAAAAGCCTTATATATCTCCAGAGGCTGTCAGGCTGTTGCTGCAAGAATGGCATGTAAGAAATCTTTACTGTCATTGGATCACAACACCAAAAAATCAGGTCGCAGCTCTCAAACTCTTTTAAAACTTTTTTGAAGTGAGCAGAAAAAAAATCTATTTTATCTGCAAACTAACTAAAATTCATGATTTCCCACTACGTTACCTCTGTTGCTAAGGAGACACTAAACAGTAAAAGGGTTTATGCCAACTAACAAACCCCTCGAGTAAGAAGAAGTTTCACAATGGTTATTTCTGGCAACAGCTGAGGGGGAAAATTGTGTTTAACCCACAGAGTCACAGTTTTTAGTTCAGACTGTTACTGAGGATTTAAAAAAAAAGGATTTATTGAAAACTAAGAAATAAAAATGAACTCTATTTAATATTTTTCTCTAAATTGCCCCAAAATCATCATTGTTCCTGATTCTAATAGAACATGCAACATACACTAATGTTTAGTGTTTGTATCGCAGCGTTAAAAACAAAAAGACAAAAAAAGAAAAAAAAGACAACAACCTTTTTAGTTCTTCACTTATGTATGCAGTTATCTTTGTTTCTACTGTTTGATAACCATGCTGTTGGATGGGAATTAAAACTGGATTTTCATAAACACAGGAAATGGTAAACACACAGGAACTGCCCTCTTTGCTGGAAGTTACTCTTCGTAAGCTGAAGCAAAGTTCTGAGAAATATTCAAGCAAATCTGCACTTGGTAAGTTTTCTATGACTGTGTAATATATTCCTATATATATATATGTGTATATATATAACAGGTTCCATTGATTTCAATTAGACTCAGAATCAGCAGATCCAACAGGAATTCTTCCACAGTTGAACTGTTTGACTGATGTTGATCTTTGCTCCTTAGCTTCAGATTACCATCAGGTCAGTCAGCAGGTGAAGCAGCTTCAGGAGGACACCACTGCAGTTTTGGAGGAAGCGACAACAGCGAAAGGCATCATGGTCCGGGTCCTGTCTGCCTGGGACTCGTACAGTGACTGCCTTAGTTCCCTACAGGCTTGGCTTGAGCAGGGCTCTGACCACAGAACAGCGGTATGGTCAACACATGAAAGTACAGGGATTCCTTATTTTTCGCAGTTAATGGGGTGCTGTGGGGTGGATTTTCATGAAAATTCCACAATTTTTTCTTGATTTTTTTATTGTTATATACTTCTGAAAAATCCGCGAATAACTAAAACCGTGGAACTAAGCGCGAATTGGCAAGGGATCACTGTAGAAGACGCAGTATATTATTTAGTTACTGTCATGAGAAGTAATGTTATTAACTAGTGTAAAATCCCCCAGTTTTGGTTCAGTCTCTGACTAGCAGAGTCTGTCACCGGGACCAGCTCTCCATCCTACGGGTAAGAAGTTGCGGTCTAGGAGAGGTTCCTCACTAGATTTCCTCAACTTGTTTAAGCTGGTGTCGAGAAGATACGCCTAGCTCTCACTGCCTACTTCCAAACGTATGCCCCGCTCACTCCAATAACTGTCCTTCAGAGGAATAGCCGGGTGGCTCGAAGTCCAGCTATCGGTCACGTCTGTTAACGGCAGCTCTTCTCTCACGATCTGGGCTCTTGTTACAGGCTAGGAAAACTTTAGTGGCTCGGACAGCGAGCCTCAGGGACAATTTGACAAAAATGTGGCTAAAATAACCCATAAGAACCTGTGTGTTAGTGCAGAGGCATAAACAAGTCTTCAAACTTCTGGATACAGATGTAATGTCCACAACGACGTCTTATGATAGTTTTTATATTTATTAAAGCAGATTAGCAAGGTTAAGCAACAGCATTGATTGGTTATACAATTTATAATTCTAAAAAGGCAAATTAAAGCTGTGGCTTACTGATCAGTTCATCTGGTTGGTCAAGGACAGGCTGAGAGACGCATGTGGCCACTATGCGGGTTCAAGGCCGCTGGCAGGGAGGGAGAGAGAGAGCTCAAACGATCAGGCCTGCAGGTATGCTGATCCGGCCCCTCCTCCTTGCTAGCGGTGAGCTAGGCTAACCAAAAAGGCTCCAATTATTCCTTCAAGAATTGGGAAAAATTCGTAGATCCTGTTCCAAGCGTCTTTCTGTCTTCTTTTCTTGAAGTAATTCCTTCCAGTTAATCCTCCAGATGGGGGTTGCTCGTCCAGGTCCTCAGCTAGTCCTTCTTCGTATGAAATCGCTCCAGGAATCCACCCCGAGTCCTTCTGCCTTCTCTTTTTTTTTATGCGCTCTCTCTCTCCTTGCTCGCCCTGCACCAGCCTTCATCTGATTGGTTCTCTCACCTTTGCATATGCATACATAATTTCCCTCAAACTTCACATGACACTTCTGATTGGTTATTCACATATACAGAGGCGTGCATAATTTTACATAATCATGCATAACACACATCCCACAATGACTTCATATGTTTACAGATTTGGCAGGGGCGTTCACCTTAATCATCATGACATCATGGCACCACCACCCCAAGGTTACCTTGTTTACGTGGCTATACAGCCCGTTAAGCTAAAGCTTATCAGCTAACGCTAACCCTTTTTCTAACGATCTACTTATCAATGTATGTTCCAACGTTCCAACGTTACATTAACTGATTGATTCATTGGTTCGTGTTTAATAACAGAATTCAGTAAATGATCTGCCGTCTGCAGCCCTCCACTCTGCCACTTCGCCAAGGCCACTTCTGAGCTGAGCGGATGACATCGCCATTTGACCCAGACACCTGGCCCCAGTGTTGTGTATGGCGAAGTAACTTATGTTTACACTTACGCCCCTCTCTCCTGCCCTGTTGACATTCCAGAGAGGAACATGCGCTCCGCTCTGTCTCTGTCCGTTTTTGACCCAACAAAAATAAGTTTTTCTTTTAACATACACTAACTAACACAGATCTATTACCAAAATTTACTAATACATCTTATTTCTGATCCTTGACTAATCACACACACATTTCATACATTTCATTGATTAGGAATTGCTTACAAATCACGTAAATCACCTCTTCTTCTGTTACTTCTGTTTACATTACATCACCCAGCTGCTGCAAGATCTCTCCCCCTTGTTTTGATAAACATAGCCGTTGTTTTTATTCCCCTGGGTACACAGTGACCTCCGGTCGCTTACCTCAGCCGCTGCAGCAGAGACTCACAGTCCTGATCCAAATCATACCGAATACATCTACAATACATCTTTCTGATCAATCATCGGTTCTGATCATTGAATTATTGAATCACCCATGTCATTGCTTATAGATTGATTCCAAATCACATCAATTACCACTTTTTCTGTTACTCCACTCTGGCCTATGTACCTCCTCATGTCACATCCGTCTCTCCTTTAACACACAGAGTTAATAGTGATTATTGATTAGAAGCTGAGCTGATTCCAACGATCTCTCAGGGTCATTCGACACCCCCTCCTTGGAATCGCTCAGCTTCCCATCCCCTGTCGTGGGCACAGACATGGCGAGCAAGCCTCCTCCACCGTCAGCCTCCTTGCTGGCCGTCCAAGCCTGCACATCTTCGGGTCCGCTGGATCACGTCGGGTCGCCCATGCCACGTTGCACACAGGGCCATCCTCCTATCACGTTCATAGCGTTGTCACTGACTGAAAATTTAATTACTGGGTAAAATGTCTGAGTACTGTCTAAAACTCCTATTCAATTCTACAGAAATCACAGGTAAATCGATCAATAATAACCACAAGAAAAGTTTAGTGAAGAATAGCTTAGATGAATAATTTGATTACTGGTAAAACATCACACACCCAATTCACCAGAAATCACAGGAAAATCAAACATTAACAATCACATCTCCTGCATCCCCCTGCATTTTCAGAATCCACATCTTGTCTCGCATCTTCCCAGTCGGGATACCCCCCTTCCGCCCTGACCTTTCCTGTCCAAGGAGTTGGGAAATCCGTCAGGCACGGGAGGTGCAGATGGCACAGTAGTGATTCTCTCTATACAGAGTTTAGTAGAGCAGGTAAGCAAGCAAGCAAAGCAGATTAAAATTGGCTCAAATTCTTATAGAGCCTCAGTCCATGACCGAGCCAGACCATTCACTGGGCTTTCTTCATTCTACGGGAGCAGTCGGCCATGGCCCCTGTCGTCACTACCCACAGGCTGGCGGTCCGTCCAAGACCTTGGCTGGTCTCAGTTGAAGCCTGGACTGGCCCGGCCTCTAGCCTTTCATGGGAGGGCTCGCCCCCCCTCCAGAAGGGCCTCTCGATCCTCCTTCACATCGAAACACCCCCATCTGCAGGGGCCCGTGACGGCCGTGACACTCCCCTTCAGCAGCACTGCAGCCACCACCACCAAGATAAACAACCCCAAGGGCCGCTAACAAATAGGGTCACAGCTGTGCGAACAGGCGGCCCAACCACTCTCCAACTATGGAAATGCCTTCCCCGATAGCCCCGATAGCTTCTTCCTTAACACCTGCCAACCCATTGGCAAGCACCGCTCTCGTTGTCTCCTTCCAAGTACACACATGCTTCCTGGAACCTTCCCCACAGGTCATCCAACGCTCTTCTGGGGAATGACAGGTCCCTGTGTTATACAACCCATTGGGCCCCAACCACTCAAACCCTGAGACCTCCTTGCCCTCACACAGGCTCTTCCGGAAGGCATGTCCCTCAGCTATCGTGGTCGTGGGGTCACCCACGAACGGAATGAGCCTCGCATTGACATTCTTCCTCTGCGACAACCCATGCCCCGGGATGGCCTTGGTACAGCCCACTCCTGCGGGGACCATTCTTCTCCAGACGGCCTTCTTCCGCCAGGTTGTCTTCCTCCACACCGTCGTCTGGGAGTAGGTCTCGTACTCATCGCCATAATATCCTCCACAGTAGTCCTCCCAACCGGGGACACGTCCACACTCTCTCCGGGCAAGGCTGATGTTGCATGTGGTTCCAGCCCTATCGCAGTGCATGCTCCACGGTCTTGGGCCTACGTAGGACTCAGGTCGGTACCAAGCACTAGGCCAAATGTCCCGCTTTCTCCTTATCTCCGTATCGCGCAATCTCGCCCAGCAACCTCCAGGTGGCCGCCGGGGTGGTTGTGGATGCTATTACCCCCATCCCCCTGCTGGCTCTTCCCCCAGTGGTTCTGCCTGATACAGACGTGGAGTTGTACAGCCTGGATCCTCCTCTTCTAGTCTTTTGGGACCTTTGGTTCCCACAGGTCAGGTTAAGACTTCCCATACCTTTTTCCACCGCCTGCTGCCAGTCGGTCAAATTTGATCGGTCACCCAGGTCGTCACGCCCGATGATCACATTTGTGCGTTTCACCGTCCAGCAGGCCTGCCGGAAAGACTTGGTTGTTCGGTACTGCACCCTTGTGTGGGTCAGTGCCCAGGGTTCCACCCCGTAATAATATAATATGCCGAGGACCGCAGCCACCCCAACTAACGCTGCGGCTACCTCTATCGCTTGACGTATACACTTTATCCGTTGTCCGTTCCGAGGTCGTTTACCATTACAGCACCGTTGCTCCATCTCCTCTGAGGAGTCGTTGTTTGTACCTAGATTAGTGCCGACCCGGCCATAGGGTGGCCGAGGGAGTTGATATCTCTTGCTTCGCATTGGGAGCCCCAGTAGTTAACGTGTGAGTCTCTCTGATCCTCTCGTCCCCCTGGGGTGGTCAGTCAGGTTGTCAGTCGTCCAGATCACAAAGGGTCCCACACTAATATCAACATAGATTCCCTTCAAGGTACTTACATAGTTGGGCCCCCATCTCAGTTCAATCAACTCCCCCTCCAGGCTAAAATAGGTAGTGTTTAATATCCACGGTGACGACTTTGGGCAGGGATAGGTCGACTCTCTTCGTTTCTTGCTAGTTCGCACTGGCTCGTCCCTCGGCACTTTCCCCAAATCCTCACCTTCGGATCCTTCTTCTCCTGGTTGAGGTCTCCCCGACCGCTGCTTCCCCGTACAAAAGAACCCGGCAGAATCCAGTCTCTGGATGCTGAAATCTTGCCGAGGTGTCCTCAGATCGACGACTCCATCACGAGTGTGTAAGACCGGAGTCCAACACGACTTGCCCTTGTACCAGGTCCTCACATGACGTATCTCAGCACCACGTTCCAATATATGGCCCTGGTACGTCACCCTCCTCCTTCCTCCTAGAGCAACGGTCTGTTTGCTTCAGCTTTCTAATAGATGGGTCCGGAGCTTTTCTTCTTCCTTCTGGGGAAGGTTCTCCAGAACCATCGCCTGACGGCTCCCTCTGGCCTTGCCCTGCCTGCTCCTGGTCTTGAAACATCCTGTGGCTGCTCCTCCACCGCTATTGATGCCCCCACGGAGTACACTCCTCTATAAGGCACCATCATCTTCAGCACTGTCACCCTCACACCGACCGTCTGGTCCGGACTTAGGGGTGTGGCCACTCTCGCTGCCACCGACCCAGGAAACTGCAACACCCCCTTCCTATACCATTATTCTGGTGTTATCCAGAATGTTGCCGACTTGGTCTTGGCTCTCGCTCCGCGGCTTCCCCATCCATCCAGACTGGTCAGGTAATAGTGCAGGTTCGTTCCCCAGATTCCTTCCTCTCTAGGCGGATCTGGCCGTTCTTCTAGCGGGAGGTCCGGGTTGTCAGCGACCTCTGCAATCAACCTTCCCCAGGTGGTAAGTTCCCAGGGTCCCTGCCAGCCACCCTCCTTCGCTAGTTCTCTCTCTCTCTCGGTGCGGGGTCCCCAATCTGGACTGTACCCAGGGACTTCCGGGTCCCGATAAACTCTGATAACCGCCGGCACCTGTATGGCTGCCAGAGGTGGGGATGCCACCTGCCCATACGCCGGTAGGTAGGGCCAACTGGCTTCAATCGCCAGCTCAAGAAGGGTTTGTCGTGAAGGTTCCACTGCTAACCCCCCTTCTTTTCCTCCCTCATCCTCCTCTGCCAGGTGCAGTGGTGGTGCTGAAGGCCCCATTGGCGGTTCAGGGCTCGGTTCAGGGCTCGGTCCATCGGCTTCTTCCAGGAGGGCCAGCGCTCCTTTTGGTCTCCCTCCAGCACTTGGCTCTGCGAAGGGTCGCAGGGGGCCAGTGAAGCGTCGAACCTGCCATCCATCGGCAGTAGCCACCTCCAACATGCTCCCACGGTTAAGATGGAGGCGACATCCCCTACAAGGGGTCACCTGTGTGCCGTCCCACTGGCACATACACTCTCAGGGGTCAAACTTAGCGACCCTCAAATCCCATTGGGTTATGATAAGCAACCTCGCCAGGTCCGCCACCCTGCATATTCCCCACACATAGGCCTCCAAAACCTTCACCGGTGAGTGCAGCATCCCGGTGTATTCTGACTGGCGAGGTCGGACCCTTCTTGGCCTCTTGCTGCCAGGTCCTATCCACTGGACCCCTAGCATGGACTGTTGCCCACATACTACGCAGCTGTTGTCCACTTCACTCCATTCCAATGTCTTCTTTTCATCTGATAAGAATCCTTTCTTTGCATAATGCAGTTTCTTCAGCCCTCTCTCCTCTCAGAGAGCCGAGGTCTTAGTTCTTATAACGCAGTTTCTTCAGCTCTCTCTCTTCTCAGAGAGCCGAGGTTGTTTCTCTTATAATGCAGGTTCTTCAGCCCTCTCTCGTCTCAGAGAGCCAAGGTCATTTCTTCTTATAATTCAATTTCTTCAGCCCTCTCTCGTCTCAGAGAGAGCTGAGGTCGTTTCTCTTATCACCATCCCTTCATCAGTGGCTAGTCTGACATGGGATGGCGGGGGTCCTCTGCCACTAGCCATCTTTGGTTCCTGGTTCCTTCTAGCTTGAAATTGGCAGTTGCTCCACTCTCTGGATCCCTCTCCTCTTCAGTAACTTCCTATTACCGTCTAATATCTGCTGAACTATGTTGGTTTTCTTCTCCATGGCTTTCCCTGCCCCATAACCTAACATAGAGCGCAACAGTACCAACAGGTATTTCTCTCTTTTCTGTTATCTCCATGACACGGTACTTCTTATGGTCCGGCCTTCAACCCATTCCTCTTCTCCCTGCATTGTATTGCCCTCACACAACGCAGTTTCGCAGAACATGGCGTATCTGGCTTCAGGCGATCCAGAGCTGTTGCCTCTCCAATTTCCTCCCATGGAGGAAGTGTGACTACGTGACCCCGCGCTCCCTGCGTGGCCAGTACCACCTCCCTCGCAGCTTCCGTTGGGACCACCCGGCCTCTAGGTGTCCCGTCCCACTTTCTCCATCACGACAAAGACAAGTCTTCTCTCTTGTACGTAGCGGGCGGTCCACTTCCTCGTTTCTCTTTCTTTCTCCGCCCGTGTGTTCCTTCTTCGGCATGTGCCCTTTGCCGCAGCACATCCAATTCCATGTTCCCATAACTCAGCTATCTATGTTTTTTCCTTTTCTCTCCTAAATCACGGTGAGCTAATGTTCTACTTTTAGCTCCTTTGAACCCATTTGCCTCACAGATAGCGATATCTTCCGTCTCACTTCAATTATCTCACCGATACAGAGTCACCATACCCCCTCCTTCGTTTCACACCTTCAGCACAGCGTCATCATCCTCACCACTCACCTTCATCAGCAACCTCACCTCCGCTAGCAACCTCACCCCCACTAGCAACCTCGCCATGAGACTCCCGGGTTCCAGTCTTTCAGCTGCATGAATGGCCCTCTTCAGGCCTTTCAGAGGCCTTTGGTCGACGGCCGTCCAGGCTCAGCTGCTGAAACTCTTCTCTCTTCTCAGACTTGAACTTCTTAACCTGCAGAGTCTCCAGAGACCCCTGTGGGTGGATGAGGCCCGCCTGATTGGTGGTTGAGTGTCGGTTGAGGGCCTTAACGTTGATCACCGGTCTCCAGCCTGATCCAGGAGGGTCATTGTCTCCTCTGTCCTTGGCGGACAATCACTTAGTTGGCCGGTCACTCTTACCATCCGTTTACTGGCTGTTGTTTCTACTCGGGTTGGTTCTATACGAACTGACCTTGACTGCAGCAGATTCCACCTCTTCTTCACAGAGCCCCCATTCTTTCTGGGTTTCTCCAGCTCCTTCAACTCTCTTACTATAATCAGATTTTTTCGGGCCTAGTACCCACACCATTCCTTTCCACGCTTCAATTGGCACCTCTTCGATGGTTCCGGTGACAATTTGGATCTTCGGTTGTCCTACTGTCTCAAGGCTCCTGCGGGTCATCGACACCTCAGCTCCAGTGTCCACCAGATATGGGATTCCGTCCACCTTAGTGTAGATTTCGTCCCTCTTCCAGTAGACTTCTCCCAGAGCGACCCGCGCCTTCAAACCCCTCATTTCCGGGGCCCCCCCGCTGCCTTACGGGCAACCCGGAGGGCCTCCTTCTGCTCTGGTGTCAACTTGCTGTACTCCTTGGCTGGCAGATAATCACCTTTTCTTGGCTTTCCATCTGATTTCCTGGTCGGTGGCTGCCTGGGCTGATAAGCTGTGGATGTTCTATGTGAGGGGTGTGTGGTCGGCCTTGATAGTCCTGTCTTGATTCCTGATATTGCGTGGTCAATTTAGCGCGACTACCTTCCCTGAAACCTTGGCAGAGGGCCTGGTCTCCTTGTCTCCTTTTTCCTCTTCTCCTCGTAGTACTTGGTTTCCAGATCCCATGTCTTCATGGCCTGATCCAGGGTGGCCACCATGTGTCCTGTCCTTGGCCTGGTCGCAATTCTCGCCTCCTCTCCTCGTACTGTCATCACCACCCTCAGAGCCTTCACAAACCGTTCACTAGGCGCCGTTCTCTTTATCTGGTGCCCGGCCTGGGCCCCTTTGGTCAGGTCGGCCTCACACTGGGCCAGGAACGATTCTTCATCTCTCAGGTCCTCCAGCACAATACGGTTATGAAGAGTGTACCCTTTCCTGATGCCTCTGGTCTTCATGGTTCCCCAACTCAGGTCTTGGGGCCTTCTTAGGGTTCCCATCTTCACGTTGGCGAACTCCAGCGGTTTCTTCTTTCCCTTGCGTCTCTTCATCTTCAGTTCCATCGGGATTTCACGCCTCTTCTCAGCCAGGAAGCACAGGCTGGCCACATCTGACTTTTTCTCCTCTTCTCCCTCCGAGTCCTCCACCAGGCCTGTCTCCAGTAGGTTCCCCGATGGCGGTGGTGACTCCTGTTGAGGACTTACCGTCGCTATCTCCACGTCGGGTGGGGTCTTCGCTGTCACGCTCTCCCCTTCGGCTCCCCGACTTCTCTTTGCGGCAGGTGGGGCCCTCGGCGAGTCTCCCCCAATGAAGATAAACTCCTCTTGTACTGGTGCAGGGGCTCCGGGTTCGACTTCTTTGGGCGTTCCCCGGGACTCCGGTGTTCTTCCTCCGGCCGGTGTTGCACCTCCAAACCCCTGCATCCCTATCATGGCTGCCAGTGCCCGTTGTCTCCTGGTCTCTTCATCCACTGGGGAGGTTTGAATCACATACTCCTCGATTCGGTCTCCCATGTGACACCTAGCCGCGTCCATCCGCATTGCCGCAACCGCCGCCATCTCGGCCATCCCCCAGGACACATTTCCTGTTCTTAACCCATTAACGCTTATTATCACCCTCCTGGCTGCTATCTCCTTCGCCTTCCCCAGACCCCGTTCCAGGGCCTCTATCATCACCGGCAGGTACTCCTTCATTCCTGGACCTCCCTGATGTTGGTCAATTCTCACATGAACTATAGCATAATGGGGCAGATGTCCCCCACTTGCCATGCCTACCCCCGTCCGGGTTATTTTGAGTCGCCTGACTTCCTGCCTATAGCCCTCTCCGGCCTTCCATAGCTGATCTCTCACCTCAGCATGGTGGGCCTCCCCTTTAGCATCGGTAAAGATTATCAGGGCATCACTGCTGACCCCCCCAATGCTCCCTATGTAGCTATAGGCCCGGGCTCCATTCCTCAGGGTCACTCTCTTCGCCTCCGGGGGCACCATTTCAAGGTCCGGGGCGATCCCTTCTATAGGGGAAAAGGAGGGCCAAGTTGGGGGAACACGCCTATGTTTCAACCCTGGGGATTCCTCTGCCGTCTTTTCTTGTCGTCCTTTTGGTGGCGGGGATTCGGATGAGTGCCTCTCCGTTTTTACGGTCCGCTTCCTTGGTGGGGGCGACCCCACTGAGGGCTCATCACCACCCCAGTTCTTCTTCTCTGTATCTTCTTGGCTGGGTCCATCCCCGAGCTGTATCTGGCGAAAGTCCAGGTCCATCTCTTCTACACAACTCCGTATCAATGGTGTGGGCGTGGTCTGCTGTTCTTTCAATTCTTCCTCCATACTGAGGCTTGGTTCAGTTGGTTCCTTTTCCTTCGTCTGACTCTGGGCCATTTCTGGCCGATCCTGGGTCCTTTCTTGTGGGTCTTCAGCCCCTCCTATATCTACCATCCCGACTTCCCTCAGCCGGTTAGGTGGGGGCTCAGAGGCGTAGCTCTGCACCTCAGATCCCTCTTCTACTTCCTCAAGGTCGCTACCTAAGAACTCGCTCTGCCCTAAGCCCTGAGTTAACCTATCTCGGTCCTCCTGGGCTTGTCTCTTCTGCTCCTCTGCTTTCCCAGACGGCGAGGCCGTCCCATGGGGCTTGGTTTCTGCAGTCCTCGGTCCCAACCCTGGGTCATCCTCTTCTGGGCTAAGGTTCTTCTGTCCTGTCGCCATTTTTCTCATTCTTCTCACTCTTCTCTGTCTTTGTCTGATCGAGTCGTCTGTTCCTTAAAGCCTCCCTAGGTACCAAATCGGGGTCAGGGATAAAGTTCAGACTGGTTGGCTATTCTACGCAGTCTTGGGATTTCCTCTAGAAATTCTCCGTCGACCTTCGCTCCTCTTCAATCCCGCTTGCTCCCTGCAATTACTGCGGGTTCGGCCCCTCCCTTTTTGTCCACACGGGGGAGTCGATCTTCTGTGCCTGCTGCACACTTTTTATCCGGGGGGTCCAGATTAGTTGGACCTGAAACTCACTTTTTCAGGTCCCTGTTCGGGCGCCAAATGTAAAATCCCCCAGTTTTGGTTCAGTCTCTGACTAGCAGAGTCTGTCACCGGGACCAGCTCTCCATCCTACGGGTAAGAAGTTGCGGTCTAGGAGAGGTTCCTCACTAGATTTCCTCAACTTGTTTAAGCTGGTGTCGAGAAGATACGCCTAGCTCTCACTGCCTACTTCCAAACGTATGCCCCGCTCACTCCAATAACTGTCCTTCAGAGGAATAGCCGGGTGGCTCGAAGTCCAGCTATCGGTCACGTCTGTTAACGGCAGCTCTTCTCTCACGATCTGGGCTCTTGTTACAGGCTAGGAAAACTTTAGTGGCTCGGACAGCGAGCCTCAGGGACAATTTGACAAAAATGTGGCTAAAATAACCCATAAGAACCTGTGTGTTAGTGCAGAGGCATAAACAAGTCTTCAAACTTCTGGATACAGATGTAATGTCCACAACGACGTCTTATGATAGTTTTTATATTTATTAAAGCAGATTAGCAAGGTTAAGCAACAGCATTGATTGGTTATACAATTTATAATTCTAAAAAGGCAAATTAAAGCTGTGGCTTACTGATCAGTTCATCTGGTTGGTCAAGGACAGGCTGAGAGACGCATGTGGCCACTATGCGGGTTCAAGGCCGCTGGCAGGGAGGGAGAGAGAGAGCTCAAACGATCAGGCCTGCAGGTATGCTGATCCGGCCCCTCCTCCTTGCTAGCGGTGAGCTAGGCTAACCAAAAAGGCTCCAATTATTCCTTCAAGAATTGGGAAAAATTCGTAGATCCTGTTCCAAGCGTCTTTCTGTCTTCTTTTCTTGAAGTAATTCCTTCCAGTTAATCCTCCAGATGGGGGTTGCTCGTCCAGGTCCTCAGCTAGTCCTTCTTCGTATGAAATCGCTCCAGGAATCCACCCCGAGTCCTTCTGCCTTCTCTTTTTATGCGCTCTCTCTCTCCTTGCTCGCCCTGCACCAGCCTTCATCTGATTGGTTCTCTCACCTTTGCATATGCATACATAATTTCCCTCAAACTTCACATGACACTTCTGATTGGTTATTCACATATACAGAGGCGTGCATAATTTTACATAATCATGCATAACACACATCCCACAATGACTTCATATGTTTACAGATTTGGCAGGGGCGTTCACCTTAATCATCATGACATCATGGCACCACCACCCCAAGGTTACCTTGTTTACGTGGCTATACAGCCCGTTAAGCTAAAGCTTATCAGCTAACGCTAACCCTTTTTCTAACGATCTACTTATCAATGTATGTTCCAACGTTACATTAACTGATTGATTCATTGGTTCGTGTTTAATAACAGAATTCAGTAAATGATCTGCCGTCTGCAGCCCTCCACTCTGCCACTTCGCCAAGGCCACTTCTGAGCTGAGCGGATGACATCGCCATTTGACCCAGACACCTGGCCCCAGTGTTGTGTATGGCGAAGTAACTTATGTGTACACTTACGCCCTCTCTCCTGCCCTGTTGACATTCCAGAGAGGAACATGCGCTCCGCTCTGTCTCTGTCCGTTTTTGACCCAACAAAAATAAGTTTTTCTTTTAACATACACTAACTAACACAGATCTATTACCAAAATTTACTAATACATCTTATTTCTGATCCTTGACTAATCACACACACATTTCATACATTTCATTGATTAGGAATTGCTTACAAATCACGTAAATCACCTCTTCTTCTGTTACTTCTGTTTACATTACATCACCCAGCTGCTGCAAGATCTCTCCCCCTTGTTTTGATAAACATAGCCGTTGTTTTTATTCCCCTGGGTACACAGTGACCTCCGGTCGCTTACCTCAGCCGCTGCAGCAGAGACTCACAGTCCTGATCCAAATCATACCGAATACATCTACAATACATCTTTCTGATCAATCATCGGTTCTGATCATTGAATTATTGAATCACCCATGTCATTGCTTATAGATTGATTCCAAATCACATCAATTACCACTTTTTCTGTTACTCCACTCTGGCCTATGTACCTCCTCATGTCACATCCGTCTCTCCTTTAACACACAGAGTTAATAGTGATTATTGATTAGAAGCTGAGCTGATTCCAACGATCTCTCAGGGTCATTCGACACTAGCTATTTTTGTACGTTTTTTTTTCATAATGTTGCAGTTTGATCACTAAAGTATAACTATAATTACACATGTGTCACACATGTAAAATTCATGCAACTCTCATGGAAATTCCTTCTGTTTGTACAGTTTTGTATAACTGCACTTAAATATTCCTCATCTTTGTCGGTGATGTTTTTCGTCAGGCGACACCAGAGTCTATAGCTGAATGGGGAACCAAGTATGTCCACTTGAATGAGATGGGTAACTTCCTGATTGAGTCAACAGATCCTCAGACCAGCAGGAGTTTGGCAGAAGAGATTCAAAAACTGAACAAACGCTGGAAAAAGTTTGTTGAAAGAAATGCTTCAGTAAGTAAACACACAAGAACAAGTTGGTTGGTGACAGATTTAATGCTGCTTGATTAGTCCCATTTACTTGTACATACCTTAGTTATCAAACTGTCTTTCCTGTAGTCTTAATTAAATTCCAGAAAACAAAAGAGAATTGGCATGGAGTGATGTGATGGAAACCAGTGCTATTTAAAAGCTGCCAGTCATTATGAATAATTACCACTGAATGTCTCACTGTCAACTTTTTTGTTTTCTTATTTCCTCAGGAAAATGCCCCTGATTCCAGTACAGATATCCAAGCCAACGTTCAGAGCCTCCAAGCTTTGATCAGAGACGCCACTCTGATTCTCCAGGAGCCTCTGGAGGCAATGGCAGGTCCTTTACGCACTTACAGGAAAAGATTACAGGTTGGTCTAACAGTCATCAATCATCCGTCACTTGTTTTACAATCAGTGAAGTGTATTTTCTTTATAATGACCAGAAATGTCTCTCTTGAATTGAATGTTTTTTTTCCCTTCAGTTCATACTGAGGAAGATAAAAGAAGTAGATCTGGAGGCTCTCGAACCTTCTCCAGAGTGCCCATCTGATCAGTTGCAGAAACTGAGGCTTGCGATACCTGAAGTATGAAAGATTTCTGTTTTTAAATCTTTACACGGCTGTGTTCAGGAGCATTAGAGCTGTGACATTTTTATTGCTAATATTTTTCTTACGAAATATTCATGAAAACTATTTGTCGTGTAAGTTTATCTGTTCAATACCCTTCATTTCTTTATTTTCGACAGGTGATACAGACCTTGTTTGACGCAGAGCAGGTGTGTGCAGAACTGCAACACAGTGTGTCTGGGCTGGACAGTAGACTAGCTGAACTCCTACACTGGGAAACTGAGGCCAGGGAGCTCTGTCAGCTACTGAGGGCCACAGATCAGCGACAAAAACAACAGGGCCAGGACCCAAGAGCCAAGGTAAGCTGCTTCACCCAACAGAAATGTTGTTCTGCTTTTTCTATTTTCATAAAGGAACATATACATATAGTTGATGAAACACTGATGATTATTAACCATAATTCATTTTTGCAGGTGATCATTTCTCGTGGTCTACAACTGGAGGGCCAGGTGGTCACAGAGGAACAAGACCTGCAGGTTATAGTAATGACAAATCAGAAGAACTCCCCTATTCAACACCTCCGCGCTAATGTCATTCAGGAACGAGTGCGAGCTGGTGTTGCTCAGTCACAGGTATATATATAAAGTTGAAAAACGTATGTAATGCATGTTCAGAGCTTGATACTGATAAAAAAGACGAGAATTAAATATTAGAAATACTGCAAAATGTTATTTTTTCTTAAGTGTGCAATTTCAATTCCAGGAAGCTATTGGTATGCTAAGCAGCCTTGGTGCCAGAAGGGAAAGAAGCAGAAGTCCTCCAGATGCAGGCCCACCACTAAAGGTCCTTATCCAGGCTAAAGCAAAGCCTCAACATCTGAGACAACCAGACAGCGAACAGCCAACTCCCCAGCGTGAGACAAATTTAGTTTCACGTCAGTGCGCGGAAACCTTTGTTCCAAAGATAGTAGTGCAAGAATACAGAGAAGACAAGATGGGGTCCCCTCCAATGCCATATAGCTATGCAGAAGCTGTGATGCAGACCAGGACAACGTCACCACCACAGGACGAGACTCAGCCTTGCCCTGACACCACTGCACAGAAACAGCAGGAGACTCAAGAGCAAGCTCTTCTATCACAGCAACAGCTGCTGCAACAAGATCTTCACAGACAGATGACAAAGGAACCAGAAAAGCAAGAACAGCCAAAAATTAAGCATAAAAAACCACAAGAAGTACAAAGGCAGGAGATGATGCAAGCACAAGGGCAACCACCCCAGCACAAGCCAGAACAAGTGCAGCAACGGGCTGAGAAGCATCAGAAAGAAGTCTTTGAATCTCAAGTACAGCAGCACGTAGTTACCAATATTCAAGTTAAAACAGAAGTCAAACAGATAAAAGAGCTCCACGAACAGACTTCACATCAACAACCACCTGCAAAGAAAATGGCTCTGAGTTCACAGGAACTCCAAAGCAGAAAGATTCAGGCCATGAAGAACCGACCCTGGCTTCAGAAAACAGCTTTAGGGGAACAAAAACTTTCAGCTGCAAATCTAGATTCTACTCAGGATACAGTTCAGACGAAAAAGATCCAGTCGCAGTCAAACAGACAAGCAGTAAGAACTTTCCAGGTTGCTGCACAGCCTACATCAGGTACTAAAGCGCACCCTGAAGCACATGGCAAAATGACTAAACAGATGCAACAAAAGCAAAAAGAACAGCAAAAACAAACACAACAACCTAAAAATCTAGAGCAGCAGAAGCAAAAAACACAACAAAAACAAAAACAGCAGCAGCAAGAACTGCAAAAACAAAAACCACACCCAATTAAAAAACAGGCACAACCAGATTCAGGCACCAAGACTAAATCTCAGACTGTGGCTAAGGCTCAGGTTAATGCACAAACAAAGGTTTCAAATCAGTCACAACCTAAAGCTGCATCTAAAATTCAGTCAGCTGTCCAGCTACAAGTACAGCCCACAAGTTCCTCTGCAGATGGCCAACAGCCACCAACAACTATGTCACAGACTGGAATAACCGAAGGTCAGTCACAGGTATTGATTCCTCCACAGCCTCATGGCCTTGTGAAAGCACAGTCATTGTCCTCACCACAGACACAACTACAACTCCAGCCCCAGGGTCAGACCCAGTCCCAAACATCTGCCTCAGCTGGACCTCAGCTGTCTATACAGCAACAGGTTCTAGTCCATGGTCCATCTGTTGCTGAAGTTCAAGCATGGGCTCCAGTCAGAGCCACCTCTCCTAGGCAGGCAACGCTTCCAGGCCACATCCAGCCTCCTGTGCCTTCTCACATTCAACTTCGAAGTCATCCACAATCTTGGGCCCCTGTCAGGCCTCCTTCTCCTAAGCCACCAACACAGGCTGAAGCCCCCGGCCAGACAATAAACATTAGTCAAACCCAGGCTCAGCAAATGGTGGAAGCTCAAATTTATCCTCAGTCCAGGGTCCAGCATCAAACACAGCCTCAGCTGAAGAGTCAGTCTGAAGTTTTTCCCCAGTCCATGGGTTATTCTAAAACTCATGCCCAGTCAGGAAACCAAGTACAAACTCATCCTCCTCCAATGGGCTATAATCAAACCCATGCTCTCTCCACAGCCCAGGGTCAAACCAAAGTTCAGCCACCAGTCCATCATCATTCTATAAAAGATCCTATGACTCGTGTTGAAACACCAGTTCCACAGCAAGGACTTCCTTCCCGTGGCCAATTGCAGGCTTGGAATCAAGTCACAGTCTCATCGCCAGTGTCTAGTCAGCATCCTCAGGCTACAGCTCACCCTCAACTTCATCCCCAGTATCACTCCCAGACTCAGATTCCATCCCAGCAGTGGTTAGAGAAACAAGAGCCAAAAAATCAGCCCATTTCCCAACAAAGACATCCAATGCCCCACCCGTACCCCCAGCCAATTCCTCAAGCTCCACATTCCCAGACATATGCAACAGTTCAGTCTTTCCAGCAGTGGGCCCAGCAAGGGCCTCAGAGTCTCCACGAGTACTCTCATACGGGTCCATCATATGCTCAACCTCATATGCATCCACAAACACCCACTCAATCTTGGGCTCAAACTCAACCCCAGATCAGACCCAAGAGTCCAATATCACCAAACCCCCAAATAACACCTTACAATATAATGCAGGTAGAGCAAAAACAGGTTCAGCCACATACTTTGGTTCAAGCCTCACCACAAGTACAAGGCCAGCCTTATCACTGTCCTCCATCTCAGCAATATTTATTGGCACAGCATCATTCCCAAACCCAGCATCACCCTCAGCCTCAAATGCAAACAAGAATACCTCTACAATCACAGCCACCACAACAGGTTCCTCCTCAGCCTTTTCCAAACGTCCAACTTCAAACTTTACAGCCTCAAACTCAAGCACATATCTGGATGCAGCCACTGATACAAGCTAAGCCTCACGTGGATACTCACCATCCACAATCTAACCTTTCGCTCCAGCAGTCCTCTCTACAACCCAAACAGTCCCAACTCCCGTTGCAACCAATGATTCAGTTAGCAACTCAACTGAAAGGTGAATCTAAACCTCTGGCCCAGTTAGCACCACAAGCAGAACTGGAATTGCCTGCTAAACCAAAGGTTCAGTCAGCAGGCCAAGCCAAGCCCGAGTCACTGTCACAACAGCAAACTCAGCTCCACTTGCCAGGACAAGATATGGCTCCATCATCAACCAAACCTCATATGGAACCATTTCCACAAGTTAAGGTCCTGGCCCAAACTGAATCACAACCAGCAGGTCAATCTCAATCTCAATCCCATGTTCAGCTACCAGTTCAACTCAGGGCTGAGTCACTTACACAGCCCCAAGTGCCCAAACAACCTATGATTCTGTCACCATCACAATCAGAGGTTGAATCAACATTGCAACCAAATGTAGAGGCTGAAACTACATCACAACCTGCTGCTCAGTCTCCCACTCAACCCAAAGTTCAGTCGCTGGCCCAACCTAAGGCCCAGTCAGTGTCATTACCCAAACCCCAGCCACAGTTGCCTCAGTCCAAAACTCAATCACCACCACAGGCCAGACCTCAAACCATTCCACAGGCAAAACCTCACACCCATTTTCCTCTAGAGCCCAAACCTCAACAAGCCCAGGCCACTCCACTCTCCACCGGCACTGTGCTGCCTCAGATCCAGTCTGAGTCGCCTGACCTCTCCATCAGCCCTCCTGCTCTGGCCCAAGCATCTCCCCAGGCCTACACAGAGGCCTACAATAAGGCCCAGGCACTGGCCAGGAATGGATTTGAGGAGGCCAAGCACTGCCTGCAGGCACACATCATGGAAATCATCACTGTCTTTAAAGACAAACGCTTGTCCGCTGAGCAAGCATCAGTTCAAGAGGTAAATGTTGCCATTATTAATGACCATTGTGATATGTGATATGAGAATCTTTATTAGATCAAAAAGGTTGAATGTATTTTTAAATATCCTGTTTAATCAGCCTGTAATTAAAGTATTCTTCCTCAATAGTGAGGATTGCATTTGGAGTCTCACTGGTTAATCTCTGCACAAATACAGTACTTACACTATTTTATATACGTTCAGTTATTTATTTTCCTTTCCTAAACAGCCATAGAGTAATTATTTTTCAACAGCGGTGTGTGTTGTGATTTCAAAGGAAAGATGTTTCATGTAAACACTTAGTAAATTAGGCCGTCTTTACGCTTTACCTGACAGATTGATTATATAAATGAATTTATGTTGAGTCATCCAGCAGTTATACTTGTCTTTGTCCTTAGGAGAGTCTGAAAACTCTTGACCCAGATTTGCTGGAGGAGTTTTTGAGAGCAGCCAAGGGCATGGAGGCCTTTTGTACCCCATCACAACTCAGAGACATGGAGTTCTTCACTCAGTCTGTCAGGACACAATGGGAGGTAGGATACAAGTTGAATTGCTGTGAGGGTTTTTAGTAACCTATGGATTTTAACTGGCAATAATCCAAACACACTGATGTTTTTTTGTTGAGTCTTCATTTTGTTCCTTGAGGGCAAACTGTTTCATTTTCTTGCATAAATCTTTCATCCATAAATAAGTTAAAACTATTTTCTCCCTTTGCCACTCAAGTGTCAACAGATACCTAAAGATTGACTCAAACATATAAATCATTCATATGATAAACCCACTTTGCTCAGTACCATGTTCTGTCATGTCATGTGTTTTTTTGAATTATTTTATGTCATCTCCCAGGCTGTGAGAGCTGAGATCTCAGACTTTTTGCAACTATTATGGTTTGAAATAACAAGGAAAGATCTTAACAGAGCAGCCCTGCAGTGTGAGATGCACTTAAGCTCCTGCTTAAAAAAAAAGAAACAGGTAGTGAAATCACCGGAGCTTAACTCTTTCTAGGTGTGCTTTGCAGGGTGGGTGTGCAGCTTAGCTTACCTGCTTCATGACTCCTCCTTCCTTCCTCTTTGTGTGCCTTCAAGGAGAGTTTCAGTGAGACTCGGTGACTGCAGTATTTCATTGTAGCTTTTAAGAGAGTGCTGTCTTTGTAGGAGTGTGTCTACAACATAATCTAACTCTATCTTGCATATAGGCCAGAAAAAAAACACAAGATAACATAAATGAGTCAGCAAAAAATGAGTCAGCCATTAAAATAGATGAATAAAAACAGCATTCTTTTGATTTTGAGCTGTAAACTTGTTGGTCACTGCTTTGTGGAGGTTGGCTTGTGTGTTGCTGCTTGTCTGTCAAATGTCAAAAGAATACACAAAAATCTCAAATTCAATGTTTAAATACTGGATATTGTGACATTAATCTGAGGATCGAAGAAAAAGTTAAACTAAACCAGAGCTGAGTTAGAGGGAGTTTGAAACATTGCATTATTACTGACTGTTTTCACTCTCTTGACATTTACCAGGCTTGCATCTCAGTGGATTTTGCAAAGGCAGGACAGCACCTCGAGGCCCTGAAAGAGCTGTGTGATACCCTGAGCCCTGAGGACACTCACCGCCTGGCCCAAACCCAGCTCATGGAGTGTGAAAATAGGTTGGCTGCCATCCAGCGTCAGTTCAGCGGAGAGCAAGACACGCCACGTCCCGAGTCTTTGTGAGATATTTCAGAGTGAAATGCAGTTTTTTTTTTTTAACAGCTGGGTTGTTGTTTTGATAGTTTTATTCTGTTGTGTTTCATTTCTGGAGAATCAACAGGAAAATAAAGAATTTGCACAGCCTAGCACATAGATTTTTTTTTGTCTTAAGAGTCTGAATGAAAGGTTTATTAATATTTAAGACTTATATTTTTGTTTCCATTTAGATTTGCTGACCAGAAACAATGCTGTCTTGTGTAGAAACATGTTAAATTAAAAGAGAAACTCAGAAATGATGATCATTCCCCTTTATAGGATTCATCTCGCCTTCACAGAGGATCTGACAACACAAAAGGAGGCTAAAAAACCAAGTGGCAAACCTCCAACTGTAGCTGAGGTGCTGTATGCTTCACTACTATTTAAAACTATAATCCCTCCAGACTCGGTTTCAGCTCTTACTTTTTTAGGCATGAAAGTTTTTTGACACAATTTTACATGCTTTGAGAGACAGCCATTGAGACAGACATCTGTGAAATAACAGGCTGTCTCTTTCGGTGCCCCAGGTGACAGTGCAAACAGGTGCTGACGAGAGGAAGGAGACAGAAAAGCAGGCATCAGCAGAAGTTGCCAAAAAGGACGTTTTTGAAAGGTAAAATCAATGACGCAGTCTTGGGGTTTAGAAGTATATTGACCAAAATAGTTTTAATTTTATGATATATATAATTCTTTCCTTTTTTTTTTTTTTTTTTTTTTTAAACTCATTTGATCCCTAGATATGAAAATTTTAAGAGGACCCTCCAAGCCCAACTGGCTAAAAATGAGCAGAGCTTTAAAGATGTTCCTGCTGACTCTGTCTCCCTGAAAGGCCTGCACACACGGCTCCAGGAAATACAGGTACACATTTATAATTTTAAGACAGATGAGGATTTAATTATTAAATCCTTGAAATTTGTGTTTGGACCTTAAATTTGTATTTATTCAATAACGTGTTAATAGCGCGTTAACGCAAATTCTGTTTAACGCCACTATGTTTTTTAAACGTGAGATTAACGCACACATGTTTCTGTAAATATGACCTTCGGCCAATAAGTGTATTTACAGTCAACGTGTGGGACAGACATGGAGACAGAAAAGGGTCTTATGAACGGCAAGTTTAGCTTTAAGGTGTTGCCAGATGAGTCTCTTGAGAAGAAATAGGTAATTTGTATTTATTGTCACTGTGAATTGAGTTACCACCGCAGGGTGACATAAAGTTAGTTTCACATCTGACATTCCCCTGTTTTTTTTCTCTTTAAACTTTAATAGTGTCATAAAAACAGCACTGATTTCATCCAGGTTGGTATCATTTTGTAGATATAAGTATGGCGGACATTTCACAAGTGTCATCAATCCTCCAAGCTCAGTGGGTGTGGCTAAAACTCTCAGGAACAGAACTAATGTCCTTCTGAGTACCTCGCTGCTGCCGTGGAGTTTAGGGACTGTCAGTAAATTACTGTGGTTAAGCAGCAGCCCGACAAAATACATTAAGAAGCTGATGAACTAAGCCCCTAAAAAATACAGCAGCATTGGTGGACTTCCGGTTTTCAAACTAAAGGCTTAAAAAAAAAAAAAAAAAAAAAGGAGATCCCCGTGACCCTGTATAGGGCAAAATGGGTATAGATGATGGATGGATGGATAAACAGAACATTAAAAAAATTTGATTAATGTGCGATTATTTGCAAGTTAACTATAAAAATCTTGCGATTAATCGCGATTAAAAAATGTAATCAACTGACAGCCCTAGTATTTATGTCTATCAAAGGCACAAATCCTGCTCATGAGTCACTGATTTTGAGTTCAGTATTTTTCTTTTTTCAGTTCTTAAGGCAGGAGACTGAAGTACTGTGGTCTGAGTATGCAAACCAGTGCTCCCAGTTGAGTAGCGAAACTCCTTTGGAGCAGGAGAAGACAGAGCTGCAGGAGCAGTGGCGCAACCAGCAGACAAACCTGCAGAGACGAGGCAGCTCGCTAGGCGCCGCCCTCAGACAGATCGACTCGACTGAGAACCACATGGTGGACTTCAGTGACCGTCTGGATCGCTACCTACGACAGCCGAAAGACATCACTGGCTTCATACTTGCCAACACAAACATGCTGAAGGACATTAAGGTCGCCTGGCAGCAACAATTCTCTCTTGTCAATTGTGCATAGGTTATCAAGATTATGTGTAGTCACTGGAAATGAAATCCAGTTTAATGTCTCATCATTTTGTCTTGTTCTGGTTAAAGGACCTGGACGACAACATTCAAAGTGAGCTGGACCAGCTGTCCAGGCTGGATACTGAATCCAGCGACCTGGATCCCAGAGAGTGCTTACCTCTGACGCGGGAGGTGGAAACTCACAAGACAAGCCTGGATCAACTCCGACAGCAGGTCCAGAAAAGTGAAGCAGCGGCCCGCGCCCTCGACCGATTCCTGATGTCGTTGCGCACTGTAGATGAAGACATTTCGGGCATCCAAGGTGCCCCGTGCAGCGACTCCGTCGTACTACAAGAATGCCGCTCCAAGTTGGCTGTGATCAGACAGAGCATTGACAGTTTGAAAGAGAAGGCACCTCAGCTGGACCTGCTGCTGCAGGGAGCCAGACTGAGGGTAACCAGGGACGGTGTCCCGGCCTCCTGCCTGGACATGGTCACCGCCCTGTTGAGAAAGCAGGAGGACGCTGACGGTGGCTTGGCCAGTCAGCAGAGAAGCCTCCAGAAAGAGACTCAAGGCAGATCCCTGGGTCTGAGGAAGAGGATGATCATGGGGGAGCTGAAGAAACTGCAGGATACAATTGAAAAACAAGGCCTGAAGGAACCCACCATGCCTGCTGTGCAACACAGGTGTGACATGTCTTTATGGCGTTACAGGATTTCTGCTGGTACCAGTTGATACTTTAACTGGTCTTGCTGGTCTCACAGTCCAAGTTACCATATTTATTTTATTTAGTTTTCTCTTTTAGAGTAACTTCAGTATTCATGCACAATGTAATATTTATATATATATAATTAAAAATAGCCCAAATAACATAAAACATTTGAAGCATTAATTCCTGAATTTGTGAAATCTGGTCTGAAAAATCTTGTATTTTTCAGGCTTCGTGCTCTGTCGGATTTGGGGGGCCAGATGCAGACGCAGCACTCTGAGCTTCAGCGCCTCCGTGAGCTGGAGGAGAAACAGGAAGGAGGAGAAAATCTCCCTAAAGAGCTGGAGACGCAGTGGGAGGAGACTCAGAGGGCTTTCTCAGACGGGTAGGGCGTAAGAATTATAATAAGGTCAAGTTAAAAAACAAATGACGTCTAGAAACAAGCTGCTGGTTTGCCAGTCAGAAAGACAAATCACCTGAAACTTTGTGACATTGAAAACCAAATAATCAGCCACACTGAGCAACACGCTGCTCTTATCTGAACTGAAAGTGAACATGTTGCTCATGGCAGCAAATGGATGTGAGACCATATAAAGTTTAGCTATTAATTCAATTCAATTCAATTTTATTTATATAGCGTCTGTTACAATGACAATTGTCTCTAGGCGCTTCACAGAGACCCAGAGCATGACCCCCGAGCAAACATCATCAACTAAGATTATATAATTAAATCCAATCAATGATAATGGCAGGTAAAAAACTCCCACGTAGGGAGAAAAAAAACCTTTATACCAAACAGTGGCAAGGAAAAACTCCACTTTAAGAGGAAGAAACCTTGAGCAGGACCTGGCTCATATGGGGGGACCTTCCTGCCGAAGGCCAGCCGGGTAGAGAAAGAAAAGAGGGAAGACAGGACAGAGAGAGGATGTAGGACAGAGAGAAGATGGAGGACAGAAAGAGGATGTAGGACAGAGAGAGGAGAGCACAGAAAAAGTAAAAAATAATAATAAAGAAGTAGTGGAATTGTTGTAGGGTGAATGCAAGCGAGCTATGGAGGGCCCTTGGGCGTGTGGTCAGCGTAATGAGCCATGATAGGCTCTTGAGTATCAGTAATGTACGGGTGGGGTGTAGGTGAGGTGTGTGAGAGAAGGGGGAGGAGGGGGGAGGAGGAGGGGGTTTTTGGGTTTAAGAAAAGAGAAGGGTAGGATTTCAAGCAAAAGGATGCAATATATAAACATAAACAGATGGAGGCAGCAGCACTGGGATGAGATGGCCAGAGGACCAGGTCGCCGATCACCACGCCAGTCGGCACCCAAACACAAGTGGAGGAGAACCCCGGGATGGACAGAGGATGGAACTGCAAGTCAGCATGAAACCCAGGAAACTCTGGCCTGCAAATACACAAAGAGAAAAGGGGGCAGAAACAGCACAACAAACACAGGAAAGCAAAGAAAATGGAGCACAGTTTCAGTAGCAGGGTGCTCCCAAATAATTATAAATGAGCTGGAGGAGGAGGAAGGGAGGAAGAAAGGGAAGAAAAGGAGAAGAGCAGTGGAGACACCACTCAGCAGATCATGCTGGTGTCTCCCTGTAGCGTAGGCCTATAGCAGCATAACTATGACGAAGCTGTGATTAAGACGAGCTACTCTAGTCTTACTACTACAACTATAGTTATAACTATTAGCCCCTACACACTATAGTTAAGACTAATTGTAGGCTTAAAGCTAAAGTTGCTTACTGAAAGCCCTGTATTGTTTTACCCTCTGCAGGAAGAGGCAGTGCAGCGTCCTGCTGGAGCTTCTGAAGAAGTTCCAGACCTGCCGCAGTCACCTGAGCAGCACCATCCAGAGAGCAGAGCAGACCATCAGTGATCAGGCGTCCTACATGGGCAAAGACAACCTGCAGAGAAGTATAACAAAAGTGAGTCAACAAATTCTATTGACAACACTGAACATGTGTGTGTTCTGCGCTGCGTGTTAACATCTGTGCGTTTATGCAGGTCTGTGGTATTAAAGAGGAGCTGGGGGGTCTCGGTGAGCAGATGGAAGAGATGAGGAGTGTGTGCAAACAGCTTCAGTCTGAGCTGAAGAAATTTCCAGACTGCAGTGAAACCTCCTTTGAAGCTGAAGCTGACACGCTGATGGACAGCTGGCTGGATGTATGTAGCACATGAGTCGTGTATTTACCTCATTTTTGATTTTGTGGGATTAATTGTCTGAAGATGAAGAACGATCCAAGAAGCGATCTTCTCATATGAAAAATTATCAATAATACAGTAATCCCTTATTTTTTGCGGTTAATGGGGACCGGCACCCCCTCGCGAGAATCAAAATCCGCGATCTGGAGCCGGAGCCCCCCGAGCCTCAATAATGTGTTTAAAATATGTTTAAAACCCCCAAAAAGTAGCGAGACACTGCAGCGAAACAAGACAAAGGCTCAACTGTGGTCTTTCTGTTACCTTCACAGCCTCTGGTCTCTGAACCGTAGTAAACAAACCGCTGCTATTGTGCTATTTTTGGCTCGTAATTAGCGGCTAACACGCTAACAACAACAAAACAAAAAGTCCGGTTTTCTCTGCATGGAACGAGCACTTTATTCTGGCACTGCAGGAACTTATAACATCACACAGGTTGTATTATTGGGCTCCTGTCGGTTAACAGAGAATGTAAATCTATACACGCTGGGCTGCTGTTGATGCTCACTACACTTTTCATCTAACCTCATTTTCTTCTGCCGTCCCACGACACACACTACATTACCCATAAGGCCACATCATTACCCTTAAGGCTACCTTCTTAAAGGGGCCAAGCTGGCTCATAGCATTTCTTCACTGAGAGAGAATGTGCACAACATCCTGTGATGCTTCCACGATTTTTAATTTTTTTTTAATTATATATTTCTGAAAAAAAATCCGCACAGCACTAAAACCGCGGTACTCAAACTGCAAAGTGGCAAGAGATCACTGTAGTCTTGAACAAATCAATCATCCTTTTTGATGTTTACCAAAACGACTGCATTTTTCTTCCCTGCTTTTTCTGGCATATTGTTATCGCAGCAGCTAAATAACATTATCTTCAGACAATAATATGCATTGATTCTCGTGTATACAAGTACATCCACGATTCAATCAGGAGAGCTGTCATGAAAACATTGCATCTAACTCCATGGAGTAACTTTAAAAAAAGAAAAAGTACTTAAATCCATTTTTGAGGACTGGCTATCTTACTAACTGGACATAATAGGGATGATCTTGGAACGCTTGCAGATAACAGAGAAGACAGACGCCTATATGGATAACCTCCGTGTGGGACTGGAGCTGTGGGAGAAGCAGCTGATGATGGGGGAAGAGGTGGACAGCTGGGCTGGAGCCAAACTCGCCCTGTTTGCAGAGACCCATCCCTTCCACAGAGAACAACAAGTGCTTGACATGAGGGTGAGCTGGAGATGCAAACAGTGAAAACTCACTAACTCATTAATATGCAGGCTCTTCCTTTCAGGACACATTTAAACATTTTCATTTAGTTTAAACACTGGCCTAGTTGTCACATCAGATATATTTGGTTTGTAGGATGAGATCCTTGCCAATGAAGAGAACATTGCACACTTTCACAAGAAGTCTGTAGAGATTCAGGAGATGCTGCAGAGTCAAGAGGCTCCTCTGGAGCTGCAAGTAAGTGTCGCTGATAGATATTCCTCTGCATGGGCTCTGTCTTTTATCCAAAAAGTTAAGAACTGCTGCAGCAGCTCACTTTTTCTTCTTTTCACCTCACTGCAACATCTAGGTGATGGAGACCCAACTGAGGAAGAAAATAGAACAGGTGAAGGACTTGTTTACCGACTGCACAGACGTCTTTGAGGAGCTGATAGCTGTGAGAAAACATCTGGCTGAAAAGATAGAAGAGTGTCAGACATCCATAGAGAATATCCAGAGTTGTATCAGTAAGATTGATGCTTCAGGACCAGACGCTGAAGCCCAGATACAGGTGAAGAACTGGCTTACGTTACATATGAAAGTATAGTACTCACATTAACGGGTCACTAATTAAAACCGCTGTTGATATCTCAAAACCAGGATGTGTGTGACGACCTGGAGTCTCGGGAAGAGCAGGCTGAGGCTGTGTTGAAGGAGATGGGCCTGGTTTCCAGTGTCGCCAGTCCACAGGTTTTGGAGGAGCTGTCTGTTGACTGCAGCAAGATGAAAGAGGCCATCACCCGCACCAAAGAAATGATCCACCTGAAGAGAGAGGAGAGGGACAAAGGCCTGCTCAAAGTTATCAGCGGTGAGGGTTTTAGTAGACGGAAAGTTACGGAGTAAAAAATGCCATGGGGTACTGTTGGAGACGATGATTCAGTGAAAAGTTGAGTTTCGAGGTTCTCTCATGAAACTGAAAATGTAGCGTGAAGGTTATGTTTTTTTGAACAGTTCATTATCAAATCTCTCTCAAGAAAGAAACATCAGAAAGAGACGTACTGTAAAGTAGACTGACAAGATGTGAAATGATGAAAAATAAGTGGAAAGTGCCTTTGATCGCCAACATCAGAGATTTCCAAGCAGATATGCAGAAACAGTCATAGCCTCAACTTTGATGAACAACCAGTACATTTTAGATTGATTGGATTCACGTGCTTCCTGACCTTTCAAAGGGTCTGACAGTACAAGCCACATTCAGTCGTTCAGCGTTTCTTTGTTGTTCTATACATTTGGACAATCAGGATTTTGCTGAAGAGCACTGCAAAGTTTCCCTATTCACTCTACAGCTAGGATTTACCAGATATACGCATGGTTGCAGTACAAAACATGCTTATAAACATAAGTAATGAGTCATTTTGGTTACTTATAATAAACTCATAAAATGGATGTCATTGTGACACAAACAATTCTGAAATTATATCAAAAACACACATTTTAAGCTATCTAAATTGTTCAGACAATGCAAACAAGCCTAGAGATGCGATATTTGCTTCAAAAAGCTCGTAAATATTTCAGATAATGACAAAGTTAGTTATCCAAACAGACCAAGTCATACATGACTTAAAAAAAAAAAAAAAAGACCTATTTTATAGAGCTGTTAGTCATCCATTTACAAAATGTTACATAATAACAGTAACATGCTAGTATGTAGTTCAAACTGTATACTAAACTGTGGAAAGTGCTGCAATGTTTGTGCTTTCAAAGTATATGATGAATTGACCGCTTTTTGTTCCCTGTCATCACTTTAATAATATTCTACTCATGCATCATTATTCATTAGTTTCATTTTCTGCAGATGAAAGACTGTCATTTGAAGAATGGTTCCAGAATTTGCAGCTGTCCGTCAATGAGTGCTTCGAGAACCCCGAGAGCAGAACAGATGTGGAAACCTCTGTGCAAAGACTAACTGTAAGATGACAGATAAGTTGGAAAAGGCCTACACAGTAAATTGTGGGATGACTTCTCACCTTTCCGTCATGTCCGTCAGGGTTTCTTAAAGTCCAATGACACAGAGAAACGTTTGAGTCAGCTGAAAGATCAGCTGGACAGAGGCAGCAAGGAGGTTCCTCCCCAGCAGCTGTGTGAGCTCGGCGACTGGCTGAAGGAGCAGCAGGAGGAGGTGGCCACTTTCAGGAGCCTCTGCCACGACAGGAAGAAGCAACTAGAATCACTTCTGAATGACTTCAACTGGTAATAGGCCCCTTTGTTTTATCCTACAAAAAAGCTATCAAGTAATATAACGTGGGTGCCATTTTGTTACAACTTACAAAAAAGCTCAGATAATTTGTATCACTCTAAAAGTGGCCTTTTGATCTGTTGTCTCACAAACTGCTTTTTTTGGGGGGGTCTAGTCTGCAGAAGCAGCATGACAGCTTTCGTGAGTGGCTCCAGACCAAAGAAAAAGAGTCTGTTGTCTCAGAGGATGTGAAACTTCTTCTAGAAGACCTTCAGGATAAAAGGTGATTTTCTGCATCTTTTAGTCAAAATGAAAAAAAAAAGTACAATAATGATAATAATAATAATAATAATAATAATAAAGATGATGATCTGGTCCTTACCAAGCCTTAAAACTTGGTAAATATAAATTCATATGAACAACACATGTCTTCTCACACCATGCAATTACTTGTTGAATAAAAACTAAACCAAATGGCAGGAGGAGCGTGTTGAAAAACTAAATGCACTATGATTCAATAGTTTTAAGAACCATTCGGTAGCAAATCTTCAAGTAATCATTTTCTACATGACGTCATTCATCTCTTAGTTTGCTGCAGATGAATCCATCCCTTTTTTCTTGACATATTTGCTTCAGTTCATTTAGGCTTGTTTAAGATCCTGCACACAGGCTACAGCGTTTTAGTCAAGTTAAGGTCTTTATTTTGACGAGGTCATTGTCATCCTCTTCTTCTTCAATCGTTCTGTTGAAGATTTGCTGGTGGGCTTGGTACCATTGTTCTGCAGCAACTGTATTCTTTTTTCTGTATTTGTTGTCAAAAATTGGTTCTTTATCTTGGTCAGTTTAGGGATTTTTTTTTCCCCCCAGTAAGCTTACAATATAATAATGGAATTGAAATATGTATCGACAATTCAATAGACAATTGCACTTATTTGCATTACAAGTTATTATCTACTAAACTTACACATTTTAAATGAAATGGTGAAATCTAACACAGCTAGAGCTTTTATTTAATGCGTAGTGTGTAATGTTTATGTCCTTAACTGTGTCATTTTCTGTTTCCATATGTTTTTATGGCAGAGCTGAGACCCTCAGTGAGCTCCTGGCATCGATCCGCAGACAAGGCATCAGAGCTGAAAACCTCCTGAAGGATGGAGACAACTTGATACAACGCTACAGAAACCTGCAGGCTCGGCTGCAGAACCAGGTGGAAGCCCAGTGTGCTCTGGACAGCGAATACAGCAGGTTTAAAGCAGAGGCTGAAAGCGCCAGGAGCTGGATCAGTAAACTCTTCCAGCCCCTCGCCTCTCCCGGCAGCTACGCTGACATGGATGACATGAAGTGCAAAGGACAGGTCAGAAGAAAAACTTTAATCCTGAACTAGTCTATCAAATATAAAAAAGAAAAAAAAAAAGTATTATTTGATAGCTCTCACTCTTGCACTGTTCAAGTTATCAGTAATTTCCGTATTTTGTAGAACAGTTGATTTGGTGTTGATAAAGCCAGAACATACAGATGCTGTATTTCTCATATAAACTTTTTGTTCTTGACTGAGAATGCTTGTAATGTCACTTAGGCATCCCATGATTCACTCAACTCAGGATACAATTCAAATCAGGATTCGAATCATGTACAACACAATGTTAGTTGACAGGGAAATGACAGATTTTTTAATTATTATTAAAAAAATATTATTTTTTCTCTTACACAAATCCAGCCTTTTCCTTTTCAACAACACTGTAGTGTTTTCTCTTACGCTCTTGTCAATACAGTAGATTAGAACTAGCAGCAAATGACAAAAAAATTGCATCAGTTTTCTTCTTTTTTTTACAATACAGTTTTTTTTCTTATCCTCTTTATACCTGCAAAGCAAATGATACAAAAGTGGAAACTGTTTTATCAACTCTCAAATCTGTCAAATTCGGTTTTTGTTTTTTGTTTTTCTTGTTTTTACAACAGGCCTATTGCCCTCTGTTCAATAAATCAGTACACTATCAAGATTTTATTTTCCTTTTGTACATAACACGTCAACTCTACTTTAAGCCAGACATAAACTAAGGCGTTATACAAACATAACAAAACTGGTTGTTTTTTTTGTTTTTTTTTTTGTTATTCCTGAGGTAGATAAGCCAGGCACAAACTAAGGCATATTTATTCTTGTCTGAACAAAAATTGGAGTTCAACTGCTGCCAGGACTCACACTTTTTTTTTCTCTTGCTGGCTGCTGCACTGTTTGTTTTTAATCTGCATTGGATGCTGCGGACCCGCCTTCCTTAGCTGGAGCTACACTACGTCACATGTAGCGCCGCATATAGTGACGTTGAACAAGAACATAGTTTAACTCAAGTGCGCCCTCTACTGGCGTGGAGGAAAAATCGCGAATCATGGCTTAATTAAAACGATCGTATTTTAAAAAATCGATTTAAATGATTTTTTTCAAAAAGGCATACCTAATGACACTGTATCTCTAGACCTGTCTTCTTGTCCAGACAGTGAAACTGTCGAATTCAGAACAATTGTACAACACTTTTATAAATGCAAGTACACAGTACACAGATGCATCCAGCTTGTTGTCCATCAGTATGTCAGTTTCTGCTTCACAGGAAGTCTCTCAGACGCAGGTCCACATATATTGGTGCATAACAGTGACAACAAATGACCTGGGATATCATTTTGATGATGGGGTGCTGGCGTGCCATTCTAGTTTGTTTTCACATTCAGAAAAGCTCCTCATGTGATCCTGCACCAAAGGAACCGCTAACGCTTTCTCTTTGAAAAAAGAAAACGCTGATACCCAAGAAAATAAGAGTTTTCAAGTGTGTTGTTGGTGTAAAGGGCAGCTGTGAGGTCCAAGAGGGATTAGAGAAGGGGATTTCCACAGACTGGTTGGTTGTTTTACCATTAGACTGTGTGTAGGGTCTGGGGCTTTTTTTAGTTGAGAAGTTCTTCCTTTTTCTTTTAGCTTTACTTTTTGATTTGAGGGTTTTCTTTATTTGGGAGCTAAGTCATCACATGCGCTAGTAAAAGCACATATCAACAGTCTCTGAGGAAATTCTCAGCTGAGATGGAACAACTAGCTGGGAGTTTACAGGTAAAATGACATTGTGGACTCCTGAAGCTTTTCCAGTCATTCAGTGAATGCGAAAGTTTAATTTTTTTTAACCTAGGAAGTTTAAAAACTAACTGCTAATGAAAGAGGTTTAGCTCATCAGTGTTTTGTATTCTGCTTATTCTGAGGACAATAACAGGTCTAGTGACCTACTTGGCAACAGTGTTACCAATAACCTCGGGACATCTCTTGTCAGCTGAGCCCCACAGAGTTACCTGGGTTCAGGATTAGGGGAAACTCAAGACTTTCTCTGGATGTTTGCTACTGATCATCTCCACTCACTGAGGCTAGAAAAGTCAAGAGATGAAGGTGGAAGATCACTTTGAATATTCTTTGTTCAGTTCCCAAAGTCTTTTTTAAATCTTATCTATAGCAATGAGGGAATCTCTGTCTTTGAAGTCATCTTATGAAGCTAATATTATATTTTCATTTTAAATGTCTTTGAAGATGCTGAATAAGAAGGTATCATTCCTCCTGTTCCCTCAAGCTGATAGAAAACTCTCCAGCAGCCCATGCCTTTACTAATCTTCAAAAATCCAAGGCACATTGGGCAGAGAGGCTCTGGAAGATCCAAAATCACAAGTGTATGGCTTTGGGGCAGGAACGTATGATTCATGACAACTGGAGAACAAACTGGTTGAGGTTGTGAAATGCTGGCTGTTGGATGGGAAGGCTGGACATAAACTGAGTGAATTAAGATGGCAGGTTAGCAAATTTACTGGTGAGTGACCAGAGTTGGGCTTGCATAGACTGGGTACAGTGGTGCCAACTTATCCTAGTCCTAGTTCTTGATTAACAATGACTTTCTGTGCGGCATTTATAGTGGTGTCAGAAGAGAATCTGTCAGGTCCACAGAAGAGACACTCAGGACAGTGTCCTGTCACGTTTAAATTAGCTGAAAAAAACTCTGAGCTGAAAAAGGGAATGTCTGCAACATGAGTCTGGTCCATCATCAGAAGCAGCAGACATACAGCCCAGTGCTCAACCTCAAACATGTCTAAGAAGCTCACTGGATCATCATCCAAAGTAATTTGCTGGTGGATGATACTCAGCATACAAGGCAAAAATGAAGGTGTGGCTCCGAACTTGACCAGTAGATTCTGCATCTCCTCAGCCTGCCTGTGTGCAGAACCTCTAGTTGATGGAATCTGGTCTCCCTGCTTCCAGGGGATCCAATCTCAGCCCTGTCCCGCCCATGATGGCTATTGATGGGACATCATCGACTAACTGAAGCAATGATCTAAATATCAGTAGGGTCTCTCCATAAGAGCAAATAATAAGATTTTATACCACTATTATTCTATAGCACAACTATAGTAAAATATAATCTGGCAATTGCAGTTTTTTTTTTCCTTCTCAGGTTTGTGTGTAACTTTGCATAGAGACCATTTGATACAGCTGCATTAGATTCATAATTAGCCTCTCCTGGCACTGTTCCCTGAGCCACTGCCACACATCTCCCTGCTATATCCTGACCGTAAACTATGCACTACACCAAAGAGATGAAATAAAAGAAGCAGAAGGCACAAAATACATTGTGTGGTAATAATTGGAAAAAAATTCCCATAGGAACAAACAAAGATGCTCAAGTTTTTTTTTCCTCTTTTTTTCCCCCGCCAGGCTATCCTGAACTCCAAACCTGAGGGAGACTCTAAAGTGGACAACCTGAGAACACAAATGGAAAATTTGTGTAAGCATGAAGACTCCGTGCAGAGCTGGAAAGAAGAAGCTCAGATTTTAGTCAGGGATACAGAGAATGAGTGGAGGGCTGCTCTGCAGGCGGCTGAGGAGGCTCTCAACAAAGCAGAGACACAAGCTCTCATAGACAAAGACTTCGATGCTTTCAAAACCCAGAATGAAAGTTTTCAGTGCTGGATCAAAGATCAGAATGAAAACCTGACATCTCTTGGCGGTCATCTGCAAGCTGAAGAGAAGTTACATATTACACATGTGAGTTTGAACTGCATGTGGCTCCATTTTTTCTTTTTAATGGGTTTGATGTGTAAAAAAGAAAAAAAAAAACTGAAAAAAAAAACAGTTTGCATAATAATGAGCATAAAGATGAAATTTCTCTTCAGGCTGTTCTAAGCTCCAAGTCTTACGGAGAGTCAAAGCTCCAGGATCTGAGGCAGCAGTGCCAGAGACTGTGTGACAACCGGGGCATGGACAAGAGTAAAATGCAGAATATTCACGATGCTGTCAAACACACTGAGGGGCAGTGGTGGAAAGTGTTACAGGCTGCAGAAGAGGCTTACAACCAGGCAGAGAACGAAGCCTCCTCTGAAAAGAAATTTGATGCTCTCAAAAACCAAAACGCGAAACCTTCCAGTCCTGGATCAGAGACCAGAAGCAGAAACTGTTGGGTCCTGGTGGTCATATGCAGTTTGAAGAGAGACTGCAGACTGCTCGGGTGAGTTTAGCAGAATTGGTTTGTGGGTTGTGAATAAACCGTTTTCACACCAGACAGTACAATCTGGAATGAAAGCATCCTTTTCTCAATATTAGGATTTATGTCACTTCTGCTTGGACTTTTATGTTTTAATTTAGAGCAGCCATTCCCAAACTTTAGAATACCAAGGCCCAATTTGAAATGTAAAAAATCTTCACAGTCCACCCAAACCTTAAATCACAACTGTGATCAAAATACAGGACCAAAGCAATGTTCTGATATTAATGCAGGGGTCAACAAATAAGGTGACACTCATCATATTAAGTTAAGATGACAGTAGAATAACACTTAACTGGTTTGTTTTATTACTTCTTTATGTGTTTTTAATCAGATGAACATTTTATAGTAATTAAAAACATATTTAAAAAAAGATAGAGGATTTAAAATATACGCATTTGTTTAATTTTGATGACCTTTCACGGCCCACATGCAGTACCTCAAAGGCCCACCAGGAGGCCGCGGACCACACTTTGGGAATCACTGATTTAGAAATCTGCTAAATATTACGTATATAGCCTTGTGTTTAGAGCCACAAATGTTTATCTTATCAAGTGTTCTGTGCTCACAGTAAACAACTTTATCAAAAATTGTCAGAAATCATGTCTGATTTACATATTATGCTGCAGTGTTGACAATATAGCAATCAGAGTTGGTTCAAGGGCAACTTTTGACAACTTCCCACTTTAACTGTTGTTTTTTTCTGTTCTCATCTTCAGGCTGTCATGACTTCAGTGCTCGAGGGAGAGTCAGAGCTGCTCGAGCTAAAGAGACAAGGTGAGAGTCTGTGTGAGCATCTGGAGGAAAGCAGGAAACCACAGGTGGAGCAGCTGCTACGATTCTCCGAGCAGCAACGGACGGCACTTTTACAAGCCGCCAGACAAGTAGAGCTCCGAAGTCTTATCGACGACTTTGACACTCAGACCAAAGACACCGAATCCTGGATCAGAGATAAACAACAGAAGCTTCAGTCTGTGGGTGTCCACGCACCCCCTGAAGACAGATGCCTCACAGCTCAGGTCTGTTTAGACAAAACTACTGTAACAGACGTTTGAAGGGTTGCTTCTTCTAGATACGTAAAATAACTGGGTCAGTGCAAGAGATTCAGACTGGTGATGTGTTGATATGCCAGCTGGTTAATGCTCCAACCTCAACTCCTCCCAAGTTCAACCAATAAAGTAAAAGAGAGAAGGTTTGACAATGTCTTACTTAATGAGAATAACAAGATGAGTCTAAATTGTACTCAAATGTGAAGAAAATTACCGTATTGGCCCAAATATAGGGACGACTCTGATTATAAGACAACCCCTTTTTTTCAATTATCATTTTGGGAAAATAAAAATATGATGAAGACAATAAGGTTATTCATAAAACAACTTTTTTGTTGTACGCTTATTATAGAAAAAATCACACAGAGATAACATTCTCCTGCATTGTTAAACATTTTATTGATTTAATCTTTTTTAGGAAGTATAGTACCATACTTAAGGTAAGGTAAGTGTCAGGTTTCCACGTTATTTAAGATCAAGGTACAGTACTATTTGATAAACTGTATTGTCTTAAAATCTGAGACTATGACTCAGTGAATAAGCAACAACCATGTAGTTCATCAACCGCATTAATGATCTCAATAACTGCATAACCATCAAAGTCGAGTTATATTTAGTTTCAAGAACAACATTAATAATTCAGTCTGTAAAAAAACAAATTCTAGACTGCAACAAAACTTTTGAGCCCCTTTGTTTAGCATGGTCTCGTGGTTCCTCCATTTTTTCATCAGATCTGCTCCATGCCTTCACTGGGATGCTCCATTCTTACTGGTTACTTCGGTGCGGCTCCATCTAGTGGCACAGATGTGTAATGACAATAGAAAAGTCTAGACCTCGATTATAAGACAACCTCCATTTTTGAGAATGTGATTTCTAGAATAAAATATTGTCCTGTATTCTGGCCAATACAGTAGATGTTATTTCAATGGTGTGAACTTTCCTCCAATGTTGCTTTTGTTTTTTTATATATTTTGTCAAAATAGCAGTAATAAACTCTAGACTTTAAAGTTTTATTTTAAGCATCTGTGATGGACTGGCGACCTGTCCAGGGTGTACCCCTGCCTTCCCCCAAAGAGAGCTGTGATAGGCTCCAGCAGATCTCTGTGATCCTACAGAGGATTAAGCGAGCATAGTTGATAGATGAATTTTAAGCATTTGTTTTTATGGCATTTTAGAACAAACTTGTAAACTATGTACTTGTGTAAAAAGTCATGTCTTTTTTTGTTTTCATTCTTGTTTTTATTCTATTTTGTCTCCAGACCATCTTAACCTCCAAACCAGAGGGTGACTTCAAGGTAAACAATCTGAGGAGACGAGGCCAGACTCTGTGTGACCATCAGGATGCTGATGAGGGCAGGAAAGTCCAGGTCCAGCAGACCGTCAAAGACACAGAGGAGCAGTGGAGGACGGTGCTGCAAGCTGCTAAACAGGTCGAGGCTGCCGCAACAGCTGAGATTACCCAAGAAACTGAGAGGCAGCTGCTGGAGGTGAAAGCAATCATCCTTGTATGACTGTCTAAACAATTCAATTCAATTCAATTCAATTCAATTCAATTGTATTTGTATAGTATCTATTACAATGCAAAATATCTCAAGGTGCTTTACAGAGACCCAGAGCATGACCCCCTGGCTGTCTTTTGGCCATCCAAAGGACAGCCATGACATAAATCTTTGACATCAGTTTTTCAAATGATGACTTGATAATATGTTCATTTTTAAAATTGTTGGTCTTCTAAAAAGGATCAAGATACTAACATTACCTAAAGGTTAGCCTGGTTACCATCTTCAGTGCATGTTGAAAAGATTACCTCCATTTTTTTAATTTTATTATTCTGATTTGAGAAGGAGTCTATTTTTCACCCGCTTATCATTATCTTCAGGCATTATTATACAAACATGTGACAAAAGTCAAGTCAAATAACACCTTGATTCTTTTCTGTTTCCAGCAGTTTACTGCGTCATCAGATTTGCTAGTCCGATCGCCTTCAGGTCCCAGAGTAGCTTTTTAATTACATTGTGTTCTGGGCCTTGAATGGATCAACACTGAGGCTAATTAATTATTTTCTGTGGAGACTTGCTTTAGGACTGCTTCTCTAAAACCACTGCTGATGTCCTTTCTCTTTGGTGTTGCGTTAACGCAAACCTGAATGCTCCAGAAAGGGAAAACTGCCAAAACCTCTGCTTTTACAGACATGTTCACTCGTAGTAGTGGATTTGATTAAGAACCACCTGGCTGCTACTCAGCGTCTTATTTCCCGTAGAATTGATAATCCTGTAGTTACATTTTCATACACCTTTTCTGAATTTTGGCTTAGAGTTTGTCAAAAAAAACAAACAAACAAATAAATACTGTTATATATAATGTGAGTCTATATGTACTTAACTTTAAGACAGGGTTTTCTACATGTTTTATGTCCTGATATCTAAGTTTAGAATGGACATTCTCTTTCACACAATAGTTTACGGTCAAAGCCTAAAGTGTCTTTAGGAATCTTTTAAATATATATCAAGTAGAGCAAAAACTGACAAACAATCTTTGTTGAACCACATTGAGGGAACTAACTATGCAAGTATGTTTTCCTTTCCAGCGGAAAGATTTCGACACCCATCAGCAGAGTACTGGCAGCTGGATTGAGGATCTCAGGCAACAGCTGGACTCTCTGGACAGCTGCGTGAAAGCTGAGGAAAGACTGTGTGCAGCACAGGTGAGTTTGGAAGGATGGAGTTATAGCCGGTAGATCTGTTCATCTCATCTCCTTAAGACAATAAAATATTAGACTGTGGGATTGCTGCTTTGTTGGATTGTATTTGTGTTGGCGACTGAGTCAGTGTTTTTGTTTTCTGCAATGACATGAACTTGCATCTGTGCATCTAAATCAGATGAACAGGTTATACTTTCTGCTTTAACAATGTTTTTTTTTTTTTTGCCCTCTTCATCTAATCTCTAGGAAATCATGAACCACAAGTCTGAAGGAGACTCCAAGCTTCAGACGCTCCGGAGTCAGGCTCAGAGTATGTGTGTTCAGGACCTGGAAGAACACAAAAAACAAGAGGTTGATCAGAAAGTAAGAGACACTGAAGAGCAGTGGACAAGAGTCCTAGAGGAGGCAAAACAAGCTGTTGGTCAAGCAGAGAGGCGGTGTGCTCTGGAAGGCCAGCTGAGGGACTTTGAGACCGTGAAAGAAAACACCAGAAGCTGGCTGGATGACAAGCAGCAGAGCCTCCTCTCTCTGGACCATCAGGCCAATCCAGAACAGGCGATAAACGCTGCGCAGGTTAGTCTGATATATCCACATGTTTTGTCATTCAATCACAACGCTTGGATGCATACGATAAATGTATTTTTATAACAATATTTTTTATTATTATTTTTTATTACTTTTTACAAGAACCGTATTGGCCTGAATATAGGACGACTCTGATTATGAGACGTCCCCTATTTTTCAAATATCATTTTGGGAAAATAGAAATATGATAAAGGCAATAAGGTTATTCATAAAACAACTTTTTTATTGTACAATTACTAAAGAAAAAACTCTCACAGAGATAATATTCTGCTGTATTGTTAAACATTTTAATGATTTCATCTTTTTTATGAAGTATGGTACCATACTTAAGGTAAGGTACATGTCAGGTTTCCATGTTATTGAAGATCAAGGTATAGTAGTATTTAATAAACTGTTGTTTATTATGTTAATATTCATCAGATCTGATCCATGTGTTCACTGTGATGCTCCATTCTTACTGATTACTTCTGTGCAGCTTCATCTAGTGGCGCATGTGTGTAACTACAACTGAAAAGTCTAGACCTCAATTATAAGACGACCCCTGTTTCTGATAATATGATTTCTAGAATAAAATATCGTCCTATATTCGGGCCAATACGGTATTTAATAAACTGTGTTGTCTTAAAATCTGAGAATATGATTCTGAATAAGCTACAACCATGTAGTTCAATAACTGCATAACTATTGAAGTCTATTGAGTTTTATTCAAGAAAAACATAAATAATTCAGTCTGTAAAACTAATTCTGGACTCCAACAGAACTTTCAAACCCCTTTGCTCGAGTTGGCTGCATGGTTCTTCCATTCTTACTGGTTACCTAGGTGTGGCTCCATCTAGTGGTGCAGATGTGTAATTACAATAGAAAAGTCTAGTCCTCGATTATAAGACGACCTCCATTTTTGAGAATATGATTTCTAGAATAAAATATCTTCCTATATTCGGGCCAGTACAGTAGATCCTATAGTGATTCCATACTGTCATATTTTACTCTGTGTTTGTTTACATGATTTCTTTGTTTGTTAAAAGAAGGATATATAACAACTATATATTTATGTGTTCTTTATTTTTAACCAGAACATCTTAAGCTGCAAGCCTGAAGGAGACTCCAAGCATGCAGAACTGAGGAGACAGTGCCAGAGTCTCTCTGACCAGGAGGACCTGGAGGAGCACAAAAGGCAGGAGATTCAGCAGACAGTAAAAGACTCTGAAGAGCAGTGGGAGACACTCCTGCAGACTGCTGAGAGGTCTCTGGAGAAAGCCGAGGTCCAGTACTTGCTGTCCAGGGAGATGGAGGTTTTCCATACTCATGCCGACAGTACGAAGACCTGGGTCGAAGACCTGCAGAAACAGGTGGAGTCACTGAGCGGAGGCACTGAGGGAACCAAGACTCAGATTGAAGAAAGACAAAACACTGCACAGGTACAGTGTTTTATTTCCTAAAGTGTACAATATATGCAATATACAATGCAATACTATGCAATAAATTGTAATTCTGGAATTTGTAATAGAAATTTTTTCATGGTAGGTGATTACAAACAATGTATGCATCTGTCTTACGAACCCATGACTGTTTTAGAACAAGATCAATATTTTTTTGAATTTTGTGCTCAGGCCATCTTGAGTTCAAAGTCAAATGGCGACAGTCAAGTGGCAGAGCTGAAGAGACGAGCACAGAGTCTTTGGGACCACGAGGACCTGGAGGAGGACAAGAAAGTGGAGGTTCAGCAGACAGTCAGAGACACAGAAAGACAGTGGACAACAGTCCTGCAGGCTGCTGAGGAAACACAGAGGTAGGACATGTAGTTTTGAACCACTGAGAGTCTCTGCCTTCATCAGCTATGACCTCAGAGTTTAAGTTTGCATGTGCTTCATTATGTTGATTCTAACTATTTAAGCCAAAATAGTTTGCATAAACTTTACCATTGGATTAAAATGAGCCCTCTTTATGTATTATATTTTCTCATTTTCTGCTGTCTGTCACCCCTCAGACAGCTGCAGGGTGTGGTGGAACGCCTGGTGTCCTGCCAGTACAAGCAGGATCAGACTGAGGCCCGGCTGGCTGAGCTCCAGAAGCAGACGTCTAACCTTCCGTGCGTTTTCCCTTGGCCAGGCCTTGGAGAGCGAAGGCAGGCTGTAGAACAGGCCCAGGCCCTCATGGAGCAGAGTACAGCCTTGGCACCTCTACTTGCAGAGGTGCGCACACAGGTAAAGACAGGACAGGCTGCTCAGCTAGTTTGATTTAATTCAATTCACTTTACCTGTATTATGCCAGTTGTCAACAAAGTCATCTCAAGTCACTTTGACTTGAACTATATGTATGTGCTCTTTGACTCTTCTTCTCAAGGCTGCAGAGCTATTTGAAATCACGGGGGACCACAGTTGGACAGAAACATCCTGGACAGCCAAAGATGAAGCCATCCCCGCTCTGCTGAAACAGCTAACTGTGAGCTCTGCACTCTTGACAATATGACAATATACACTCAAGAAGGTGTTTGACATAATTTCCAGAACCTTTTTTTTTCTTTTGGGCAGTTTCTTATATTTAAAGCAGGAATGCTATGAGACTGTTTTGCACGACCACCTTATTTATTCTTAATAAGTAACACATAGAGAGTAGTGACTGGCAAAGTAAAAATGTCCATGAAAATGCAACTGTTTTTGTTCCCAGGATGTGGTAGCAGAACTGGAGCAGGGGATTCTGACGGAGCGGCAGTGCACCCTGCTGATCGAACAGCACGAAGCAGCTCAGGACTGGCTGAGGGAGCAGGTTAAAGGCCTGGGACCTCCTCCAGCAGACCGACACGGTCTTCACAGCGCTGCCAACAACTTAAAGGTTCAAACAATTACTGAGAGCGGCGCTGGTTTTACTGATTTATTTTTATTTATTTATTTATTTTTTTTATGGATGAAAGTAATAATGCACTGCAATGAATAAAATAAATCTCTACATTTGAAAGATGTGATGCTTAATATAGTCAGAAGAACAATAACTCTGCTAATTTTGGTATGTGTCACTTACTGTTTGCTGTTCTGGTTTGTTGCTAAAGGCCATCTTCCATGCTCATACTCTCATCTATATTGAATTTTCTATAAGTTTTTGTACCTTCTGACCTGACCTATCCTTCCTCCGTCCTTGTGATTCCAGGCTTTGCTCCAGTGGAGCGGGAACAGAGAGAGATGAAGGAGCTGGATTCTGCTCGAGATAGCTTGCTGGGCCTCTGCACCGCTGGAGGTCAGGATGCCCTGAACCTGGAGGTCAGCCACCTCCATGACCTCTGCGCCAACTCAGAGCAGGAAGTGCGTGACCGCCTGACGGCCTGTGAGATGCGACTGGAGGAGATGGACCACGAGCTGGCCACGGTGGCCCGGGGGCTGAAGGAGAGAGCTGGAGCCCTGCAGTGGGAGCTCCGCTCTCTGGATCAGGCACTCAGTTACACTGAACCACAGAATAATATCGCTCAGCTCCAGCAGCACTGGCACAGCCTCCAGGTCATTGTCTTTTTTAAACACAGCATTTTCTTATTTATTGCTAAGAAATGTAAAGGTCTGGTAAAAGTCTTTCAAAATAAACAGATGTTTATTGCTTTACTGATGTGCTGTTCTGTTCATTTTCTCTTAGAACTGTGAGAAGTCGCTGGACGATCTGGGTATAAAAGTTCACGATCTTAATCAGGATGTAAAGTCAACATCTTCTTCCAATGAGCTTCCAGCAAAAATTATCAGCGTGGTTGAATCCTTATGCCAGAAACATGCCAGGTACGCTGCTTTAGAAATCAGAACATTTCCGTAATGTTATAATGTAGCTATCATTATCAGTTTAAAGACATGCTCAGACAAATATATATTGCCTTTATAACTCTGATTAAAATATAGCCAGCATATGGTTGACCACAAACCAAACTACAAGAGCTCATCACTAAGGTGTCTTAAACTGTAAACCTTAGTGAACATGCGTCATTATAATTTCTTAGCTGATATCCATGCATTTGATTTGATTTATTTATTTATTTCAATCTGCAGCACACACTATATTTACATCAAAACTTCCTCAAATAACTTGACAAGACAGGACACATCAGTACAATATCAAGTATTTTCTAAATCAGCTGCATTAATTTGCTTAATTTTCTTTTTAATTATTATTCATGACAGAAACTTACCTCAGTGGGTCAATTTGATTTCAATGATTACATTAAAATTAGGGCTGTCAGTCAATTAAATTTTTTTAATTGCATTAATCGAAAGATTTTCATAGTTAACTCGCGGTTAATCGCACAAATAATTGTTTTAATGTTCTGTTTATCCGTCATCTATACCCATTTTGTCCTGTACAGGGTCACAGGGATCTGCTTTATTTTTTTATTTTAACCTTCCTCTGGTGTTAGCTTTCTGCTGCCATCTGTGGTGTTAGCGGGTCATTTTGGACCCGTGTATTAAATCAGCCATAAAATACCCTAAAAACAATCTTTTATCATCCAATGTTTTTCTTAACTCTTGTTTAGCTGGTTGGGCTCCCTTATCCATAAAAAAGATTGGTTTTAATATTTTTTTGTGGGCCCCTGGGCCTTTGTTTTAACAGCATACCCCTCGTTTTCAAGGTCTAAAAAGTGGTCAAATGAACCTTAAGAGAAGAAGGCAACAAAATAATCAGTTGTTTTGTTACCTGAGTGTAACTGAGAGATATTAAAACACATTTCTTAAATGTTCAACAAAAAAAAGATTTTAATTCTAATATTATCAAATATAGTAACATCTATGGTGTTTCGGGTCATTTTGGACCCGTATATTTTTACTTCAAGAAAAGGGCAAAAACAAGTCTTTTTTTTTTTACACACAATAGAACTATTTTTATGCCATATTTGCCTGGCTTGCTGGGCATGTATTGCCCGAACGGGCATTTTCCTCAGAAAGGGAGAAAACGTTCATCCACTGTCACCTCTGGCCCTGGGTTGAACATCAGTGGAAGGAGTTGCACCCATCTCTCCCAATCATCCCTGATGGGAGCAAGCTTGTCAGATTTTGCTCTGGTGTCTCGATTGTCATATCTGAGGACTCTTGAGATCATCTGAAAGGTCCGAAGAGACATTGTTGCCCGGAAAATATTTCTGCCCGTTGATGCATCCCAGAGACTCTCAGTTGCCTCATTGCTGGATCTGTAAACTCCAGCAAGGAGGAGAACACCAATGTAGGCATCCAGGTACGTCTAATCAATGTCTTTCCACGTGTTGCCATTTTTTTCCCCTCAAGGTTTGTCATAGCAATTATGACTTTTTTTTAGTGACAATGACAAAAAAAGATCACAGCACATCTTGATGTCACTTACTCTTGTCACAGCAAACCTCATGACCCCAGCGGTCATTTTGATGATGTTTGCAGCAGCTGTCCTTCCATGCACATCAGGAGGAACTGTGCTCCAACGGATGTTGCCACGTTTGGATTGGAATGATTCAGCAGGAGCAGCTTCAGCACCAGTGACCTCCTCTTCAGACTGATCAGTTGTGTCTGTTTCTGTTCCTCTGCCTCATTTGCAGAGTAGATGTGATCCAAAGCTTCATTTACAGTGAATCTTCTCCTCATTGTTGCATCCTGTGAATTGGAGATGTGTACTCTGCAAGTCACCACCTCTACACTCAAATGGCTTGAAAAGTCTGGACATGTCCCCCTTTGTTTGTTCTTGCAAAAAGGCAAAGAGAAAAGCCCCTAAATGAAGCTCAAGTGGTTGGAGGAAGAGGCTGTTGGTTGATTGTGTGTTTATGATTTCATTTTTGGCATAATCGAAAATTTTAACCGGGTCAAAAATGACCCGAACACCACAAAAGTCATTTTTTTCACCAGAGCACTTTATAATTTAGTAAAAAAAAAAAATTGATTTTATTTTGTTTAAATTGAAGTCCCTGACAAAGTCAAAAAGTTTCAACGCAAAAAACAAATGTATGAAGTACTTTTATGCATGCTAAAACTCAAAACGGGTCCGTAGGGACCCTAACACCATAGGAAGGTTAAGCTTTTAGCTTGAAAACCGGAAGTCCATCAACGCTGCCATACTTTTTGGGGCCTTAATTCATCAGCTTCTTTGTATATTTTGTCGGGGCTGCTACTTGACCACAGTAATTTGCTGACGGTCCCTAAACTACATGGCAGCAGTGAGGTACTCAGAAGGACATTCAGCGCTGTTCCTTAGAGTTTTAGCCACACTCACTGAGCTTGGAGGGTTGATGACACTTGTGAAATGTCTGGCATACTTATATCTACAAAATGATACCAACCTGGATGAAATCGGTGCTGTTTTCATGACGCTTTTAAAGTTTAAAGAGGAAAATAGCAAGCGAACATCGGATGTGAAACTAACTTTACCGAAAAAGGTAAAGGTGAAAACTCAATTCACAGTGACAATAAATACAAATAACCTTTTTACTTGTCAACAGACTCATCTGGCAGCACCTTAAAGCTAAACTTGCCGTTCATGAGACCCTTTTCTGTCGCCTTGTCTGTCCCACATGTTGACTGTAAATACACTTATTGGCCGAGGGTCATATTTACAGAAATGTGTGTGCGTTAATCTCACTTTAAAAATAGTGGCTTTTAACAGAATATGTGCTAACGTGTTATAAACGCATTACTAAGGCGTTGTTAACGCGTTATTAATGTGTTAACTTTGACAGCCCTAATTAAAACAATACTCCTCTTATTTATTAACTGCTGTCTTGAATTGTGCAATGTGAAATACATGTATAGATGTTAAGTATGCATGTATTCTCAGAAAGGAATATATTTTTTATTTATTACTGCCCTGTTTTTTTGTGATATTGTGTAATTAATGCAGACACCATGCTTGTTGTTTTGTTAACAATAAATGTAATGTAAATCTGCCCACAGTCTAAAGTCCAGGCTGGGTGACCACCAGAGCACCTGCTCTGCAAACACAGCGAGTTGTCTGAGGGATTGTCTTCATGCCCTGCAACAATGGAAACACTGTATTCCTGCAGACTCTGCATCGTCTCTGCAGGTTCTTTTCTTTCAGTGATTTGAAGGTTTTTCTGCACTGACTGTTTCAGTAACAAGATACCTGCAGTTTCATACAAACTATAAATGCCACTAAATTGTAATGTCTCAGAGATATCTAGCATAAGTAATCTGGTGTTATTAAAGTTAATATAATGTTTGTTTTTTAATGAATGCTGTTATTTTGTTCACAACACTACATATACAATGCATACTATGTGTTTTTCATGTCCAGATTTGTCATCACCCATCACACATTTTACTGTTTTCTCTTTTGATTTAAGGTAACATTAGAAGAAGGTGAAAGGTTAAAGGACAGCCTGCTGGAGGCCCTGTCTCACCAGCAGTTTCTGACAGGCTGTCTCACACCAGATTTGTTTGAGAAACTGCAACAAGAGTGTTCAGAGACACTCAGAGATGTAGACGCCCACAAGGCTTCTCTGAGTCAGAGCTTAAAGGTATTCTGATCACTTTAAGTGCACATGTCTTAGCTTATCTTAAAATAATAGTTAAATGATTTCCATAATACAATTTGTGAAATAAATTTCATTCTCAATTTTTTTTTCTTCCTAAGGAACTTGATCAAAGGAGGAAAATGCTGCCTGAACTCCAGTCCTCTGAAGTTGATCACGGTCATCTGGAGGAGAAAAAGACCTCTGTTGTGGCCCCACCAAGAAAACACAGACACTCACTTGAGAAGCACAAACTTAAACAACAGCGAACGACTTCACTCACAGAAAAATCTGCATCTGTTGAGGAGGAAATTCCAGTTCCAGTTCAGCCAGTACATGCTGAGGCGAAAAGAGCAGTTCTGGAGGTCAGACCTGAAACCGAATCTGAACCTGGTGACAGTATTTCTCAAATAGAAACATCTGAGCATATAAAGTGTGCTGTTGAGGAAGCCGCTGTGATCCAGGAAGTAACTGAACAGTCTGTACCTGTAACTGATGAAGAAACATTACCTCCACAATCCAAAATCAAGTCAAAGACCATCGAAACAGAGGCTGCCCAGTATAAGGTCGAGTATGACCTGGTGAAAACTAGTGAAGTCATCAGCAGAGAGCATGAGATTTTCCCATCCTCTGTTGTAAAGTCCGTCACTGACCAAGCTGAAACTGTGGCTAGGCTTGGACCTGATGCAGATCCTGAGCAGGTCAAGGACCATGCTGAGAATCTAACTGCTGCTGAAGGAACTACAGCTGCGATAAATGAAGCAGAATTTCTTCCAAGGCAGACTCAACCCGAGATTTTGCCACCGAAGCGAAGGTCAAAGAGTCAAAAACCTCCTCCAAAACACAATGAAGAGCAAATAGCACAGATGGAAGAGCAAACAGAAATGGCTGCATCAGAAACGAAAGTTATACCAGCCAAGAGGAAGTCAAAGAGTCTTGATCTTTTAACAGCTCCAGAGCCAGTGAGTAAAATGCCAGATGTGGACATGAAAGAAACAAGACAAGAACCTGCTGAGGTATCTGAGGAGAAGGAGGAGCCTGAAGAGTATAAACCCTCTACCAACCTCAGTGCTTCGGTGGCAGATGTGATCACAACTGAAACTACTGCAGCTGAATACTTTTCAGCAACCACAGACAAGTCAGCGAGTCCAGATGTCTCATTAGAACTACTTAAGAAGGGCAATATTTCAGCTGAGGAGCGTTATAGCGAAAGCTCATCATTGCATCCCAAAGAGCAAGCAGTTATTGCTTTGGAGGACACAGTACAGTCAAATAATGATGGTGACATTTCTCCAACTCCAGAGCTGGTCTCTACCCATGAAACACATACTGATGTTGAATTCTCTAAGGAAGAACCTGATAGTGTGACACCTGCTACAACTGTAGCGGCGACCAAGGAGCAGCCTGAAAATACTGCTGTGGTGAGTCAAATAGCTATCAAGGAGAATATTGAGATTCAACTTCTTGAAGATACAGAAATTCAAGAAAAAGTGGTCACAGTCATAGAAACAAATGAAAAGCTTGAACGCGCAGCTGGTTGTCATACTGATGAAATAGAAAATTCCACTTCAACTTCTTATGCTAAATCGCTGGAGTTGGAAATTCCACCTAAATCAATAACTACAACTAAAACTTCAGACACAGAATTACAGGAGTCTGAACAACGATCTAAAGAACAACCTTTGGTCCAGTCTACAGAAAAGGACTTGGGCTCTCCAGTCCAGATCCCTCTCTCTTTTGACACTACAGACACGCCAAATATAGCAGATTACATTGACAGTTTACTGGAAAACAAAGCAGAGAGCAACATGAGATATTTTGTCATTGATGTGCCTGATGTAGGGATCACCCAGACATCTGAGATAAAGCAAAATCAGCCACATGAAGAGATTCAGCCTGAAAATGATTCTGCTACACCCACCTCTGTTGTTTCTACAATGGACAGGCCTCACAAGGCAAAGGCAGAGTTGACAGAAATAAGCCCATCTGAGGATGAAAAAATGAATCAGAGTCAGATAAAGCCATCTGAACAGGAAACATCACAAGCATTACCTGAAAACAACAAGGATTACAATGTTCAAGAGGAGCAAATTCAAGTGCCAACATTTGGCAAAGATGACACCGTAGATATTGAGGCCAAGACATCTGTCATGGAGTTTGGAGTATGTATTCAGCAGGTTGATACAGCTTCCAGCCCAGCTGAGAATGGAAGCACATCTGTCACATTAGTGAATGAGCCAATGTCAGATATTGCTAAAAACATTATTCAGAGTGAAAGTGTAGAAGAAAGCTCTGTTGAATCTGAAGATAAACAAGCTGTGACAGACTCTGCTCAACTGGAGCTTCCTTCTTTCCAAGCCTTGCCACGACGCAAGACAGAAGTGATTGAAATAAGCTTATTTGAAGAAGATACTGTGAAACCAAGCATTTCTCCGGCAAAATTCAATGAAGAATATGTCACATTGGAGAAAATATACATGGAGCCTCAAGTGCGTATTCTTCAATTAGATATACAGGGCAGTTTTGAAGACCAAGAAAAAACATTTGTTGGAGGAGAAAAAGAGCCAAGTATCGATATAGTTCCAATAGGTGAGACTGAGGGAGGGAGGGAAAAAGTTGTGGTTGACATCATGCCAGAGAATGCTGCAACTGAGATTATAAAAATAAATATTCAAGAGGATAATTCCAAATATCAGAACAGTGTGGCTCAAAGGGACTCTTCTCAGTTTACCACTATTGTTTATGGACCAGTGCAACCAAACGAGCAAGCTTTCATAGATGTAAGCTTGCATAAAAAAGACGTGCCAAGTCCAAGTCATATTGAAACTAAGACAGAGCGCCTAAAAGCCACAAAGGAAAGACCCAGTAGGAGCAAGGAGCATGATGTCCAAGAGGTCGATCCTGAATTATTAACCCAGAAGGTTGATGGATTTTCCAAGAGGCCAGAAGAAAACTCTGTTAAATTTGGAAAGAACCAGGTGGAGCCTGAAGTGCTTCTTTTACAAATAGACATACCAGCCGGGCTTGAAGATCATGACAACACATTTGTAACAAATGATCCAAGAATAGACAGAACAGATGCAAATGATGTAGCAGTACTTTCAGGATCAATGGATACAAAACCTGAACAGGCCGAGGACCACTCAGAGAATCCCTTGACTCACCCAACTTCTGTTGAAGAAACTACAGGTGTCGTGAAGGAAGCAGAATTTGTTCCAGAGCAGACACAAACTGCTGTGTTGGAGCAATTTGAGGTGTTGCCACCCAGAGAAAAGCCAAGGAGTCCAAAACATCCACAAAAACACATTGAAAAGCAGACAGCACAGATGGAGGGCGGGGCCGAAACTAGAACATTTAATTTGAGCTTAACAGAGCAAGTTGAAGGTGCCTTGAGGGAAGGAACACAAGTCATACCAATCAGAAGAAAATCAAAGAATGCTAAACTTGCTTTACAAGATAAAAGTCTTGAAGTGGAAACTGAAGATAATATGAAAATTCAAGATAGCCCAACAGCTTCAGCTCCACAGATGGAAATGGAACCTACTGACACTGTTGTGGTGAAGGAAAACAGACCCTTTCCAACCAGAAGAAGATCAAAAGGTCAAAAAATCCTTCCAGATGATACTACTGAAGAGATAACAGAAAACAAGCAAGAGCCTGGCAGTCAGAAATCTTTAGTACGTTTGGAAGAAATTTCTGATAAGGTGGAACTTCAGACCATGGTGGTGCCTGATAGTCACATAACTGAATGTGTTCCTCAAGAAGAGAGTGAGGTTAAAGATCACGACAGTCAGAAGCTTCCCGAAGCTCTGATGGAGGAAGAAAATGACACAGTGAAAGCTTCAGCTCCACAGATGGAAATAGAACCTGCTGAAACTATCGTAGTGAAGGAAAACAAACCGTTTCCAACCAGAAGAAGATCCAAAGGTCAAAAAATTCTTCCAGATGATGCTACCGAAGAAATGACAGAAAACAAGCAAGAGCCTGGCAGTCAAAAATCTTTGGTAAGTTCAGAAAGTCAAACTCAGATGGTTGTTGAAGAAACAAAAGTTATACCGGCTAGGAAGTCAAAAACTCTTGACATTTCAACATCTCCAGAGCCAGTTCTGGTGAGTAAAATGCCAACCAAACAAGAACCTGATGAGTATTCAGCATCCTCAGAGTTTGTTACAGCAACAACCGAAACTACATTTGTACCACCCAAAAGAAAATCAAAAGACAAAGAACCTTGTCTCAGTCTTGCTGAGGTTTCTAAGATAAGGGATGAGCCTGAAGGTCATCAATCCTCTATGAATCTCAATGACCAGAATAAAAATACTGCAACAGAAGAATCAATCATTTTCCCGAGTAGAAGAAAGTCAAAATCAAGTGTCCCATGTAAATGGACTGAGCCAAAGAGCTTGGAAACTTTGGAGAACACTGTTGCTGTGGCCATGACAGATAAACTAGAACCTGACAAACAAGAGTCTTTGGAAGAAACAGAGACTGTTGTATTGACAGATATTAAGCCGACACCAACTAAGAGGAAGTCCAAAAGTAAGGTTTCCATGGTTTCACAGTCAGTTACTCTCTCGGGTGGAACTGATGAGTTGGAGTTTAAAGATGGGAGTAAAGAATTTCAAAGTTCAAGTGCTTCTTCAACTGATCGGTCAGTCATCACTACTACTGTTACAGAAGCAAATAAGCTCGGGCCATCCACAGAGAAGCCAGAAAGTCCTTCAGATTCCCCAGAACCTTCTGATAAGGTGGAGGCCCAAACCATGGTGGTGCCTGATAGTCAGATAACTGAATGTGTTCCTCAAGAAGATAAGGAGGTTACAGATCATGACAGCCAGAAGCCTCCTGAAGCTCGGATGGAGGAAGAACATGACGCAGTGAAACCTGTCACAACTGTAGAAGTGGTCACAGAACAACCTGAAAATGCTGTTGTGGAGAGCCAAACAACTGTAGAGGACATCAGACCAGACAGCGAGAAGATTGAACTTCAGCTTCCTAAAGATGAAGATATTAAAGAAAAGGAAGTGGTCACAGTCCCCCAATCTACTGGTGAAACGTTTGAACACAGAGCTGGTACTCATGTTGATGGACTGGAAGTAGAAACTTCAGCTTCATCTTTTGTGGTTCAGTATGAGGAGTTGGACATCCCAGACAGATCAATAACACCACCTGGAACTTCAGACACAGAATTACAGAAATCTAAAAATGTTTCAGAACAAACCATGACCCAGTCCACAGAAAGAGACCTGGGCACAGACTCTCAAACTGAGCTTCCTCCTCTGTCTGACACTACAGACACACTAAATATAGCAGAATACATAAGCAAGCTATGGGAAAACACAACAGAGATCCACAAGAGATATTTAGTCCTTGATATGCCTGATGCAGGGTTTACCCAGACATGTGAGATAAAGCAAGATCAGCCACATGAAGAGAACGTAGTTGAAAGTGACTCCACCACATCCACCTCTGCTGTTTCCACAAAGGACTGGCCTCACGAGGGAAAGACAGAGTTGACAGAAATAAGCCCATCTGAGGATGAGAAGATGAATCTAAATGAATCTGTTGGTCAGATAAAGCCATCTCAAGAGGAAGCCCTGCAAGAAAAATCTGAAGACATGAAGGATCCTGATGTTCAGGAGGAGCCAGTTAAGGAACCAACACTTGGTAAAGATGATACCCCAGAGGTCCAGGCAATTTATATCGTGGAATCAAGCAAAACGGACACTCAGGTTGAGCTCTTACAAAACACAGAAGAGAAGGCCAGGGGACCAATGAGCAGTGGTGAAGAATATGTCACACTGGAGAAGGTTCACATGGAGCCTCAAGTACGTATTCTTCAATTAGATGTACAGAGCAGTTTAGAAGACCAAGAAAAAACTTTTGTTGGAGGAGAAAAAGAGTCAAGTATCATCCCGGTGGGTAACCAGACCCAAAGAGGGGAAGAAAACAATGTAGCTGATGCTATGCCAGAGAATGCTGCAACTAAGATGACTGATCTAACAATGCAAGTGGACCCTGAAGAAACTGTAGTTGACGTGACAGTTAGAGAAGAAAATGACAAGGAACATGGTCACCAGGAATCTACTGAAGATGTTACTGCCTCTGAAATTCAGCCTGACGGGTCAGAATTTGAAATGGCACAGGCTGACGTGCAAGATGGCGTTACTGAGTTCCTGTCTGAACCCACTGTGGCTCCTAAGGTCCAAATGGATGAACAAACAACAAATGTAGAAGAGAAGAGCAATGAACAGCAGGAGGAAAAGATAACAGTCAGTGTGGAGCTACCACTCCATATGAGCAATGAAACAACCGATGAAATGAGGCTTCAGGGAGTTAATTTGTCAGAGGTAAGTCATACAACATTATACACCTGTTTTTATATTTTGTGCAAAGAAGGGAAAAAAAGTGAGCTTTGAATTCAGATTGAGCCTACTGATAAGCTTCTTGTCAGGGGAACTGGATGTGATCTTGTTTCAGGATCAAAGCTCTTAAAAAGTTATTTGAGGGTCAATGGATCATTGTTGGATTTACTCTAAAAATACTGATATTAGCAAAATAAAATTTTAACTTGAGGCATTTACAGTCATGTGAAAAAATGAGAAAGCTGTTGATCAGGGGAACAGTGGCTTGGTTTTTCTCATCTTTATTTATACACTCCAAGAATTTGAAATAATTTATAGGAAGTGTAAAAGGGTTCTGCTGCCTGCAGTAATTACAAAAGAAACTTTCAGTTCTAAGGCTCCACATACTAGGTCATCATAAAAGTGATCTGGTCTTCAGGTCATCGAAATTAATTTAATGCAACTCAAGATCACATGAACAAGTGCAGTGTCTTTTTTTATATTGAGTAAAAAGTTATTAATAATAAGGAAGTATTGTGGGAAAAACTAAATGCATCCATACTGGTTCTGTAGGTATTAAAAGATTAAAACTTGAAATACCAGTTTTGGAGAAAAACAAAAAATAGCAGGTTAGCAAAAAGTTTTAAGCACAGTGACAGCCTAGTGGTAATTTTGCTTAGTTTCAGCCACAGGACCTGGAGTCATTAATTCCACCATAGACTCCTCAGCCTACCAAAGTATTCAAAAGTCAAATGTGAAGCCTTCTGTCCAACAAGTAAAGGTTAAAAGAAACTGGGTTAATGATCTCAAGAAAACCAGCAAATCCAAACACAATGGCATAAAGAGAGAAGAATGAAGGTCTTAGTCCAAGTACAGACCTCAAATTTATTAAAAACCTTTTAAAATACCATGGTGGGACCAGATGAGAGTGGCTCAGAAGTTCTCCACAACAACTATTATTATTTTAGAAAACAATTACTTCCAGATATACTAGATAAAGGTGTTTCTTTGAGCTATTAAATAATAATAATATATTTTATCAAATATATGTATATCTTTTTTATTAAATATATATTTATATACTTTTATTAAATATTATATATTGTTCATCTGAAGATGTATTTATCTCATTTTCAGGCCTGTTTAGAAGCAGATCTTTTTTTTCTGATGTCCTGCTTCTTAAACCTTAGAAATAAAGAGGATGTTTTTTTTTTCATTTACTGTTTTTTTTTATGAGTCATTAATGTTTATAACATGTGAAATACTTTTTTTTTTTTTTTAGCTCAGACACAATATACAACTGTAAGTTCAATATATTCTGACATTAATACTGTTGTTTCACATCTAAAATATGAGCAGGTGTCAAGCACTGACAAGATATCAGTGGAATCACTTCAGACAGTTGCCATTGTTCTGGGAGAAGAAACTCATTTGGAAGAATCACACCCTGAAAAAAACAATGAACAAGAAAGCCTTTTGAAGACTGACCCATTAGTTCTGGAGGCAGCAGAGGGTTCAGCCTTGGAGAACATCTTCACAGAGATACAGCAACTCATTGAGAAAGGAGCCATAAATCAGCTAATTGAGGTATCAGTGCTGTAATATGTGTTTTTCACAAATACAGGCAGAATTCAAAGTTGCAAATTGTCAAGTTCTGTTTGCATTATATCAGTTTAATTTAAACTAGTGTTCTTTAAACAGAGGTAAATAATGATATGTGCTTTGCATAACAAGGAGGAAACCTAACAACTTTATCATCAGTTACACGTCTAATTGTAGAAGGAATATCTGTAAAATCTTGAAGAGCATACCTACAAGGGGACGACGTACACAAAATAGCAGTACTTCACTGAGATCTAAATGTGTTATCAGACCAAAGCTTTGAGTAAACATTGTCTGAACCACTCTGCAATCAATCAATCAATCAATCAATCAATCAATCAATCTGCATTTTGGGACATTAGACTGTTCTGATGTGTGTCTCTGTCTGAAGGGTAAACCACAGGACGATGCCTGTGATGCTCTGACCACAACCACCAGTGATTCAGATATTCGCCTTAGTAGGCTAGTTTCTAAAGTTCTCAGCATCAAGAACTGTCCGGCCGAGCTGAGCCCGGCAGCCGTGACCCGCCACGTGGAAGAAGTTCAGGTAGGTTTACAGGCTGCATGACTCACTGGTGAAAAATAAGGGATTTGTTGTAGATGTTAGGTTGTAGACACTTGAAAAAAACTCCAAGGCAAAACAAACAAAAAAAAACTTACCAGTAGAGTTTCCGATTTGTGACATTGTTGCTAAAGGAATTAGAATATTCTTTTAAAAGTTTAAACAACATTTGCATTTGAGTTACAAGCTTTGGGTAACTGATGTCTAAATTCACACCACAGGAGTGCTGGGAGCTTTTCCATCTCCAGATGTTAAAGTTCTCTCAGCTGAAGGAAGCTGATCCTGAGAGCAGGGGGGCTCTGGACCATTTGGAGAACAAGTGGAGCGCTGCAGCTGAGGATGCAGTGACTGTTATCCAGGTTAAAGAAGCTCAGCTGCAGCTGGTGACCCATTACTGCAAACAGTTAGAAATGGCAAAAATCACCGTGGACAGACTGACATCTGATCTGGATGCAGTGAAAATGTAAGTTTTCATCTCATGGTTTCATTTTATTTTTGCAATACTCAAGGCTGGATTTTACAGTAATTAAAGGTGTGTAGTCGACTTAAAGGTCCGTTGGCTCAGTTTGTCTTATTCAATTCAATTGAGTTCAATTTAATTTTATTTGTATAGCATCTATAACAATACCATTTGTCTCTAGGCGCTTTACAGAGACCCAGAGTATGACCCCCGAGCAAATATCATTAACTAAAATATAATATTAATTCCTAATCAAGGATAATAGCAAGTAAAAAAAACTCCCACAGCGGGAGAAAAAAAAACCTTTAAGCCAAACAGTGGCAAGGAAAAACTCCACTTTTAAGAGGAGGAATTCTTGAGCAGGACCTGGATCATACCTTCCTGCTGAAGGCCACCTGGGTAAAGAAAGAAAAAGAGGGGAGACAGGACAGAGAGAGGAGAGCACATACACCATGGCAACTCTACACTAGACAAAATGTATAAATAGTTATTATCCAGTAGCTTTAGCAGTAAGAATCCCAGCACTTTTATTCTACTTCATTGTTAGTACATGAACTACAGAGATGACTATATAAACAGATGTAGGTAGCAGCACTGAGGTGAGATGGTCAGAGGACGAGATCGCCGGTCTCCTCGGTCCTGGACAGAGGAGGGAACTGCAAGTCAGCATGAAACTCAGGAACCTCTGACCTGCAAACATACAGAAAAAAAAAAATCTTCCTATCTTCCTTTACCTGTAAAACAAAGTTTTTATCTGGTTATTTAACACCAACTTTTGTACATCCTGTTCCAACAAACATAAAGCCACATACATGGAATATAAAATTCCAGTAATGTTTTTTTGTTTTGTTTTGTTTTCTCTTTCAGGTCACCACAGAAAAGCAGCCACAAGGAGGCAGAGCAATTATGTCGCCTGCAGAGAAGCATGGAAGAAAACCGAACCGTACTGGGGGAGTTGTTTATGACCTATGCTAAGCTGGGTCTCCATCTCAGTCGGTCTAACCAAGAAACTGCACGCACAGAGCAAAAGCACCTACAAGACAGATGGAAAGCCCTGGAAAGAACTGTTGAGAGCACCCTTCATCACACAAATGCCCATTCTCACCAAACCAGGAGTCTTATGTCAGATCTGTCAGCCCTTCAGGATCGCTTAGAAATGATCAGGAAAGACCTCGAGGCCACAGCTTCCTCGGTTAGTCCCTGGAATTGCACGGAGGCACAGCAGCTGATGAGGACAAATGCCGAAGTGAAAGCAGCCCAGCAGCAGTACCTCTATTTACAGCAACTCGCAGAAGAGTTGCTTCCTGGCTCACAGTGGGAGAGGGAATCAAAGGAGATAAATCATGGGCTCCAAGAGATCAAAGACCAACTTCACCATGCAGAGGAACTGTTGTCATCGCAAACTAAGAGCAGCAGCAACCCAATCATGGAGAAAATGATCGCCGTGATGAGGGATGGCCTCGCGTGGGCCAAAAAAACAGAAAGTGACATCGAGGGCAGGAGGAGGAGGTTGCCCCTTCTTCCCGAAGAGGTTCACCGGCAACTCAGAGATCTGAAGAAGCTGCAGTCAGAGGTGGTGATCAAACAGGCTCAGCTGGAGTCACTGGTGGAGGAGGTGACAGAGCTTCTTCCCCAGTTAGACCAGGATGAAGAGGTGCCCATCGTAAACACCTCTCTGGAGCGCCTTGAAGAACTCTCAAAGTCCACAACCGAGAAGCTGTCGAAAACTATGAAAGAGATAGAGTTTGGACTTCAAACCAGAGAGAAACTATCCGAGCAGATGGCTGATCTAGACTCCTGGATTGTAGCTCATGTTCAGTCTGTGGCTTCAAGGAGTCCAGACAATGAACTCAGGAGCCATGCTGAACTTGAACGCAGCGTTCGCCAGATCCAAGAAACCCTGGCTGAGGCAGAGAAGCAGGCGGCCATCTGTGAGGCTCTGTTCATGAAGAGTAAAGACATTTCACTGGAACTGAGCATCACAGAGAATTGTCTGCTTTATGACAAGATAAGAAACTTCCAGGAGGACATCATAGCCATCAGCAGCAATGAGAAGGCCAATAAAGAGCAACTAGAAGAACTCATCCAGACTATGGATTCAAAAAAGAAAGAGCTTGTTTCTGTTGAAAAAAGCCTGAGGCAGATGTTAGTAGATCTGAGCAAACACAGGTTCCCCATCACAAGAGAGTCCCTGCAAGCTACAGAACCTTTGAAACACATTACATTGGAACACAAGGCCCGGGTTGACCTTCTGGTACCATGGATTCCCAATGAAAAGACACATGAACTGAACTCTGTCATTGCTGAACTTCAAAAGAAGATTCTTGCTCTGGAAACGAAAGCCAGAGAGCACGAGCGGTACCTGAACACGAGACAGTGCGTGGAGGATCTCAGAGAGAAGATTCTGGAGCAAATATACCAGACCAAAGAGGAGAGTAGGGACCCGGAGGAGAGGTACAAAATCTGTCACGCCCTCATCATCCAGTTCCCTCTGATGAAAGAACTGTGTAAAGAAGCTCTGTCCAAACTCCAGAAGATCTCTGCTGATCTATATCCATCACAGCTGAGCGCAGAGCAGCAGAGGCTCAAACAAACCAACGGCAGACTCGACACCTGGGAGATGACTCTCGACAATGATCTCAGACTCATCGAGTGGAACGTGCTCAAAGAACTAAACCCTGAATTAGAGAAAAAAGCCACTCATGCCTTCCTCTCAAAGACCCATCAGGAGCTGCTGAAACCCTCTTTGCTGGAGCCAAATCAGAAACTATTAGACAGAGAATATCACAAAACTGTGTCCTTGAAAAAGATTGTGGAGTCAAAAATGAGAGTGCTGGAGATCCTTGAGCAAAAGAAGGAAAACAAGGAAAGACATGGATCTCAAGATCTGCTGGACTTGAAGAATGCAGTCCTCGGGGAATGTGACTCACGAAAGGTAAGTTTAGTGTATTTTTAGAAGTGACAGACATGTTTTAACACTCTTAACTGTTTAAAGATAGGGATGTGCAGGTTCTACTGGAACCTGGGGGCGTGTAAATAGTGGGGCGCAACCCCTTGGGAGGGCGATGTTCAATGCCGGGCGGCGCATGTGACCCCAGGGAACATTCCTTTTTTTTTTTTTTTTTCTCTGTACTGGAATAAAGTGTAATTGCAAATATACTCCAACAGGTGGCGGTGGCGCCCTCAGTGTCACAGTGTGCGCAGGGAGCATTAGCTATATTGTGTTTTTTTTATTTCACCAACATGCGTGCACACAGCACAGCAGAAGACATGAAGTGAACAAACCCTCAAGAGACACCACAGAAAAATATTTAACAGGGATGAAAAGAAAGGAGGAGAGAGACGGAGAAAATGGGACAAACGAAAGTCAGCAGAAAGTTAAGACGAGGAAATATGATGATGCTGATGTAGCGCTTGGCTACACTGTGACTGCGGTGGGATTGATGTGTTAGCTCTTGGGTTTATGTTTACCTTTCACGCCTCATGGCTAGGGGGCGCTACTGCTCCTTTTGAACGTATGAGGTGAATCTGGGGGGTGGCGTAGGTGGATGTTCTGGTTGGTGTTGTACTTAAAACTTGGCGGTGGCTAAATAAATCCACTAAAGTAAACGTGGACGTGTTTATTTGAGTAACATTGGTAGCAGAGGATGGTTACTAACTATAGAGTTCCGCCACCGTTTGAAGAAGGAAAACCCTACGAAAGCTGGAAGAATGAAGTATCCGTTTGGACTAGAGTTACCGATCTGGAGAAGAAAAAGCAGGCTCTTGCTGTCGCTTTTGCGCTATCAGGCAGAGCACGAGAGACGGCGATGGAAATTGCGGTAGATGATTTAAATAAAGACACGGGAATGGACACTTTGTTAGCTAAACTTGACAATTTGTTCCTAAAAGAAGAGAAAGACCGGACCTATGACGCTTACTCTGACTTTGACCGGATTTTGAGAGATGCAAATGTGTCCATGGCAGAATACATTATTGATTTTGAACAACGGTATTCTCGGATGCGCAAGTACAAAATGGAGCTTCCCGACGCAGTTTTAGCTTTTAAGCTGCTGGACACTGCGTGCTTGGATGTGACAGACAGGCAGTTGGCTCTGACTGCATGCACGGATTCAACATTCGCCTCGATGAAGTCCGCTCTGAAGAGAATATTTGGCGGAAAAACAAGTGTTTCTTCAGATGGAATTAGTCGAGAATCTGTGTTTGTGACGGAACAGCGACGGCAAAAAGGTAAATCCTGGCAGCAGATCACCAGACCAAAGACTCCACAGCCCGGTACCAACCCGCTGGACAAGTTCGGACAGCGGTCAAAATGTGCAGTGTGTCAAAGTACCTTTCATTGGGCCAAAGATTGTCCGCATAAGGTGAGAGTGATAAATTCACTGAAGATAAGACAGACGTGGAGGAGTGTAACATTACATTGCAGGGTTTCCTGCAGGAAAAAACTTTGCCCGGGGGGTAGGGGGGGGTTTCAAGCCAAGAACGGTAGACGAGAACCAAAAAAAAAGGATAAATTACTTAATTAATTAGATTGTTCAATTATTATTTTTGCCCTCAAAATATGAAAGAAGTTGCTTAACAACAAACATGATGATGGAAAACACTATAAAGTGTAGGCTACCTCAGTTTCTTAACTAAAAGACTATGTCTCATTTACTCTACTACTGATCAATTGCATACCAGTAAATTACATAGTAGGCGTTACCTTTTTGACTGGGCGGACTGGTCATCAATCACCTCAGAGTGACAGCTGTCAAGTGAAGCTACGTGAGCTTGGAGTCCAGATGACAGGCAGTGCGCCCATTGGTCTTTATTTATTTAGTTAGTTAGTTTAAATACCTAATGTTCTTTTTTTTCTTTTATAGACAAAGTTAAACATAATGTTGATTAGTGTGTGCGTGTGTCACTTTAATGAATTGTCGAACCAAAAAAAAAAAAAAAAAAACGGCAGTGAGAGGTCGCACTGTCTGCTCAAAACAAAAGCACCGGGTCTATTACGAATAAAGTTTACCAGAATCTCTACTGACTATAAATAATTACGGACCGACATAAAAGCGAGCGGAGGAAAACTTGTATTGAAGTGAGACAAGACGTGAGCTGTCAAACGTGAGTGATCGACAGAGAGGTTATCACTGTGTGTGTGTGTGAAAGAGAGAGAGAGAGAGAGAGAGAGAGGTGGCGCAGGACTCACTGCAGGCAAACAGCGCAGCACTAGAGAATCAACATTAATTCATTATAACACAAACCTATGTGCGCTGATCTGTTCTCAAGCGCTGCCGTGTCGCTTGCATGCATTGCATTTTTTTTTTTCCCGACATTGTAGCCCGGGCGCTCGAGATTTTAGGCCGGGCGGGGCGCCTGGCCAAATAAGGTCTGCAGGAAACCATGCATTGTACACCAAAGAATCGCCAACAGATGCAGAAATATTCATGACTGAATGTTTTGGCTCAGCTATAATAGATACTGCTTGCACTAGGACAGTATGTGGACAAGAGTGGCTGGACAACTACACTACTGTGTCAGGAAAGAAAAACGTAAAGTCAATGAGAAAAACAGAAATACAAAGTCACAGGCCCTTCAAGTTTGGAGATGGAAAAGTGGTGTACTCTGTCAAAAAGGTTAAAATACCAGCTAAGATTGGCAACACGAGGTGTAACATAGAAACTGAAGTGGTCCCAGTTAACATCCCCCTTCTTTTGAGTAAGACATCATTGAAAAGGGCAGGGACTGTTTTGGACATGGAACATGACAGTGCAGTGATGTTCAATCAACCTGTCAAACTGGACTTTACCAGCTCAGGACATTACTGTGTGAACATAGTGGACAGTGAGAATAAATGTCCTAATGCTGATCAGATATTGACAACTACAGAGGAAGAAGTACTGACATGCACAGACAAAATGAACACAAGTGAGAAGATGAAAGTTTTCTTCATAAACAGTTTGGGCATGCTTCTGCTGACAAACTTCAAAGACTTTTGAGTAGTTCTGGCAACAAAGACACTGAATGCAACAGCTTACTACAAAAGGTCATAAGTGAATGTGAAGTATGTCAAAAGTACTGCAAGAACAAACCCAAACCTGCTGTTGGCCTGCCACTGGCATCAACATATAATGAGACTGTAGCTGTGGATTTGCATGAGCTTGAGCCAGGGTTGTGGTACCTACATATTATTGACCAATTCACTCGATTTAGCGCAGGAAGTGTCCTGACCACCAAGAGATCTTCTGAGATAGTCAAGCATTTATCCATGATTGGATAAGTATTCATGGCCCACCACGAAAGTTGTTCAGTGATAATGGTGGTGAGTTCAATAATGAAGAAGTGAGAGACATGGCTGAAAACTTTAATATTGAAGTAAGGACCACACCCGGGTACAGTCCCTGGAGTAATGGCCTGTTAGAACGCCACAATCAAACTCTGACTGAGATCATACTGAAAGTGAAAACTAGTACTGGATGTGACTGGAGTACTGCCATGGACTGGGCTCTTATGGCAAAGAACTGTATGCAAAGTGTCCATGGTTACAGCCCACATCAGCTTGTGTTTGGGCAAAATCCGAACCTACCCTCTGTGCTGATTGACAAAGCACCTGCTCTAGAGGGCACCACAAAAAGTGAGTGGGTGGCCAAGCACATATCAGCTCTGCACACGGCAAGGAAGGCCTTTACAGAGGCAGAATGTTCCGAGCGGATCTCCACTCGTTGGGTGTGCACTCTGAAAGAGACAGAAAATAGACTAGCACCAAAGGCTAGGCTTGTGGCACGAGGTTTTGAGGAGTTGCAAGTTTCTGAGCTACAAAAGGACTCTCCAACCTGTGCTTCAGAGTCTCTGAGGCTCCTTGTGGCAGTGAGTTGTCAAAAACAGTGGCAACTTCATTCGATGGACATAAAATCTGCCTTCTTACAAGGACTGGAACTGTCGAGAGACATCTTTATTAAACCTCCTCATGAGGCAAACAGCACAGGAAAACTTTGGAAACTGAGAAAATGTGTGTATGGTTTAGCTGATGCTTCACTGTATTGGTACAACAGAGTGAAAAGCATAATGATTGAAGCAGGAGGTGTCATATATAAAGTTGACCCTGCAGTTTTCTACTGGCTAGATGAGAACAAAACTGTTACTGGTGTACTGGCTTGTCATGTTGACGATTTCATTTGGGGGGGTACACAAATGTTTTCAATGACTGTCATACCTTATCTCAAATCCAAGTTTAATGTTGGTCGTGAAGCTCAGGATAGCTTTTCTTATGTGGGTGTGGATTTTGTTACTCTGGAGAAAAAGGTGCAGATACACCAAGAGACTTACATTCAGCAGTTACAGCCCATACCACTCACACCTGCACGGGCAGTAGAGCCAGGCTCACCCCTCACTGAAGCAGAGAGAGATCAGCTCAGATCTAAGATAGGGCAACTTCTGTGGGTTGCCAGACAAACCAGACCCGATGTCATGTTTGATGCAAGTAAGTTGGCATCAAATCTCAAACAGGCAACTGTACAGACTATTAATGAAGCAAACAGAGTTGTGTGCAAACTCAAGGCCAAGTCAGTTGAATTAAATTTTCAGCACCTTGGTGAAGACAACAACTTAAAGATTGTTACCTTCACTGACGCGTCTTTTGCAAATCTTGCAGATGGGGGTACCCAAGGTGGGCACCTCATTGTTTTGATGGGTGACAATGGACAGTTCTCTCCAATTTCATGGCAGTCAAAAAGAATCAAGAGAATTGTCAGAAGTACTCTTGCAGGTGAAACGCTAGCCATGTCTGAAGGGATTGACAATGCCATTTTTCTTTCGATATTGTTTTCTGAGCTGAATGCTGGTTGTACTGATCACACTGTACCGATAATCTGTGTCACTGACAGCTTCTCCCTTGTTGATGCACTTAAGTCTACCAAGTTTGTTACTGAAAAGAGACTGCGCTTAGAAATCAGTTCAATCAAAGAACTGATTCAAACCCAGAAGGTTCATCAAGTACTGTGGTCAGACACTAAAGAGCAACTGGCAGACTGTCTAACTAAAAAGGGAGCCTCCTCAGCTATGCTGCTTAAAGCTCTCAGCGACGGACGCTGGACTGTCAACTGAACTGAGTCAAATGAGAGTTAAATGAATGTACTGTTCATACTAAAGCATCCATGTTATATTGTTTCTATGTTTAAGGTTCAAAGACTTATTTTTTGCAGGGAGTCTTAAAAATATATTTTTATGTGTTTTTTTGTTTTTTTTATAAAGAGAGTGAGATTGTTAGCTCTTGGGTTTATGTTTACCTTTCACGCCTCATGGCTAGGGGGCGCTACTGCTCCTTTTGAACGTATGAGGTGAATCTGGGGGGTGGCGTAGGTGGATGTTCTGGTTGGTGTTGTACTTAAAACTTGGCGGTGGCTAAATAAATCCACTAAAGTAAACGTGGACGTGTTTATTTGAGTAACATGATGCATTTTAAATCTTTACAGACTAAAAAACAATCTTGATAACGTTATTCTTTGTTATAAGTTGATATATATTTCATTCTTTTTTGTTTAACCTTAATGTTAATAAGGATACAGTGTCATGCAGAGGTGTCCTCATAGAGCAGTAAATAATTGAGAAGCACTGTACTAGAAGAAGATAATAAAGCAATGAGAGAGATGACCACACACACAAACGCTTAGATCTTCCCATATTAATTACACCAATATGGCGATAAACAACACAAATGTTTTACTGTGTTCTACTCATTGCACTGGTTCAGTTGGAAAACCACTGATAATATTATTAAGAAATGGGATGTAGACAGTTAAAAAAAAATGTACAAAGCCAAAAATGTTAGAAGGTAAATCTGAGCAAAATGTTTTTCTTTGACTTTCAGGAGAGCATCTTTCAGGCCAGAGAGTGTTTGAAAAGCTACACCTGTGCTGTTGGAGAAACAGTCCAGTTTCTGCAGGACGTTGAGGTCTCTCTGCTGCCACCCGAGGGCCCCGCTGGACCCTGCTGTGAAACTCTTGAAGGGACCCAGCAGGCCTTGGCTTCACTAAAGAATCGATTTCACATCTATGTGGAGCAGCTCCAGGACCAGGTTGCCCCACATACTCACTTCTGCCCACAAAAACTGGAGCGGCTGCAGGAAACTGTTCTGAGCCAGCTCCTGGTGAGGATGTCCACAATTCAGGCAAAGGGCCACATGCGACTGGAGTCTCTCAGCAGGTATAAACTCTCTAATGAAAAACTGATTTCTGATGCATAGAAAAATATAAAGCATGTTCCAGTGTAAGTGTTTCTTATTTTTAATTACAAAACTCACCATGCATTCATGAAAGAAGTTGTTAAGCCTAAAAACATGATAATAAAACTCGTGTGCAGAATTCTTTGTTCATGTGGACCTATCTTTACTGGGTATTATTTATATTTTATCATTCAGTTGTGCAGAAAAGCACAGGAACTACACTAAATCCCAAGAGGAAATCATCCAGAGCGTCACGAGCGCAGAGAATAACCTCTTACAGCTGATCTCTCAAAAGGTCACCTGTCTGGCTGACTGCACCGAGCAGGAGGGACAGCTGAGTGTATGTATAAGAATTTAACATTTTGGAGCCTCATAGGTTTCTTTTGATTTGACTGACATGAGCTTTGTTTAGGGATTGTCTGAGGAGATGGAGTCCTTGCTGAAGCGTCTGGAGGAGCTGAGGGAGTGGTGTCCTGAACCGAGCTGTCGCGGAGGCAGGGAGGCCACAGCGACTGCTGTCTGCAGAAGGCTGGCGAGACTCTGTCACTGCACGCAGGAGCTGGCGGCGCACAGTAAACAGAGGATTGCAGAATGGATCGACATCACGAACAGTGTAAATAAACCAGAATGTTTGTTTATTGAATAGCTTATATTTTTTGTAGGGCTGGGCAGCGATTAAAATTTTTTATCGCGATTAATCACATGATTTCCCTGGTTGATCACGATTAATCACATTGTTTACGCAAAATCAAATGATGAATTCAAAAGTAGTATAAAGTACACTTTTATTTAAATGTCATATGCATGAAAGTGCCATAACATTTCTTGTTCAAACACTTTTAACATCAGCACTTGTCAGTAACACATATTTAGTATAAATATCATCTTAAAAAATGTAAAAATAAAGCTTATTAAAGCTGCCAGGGCATTAATGTCATCCTGTTTTTTATGAAAAATAAAAAAAAGTCCAACAAAATCCTGAGCTACAATCAACATTAAAACAGGCAATTTCTGAGGTAACAGCAGAAACTTTTAACAGGGAGTTCAACCTGGCAGTGGTTACAAATAACCTTCTGGGAGAACTTTAAAATGAAAATGTCCACGTTAAAGTTCTGTAACCTTACCGCTCTCCATGTCTGTTTTAGCTTTCCCGAATATTTTTCTGTCAATTCTTTTCCAGCTCCGCAGCAGCCAGAAACAGACTTTTCAAAACAAAAGCATGTGAGCAACATGCGTTAATGCACGATAAAATAAATGTGATAATAACGCGTTATCTTGCCCAGCCCTAATTTTTTGTTATCAAGAAGAATATTTGGAAATTAGATGAAACATGATGCAAAGCGCAGAAGACCTCAGATTTCCAAATGTGTGGGCGTCTCTTTCTGCAGGTGGAGAAAGCATCTGTTCTACTGGAGCAGGTGGAGGCGGAGCTTCCCGACGAATCCTGGGTGAAAGCTCCCACTGAGGAGCTTCCTGACCTGCTTCAGTCCTGGGATCAGTACCAGCACAGACTGGAATGTGAACATCGAGCGCTGTCTGGACTGGAACTGCGCACTGCCCGGCTTCTTGCTGTCCCTGCCCACCTGGAACAGGCTCCTCCCACTCCAATCTGTCAGCAGCTGCAGGTGATGCAGGGCCGATACAGCAGGTAAGATGCTTCACATAACTTTAATTAATAATCTTTTACTTCCATTCCTAGACATGTTACATCCTATTGAAACTGAGGTCCATTTGCACAATTATGTTAAAATGTTCTGCATTATATGTCTCTGAAAGTCTATATTTGGTTTTTATGTTCAAGAAATTATTATCCTTTCATGAAAAACTCAGATACCCATAAGCCCTGCGAGGTTTGGTTGAGCACTCAGCTATGAGTGGATCAGACAAAGACAGCAGTGTTTGTACAATAATAGGATATAATTACACTTACAGTTCCTTCACTGTGATCAGACTTAAAGCCTACTTCAGTACTGGATCTCGTACTTCTGATATCAGGTATATCTGGTAAGTTGCTACAAAGCACTGAAACAATCATTTCACTTGTTGGGTGCAATCGTTTGTGTGTTTTGACAGTGTGAAGCAGAAGAGCAGCGAGGGTTTGCTGGCAGCCAGGCTGGAGCTGGAGGAGCGGGAAAAGATCCGAGAGGAGCTGCTGGGTGTCCGGGTTTGGCTTGATGCTGTGGATGGTCTTCTGTCAGAGATGGAGCAAGGCACCAGCACTCAGGAGCCTCAGGTGAAATTCTTCTCTGGATGAAAACAGTTGCTTTTTTCTTGATTGAATTTTTTTTTTTTTTACTTGAATTGTTTAGCAAAGCAGCATCTTTATGTTGACAATGGACTGTGAAGCTTGCTAAATAGTAACTTTTTTCTTTGTATTTGGATGATAAAAATGCAACACTGCCATAAAATGAACCATCACTGGATTTCAAACCATCTTGGAGACATTTTGCCAGTATGCAACTTGGTAAATGTTCTGGTACATTGTTCAACAGTATGTTCAAATCTTCTATTTTCTCCTTCTAAATTATATGTTTTACTTAATTTCAGCCCCACTCTAATCAGCCTGTGTATTGTAACCAAATATTACAGGTGTCATAAGGAGCAGATTAATTAGTCACGATTTGTTTTGGGCTTATAATCACCATGACGTTGTGTCTGAACAAAAACTGGCCTGTCGCCTGCATTTAACAATGTAAAGATTTATCTTACAGGACTCTGTCTCAGTCTGCATTATGTAGATTAAGGGCCCAATCTTCCGCCAGATCTTCTGAAGCCGCTATTAGCGGCTAGCGGAATAGCGGGCAGCGGGAGGGGCGTTCTCCCGCAAAGAAGGCGGTCTTCCACCTTGCTAAACCCGCTATCCCACCTGCGCTAACCGCTACATTATGCATAGGAGTGGTTAGGGCGTTCCACCTGTTAAACCAATCAGTGCGTCAGTAGCCATTGCCTATAAGAGCAGGTTGCGCTACCCACAAACCGCTATGGAGCGTCTTTTCATCCAGATCAGAGCAGCTCTCGTGTGCAGCTCCTCTGGGACTCTGCTGTAGAGCTTCCTCCTTTTCCTTCCTCCTCCTCCTCTGCACTGATATATACATATAAATATTTTTACACAGACAATTCCTATTGGCTGCCTAACAGTCCCAGATAGTCGGTGCGCTCCCAGTAAACATGCTCTGGTCTTCTATGGTTTAACTGGCGAGCAAGCCGTTTAAGACGATCTTTGCCGTTTGTGCACGTCCACATGTGACCAGGTGGACGCACATTGATGCCATTTGGACTCGCTCTTGTACGCACCGACATGCGGGTTGCGGGTACCGCGATCGCAAGATACAAAGTTTGCGGAAAGGGCAAAAGACACGCCCATTGCCACACCTACAATGTGAGTAAGGGAGTCAACATAACGGGTAGCGGCTTTAGGGAGCAGACGATTACATTAGCGGTTAGCGGAGGTTCCTAAACCCGCAATTTGCGGGTAGCGGTTAGTGTTTAATGTCTACGAAATTAATTTTCTTTGTTTTTATTTTTACTTTTTTTTTGTTTTTTGCATGTCCTATAGAGAGTGAGACGCCACTAACTCGTGCACATCCAGTGATTGTACAGAAAAGAAAAAAAACAATTAACTTTAAGAATGTATAACTAAACCAGTGATGACCTTCGTCCACTGAATAACCTCAGTTTTGCCTCCAGGTTCCTCTTATCTCAGTTCAGTCAGTGCGCTCAGATTTTGAATTCCTCTCTCCCTCCTGACCACTGGAGTAGAAATAACACATTTCTAATGAGACTGGACAGTTTCATCATCTGAACTGAAATCACAATGATGCGTTTGTCCTCAGTGTAACATCACTGTGATTGCTTGTTTTCTGCAGAGGCACTTGTTTTCGCTTGCAGATATAAAAGTTACTTTCAAATACACATCACCCCCCACTGAAGTGTGGGAAACACTGGGGCATAATTACTGTGTCAGGCACAGTCTGCAGTTTCAGTCTCAACTGAGCTGATCAAATCCAGTATACAGACAAACCTCTGATCTGAACTTACGGTTGAACATGGCATTTCTGTTTTGCTTTTGAAATCAATCAGCCCAGCTTTTCCCATCTGATGAAGAGTGAGCGGTAAGCGGTTGGCAGAGCTGTGCCAGGGTCTAGTAGAGATGAATTGTTAGGATCCAACCGTTCGCTTGGCCTCAGGCCCAGAGGCTGTTTCAGTGTTCTCGTCTGTCTAGTGTTCACTTCTGTCCTCCCATCAACCCATGCAGTTGGGTTTTTGTCCTGAAACCTGAGCCGATGCTGAGGGGCCAGTGTCTCATCCACTCCAGCCTTTTCTTTACACACAAGCATTTTACCTCCTTTCACAGGAAGTCTGTGTTTCTGAAAGATGTAAAGAGACCCCCTCCACCCCCCCCACGGTTCTCCCCATCACTCCCACCCTCCTCTGGTACCAAACACCTTTTGTTCGGTGTTGTAAGTGGATCTTTCAGGTGGCTGTTGTAGCCAGGTCATCTTTGCTTGCACCCACGCACACAAGGCCAAGTCTTTACATAATGCTTCCCTGGATCGTAACGCCACTGAATCACAGACTTCACCTTGAAACCACTTTTTCAGATTAGAAGTACAAAAACATTCTCACACTTTAAAATGTACAAACCTTCCAAAGGGAAAGGCCAGTGTTCCTTAAGCATCCTTACTTTCCAGCCTAGGGGCCTAAAAGTCACAGACTCTCACACTTATGGACAGTAAACCCTTTTCAAAAATGCCCCTTTCCTGTAAAATGTCCACTGAAACTTTTAAAAAATGTACATCGTGACTTAAAACAATTTCCTCCTTTCCTTTCTCCTTTCAAATCACAAAACGATCCTAACAGACAGTTGTGAAAGCTCAAAGCCAGTTTCAGTGTCCTGCTACTTCATGTAAAGAAACTGTCTCCGGTACCCTCTCTCCTTCCTCTCTTCTTCCCTTCCTTTGTATCACACACACACGCACACACCCGCCCGTGCACACTCACAGTGAAAAAGCTCAGTTTCTCATAGTGACACAAAGATGCACATGGAGCGCAGCGCCGGATGCTTCTAAACTCAGGTTTGTCTTCGTTAACTCGCACTTTTGAAAGACCTTTTTTTTTTTTTTTTTTTTTTTGGAAAGGGTTGTTACTAAAAGTTGTTGCTTTTTGAGGGGGAATTTTTTTGTGATCACTCTTCACGATGGTGAAAATAAAGGATGTAAGCTCCGTCGGATGAAAGCATCACAGGACAGAGAGCTGACTGTTTAACAAAGGAACTTACTTGGATGAGAAATGTAGATGAGGTAACCTTTATTCTAAAATAAGATTCCAGCTGTGTAGAAGCTAAACAGCTGACCTAAAGTCAGACACCTTGCTGATGTTGCTGTGGTGGATTGCTGTTCGTGTGTTTTACCGATATTTGTTAAAATGCTGTTGAGCTATTTATCAATCACTTTTAACGAACCATTCTCCATTTTAGTGACTTCTACGTGCTTTTAGTTACGCAGGTCTTTCTCTGCGTGGTTTCAGGAGATCTACAGCCAGCTGTGTGCTCAGAAGGCTTTACTGCAGCACATCATGGATGACCTGAAGATCAAATACTCTGATGTTTACACTTTGGTCCCGGTTGACATCGAAAGCCACCTCCAGGAAGTCACAAAGTCACTCCAGCAAGTAGAAGTAAAGGTACACAAGACTGCAGTGTGAAAACTTCAAAGCTTATTGGAGTTTAGGGAAAACGTGACCACAATAACAGGGAAGAGTTTCAGTTTGGAACAGTGTGTGATGTTGTTATGAAATTTTCTTTTTTTTCTGTGACTGGTTTGTTAGGTGGGAGAGGCAGTGGAAAGGAGTGGTCCTCTACACAGGCTGGGGGCAAAGCTGTCGGGCATTGAAGTTGGTCTGAGAACTGTTCAGATCAAACTGGAAGAGAGAAGCCCCACGGTCGTTGAAGCAAAGATCACACAGAAGGTTGGTTCCCAGCATGGCTATTACAAAAACAGTCTCCATGTGTTCAGGCTATAAATGAGAGAGATATCCAGGTACTTTACTTTAACACAATATGATCCTTTTTGTTCGAAAACAATCAGCTGACAGTAAATCCAACCTTTCAATAGTGTTTGGACTAGAAAGGCACTATATAATTTTTGAATAAGACTACTGTGTTACTTTGTACCTATTTAGTGCCTAAATGATATGCTCTGTGAGGTAAACATTATACAATGTTGTCGCTGAGCCACAATCACCGCATGACATAGAAAAACTTTAAAGATCCTGGGATGGAGGGATGTCCGTTCAGTTTGCTCCATCAAAGTGTATAAACCACCCTTTCCCAAACTTCAGAATACCAAGGCCCAGTTTGAAATGTGAAAAATCTCCGCGGCCCGCCGAAACCTTTAATCACAACTGTGATCAACATACAGGACTAGAAGCTATATTCTGATATTAATGTAAGGGGTCAACAAATAAGGTGACACTTGTCATATTAAGTTAGGATGACAGTAGTAAAACGCTTAACTGGTTTGTTTTGTTACTTAATGTTTTTAAATCATGTCGTTAATATTTTACAGTAATTAAAAACATATTTTAAAAAGATCGAGGATTTAAAACATATTTGTTTAATTTTAATGACCTCTCACGGCCCACATGCAGTACCGTGACAGCCCACCAGGGGGACGCGGCCCACACTTTGGGAATCACTGGTATAAACGATGGAATTAGGGCTGGGTTAAACGATTATTTTTGTAATCGATTAATCTAGAAAATAGTTTTTCGATGCATCGATTAATCTAACGATTCATTTTTAAATCCGATTCGATTCGATTATCGATTATCTCCCCATAATTTGACCTATATAGCAATTAATGCAAATTTATCTCCATGAATAAATCACAAATTTCTTCTTTCAAGTTCAAAAATGAATTGTATTGAACAATACAACAATAAAGTGCACACAGTTGTAGTGCAATGGAATCCTATAATAAAAAATAAAATAAAACTTTCCTTCAATAAATAAAACTGCAAAAAGCACAATCTGAACCAAAATCTTATCAACATAAAATAAATAAAAAATAACAGCAGCGGTGACAGCTGCAATTTACTAAACAACAGAATGTGTGACAGCAGCAACTTAGCCTAATCATTTAAATCTGTGAAATAAATAACAAATAAATTCAAGTATTAGGCCTATTACAGTTAAGTGAACAGTAGTTTAACTTTTAGTAGTTAGGATGCTCTCAGTAAGTGCAGCAGCCTCCTGGGGGGTGCAGGGGGTGTGTTTTTTTTTTTTCATCTGATAGTAGTCCTCCAAACTTTTCTGCTTATCCCTGTCCCTGAAAACATCAATCACAAACACAGTGCACAGGTTAATAAAAATATACACTTCTAAATAAAGTATAATAATAATACATTGACCTAAAAGTTGAAAGTTAGAAAACAACAATGAATGTTCTATTTAAAAAAAAAAAAAGACAAAGAACAGACAACCTCAACAGACAAAGAAATAATAAAAAAAAAAAAACTAACATTAGCGTGTATTTGAGGAGTGTGTGTCAGTTAAAAAAAAGTGTGTCAGCAAGAGGCGAGTGTGTGAGGGGCGTGTGTGTGTTGTGTTTAAGTGGGCACATGTTCTGTGTGTGCGAGGCTGGAGCACAAGTTACGTGGTGCGGTTTGGATGAATGACGGGGTTAATCACTGCAAACAAGGAAAGAAAAAAAAAGTTGAAAACTTACGGTGTCTTCTCCTCCACACAAGCAGCTCCCGTGTGCCTCTTCTTAAGGTGCTGGTGCATCGCGGTAGTGCTTTTATGATATGCCATCTCTATTTTGCACAGGTCACAGACCACCGACTCGTTACCTTTAGGTGTAAAGTACCCCCATACTTTTGACATCCTGTTAAGAGATAGCTTCTTCTCCCCCGACTCGCTGCTACTCGATGCCGCGGCCGCCGCCATTTTTTGATTCTGAGTGACGACGCATCGACGTGCAGTTTTTGCGTCGACGTATTTTTTGCGTCGACGTAATCGATGACGTCGACCCGTCGTCCCAGCCCTAGATGGAATTAAGTGGCCAGACATGTCGTATCCTGACATCTGTAATTATGCTCCTGGTGAACTATTCAGACACCATCCTTTCAGTGAAGCCTCATATTTAACTATGACTTTTCATGTCAGAAGCTATTTTCCTTTTTGTAATGTAACTGTGGTGAAGCGATTACCACAAACGTATACGTATGAACTGGCCAGACCCCACAGACCCCCCCCCCCCCCCCCCCCCCCCCCCCCCCCCCCCCCCCCCCCCCCCCCCCCCCCCCCCCCCCCCCCCCTCGATGACACTGATCTCTCTTTTTACAGTCTTTCTTTCTTTAAGGAAGTGAGAAAAAAAACCCAAACATACACACAAATATGTCGTGACATGAGAAAAATGTGATGTAGCAACTTTAAGTCATGAAGCCGGTCATTTTTTCAACTTGCTAGTTTTATATCATGTGTTTTCACCCAAAGGTGATCACAGTCGTCCCGAGGAGGGATGTGTAACTGTTTCTCATCCGTCCTACATCAAATAATTTTTTTAAGTTTGAGTTTGTTCACGAGCCGTTTCATTTGTCTGTTCAACCTTTCTAAATAAAACTGGTGGTTAGCATGTGGCTGACTTAGCTGCACAAACCGCAGGAATTTGAGTCTAATTTGCAGCCGCGCCCTCAGTTGTGGCTGATTTCAGCGTCATTACAAACATGAGAGCAGATGATTTGAGATTAAAATGTCTGGAAACAGGAAACACACAAAGCTTGTCGAACGTTAGCTTCTGATTTGTAGCTTCTGACTCAGCAGTGGCCCTTTTGAAAAGTGCCAAATGAGAAGTTACGAACTGTCCTGGTGACCACGGTGTTTAAAATTGACCCTCATTTTTCTGAGGGCAGTAGGGGTAAATCTTAACAGAATGGCTGTATAGGATGAGAAACGTGTCATTTTGTTTAGGGAATCAACTAAACTCATCTTCAAAGTTACCTGTTTCAGATTTAAACATGCAGGAAGCAAAGATGCATAAGAGACACCTATTAATATGGCATCTTTGGAGGACAAAACAATTGAAACAAAGCTAACGTTTAGCTGCAGGTCAAGCTATATGGTTGATAGGTTAAACTCTAAACCTCAGCTAAACTAATGCAACTGGCTCAATAAAACTGTGTACATTTTACAAACTAAACCCTTTTTAATCTTTATTCAATTCGATTTTTCTTCATGTGTTTTAATAAAGTGAGAAGGTTCTTTTTTCCATTGACATGTCCAGCCAAAATTCCCTGTCTTAATGAAGGAGCAGGTCACCATGAAGTCTTATGTTTGTGTCTGTGCCCAGCGTGTATGGGATGAGCTGGACCGGTGGCACTCCCGTCTGGCAGCGCTAGAGGTGGACATGCAGGACCTGGAGCATCCAGGAGAGGCTCTGATCCTCACAGAGAGACTGGTGGAGGTCCAGCAGCTTCACTCCCAACTGGCCAAGCAGGCGGAGCAGAGGACCACCCTGCTCAGCAAAGTGAGAAACACTTTCGCTTGTATATTTGTGTAACTATGAAAGCAAGGAAAGGTGATTTTTATTTTTTCTGTGTTTCTGTTCAGATGCATACGTGGCTTCAGGAGCATCAAGAGATGATCAACAGCTCTAAGAAGTGGATGGCTGAGGCGCAGTCGTGGCTCGCTTCTCCCTGCACATACAAGACAGCTAAATGTCTGAGCAGCCATGCTAATGCCCTTAAGGTCAGTTGGTTGTGATCTGTCCTTTCCACACTCTCAATGTCTGCAAGTAATGAGAAGAAGTGCTAAAATGCTAAAAGAAAATCGAATTCCTCTTGTGCAGATTGTGTTGGATGATGCAGCTCAGATCCAAAGCACGCTGCAGAACTTTGGCTCAGTCCTGAAGGAAATGTCACAGGTTTGTGACATCACAGCGCTGCAGGAACAACTGGACGAAGCAGATCGCCAAGTGGCGGCTGTCAAAGACAGTTTCACCGCTCCTCTTTCTCAGCTGGAGCACGCAGCTGCTGTGAGTCCGAGATTTTCATCTTTTTATGTTCTGGCTGCTTTAAAACTATAACAAACTGTCTCAGTAGTGCATTTTGTTTTTATTGATCACTGACCTTTCAGTTTTTGTTCAAATCCTCAGTTAGATTGATTGATATCATGCTTTTTTTCCCTTTAGGAGGTGGAAGCTATTGAGAAGGAAGCGAGGCAGATGGAAAACGATGTGGCTGAGATTAAGACCTTACTGTGTTCTCCAGAGACTTTCCCCAGCCCCAAAGAAGACAGGCTGAAGGTAAGACCTCTTCATTGAGTAATTTCTTTTCTTTTTTCATACACGATTGTCTGTATGAAGGGAAAAAAATGATTGGTTTTCTCTCTGCTTTCCTTACACTCACAGATGATTGAGCAGCGAATCCAGCTGATGAGAAAAGCAGTAGCTGAGATCCAGGAACGCAAACCAGGCCTTTGTCTCCCAGAGAACGCTGAAGAGACTCTCTCTGTCTTTAACGTAGTGGGCCAGCTCCAGACGCTGCTGCTGGAGCTAGAGAAGGTCAGTCAATCAGTCAAACAGCCAGTCAGTCAGTTTGTTACAACTGGAGGGAGTATTTCCTGAAAAGTCTGTCATTGTTTTTGTAGAAAGTCCCTGCTCTGTTCATCCAGCAGCCCCCAACTCCAGTTCAAGCCAAGCCACCTGCCAAACTCCAACGATCCTCTTCTGAGGAGGCTGAGGTGAGCTTACTGCAAGATAAACGGGATTTAGAAGTGTAAAACTAAATGTCTGTGTTGAAGAAAAAGAAGATTTGGGGGTCTGTCACTGGCTCATTCTAGGTACTATCCAGAGAATTTTGAAATAATCATAGCACATAATAAAGCATGCATTTATTTAAGATTCTATAATGCATGCTAGTGCTGGGCGATATGGAAAAAATCATATATCACGATATGGACTATTTTATATCCCGATAACAATATATATCACAATATACCATAATAAAGTATGTTTTCAGTTATTCTCTGAAAAGTTTGACAAAAATTTCATTGCTTACTTTTCAACTTTATTTTGAAAGGACATTTAGCTGAACTGTCACAAACATACATTTTAGTGCAGCAAAAACAGGTAGGTACAGAAGTACAGTAGTTTTCACATTTTTTTTAAAGTGCACAACAGTTTCTGAGAGGAAAAACACATTTTTGCACTGAAGTTCAGCTATAAAAAATAAACACAAATTATTTTTCAACTTTCTGAAATCTGTAACCTTGTAGTGCAAAGTTTGCAAACCAATATAAAGTGTCTAAAGTAAACATCAGGGTTGAAGAGAACTCTGTTTAAGGCATTAACCATGAATAAAAGTGTAAATATAAAAGGCTACTTTGTAGAAGTAGATATGATTCTATCAAATTTATCGTTGCAGGTTATTTAATTACATATTTGCTGTAATAATTGATAAAATTAGGTTAGAAACGATAGAAGAGAAATGGCACGATACACACTTTTCTATCGTCCTCACGATATGTATCGTCATATTGCCCAGCACTAATGCATGCCATCTAAAGTTATGTATAGAGGAAAAAGACTAAATGAAGAAAAAAAACAAGAAACAAATGATTAAATCAAAACTGTGCTTTATTGTTCTCCCAGAAGGGTGAGCAGGGCCTGGTCACAGTTGCTCATTTTGAAGAGGACGTCCTGAAGAGATCAGGTGGCGTGTTGCAGACAGTGGAGGAGTCCTCTCCTGAGCAGAGACGATCCGTCACAGGTGATACTCAGGTAAGAAAGTAATTCACTCCTCCAGATCCAGCACGGATGTGAAACAGTTTTTATTCTGACCGGTTCACAGTCAAATGAGCAGCAATTTTCTCACTACTGAGCTCATCCTAGGGTTAGGGTTAGGGATAATGCTCTGACTATGCAGATGGAATAGTTTATTCATGCATCTCTCACCACATCATTTTCACATCTGTGAAAAATGATTTATCTGCAAAACTATCGTGAAATGCTTCCAAAAGTAAAAGTTGCGGCGTGCATGCGTTCTCGGTTCTCTGTTATTAACAAAGTAATCCAGATGTTGTCTAAACCTCCCACTGCATGCACAATCCTACTACTTTCCTATTTTATTTGACTTTATTATTTTCTTCAGTGAGTTCGGTCCATTCAATTAAAAATGCAAGGACATTGAGCTTATGTGTACGCACAGTCTAGCTAATGAACAGATATTTCTCACAGTTTGAGGGATATTTGCATCAACGGATGTAGAATATTTCTACTGGATTTAAATGTTAGACCATATTTTGTCTTGCATTATATTTACTCAGGGCACCAAAGCAGTAGTATAATGCCATTCCTTTAATGTTAAGGAAACCATTAGTTTATATCCCCAGAATATTTTATCAGTAAGTCATGGTATAATTAAAACCAGGCTGCAACACTAAACCAGTTTTAAAGTACTGTAGTTTGAAAATGAACGAGCATCAACTGGCCACTGCATTGAAACCATCAACCGGTGAAATGAGCATCAAAGCCCATCATAGATTATAAAGCTGCGGTTAAACCTGCATCCAGACTCTAGGACCCCTCCACAGGGTCTTTGCTGCGCTGTTGTGGTGGAAAAAGGAGGAGCTGCTCAGCAGTGACAAAGCTGATTGATAATGATAGAAAAATGGGCACAGATGGAAAATATCACCTGTTAAAGTACTTTGTTAATTTTATATCAGCACTTTTCATTTCTGTTACGTAAAAATAATAGAATAGTACTAGTGGTAGTAGCTGTAATACTAATAATACTAATGATACGAAATTAACATGAAATTAATAGTAACAGTAATGGTATAGAATATAAATGGTAATGATATAATATGCAGTAATAAAAATAAAATAATAACTGTGTAACACTTTAATACTATATAAAAATGTATTCTTTATGAATGCTACCATGACACTAAGTTTTTTTTAATGACTGTTTAATAATCTTTTAATAACCATGGACTGAAATTAAAAGGTAAATTATCAGCATAATAAATCACAAGCTTCAGTTAAAAGGATTCAAAGTCTCCCTCTCATATATGTTGCTGCTGGCTGGTTGGATCCAAAGGTTACAGCGCAGCTAAATTAAGAAGAATCGTAAAATCAAAACACGAGGACGTGACAATGTTCCTGCAGAGAAAAAACACGTCCTCGTCCATAACAATCAAACGAAACCATAGAAACATGACGCAGCCATTCGCCTCGGAGGATACATTAGAGTCACCAGTCACTGGCGTGTTGAGTTACATCTAGCGTGTTTCCGTGTCAGCAGCGGGAGCAGCAGGGGGGGCTCCAGGCCACAGACAGTAGAGGCAGAGAGGAGCTGAGGGTGGAAGATGTTGGAGGAAGTGTTTTGTGGAGGCTCTGGGATGCTTTCCTGGGAGCTTCACCAGAGGTAAAGAAGATCCAGCGCACTGCTGGAAACCCTCTCATCCAGACCCTGTCTCTCTCCCCGTTCCCTCTGCTCTGATCTCTTCCCTTTACTGCTCTTTGTGACCCAGCTTCTGCTGCTTACCACTAACCCTAACCCTAACCCTAACCGCTTAGTGTGGGCGGGAGAGCTTGTCAAATAAAGTTTAGGAAATTATCCTTTTTTTTTTGACAGATGACATAACAGGCCTTGACATCATAATCTCAATGATGCAGCTACAATTAAAGCATCTGTAACATCTGCATGACTCATCTCTGATCTGGGTCACTCTGCTTCTCTCTGTCGGCGCTTATTCCCGTCACCTCGCTAACTCCTTATAGCATTTTCCTCCTTCTTTCAGTCATTTTCTCCTGGCCATTGAAACATGCTGTCAGTCTCTTCTGTTTTTAGTTTCATGGTTTCTTTCACAGCTCCACTGTTCAAAAGGCTTTAATCGTCCACTAGAGGGCAGCAGCAAACAGCATTTGCAGTTAGTCTGTCAGCGCTAAGATTGAATGAATTACACCAACTCATGAATAACCAAAGAAACTACAATGTTTTCTCTTTGAGCCATTTGAAATTTTGATTTGCACGTTCACGTGCACTATTATGACATGTGTCATTGTTGGTGTTAGGAGCCTGTGGTTGTCTCGGGAGGAGCAGAAGCTGCTGCAGAACAGACAGAGGAGAACAAGGTAATAACTTCCAGCACCTACTACTGAAATAATTAATCACTACTTATTTTAACAGGACAGGTCTGCTGATGATTAAAGATTCTAAAGTATGATTTATATTCACGTACATGTTATTTACTGCTGTAAGAAATAACTGGCTTTTAAAAGTCTTAAACTATTATTTTTTTCTACATTATTTTACTGTAGCTTTCATGATATAATGGAGATAAACACCAGCACTAAGACACTCGTAAAAGGTCCATCTGGTGACCCAGTTTTAATATGCATCTTCAGAAGGAACAAATGACTTTAATAAGAGTTTAATATGAAGTAAAACCCATAAAACCCATTTGTTTCACACTACAGATGTTGATTTTGACAGCGTGCAACACTGATAATGAAAAGAGAGAATGTCTGAGTAACTTTGGTCGTATCTGGCGGTGACCCCGCTCACTGAGAGCTGGATGTCTTCACAGTAACTGACTGACCTCACTGATCCTCTAACCCTGCTCATGTTTCTTCAGGATGTTGACAACTCCACTGACACCGTAGAAGCAAGTTCATCTGAAGCTTTATCAAAACCTGTGGCCACAGTCACAACTCAGTCCCTGTCTGATAGCATGGTAAACCCCGCCTCCACCGTAAAAACCTCCAGCCCTGACTCTAGGTCCACGCAGAGATGTGTAGTCTCCTAGATCTAGAACCTTTTAGACTGAAGCTTTGACTTCTCCTCTCACTGCTCCTGCTGGAAACTCTCTGAACACTTCTACAAAGTCTACTTTTTTTTTCTGCTTCTTATAGAATAAACTTGATAGAAAGTGTCCTTTCTTTTCTGAAACCAGCTCTGGAGCTTCCGCCATCTCCTGGAAACTGTTTGTGTTAAAGGCAAAGCTGCTGCTGATTTCTAAATTCCTTTCTTTGAGCTTATTCTAGAACCAGTCTTAAAACGCAGGAAGATCAGTTGAATATTTGCACGCGTCCTCTGAAGCTCTGTCTTGTCCAAGTTTAAGTCAACTATCAGCTGGGCTCTTGATTTTTTTCTAGAATTCTGGACTTTTAATGAACTTTACAATTTGCTTCTTGATTGCAAAGTGATCTGTATGATTTTCTGCACCCAGACAGTTACTCCTGAATATCTGAACTCCCACATTTGTTTGACTGTAGCTATTTCATCTATTTATTCACCGAAAACAATATTATGAAGAGCCTTTTCTTGATCATTCTAGTATTTAGGGATCAAGACCTGCTCTGGAACTTGCTTCTGTTTTTTTTTCTTCTAAACCAAATTCAAGAATGCCTACTTTATCCTACTAACCATTTCAGTGTGCACTGTTCTGTGTAACAGTAGGCATATCTGATGATCTGAAGTAACCACATCTACTAAATTCACCTGTTCACTTTTTTTTTTGGCCTAATCACTCTATATTGTGTGAGCAGCTTTAAATTCTGCCTCAAAATTCAGTCAACAGTGATTCTAGAAGCAAATCAAGAGCTCCAGATTGTTTCATTTAACAGTGTCTGTGCATTTACATGGCAGAAGGTTCCAGATGTTCACAATTTGGTCACCTGTTTACATTTAAGTGAATCAGATGGGTCAAGTACGTGTGTACCAAGGATGTCTTTCTTTTTTTTTTTTTAAGTTTTTTTTAGTTTTTTTTTTTTTTTGTCTACTGTGAGTTAACATGAAGGATCGCTGAGCTGAGTAAAAATATTTTTTGCCCGTCATGTAAGAAGTCACCGTAGACGTGGAGAGTAAAACTGAAAGTGGACTGATGGAATCGAGCACGTGGAGCGGACGGTTTTTACCTGTTTGGATGAAGCCATATTAAGAGTGAACCTTTATCCTCACTGTGACAGCAGATTATTCGACATATTTTGTGAGCCATGTTTTATAATGTACCATAAAGAGGGTGTTGATTCTAAATAAATAAACCTTTTTGATGGTTGGTTTCATTTACTATCTGTGCTCATTTGCCATCAAACACAGAGCATGTCTGTTAAAATAAAGGCTTGCTTTCTTATATATATCATATTTGCTATTCTTGATTGAGTATTTATTACCTATTTATTACCTAAATTAATTGCTCAGCCACTGCTTTACAAGAAAGAAGTCTGCTTTGCTGCAAAACTTTGTCTTTATTTTCTGAAATACAGCTTTTATACTTCAGAAAATCGCAAGGTTGTTGGCCATGAAAATGCACCGCTTTGACAAGACTCATGCTTAACACGCTTCTGCTGGCAAGTGAAACGGACACGGCTTCCAAGTTTGTGCTTTATGTGGCATGATTTAATGTTCGATTCAGTTACAGAAAGTCAGTGAAGAAAATTGACTTTACAATAATTTGATTATTTTGAAAAACTGGCAACAATAAAAGAAAAACTTGCCATTTTGGAAGATACGAGGTTTTCACTTGAAAGCAGCAAAAACAAGTGTCATCACATAGCATGTGCTGTACTATTTTGTCTTTACATTTTGTGTGCACACGAGTGCAAATAAACCCAGAACAGTGATCCACTCCCCTGTCTCTTTTCCTGCGTCAGGAGCTCACAAAGACACAGTTGGGCTTTTCTCAGAGATGCAACGTTGGACACTTGCATTGCTTTTCAGAAGACTCATATACACACCTGTGCAGGTGTGTATATGAGCAGGTGTCAAATACACACCTGTGCAGGTGTAATCCTGTGCTCACGTCTGCTCAGGAAACGCTAGAACAGTGATTCCCGAAGGGAGGGCCGCGGCCCCCTGGTGGGCCTTCGCGGTACTGCAGGTGGGCCGTGAGCGGTCATTAAAATTAAACAAATTTGTTTTAAATCCTCTAACTTTTTAACATATGTTTTTAATTACTGTAAAATATCCATGACATGACTAAAAAATCATTAAGAAGTAACAAAACAAACCAGTTAACTGTTATTCTACTGTCATCTTAACTGACAAGTGTCACCTTATTTGTTGACCCCTTACATTAATGTCAGAACATGGTTCCTAGTCCTGTATGTTGATCACAGTTGTGATTAAAGGTTCAGGTGGGGCGCGGAGATTTTTCACATTTCAGATTGGGCCTTGGTATTCTGAAGTTTGGGAATGGCTGTTCTAGAAGAAACTGAAGAATTCTAAAGATTCAGAAACGTAGTGAGTAGATATCAGTTGACAAAAATCAGACATCGAGGAGGATTTAATGGCATTAAATTAACGATAAGAGTGAGAAAGAGTGATAAGAGTGAGTTAGCAGAGGTGGTTCGGATGAACAAACAGCAACAGTGTCTGTTAACCGTCCCTCCTCTCTGATCATGTAGAGATACGGACCGCTCTTCATCAAAATAACTGCTGGATGAAAACTCTGCTCAAAAACAAAATAACCATCTGTTGTTGACAACCTAGATTTTTTTTTAGTTTTTTTTTTTTTTTTTTAATTTATGATCCGTGTGTAGTTTTTGCTTACTTATCTCCCACTTATAACATTTTATTGAATTTCTCATTTACACTTGTCTATTTATTTGAAAATTAAAAATTCTATAATGTGGCTAATAATAATAGTAATAATAATAATGCACTTCATACGTGCAGTTTCTTACATGTCTATATCCATTTTAAATGACTTCATTCCCTTCAGTTATGAGACTAATACAACCCTCATCATTACTTTATTCCTTCCATGATTCAAATAAGGATAATTTATTATATATAAAGCAGTTGGCGTCAAACTTTTAGCTTTGTTTGTTGACCCAATTCAGCTGCTCTCCAAAACTCGGAACAAAGGGAACAATTACTTAAAGAGCATATGGTTCACACTGTGTTTTAGTTTTTTTTTTTTTTTTAAGACAAAAGCTCACCTCCACACCAGAGTTGTGTACTTGGTGACCCTCACCCACGTAGACCCGACGCTTCATCTGAAAATGGAACCGAGAACCTGGCAGCTTTCTGGGAATTCAGATTGCTTAAAAACAAAAAAACAAATGATATATTTCTTAAAAACATCTTCCAGGTCTAATGGGATCAGGCTGATGAATGGTTGGGTGATTTATTAGATGTTCAGAACAGGTTTGTTGACTCGGCCAGCTGAGCAGTTCCTTAGAAACAGCATGCCTCCAGCTCAGTCATAAAAAAAAAAAATAAAAAATCAGTCTGTCATTTAATGAGTTATAGTTGCACTGTGAACGTGCTCATGCTTCAGTCCAAAATCAAAGGGCAAAAGAAGAAAAAGGAGGGAAACAGTTCACCTCTAACGCAGAGGTTATATTTAAATTCAATAAAATGTTACAGCTGACAGCTCACACCAGCTTGAACAGTTTCAGGAGGAAGTGAGAAAGGTTTCAGGCCTGAGTGTTTGCTGCTGACGCAGCAGAGCTGGCCCTCTGAGGCGCCTTAGCTCCGCCCCTGTGTCTTAGCTCCGCCCCTGCTGCCCCGGGCCTCCTCTTTCTGTCTCTGTCACTCCGTCCCTGGACTCCTGCCACCGCTCCAGGAAGTGGTTTCTGCCACATGTGGGTGGAGCAGAGAGCGAGAGAGAGAAAAAAAAATAGAAAAGTAGGAGTGAGACAGAGCAAGTGGACGTCAGACAGGGAGATAATGACACGGAGAACTGCAGGTGTGAGAAGTGGATCAGACATATTTGTTTACAGGTGGAGCCGAGTCAAACTGTAGCCTCCCTCCCTCCTCTACCTCCTCTACCTGCGACTCTGGAGTAGAAAGGCTCAGCTGGGTGTGTTGTGTTTGTGTCCCAGGGAGCAGAGGAGCCTCAGGTGGTCGGGTCCCAGGCCAGGCCCCGCCCCCAGGAAGGTACGCTCCATGTGTGTCTGGAGAGGGTCAGCCGGCTGGAGCTGTGGCTGCTGAGAGCCCAGAGAAGCACAGGAGCCTGCTCATCAACCATGCAGGACAGTGTGGAGGAGCAGCTCCTCACCTGCCAGGTAGGCTCCGCCCACCAAGGGATGATGTCACTACCAGCCTTCACAGGCAAAAACATACATGTATTTTGTTTAAAACTGGGCTGAATGTGGAGTCTCCTTGTCGACTGGCATACTTACTGTCCTTACTGACCAGTCAGCTTTGAACTGGTCTGAAATGACATCACAGCTGATTCAGAGCCAGTTTAAGAATCTAGATGCCAAACAAGGTTTTTGACAGTTACGCTCCCAGTTACTCATATCGCTCTGAGGTCAGAGGGCAGATCATGTGATTTAACATCCACTTTAGCCTGCAGACAAGCTGTGCAAAATATCACTCACAAATTATTTCAACCGCCCCCCCCCCTCCTCCTCCTGCTTTTTTCAGATCTTGCAACAGCAGCTGAGGAACTTAGCCACTCACTGGTTCAAATTTCCCTCTCACCCCGGTTTATTACAGTCTCATTTACTTTACGATGTCACGTACAGGAAAAGATCAGAAAGTCTTCAGCTGAGTCAGTCCTTCATTTTTTCCCCCACATCTGTGAAGTGAGCGTGGAAACGCAGACTTTCGTAGTTTTATCTCAGGCCAGTGGTCTGGTTGTTGTGACTACCTTAGTGTTGATAACTTAAATCATGCTGACAGCGTCCCCGCTCAACCCCAACACCATGTTCCAGTCGTTCTAAATCAGTGTGCTTCACTTCTGAATAATGGCACATCAGAACTCCTGCAGCTTTGTTTTTTATTTGACTTTGATAAGACATATAAACAACCAGCAAAAACATACTAGTTTGTTTCAGGTGTTCATTGGACATTTCAACAAATTCTGCCAGTTTTTAGCATCCATTTCTATATTTTACTGTATTTATATCATAGCTGATAAACCAGGCATCTGTGGAAATTCACCAACCATAACAATAGGTTTCTATTTTTCAGATGGATGCCAAAGTTGTTGTTTTTTTCATATTTACTATGAATTATGTGTCAGTTCATTTTAAGCAAGCACCAAAAATCATCATTTCAGCTGTTAAAATGCAACAATTCAAAATGTTCCAACTACAATGTATTTTTGCTGCTTGGATTCACTCCCTAAACCTGAGAGTGAAACGTGAGCCTGCATTAAAGTTTCAAAGGTTAAACCACTCCCACAGTGGCTCGGCACATTTGAATGACGCATCAGGGCCAAACAAACAGCCTCTGATGAGAACTTGTCTCCTATTCAAATGGCTGAAAAAGCCTCAACAGGCTCCTTTTTCACGACTCGCATATGACTTCCACGTCATATACGTGCGTGGCTTTGTGTTGAGTTATTCCAAGTTAAGTTGGTGTCATAAAGGAACTGGGGCATGAGGTTGGAAAGCATAACAGCATGAATACAAAAGTAAAAGCTAAATTAAAAAGGTGTGATTTTCTTGCAGAAAAAAAAAACCCTCCACCTCAGCTGTTAACCTCAGCTAATAAAGACAAGGCAAGTTTATTTGTATGGTACATTTCATGTACAAAACAACTCAAAGTGCTTTACATAAAACATTAAAAGCATTGCAGGAAAAAGAAAGCATTAAAAAGTAAAAATAAAAGCATGAAAACAAAGAAAACAGCATACTAAACCACTATATGAGAGTCCACAGTGGGTGGACTCTCATATAGTGGTTTGTGGGTTTAATTTCCAGTGTTGTAATATATTGTTGTGTCCCTTTTTTGCCATGCTGATATGACATATAAAACATAACCTGCTAACTGCTGCTGACCAGATGGTGAATAATCTACTATGTTGGGTTCATAAATGTGTAAATCTGATTCTGATAGAGTCAGTTCCTCAGCAGCCATGAATCTCACCACATGTCACTGGTTATGAAGCATTATTTATCTTTACATATCAGAAATGTTTCATTTCAAACAAAAAAGGGATGTTTTAAATAAATGCATGGTTTATAAAGCTACTTTGTCATCTTTGACTATCTTTGAATATTTTTTGCAGTATCAACAAGAGGCCAGTAGGGGGTCCTCTTTTTGGGTTTTTGGGTCACCCTAGCATAATATTAAAACTATAAAATGTGTCCAGCAGGATAATTCTGACACAGAATAGACCTGAAAGGCTAAAAATGTAATGGGATTTAGGAAAACCAAATCTGTATTTATCTTCTTGTCTGTAGTCTGGGTGGCTGTAGCTCAGTTGGTAGAGCGGGTCGACCAGTCACTGTAAGGTTGGCGGTTCGATCCCGGATCCAAAGTGTCACATGCCAAAGTGTCCTTGGGCAAGACACTGAGCCCTAACTTTCCTCCAGTGGGTCTGGCAGCACCTTGCATGGCAGCAGCCGCCCACTGGTGTGTGTAAAGCACTTTGGGGGTACCATGATGGTGTCTAGAAAGTGCTATATAAGTGCAGTCCATTTACCATCAAATAGTCTGATTATCCAAGGCGTTAGAATTTTGGAGGTATAAGAACAGGTTTAATGACTGTCATTTCAAGTAATGCTAATAAACACACGTTAATCAAGCTTATGTGATATAGATATAGAATATTTTTCTGTTTGAAGTGCAAGCATACAAGTAACTGTAAAATAGTATAAAAGACAATGTTTATGTTCATTTGTGTTCTTGAATAAACAATCATAACTAGTTTGTATGTGTGGGTGTTGTTATGACAATGACAATATATCACTAGAGCACCCCCCCACCCCCCGTTATTGGTGGGCCTACTTGGGGAATGTCCAGGTCCGTCTTTTAGCCCCGGTCCGTCCCTGCTCTGGGGGACTGATAATAAACCAGATCCAGATGACCTGAGGGGTCTGGTGGGTTCATACTGGCTCAGGAGGTCACTGATGGATTCTGGTCCTAATGATAAATAATAATCACAATATTAATAAAGGAAGGATGGAAGGATTTTCTTTTTAAAGTTTATGTTAAAGCAGCCCAGTTTCCTGGAAATGAACTCACTGCTTTGCGTTGAAAATAAAATCAGGAGTCATGGATGCGTTCTTCAAGCACCTATGATGCTTTTTCTCTCCATAACCCCGAGCGGGTATTTAATTTTCTAGACTTTGACAAGCTGTCTTTTGGGGGGGGATTCCTGTCAACAGAACTGTCACTAAATGATAACGCAAGTGATGAGAAGTCACTGAAGCGTAACATGTAGGTAGATAACAATAAGGAAAAGCTTTGGGGCTCACCTAAGAGTATGTCAACACATACTTCTTTCTGTGATAAACAATGTTCACAGTGAAATAAAAGCACAAAGTCAACCAGCACGTAGTGATTTATTCAAATAATTCTGTCTGAATTCTGTTCATTTGATGTCCATCAAAACAGTTTGTGCCTCTCAGTTTGACTCCTTTCAGCAGCTGGACTTGAACCGACATGTCAGTGGAAGTGCAGCTGCTGAAAGGAGACAAACTGAGAGACCAAGACAACAATTCATCCACACCACACACACACACCCACACCCACACACACCCAAACACCCACCCACACACACAGAACAAAAAACATGCATTCTTCAACATATCAAGCATGTTTGTAGGGATGATAACCTAACCAGGGGTGATTGTGCTCAGGAGATGTTCCTGGAGATTGAGGAGAAGGTCGCCACCCTGTCAGCCCTCAGTCCAGCTGCTGGCCAGAGGAAACCACCTGAAACAGGAGCCGTTGGCCCTCAGCACGACGCCGCTGAGCTGCTCGCCTCCAAACTGGAAGTCCTCAAGGCCAACCTGGTCTCCTTCCAGCAGCAGCTGCAGGACAGACGTGGAGAGGAGAGGACGGTCAGCAGGCTGGAGACGCTGGAGCAGGTCCTGACAGTCAGTAGTATTAACACGACATAATCACAACTGGAATTATCTCCTCAGTTTGGAACCTAACTGATCCATTGAATTATAATATATTTGTCACTGCAGTTTGGAAAGTGTTACGCATGTTTTTCCTTTACACCTGAAAGGGCTTCGGCAGAGCTGCCTGGAGAGAAGACAGTTCCTCTGGCAGAGCGCCGCCACGAGTCAACGCTGAAGCGCAGCAGCAGCGTTCAGGAGATCTTCTCTTCACCACGAAACAAACTCCTCAGGCAGAGCAGCCTGAAACAGCAGAAGGTACGGGACGTCCCTGCGTGGGCTCAGGATCTCTTCCAGAAATCACCGTCTGTGGACGCAGTTTGCTGTCAGATTGTGTAAAATTCTTGATCTAATCTAAGCTCTCTAATAATCAATGGGTATCAAACAAGTAGAGGAAGACCACTCTGGAGAGTTTAGCTTCTTCTTTCACCCTTCTAACAGTAATATCTGAAGGTTCTATGGCTATATATGTGCAGGTAACGACAGCACACACCTGGTTGTTTTCCAGGAGCTGGAGCAGGAGCTGACCGAGCAGAGGGGACTGACTCAGGCCATCGCCAGGCAGGGCAGCAGAGCTCGACTCTACAGTCAGGAGACGGAGGACAGCAGCCAGCTCCCACCAACGTAACACACTATATTCTGCTTCATTTAATATATATTCTGAATATACGTAGGTAGTCTGCTGAATATTCAAAATCTCCTCCTGTCAAACGAGATCAGGACCTTCAATGCAATATGACACCACAGAGCTGCAGTAAAATCAATAAAATAGTACACTGGGAGGAGAGTTTTATGTTTTTAATCACATTTATTGAAATGTTCAGAAATGCACTGATTTCAAAACTGAATTATTTACGCCTTGTGACTTAAAATAGGATTGAAGCGGGTCTGGAAAACTGACAGATGAATGGGATTATCTATATTCATCCATCCTTTTCTCTTTAATCCTGTCTCCATTTATCATCGCTGTTAGATTTTGTTGTTCTTTCACAGCGTTGAGCAGAAAAAAGTTTCAAATAAAATGGCTGAAGAAAGAAAAAGAAAGAGAGAAAGCGACAGTAGGACTAGCGTTAATTTCCAGCTTCCTCCCTGGCTGCAGGCGGCCTCCTGCTGAGGCTGGTGTGGAGGAGGACTCTGCTCAGAAGAAGTGGGATCGTCTTCACAGCCGGCTGCTTGCTTTAGAGGAGAGCTGGCTGCTCCCTCCATCTGAGGTAAAGCCTTCATCATCACAACCGAGGTGCTTGATTATCACTTTTCAAATACAAAAAAGAAAAGAAAAATCGGTGTTCTCGCCGTGTGTGATTATCACCTTCTTTGAGCGGGAGCCACTTTGTTGTGTCTTTGGTGTTATGGGAACTCCTGCAGGGCCTGATTAGACTTGTGTGTGTCTTTGACTTTTCTTCAGACGTTTCCTCTCTCTCTCTCTCTCTGTCTGCTTCTATGTATGCGACTCCCATCTTCTTTTGAAGGTGACAGACTCATCTGCCAGGGGTAGTGATGGAACAGCAGGACGCATGATTGGCACAAAAAACCTGAAAGAGCTCCAAACCTGCATCGACCATCTTAGACAGCTTGGACAGGCATCTGCAGAGCTTCTGAATCAGGTGAGGGGTGTTTATAAGAGAAGACACAAGTTGTGAAGCCACACGTGAACTGAAAGGATGTTGACTAGTTCTTTAGCAGTCCTTAAATTTACATTTGTCTTGAGTAATTTAGGAGTTTAATCCAAAGAGCCTTGAAAGCGAGGAGGAAAATTCAAGCTTGAGTACAATAACAAAGGGCTGAATCTATTTAAATCTATCTAATGACAGAGTGAAAAGGCTCAAAAGTGAATATTAAATGAAGTTTAATAGTTTTCTCTAACTGACTAGTAGTCAGAGCAGAGTTTTAGAGCGAAGGTGTTGCCTGAGCCTCTTTGAATCCAGGTGGAAACATACCTGGAGCTACCAAAGCATTTATTACACGGGCGGATACTGGCAGTAATAGTAGGAGAAACATGTAGCAGACTGAAGTATGCCAAATAAAGTAAAGTATTCCATTTTAAAAAAGAAAAAAAAGGAATTCACGCTTATCCGTTACCTTACTTTACTTACCTACTTATATAACGTCTTCTAGTCCAGGAACCATTCAAGGTGCATTCACAACAACATCAGTATTCATCAGGCACATTGTTGAATCCGCTCATCATGATGAAAAGCAAATATACACACACACAGTGATGACTAAAGACATCACATTTATATCTTTCCCAAACAAGTTTAAGTGATTCATTTCCTTTCAGATTTAGTCTCTGGTTAGTATCTGTTTTATTTAGAGCTGTCCCTGCTGTCCCTGCTGTCCCTAAACCAAATCCAACTTCTAATTTCTAGAACAAAGACTCCTCATTGGACTTAAATGTACATTTACATTTTTTTAGTTGAGAGAATTTAGATTCTTGCAAATTCAGACTCTGGCAGTGTCAGATTTATTTTGTATCAACTCTTTAATGAAGCTGAAAATAAGCAAAATATCCAAATTGATGTTTTTGTTTTCAAAACTGTGTTAGCTGATCCCATTTTGTTCAGGATATGAAATGCTTCATTCATAAAAAAAAAAAAAATGTTGATAAAGAGAGTAACTGAACAATAATGACAAAAATAACTGGCCTATCTAGTTTTCTGGTTTTTACTAAGTAATCAGATAAGCAATTTTAGACTTCTGAAGAGGAAAATGTATATCAGGTGCTTTAACTCAGACGCATAGAGTCATATACTTTATTGCCAAAAGTATTCGCTCACCTGCCTTGACTCACATATGAGCTTTAGTTCATCTCATTCCTAATCAATATGACGTGGCTCCACTCTTTCCATTGTTCTTGGTGATGTCTGGCTTGGATGCAGCTGCGTCACCATGGAAACCCATTCATGAAGCTCTCTGCTCTGTTGTTGAGCTAATCTGAAGGACACATGAAGTTTGGAGGTCTGTAGTGATTGACTCTGCAGAAAGTTGGTGACCTCTTCTCATTATGTTCTTCAGCATCCTCTGACTCCGCCCCCTCAGTTTACCTGTCCTACCACTTCATGGCTGAGTTGCTGTTGTTTCCAAATACTTCCATTACCTTATAATACAGCTGACAGTTGACTGTGAAATATTTAGGAGCGAGGAAATTTAACGACTGGATTTGTTGTACAGGTGTCATCCTTTCACAGTTCCACGCTGGAATTCACTGAGCTCCTGAGAGACCCGTTCTTTCACAAATGTTTCTAGAAACAGTCTGCATGTCTGGGTGCTTAATTTTATACACCTGTGGACATGAAAGTGATTGGAACACCTGATTCTGATTATTTGGATGGATGAGAAAATACTTTTGGTCATATAATGTAACTTCAATAAGAAGTTCCAAAAAGAAAATCAAACAGAAAACAGAGAATGGCACCACTGGTCAAACCTATTATTAAAATAAATAGTCAGACTATTCTGGTTGGTAATAAAATCCAACCTAGTCTTTGTAGTTTGCACTTTAAAGTGCTCAAACCTCAGCACTCCCTCTCAAGCTGTTTTTGTGTGTGTGTGTGTGTGTGCACTTTGTTGGCTACCATGAAACACCAAACTTGACATCACACTTAACAAAGTGAAGAGGAGAAAAAACCAAACAAACTTCAGAGGTGGTCAGTGAGAGAAGAGAGTGTGAGCTGATGAAAAGGTGCCGCACCAACCACCAACCTCCGGCTCTTCCTGTTCCTGATAAATGTTTTCACATGCTTAATAAGTTTAGAGAAATACAATTTCCAGAAAAAGAAACAATATAATTTCCAGATTGATAACTTGATACCCACATTTTTTTAATCTTTCTTTTTTTTTTTCCTTTGTCAGAGTTCAAACAATATTATGTTTCTGATAGTTTGGTTGGCCTCTCCTGCAGGGCGGCGCTGTGGAGGGCTCCCATCAGGCCTTGGATGAGGGTTTGTTTCATGTGTTGCACGGAGTGTCCCTGTCCCTGTCCTCCATCAGCAGTCTGCTTCACTCACCTGTTCAGGTGACAGATGAGGAGGACGCTCAGCTGGTGCTTCTGCAGCTGCAGGTGGGATGACTTCATCAGTGTTTGGCTGAAATGATGTTGGTAAAAATGATGGAAAAATATTCATCAAATGAATGTCTTGTTTTTTTTGCATTTAAAATTACATTAAAATGACATAGTGCTGCAGAAAACACGAGACTGTTGTGTCAAATTCTGCCATTAAATGGCACTGTGACAACGGAGTGTCCTTCTAAAGGCAGGAGAGCGAGGAAGCATGAGACACCAACAACAAGTCCTTTATTAAGTCCAAAACATGAATAAACTTAACTAAGGGAAGACCTTTGAGTAGCAGAGAGACAGCAGGAGTCATGGAGACTGGTGCAGAGGCTGCGTCCGGGGCTGCGGTGTCCAGGGGCCAGCCTGGATTTGTTGTTGAGACCTGTCTGGGACAGGCAGGGTTGCGTTGGGGACTGCCATGGAGACAGGGTGAGGTATAGACCGTTACCAGAGCCTGATCAGAGGGGCTGGAGGCCGGGACCACGGTGCTCATGGAGGCATCAGCTCTGTATGGCAAGCCTAAAAGGGTCAAAATTCCCCACATTAATGATGTTTATTATTCACACATCGTTAATGTAGCGAAATTTTGACCCTTTTACGTTGCCAAAGCTGCATGGTGTAGCGCGTCGCCCGGGACCGCCATGGAGATGGAGGGCAACGTGGCTGCAGAGGAGTGTGAGCGCTTCTGCCGCTTCCTTCTGGAGGGCCTTCCCACAGCCTCCAGGGAGACCTCTGCCAAGAGGCACCCCCCCAGCGCCAGCCGAATGCCCCTAAAAGGAGCACAAAGTCCTCTGATCGCTGCATATTATTCATATTCTGACTTGCTCACGTTAGCATTAGCTCACATTAGCGCGACAGCTCAAGTTAGCGCGATTTCAAAAATTTCAAAAGTGATGGTTATGTTTCAGATGGCTGATCAGGTTTGACGTATTAAAGCTTGTGCTATTTTTCCCTCCTCGTGAAATTCTCTTGGAGCATTTGTCACAAATAACCAGCAAACTATCTTCTTCGGAATCTTTAACAAAGTTCCATACAATCGCAACCATGTTTGTTGTGATCAGCACGCTGTGCTGCAGGCTGCATTCAAAGTGTAACTTAAATTCCTCCATTCCTTCGTTTGCTAGTTGTTCTTTCGGCCTTTTCTATATTTTCATGTGTAACATGTGGAAAAACATTGCGAATATCAATTAAAGTCAGCAACTACCAAAATTATGACTGAGTTAACAAGTTGTTTTCTGGCATGAGGGTGTTTCTTGATTTTCCTTATTGAGAAATCGTTTTTCTGATTATGCTGACGTCACTTGAACATAACATTCACTACTGTTTATTCGGGTCAGAGGGAGCGAGGCACTGCTGTGTTGACAAAAATACATATGTTATCGGGGCTATTCATCATGATATCGGACTTATCGGAATGACGTCATAATTTCCTGTTATCAGCCCGATAACTATCGGGCCGATAATTATTGTGCACCCCTAACAATTTCAAGATAAACTCTTGCATTGCAATTCCATAATTTCCCTTCTCACTTATTAGGCGTGGCCCAATGCAAAGCATTGGAGCCCGACTACTACTATCCGGCATATTTATTCTCGTTACTTCTTCTTCTTATTTTTAGTTCTTCCGTTTCTCCCAGAATTTTGACGGCTTTCACGGCCCGCAGTTTTGAGAAAACCCCAATAAAAAATACATCAAAACGACCGGCTCCATCGGGATCGGTGTGCTATGACTTTTGGTGGCATTCCATCGAACGGTTTTCACGATAATCCCAAAAAACTGTCAATTTTGGTCCCATAGAAAATGAATGGCATTCCTGAAAAATAAGGTCAAAACCCACCCCTCTTTGGACCTGTCTAGCACGGCCATATTTTATCACAGAGACACCATTCGAAGTTTAAACAGGTCACAAGACTTTGACCGATAACATACTGAAGCCATGTATTGTTGTGATTTACCGTCTTTGAGAAATCGCGATTTACGTTTTATGATTTTTACAGTTACTTCAGACTCTGCTCTCACTCTAGTGACGTCATCGCTCACTCAAGCTTAGTGGGGAGAAGAAACCGACTTTTTAAACCTGCCTTTTCCTCTTTCACGTCCACTCCTTTTGCTCAACCTACATAATTTATACATCAAAACGTAGGCATTTTTGTCCTCTTTCCGATGATGTAACGTTTGTGTCTGTGTGGTGTTTAGTTTTCCGTCAAATCAACCTAGAGTACAAGGTGCTCCTTCCCGGGTCCTATGTAATTTAATAGGGCGTCTTCTGAATCGTCTCGTCTGAGAGGTAAAAAGTTTCATGTTTTAAAACTGCCGTAATTTAATAAGCGTACGCTTTTGACAAACAAAAAATACATCACTGGAATCCTGAAAGCCTTGTGGCGCTCACGGTTCAAGAATTTTTTCAAAAACTTATTTGGTTTTTAAATTAGAGCAGTTTGTTCGGGGGCATAGAAAATCGGACTCGAGGCTGGCTCAGCACTGGTAGATCCACAAAGACTGTTACTGATTTCTACTATTCTCAACCTATGCGGCCATGTGGTGCAGCGGCTAAATTCTGCGTCTCCATTACGGAGACTCTGGGTTTGATTCTCCGGCTTGTCAATTTTTTTTTTTTTCTTCAAGATTTTAAGATCTTTCTTTGTTACGTACGCAATTATACATTGTACGCTTTCTTTTTTTCTTCTTTTTTTTAAGAAGAAACAGGAAAAAAAACTATTAAGTTTAAATAAGTAAGAAATAATAAATAAACACACAGTGCAGGAGATGGGAAATATTTCATAATAATAAATGCCTGTATTTCATAATAATAGACTCATTTATTCATTGAATTATGACCCAAATGGGGTACGCAATTATACATTGTACATTGCACAGTAAAATTTCTTATTGTACCCACAGGGCAAACGCTTTCTTTGCTGGAGTCCAGGGGTGACTTCATGAGTCCAGGGGAGTCACCCGTGGAGTCCAGTGACCCGTGGAGTCCAGGGGTGACTGCTGGACCACCAGGGAATCTGGGGTGACTGCCGGACCACCAGGGGACCAGGGGTGACTGCCGGACCACCAGGGGACATGAGGTGACTGCCGGACCACCAGGGGACCTGGGATGACTGCCGGACCACCAGGGGATCTGGGGTGACTGCCAGACCACCAGGGGACCTGGGTGACTGCTGGACCACCAGGGGATCTGGGGTGACTGCTGGACCACCAGGGGATCTGGGTGACTGCTGGACTGGTCACTGGTTCAGGACTCTGCAGGCCACTCTAGGTCGGCTGACGGGCACCTTCATTGGCGGCTTAATGGGCCACGCCTCAAAATTTCTCCGAAATTTTCTAGTTGTGCTTTATTCTCTCAAAGAGCCACTAATATGACAGCTGACTCTTTGTGTTGTTGTTTTAAACATTTTCGCGACCATTTCAGAAAGTTACCACCCACATTTGGATGATGTACTGTTCTACTCAAAACGTTTCACCAAAGGAAACATTTTTTCAAGCAAAAATGCTTTTCCTTGAAGACAAATCTGTCCATAGGTGGATGACTGTAAAAATCCTCCATAATTAACGTACGATTTTGCTGTGTTACATAAAATCACTCTTCACAGGTTACATTGATTGGTTTTTCAGAGTCTGTCGGCAGAGCTGGTCACCCTGGGCAGTGAGTTGGTCTCTCAGGGGTCAAAGGTCAGCCGTCTGTTGGGGTCAGAGTGTGTCCAGCAGTATGTCGCTGATCTGTGCAGAGTTCTTCCTGTCGTCCAGGCTACGCTGAACAGCAGACAGACGCAGCTCCAAAAACTGCTGGAGGACACAGCAGAGGAAGAGGTCAGATGTAAAAAATGAGTTGAAAAATGTTTGATAAGATTTTGTAAGTCTACTAAGGTTGTAAAAAAGTCCCTGGATGGAAATAATCTAACTTATTTATTTTATGATGACTGAAGTAACTTGACAGCTTTTAAGGAGTCACGAATCATCACACAGCAGTGGATGTACTACAATTTATGACTGCGTAAGAGTAACTTAGGGTGATAACATTTTTATCTGAGTGATAAATCTATGTTCCAGGCTGGTGTCCAGGTTCAGGAGTCTCTGCAGCAGCAGGTTGAGCAGATAAACTCCCTGCTGGAGGAAGCTTCCCATCACAACCTGCCTGCCTCTCTGATCCAGCAGGTCACACAGCTTCAGGTACTGCATGTTAGGTGTTCACTTCAGTTCAGTTCAGGTGCTTTTCAGAGGCCCAGAGCAAATATTATTAACTAGAAGTCATATTATTAAACCTTAATTAAAGAAACAATGGTAAGTTAAAAAAATTACCTCCCCTTGTGGGAGAAAAACCTTTTAAGCCAAACAGTAGCAAGGAAAAACTCCGCTTTTAGAGGAAGAAACCTTGATCATGGACCCGGATCATGGGTTAGCCAACTTGTTTTAGCCTAGTTAGGGAAGTTGCCTTTTGTGTTGGTGTTAAGATCCGGGAAGCTTAAGCATTTTATCATATAAGCACTGTACGTCCCTTTAATGTGCAGGGTGAGCTGGGCACGGTGCTGGGTGGTGTCCGTATCCACTGCGGGGAACTAAAGAGCAACGTGGACCTGCAGCAGCATCTTGAGCGGCTGGTGCTCAGCTCAGAGGAGCTGCTCAGTCTGGGCTCTGAACGCCTTTCTGAGCAGTCTGATGCAGGACTCTGCAGCAGGACTCAGCTGCAGCAGCAGCTAAGCAGCCACACGGTCAGTGTGTGGGGGGAGGAAAAAAAAAAAGTTTGTTTTTCTTTGAATATAACATTTTCAAATCTGGTTTTAATGTATGCGTTATTTTTTTGAAACAGAAGTTCTTCCAGTTCTTGGGCCATCATATTCACATCCTGCAGTTCCTGACTAACAGAGTCCCAGTCTCTGCGCTGCAGGGGGGGGAGGCTGTTGTCTCGGGCCTGCAGGACCAAGTGGACCGACTGCAGCAGCACGGACTGGAGAAAGGCATCAGGATGCAGGAAACATTACAGGTTTGACATGAAATGCAGTTTAGTTGCAGTGGCACTGTTTAGTACAAGGACAAGAAAAAAAAACTACAGCTTTGGAACATGTTTTATTTCTGAAAATCAGTCAGTTTTGATCTTTACAAAGTTAAAAGCCTCCCTACTTTTTTGTTTCAACATACCTCATTAGTCAGAAACAACCCATTTCAGAAGGTAGTCCACCATCTGTTAACTACTTTTTCATTAAAGCGTTTAGACTAGTCTAGACCTTTGGACCCTTCAGTCCGCTCCACTTGGGCCGACCCAGTCATCTGCTGTTGTGATGTTCAACAGCAGTTCTGTGGTTGGAAAAGCCTTTGGTCCGCTGAGTTTTGCTGGAGCTCGAACATCGGCCACTGAATGTTTAGTGATTGGTTGGTAAAAATCAAATTTCCTTCCTCGTGGAAACACAACTCCAAATTACAGAAAATTGAGATTATATGATGATATGGAAAATATAAATTAAAAAAAGAAAACAGTGATCCTTTCAATTACTTCAGACAACATGAATCCAAGATATCCATCCATCCATTCATCCATCAATCCATCCATTTGTCCATCCGTCCAATCATCCATCCATCCACCCATTCGTCTCTCTGTCCATCCATCCATGCATCCATCCATCTCTCCATCCGTCTGTCCAACCATCCATCAGTCCATCTATCCATCCATCCATTCATCTTTCTGTCCATCCATCCGACCATCCATCATCCATCTTTCCACTCATTCTTCTCTCCATCCATCCATTCATCCATCTATCCCTCCATCCATCCACCCATCCATCCATCAATCCATTAATCTCTCCTTCCATCTGTCCATCCATCCATTAGCCCATCCATTAGCCCATCCATCCATCCATCCATCCATCTGACCATCAAGCCATCCATCCATCCATCTTTCCATATTCCCATCCATTCTTCTGTCCGTCCATCCATCTGTCTATCTATCTAGCCATCTATTAATCTCTCCATCCATCTGTCCATCAAGCCATCCATCCATTCATTCATCTTTCCATCCATCCATCCACCCATTCATCTCTCCATCCATCCATCCATCCATCCATCCATCATCTATACCTGCTCATTTCTGTGCAGGGTTACAGGATCTGTTGAAACAAATCCCTGAATCCAAGATATTTCATGTTTTGTATTTATATTTTTAAATCATCAACTTTTTTTTAAAGTGTCAGTATCTTAATGTAATTTTCTGCATCATTGCTGCTATGAAAGAAACTTTATTGACATTTGTCAAGGACGCGAAGACAGTCCCATACCATCACGGACATCACAGGGCCCACTTCTCTTTCAAAAAGATCTTCAGTACTGATTTTTCTGACCACAGCACACATGTCCTCCGTGTGGTGGTCCATTTTACATGGACTCCAAATCCAAATGAGTTGACACTGCCTCTGAACAAGGCCTTGTTTTTACTTTAACGTTTTAGGTGGTATTTGAGAATGCAGTGCTGTATCTAAGCGTTAGAGGTCATTACTAAACAGCCAACTTTAAATCTATCAACATATCTTTGTAAAATGGTCTCAATGTCTTCTCTGTCTCAGATGTGGTCTCAGTGGGAGGAGGACAGCTCCTGGTCAGACTCCCTGCTGAGCAGCAGCGAAACATCATTTTCAGAGATCCAGGTGGGGGGTGACTGTGATGAGCAGGTATCCAAGAACCTCTCTATCTACAAGGTGATTTTCATTCATATGTTCCTCCTGACCATCTAATTTACCAACAGGCAGCCGACCACATTTTCCAATGTTCCACTGTCCATGCTGTGCTTTGTGCATCGCACTCAAAACCTAATTGGTTCAGCTAAATACAGCTGGGTAGGCTGTTTTCTGTGGGGGTACATGATGTACCTTGGCTTTGAGGAGGGCTATTCACAGTGCTGAAACTTTTAGCTAAATTTCATTTTGGTTCATATTTCCTGTTGTTCTGCTTTGGAACAGGATATGTGCATCTTACTCTTTAGAAGTGGATGGTGGAGGGTGGTGTAGTTCATTTGGTGGCCAACAACATGGATGTGTTGTTAAAGATGAGAACGCCAGTATAGAAGTCTTTTTTTTCTCTTCACCCATTCCTCACCTCACTTGAAAATGTGAAAAAAGAGATAAAGAATAATTCACAGGATTTGAGGAAAGACAATAGCAGTGCAAGGAGAATCCAAAACACGAGACATGAATTGCTTTTGATGTAAAACATCTACATTATATTATAAATGTTTTTGTCACAACCACAAGCTAAGTTTTTTTTCTCAACATAAAAAGAGTTTACACTTGATTCCCTGAACAGTTATGAAAGTGTGTGAAGGCTGATTCACCCAAAGTGCCAAACACAGAAGTGAGTTGAATGGGAAGTCTGAAGTGGCTGATGTTTGATTTTTGTCTCGGTAGAAGCTTTAAGCTGACAAAGCAAACTGTCAAACCAGCGTACTACTTGTCAGCTGTTGTAACTAAATAACATGGCACCATAAAAGCATTTATGCCATGGCAAACATCAAACTGAGTAAACTCAGAAAGAGCAGTACACAGACCACAGTGGACAGTTAAAAGGTTCATCACATCACCGCAGATGGATCTGGAGTTCTATACTTTCCTAATGCAACAGAGAAACATAGTTAGGCAGCTTGTTTTACACTTCTGGGCTGACTTGTTGCTCGGCTGGGCAGAACAGAGAACAGTTGGTATAACGCAGAGAAAAACATGAAGGCACTGATTACATGAGCTAACTGATTAACTAAACTACCATTAGCTGGAGCAACAATCTGATGAAGACTGAGCAGAAGGCCAGAGAACGTGTAGAAATATTAGGGATGCACGATAACTGTTTTTAGAACCGATACCGATAACTTTCAGCTCCTAAAGGCCGATACCGATAACTGATAACACACACATATACCTAAGATCATTACATCAATACTATGAACAAAATCAAAAATAGTTTTGACTTTTTAAATGAACAGATATTTATTTTTTTCCAATGAAAAACTATTGGCAAGCCTCTCAAACATTTTCTTAAAGCTATCAAACAAACCTATTTGATATCTCACATTAACCTAAATAAGGTTTATTACTGACTGATATAAAAAAAAATAAAGGCTCCTTGAACTGATGGAAATACATGCATCAAAATTACAAACTTAAGAAAGATTAACATTTAAAGGACTTTGGCTTGTGGTTCCATTTAAATTAATACCTTTAATTAAAGTTAATGAGGTTCAATAGTTTTTATTTTTTAATCTCATGGAAGCTTTAGATGAGAGGAATGAGGGAGAGGAGAGTGAGGGGAGGAGAGACTGCTGCTGGATTGTGCATGTTAGCATTAGCTTCCGTTAGCTCACGTTAGCACGATTTCAAAACTCCATGGAAGTGATTGTTATGTTGTAGGTGGCCGATCGGGTTTGACGTATTAAAGCTTGTGCTTTCCTCCTCATAGAATTCGCTCGGAGGATTCGTCACAAATAACCACCAAACTATCTTCTTCTGAAACTTTAACGAAGTTCCACGCCGCCATGTTTGTTGTAATCAGTAGGCTGTGCTGCAGGCTGCATTCAAGGTGTAACGTAAATTCCTGTATGTTTCCTCGTTTGCTAGTCGTTCTTTCAGCCTTTTCTATTTTTTTTTTATGTGTAACATGTGGGAGAATACTGCGAATATCAATTCAAGTCAGCAACTACCAAAATTATGACCGAGTTAACTAGTTGTTTTCTGGCATGAGGTATTCTTGATTTTCCTGATTGAGTAATCGTTTTTCTGATTATGCCGACGTTACTTGAACATAACATTCACTGCCTGTTATTCAAGGCTCAGAGGGAGCGAGGCACTGCAGTGTTGACAAAAATATATATGTTATCGGGGCTATTCGTCGTGATATCGGACTTATCGGGATGATGTCATAATTTCTTGTTATCGGCCCGATAGTTATCGTGCACTCCTAATTGTCAGCCTACTACAGATTGTGCAATTATCCTGGTACTGCATGCAGTGTATAATGTTTTGGCAAACCCAGTTCCTGTTAGCAGTACAGTAATCAGTTTAAAAAAATGGCACCTACATACAGTATGTTTGAGTCTGAACATTCATGCTGGTGTTTGCACATGAACCAGCGCTTTTGTAAGTCTGTATAAATTCCACTGACGTAAAGTTGTGTTTGCTTGACAAGGAGCTCCACTGCATTTTGGAGAAAAACAAGGCGCGGTTCAGTCACCTGCTGGAGTCGGGGAGGCGACTGCAGGAGCGGGGGTGTGGTGGAGTCGGGGTGACCACCTCCAAACTGGAGGCACGCTGGAAATCTTTCCACAAGAGGTTGGAGTCTGAACGCAGCAGTGCTGAAAGAAGGAGGAAACTGAGGAACAGGTGAGACCTGAGAAAGAGGAGGAGACTGCTGAACGCTCTCTTCCACAGCTGATGTTTCCGTTTCTAGTTCTTCTGTTGTTACATTTTTTTTTTTTTACATTGCCTTTGCCTTTTTTATGAGCAGTCACATAAAATTGGCCAGATTTCAAAGTAAAGAAAAATCCTAACAATGACTAATAATATATTTTACACGCACCAAACCTGTAAAAGGTCTGTTGTTGCTTCACTCATGCTTACCTCAATCATGAAAAGTCAACACTCTGAATCTGAAAACATCAATGGCGTGCTGCAGACACGTGTCATCTGAATGCAGAACCAAATTTTAAATTGGTTCTGGAAATATATGACTGGAAATGAAATCCAACTTTCTATAAATCTAATTTCTTCTTTTTTGTAAGAGGGTGGATGATACTCATCAAAACACAATGAAGTTGCCGACCTGCACAATGTGAATTAAACCCACCAGATGTTCAGTTTTGTAATGTGAAGCTTCCCTCCAACAATCAGGTTTCTGCGAGACTCTGCTGCGCTCAAAGACTGGATGTCCACGGCGAGAGAAGCGGTTGACAGGTGGAGTCGGTTAACCTGTCCCAGCCGGTGAGCGGACAGATGTTCAGCAAAGACGAGAAAGCTACCTCCAGTCTGTGGTGAGGGAGGTCCAGACAAATGCAGAATCCTATAGTCCCGTACAAATTTAAACAGATTTCACAACTGTAGTTTTCTTGATGCCTTTTGATTCTGGGCCAGTTCATCTCCTGAACAAAATGTGCTCATCAGTGACCCTGTCAGAGTCAAAGGACCGGCTGTTTCATTATTGTATTTCAGGATTTGACTAAAGAGTTAGAGAGCAAATCTGAGCTGAAAATAAGAGCGATCGCCGCCGGTACCCAGCTGCTCCAGCTGATGGAAGGAGAGGAAGAATCCAGCAGACGTAAAGAGGATCGCCGGGCTCCTTCTGACCCAGATCTGGACTCCATCAACTGTCAGCTCAGACAGACGGAGCTGGAATGGACCGGCCTGCTGACAGATGTGCCTGTCATCCGACAAACTCTACACAAGGTGAGGAGGTTCCTTTTTTTTTCCCCTGAGAAAAAAAAAATCACTTCTCAGTTTTTGCTATCAAGAAGCCATGACGCTTTAAAACAGTATGAAAGACATCTCCAGACATCAGGCTGTGTGTGGAGTTACCTCTGTTCCTGTGACAGCCTGTACCTGGGTTCATCAAGGTAAAGGACACCACAACTGAAACAAAGGCCCCATTCAGACCTGACAAATCTGATCACAAGTAGCTTAGCGCATCTGCTCAAACATGGCACAAAAATGTGAAAACAAATGCATCTTGAGTGATCGGCTCTGACCTCCCTGCTCCGTATGCAAATGCAACATGCAGAGCATTTTCACTTGCAAACAATTAAAGTGTTATTTTTTTTATATCCAGAGGCTGCCGCTGGGAATAATTAGATGTAACTGTCAGAAACAAAACAAAACAAACAAAAAAAAAAAAAACAAAGAAGATGGAAATAGACAAAGAAGATCTAGGACAAACTTTTTTTCCCCAAACTTTATTCAACAGAGGATATTTACAACACAAATTGGGGTTTATGCAGCACAAGGAAAGATCTGCAACAAACACAAAGAAGAAATCAAAAGCTTTACTGCAGACATTTACACATAAACAAGTCAATGGCTTTAGTTATTAGATCGTCCCTTTATTCCAGGACACTTTCCTGTTCAGACTGCAGTGTTTCCACAAGTGTCCCAGACGACCTTCAGACGCATCTTGATCAGATCTGGAGCTGTTTTCCAGAACTTATTCAGACCTTAGATTATCATGGTGATCAGATATGTTTGGACTGAATAGGGTCAAAGGCTCAAACACCAAAACAAGTGTTTGCCAGCGTGCCATAAATTTACCCCGGTCTCTCTTAGATTGACTTCTATGACAAAAGAACCCAAATTTGAGCTCCGTTGGAATAAAGTCCTGAAGATTTTACATTCTAATAATAACCAAATAAGAGTCCCGACATTAGTATGAAAACATATCTGCCATCTGAGGAGGCTGGAGCTCTTTAATGAACAGGCTTCAATCGACTCCAGTCACGTGACTTTTTTGGACTTTTACACCACTAACTTGTGATTTCACTTGGACTTCAGCCTGTTTTACCCAAAACCCAAAGATTAAAACATAGTTATTAAAAAAGTGAAGATCAATCAATTAACTTCACTCTTTACAAATTAACAAGCACAGACTGTCTCTCTCTCTCTCTCTCTTTCATTCTCTCTCTCTGTCTCTTTCTTTCTTTCTTTCTCTCTCTCTCTCTCTCTCTGTCTCATCCATTTTCCCTGTCTCTCTCTCTCTCATTCATTCTCTCTCTGTCTCTTTCTTTCTCTCTGTCTCTCTCTGGCTCTTTCCTTCTCTCTCTCTGTCTCTTTCCTTATCTCTCTCTGTCTGTCTCTTTCCTTCTCTCTCTCCATCTCTTTCATTCTCTCTCCCCCCATCTCTTTCTTTCGCTCTCTCTTTCTTTCTTTCTTTCTCTCTGTCTCTCTCTCTCTGTCTCTTTCTTTCTCTCTTTCTTTTTTCTTTCTCTCTCTCACTGTCTCTTCCGTTTTCTCTGTCTCTCTCTCTCTCCATCTTTTCCATTCTCTCTCTGTCTCTTTATTTCTCTCTGTCTCTCTCTCTGTCTCTTTCCTTCTCTCTCTCCATCTCTCTCATTCTCTCTCTCTCTCCATCTCTTTCATTCCCCCCCCCTCTCTCTCTCCATCTCTTTCATTCTCTCTCTGTCTCTTTCTTTCTCTCTGTCTTTCTCTGTCTCTTTCCTTCTCTCTCTCCCAATCTCTTTCGTTCTCTCTCTCTCTTTTCTCTTTCATTCTCTCTCTGTCTCTCTCACTTCCTTTCTGTCTCCCTCTATCTCTCTTTCATTCTCTTTCTTTGACTCCGTCTCTATCTTTCTCTCTCTCTCTCTCTCTTCTCTGTACTAGAATGAGATTTAATTTTTTCAAATAAAAATTTCCCAAATAACTGATCAATTTTGTTTGGATAAACTACAAAGGAGTTCACAAAACCCCACATGACTGAGAACATCTGGGTGGAGGACCACAGCTGGAGATGGAACAACAGGTTGCTAAACAACGACAGCCGCTCCTCTTGTCATTTACATTTAACATATATTTGTTCCATTATTAAAACGGACTCAGAAGGACTTGAAATGCTGAAGGTTCTGACTTGGGACTTGAATCTGTCTAGTTGCAAAAAAACTACTTGATTCCATCTCTGTAAATAACTATCCTGTTGCTATGGTTACTTATCATTACAGATGTTCAAATGTGTCAGAATCACCACAAGGGCTGCATGTCATCCAAAGTATAAAATAAGTTAAAAATAATCAAAATAAAGCATCAAAATATTCAAATAAATAATTGTTTAATGGAAAAAGCATCTGTAGAAAATCTTAAGTTGATACAAAGAAAGAAAACACACAAATACTCTTTTATTTATTTATTTATTTATTTAAAAGATATCCATTTCATTCTACTACTTTTGCATGCACAGAATATTATCCAATTGATTATTTAGAAGAAGAAGTGTGATTGATGATTTAAAGGTGGAGTAAGTGATTATTTGGTAAATTTCAAGAATGTCATGAATCTTTAAAGTTCAGGAAGAAAATGCTCATCTTCCTCCTTCTAACCTTCACAGCAAACCAGAGCTCCAGAACAGCCGAAACTTAGTTCCTGTCGTCGACAGAGTGATGTCATGTGATTTCTTTCATATTTTAATCCACACTAACTAGGGGTGGGAATCTTTCACTCACAAAACGATCCGATTCAAATCTCAATTCACAGGCTACGATCCGATTCAGGGACGATTCATAAAAAATAGTAAACGATTCGATACGGTTTGGTTCAGTTCGATTCAATAAAAATTGACAATTTAACCCCAACTACTTTTTTTGCTTTGTTACTAAGAAGAAAAAGAGAAACACAAATTTAATTTAAAAATGGTATTCTTTATTGTCCAAGAGACAGTACACCAGGCCTACTGAACATTAACTTAAGCTTTTCCAATATACCTGGGGGGATAACTGACATTACATAATGAAACGCAAAACTGGCAATCTGTTGTGCCTCACTTCACAGGTTCTTACTTTCCCTCAACAGAAAATAAAAGATAAAAATGGCACAAAGTTGAATTATTCCTGCTAATGTGAGAATACACTGAGCATAAGGCAACAATTAAGTTGCCTGTTAAAGGCAAAAATTTAGAATGACTAGTGATTCAGTCACTCATGAACTTCAACAGTAAAACATCACTGACAACAAGATACATGGATCCAAAACTTTAGTAAGCAATTTTAAAAAATAGCATGTTAAATTCAACATGTCTTTTTGATGCCTGTAACTCTAAACATTAGCTTTTCTTAATTGTTTTTTTTTAATCACAAAAAGACTCTCAGCTTCTATGAGGAAATGTATTAAGCAGAGAGCATTATGGGAATGTACGGACAAGTTAACTACTTTACTGGTGAAGAAGTAGCTGATTCTGAATCAACTCATCTTCATGTTTAACATGTTCTAACACATTTATAGTCAATGAAATGTTAACACAACTGCACATATTAGGTCATTTATTTTTTTCACATTATAAGGTTAAGATCAGCTTCCCTTGCAGTCTCAGAGGAATCCGCTCTGCTGCAAACACCGAGAATGCAGGAGAAGAGTGCATGAAACTACCAAGGAAGCATGAAGAAAACAAAGAAAATAATTGCTTGTGTTTGTCTCTGTGCCCCAGCCTTCATCAATGGTTTTATCAAGTAAAATGAAGAATATTTTTTGATATGAACATCTGGCACATCGGGCCAAAACACAGTGCTGAAGTGAAAGAAATCTAATGAAATCTAAAATAGTGAAAATGTATTTCTCTTAACATGTTTCTAAATAGAAGAAGCATCCAAAACCAGCCTTTCTTGGCACATATTCAGTTTAATGTGCAGTACAGTCCTTCCACCTCCTATTAGTTTGAAGCCATACTGTGCAGCACAATGCCATCCTGAGGACTCTTCTCTCTGTTATTGGTGTGAAACCATCTCCTCTCCATCTATCTACAGCATGAGTCATTCTATAATGTGCTTGTCTTCCTCATATTCCCAACTCCCTTTCTTTTCCACCGTCCTCCTGCCCCTCTCTCCCTTTTCTCTCCTTTCTCCTTCTTCCTCTTGCACATTTTATTTTCTGTTCCTTACTGCCGTCGCCTCATCTTTAGTCTATTCTCGTCCACTTGTGGTCCCTTCACTCTCAAGATCAACCATCTCCTTCAAGTGCTTTTCAAACAAAAATAATTTTCTTAACTCACTTCAAATAATGCATTTCATGCCACAGTAAATTACTGAAGCCTTTCATCTGAAGGAAAATTGGATTATTTTTTATAAAGTGTCATCCAGCTGTAGTTGTCTTCTGATTCCTGACCCGGTTGCATCCTACTTTAAGGACTGTAATACATCGACAAAGATGATTTTAGCTCAGAGTGGACGTTATGGCAGGGGAAAGTAGAAAGTAAAGACGAAAACAAAAACGAAGGACTCACCAAACAAGAACAGATCATGGACGGAGTCGTAAAAGCAACTTAACCTCCGTGCCTGTAGGAGGACCCGCTGAGCTGCTTCAGCAGGACAGTTCAATTTGAAAGGAAGTGTATACAGCAATATGCATGTACAGTAAGGAACAACATTTTTTAGACAGCATTAATGATGTTTTATATTATGCCTTCCTCAGCTGTGGATGGAGGAGCTGCCAAAGGAGGCGGCGCTGCTGGAGTTGCACCGACTGTTTGCAGCTTCTGAGTCCCAGCTGAACGAGCATCGCAGCAGGATGGTCGAAAACCTCTGCACCAGCCATGACCTGGTCGCAATCCTGAACTACTGCAAGGTAGAAATAAACTGGATAGTCAGACGTTCTGATTAACTGTCTAGAGTATTTTCACCAGTGGTGGAATCTTTTCAGTGCATTAATATCACATACTGGACTGTACTAGAGCACATACAGTAGATCCAGAGGTTTTTTTTTTTTAATTTAGATTTGACCCCATCTTTCCCTTTTTCTCTTTCCAGGAGTGCCAGGCAGAGATATCTGCCCGTCAGTCGACGCTGGATCATGTGAACCAGCAGTTAGAGACACATAATACTGAGGAGGGCCAGAGGGGGCGCTACGAGCAGAACCAGTATGCAGAGGAGCAGGGTAGTCTCAACCACGACTGGCTCAGGTTGCAGGGAAACCTTCACACGCTGGTAAATTCACACCCAAGAGTTTTACACACCATTCACGTGTTTTCAGTTTTTAATTGGACCTTTGTCTCACCTCTGTTTATCATATTATCTAATGTCTTCATGATTAAGATTTTTTAAGCCAGAATCACTGATAAACAAATTTGGTCATTAGATAAAATCCTGGGATTGCTGATGACAGATAGGCAGTGCTGCTCAATGTGGCACATCTACATTTTATTTTACATTTTATGTAACGTCTTACTCCAACTGGGATGGATGGATGGATGGATGGATGGATGGATGGATTATTCGACATAATTTTAGAGATGTTCCAATACCATTTTTTTCCCTCCCGACTCCGATTCTTGAGCTATTGGTATCGGCCGATACCGACTACCGATCCGAGTATGATATTAAAAAAAATACAAAAAATTGCCTGACTGTAATATAATTATCATTGTTGTGAAACATGAATAAATACAGCAAATCCAAGCCATTTATGTCTATATTTATTTCCAAACAGAACAGTGTAAAACAGTATTGCAAATTAAAAAGTATTTATTTTTGCTGGTAGTGTAACGGAAGTAACCAGTAAATAAATCGTTAAATACAAATTACTTGGTATTGGTTGGGGCCTGGACTCCCGTACTCGCCAACACTGATACTGATATGGGCATTTTTAGCAGTATTGGAGCAATTTCCAATACTGATATCGGAATCGGAACAACACTAATAATTTTAAATATTCTAATGACTGTCTAATCATCAGGTTAGGCTTAATCAGATTAATATAATAATCAGATTAAAGTGTTACCAGTTTCTTTTTTGGCTCATTTTACATTAATATTTCCAAACAAACCACAACTGACGACAAAACAATTCCAGCAGCACTTTTCATTGTGTGCACGTAATTAAATTCTTTATTATATTTCACTTACCAGCAAATCCGCAACACCAGACTGGGCTTCAGTGTCTCACATCTCGCTGCTGAGACAAATTTTAATAACCCTTTCCACAATAAATGTTAACAATATTCAAGTAATATTTGTCCTGCCGCCATAAATTAAACTTTCTGTGTAGTTTCAAGGCCATCAGTGGTTTTATTTGGCTTCACTTCAGTTTGAAGATGTCACATCTGCATAATTTGAAATAAACTCCAATGTGGAACATATTTTTTAAAAAAAATCAAAAGACATTTCCACAATTCTATAAAATTTGAGGATTTTCTTTTTATGACTAGAATCACCGGTTTATAAAAGTAAAGTAATATGATAATATGGATTCATCATCACTCACATCTTGATTATTTTAACTCTGAATTATTTAATAATAACCATTTTTTGTTGTGGGTAGTGTGGAAATGCATTATGGGAGATGTAATTCATTGTCAATCTGCACTTTAAGGCGGTTTAAGCTTGTTTTAGGTCTTAAAATTTTGGTATAAATTTTAAGACAATAATGCACAAGCTCTCGAGGGCCACATAAAAAAAATGGCATAGCGGGCCACAATTGGCGGCCCTTGTGTTTGATATAGACTTTGCCGTGTTACTTTGGGAACTATAATGACAAAAAAAGGTTGTTTTATTTCATAGCTGCATTACGTAAATCACAGTGAATTCTTTAACACTAATTATTATTAATTTAGATTATTATTATTTTATTCTTCCCGGTCAAGTAAAGCCCGTTTAGTAGAGATCAGAGTGCACGTGGCCTCCAGATGCTCTGAACGTATGTCGTTGTCATTCAGATGCAGGAGGTGGAGCACAAGCTGAGAGGCAGGGTGGAATCAGACGCCCGACTGCAGCAGATCAACAGCTGGATCGCAAATCAGAGCATCTGGGTCGACTCGGTTCAGAATCCCAGCAGCCGGACGGAAATAGAGAGCAGCATCATCACCTGCCAGGTAAGTCAGAGGTCACACCTGTGTTCTAGCAAACATTTTAAACGATCAGAACATCTGTAAACAAACAAAAAAAACGCTAATTATTTTCCTTAAAGGCTCTTACAAATATATTTGTATCCTTTTGAAGTAATGTGATCACAACAATAAATTAAAAAAAAAATTTTGGTGCATCAGGACCTTGGGAGGAAAGTCGAGCAGAAGCGTGCTGCTCTTCAGGAGATGAGAGACAAGGAAGAAAAGAGTAGGCGTGATTTCATCCCTCAGATAGACATATCCATCCAGGCCTGTGCAGCTCTGTCACAGCACGTAAGTGATGCCACTGATTCTCTCATTGTTCAGCTTCCCTTTTCCTCACCGGCGACATCACTTCCTGTAACGTTCCAAAAGCAACCAGATTTACTGGTCACCGTCAGTGGTATTTGTTGGTTTTTCTGTGGTTCCACCTTAACTTGAGCGTGTGGCTGATCCTCTGTTGCTAACTATTTAGCTCTCAGCCAAAGATCATGATTGGCGTTTATCATCTTGTCTTTTGCAGAATGAAACAGTGAAACAGAGGCTGTTTCAGGCTCGGCAGCTGTGGGACAACGTGGAGAAGAAACAGAATCACATGATGCTGAAAACCATCAGAACATCTCAAACTCTGGACTTCTACGGTGACTCTCAGCTCTCCCTGCAAGCAACGAGACATTTCCACGAAAAACTCCAGGTCTTTTTCTCCTTATTTGTGGATTTTTTAATCAGATTTTTTTGCTAAAAGAAATTTACTTTCAAACTCTGAAAGTCTGGGCCTCTCCCCCTTACATATTATGATATATAACTTTGCTCAGCCGTGTGCTACGAAGGTAGTTCAGCAAAGCCAGAATCTCTCTAAACTACATTAGAGATGATTTACAGCTACAAGGTCATCACCTGAGTTTGTTGGTCCAAGCTTTCTTCCTCGGCCTCTGCACACCTCATCCAGCACTTTCTTCTGCACAAAATTCACAGATCTGCTTGCACTTCATTCATAAAAACAGATTGAGTGACTGGAAAAGATGAAGAATATACACACACATACATACACACACATATAAAGAAAGCATCGGATCAGTGGTACTTGTTTTTGTTGTGTTGAGTTAAGTTTTGATATCTCTTTAGTGTTAAAGAATTCACTGTGATTTAATGCAGCTATGACATAAAACAATCTTTTTTGTCGTTATGGTTCCCAAAGTAACAAGGCAAAGTCTATATCAAACACAAGGCCCGTGGGCCAAATGTGGTCCGCTACGCCATTTCTTTTGTGGCCCTCGAGAGCTTGTGCATTATTGTCTTAAATTTCAAACCAATATTTTAAGATCTAAAACAAGTTTAAACCACCTTAAAGCGCAGATTGACAATGATCTATATCTCCCATAATGCATTTCCACGCTAACGATAACAGTATCTCACCATGAGCAAGACATCAAGACGATTTTCAGAACTGATGGACTTAATAAAAACCTCTAATACAAGTTTGTATCCCAAGGTGAAAAAACAGTATATCTATAGTGTTATGAGGCGGTGTCAGTTGTGAAAGAGTATAATCTACATCGGCATTTTGACAGCAAACACAGAGCTAAGTATGCTAAATTTATCCTACAAGGAAAACAAAGAATTTCAGCTGAATTAAAAGGCAGACTGCAGTTGCAGCAGAATGTGTTCACAAAAGTTACCGCCAAAAATGATGCAGCAGTAAAAGCTAGCTTTATTGTGGCTGTATATGCCTTTAGCTGTGATGCTTCCTTTGCAGATGTGCCAGCTGTTCCATAGAAACTGAGATTTCTGTTTCACAAAGCGAGGTAACTTAACTCTGAGCTAGAGGGTTCAGTAAGGCCCACTTCTGAAACCGAGGTAATGGATATTCTGAGACTCTGTAAACATAACCTGTGCAGGGCAGGTTTACAACCACAAACCCTTAGTTTAATATAAAAATGACTTAAATATTTGAAACCTGAATACATAATAAATACAGAAACAGTTATTTATTCATTTTGATTTACACTGCTTTTTGTCATGCTGTCAATCTGGCCCTTAGAGCGCAACCGTGGTGCTGATGTGGCCCTCAGTGAAAATGAGTCTGACACCCCTGGTCTACAGAAAGTTTCTCTGTTGGCATAAGGTGGTGCTCAGTTTCCCACAACTGCAAATTCACATCACAGGCTGTTAATTCAGGGTCAAAAGATTTGGTCTTTCGGTTCAGATTAAAAAACCCCGGCGGGTCCAACTCTCATAGGTTCAGTGCCGAAAAGAATTTATCAGCTTATATAATGATTGAATTGGTCAAATTGAATCAGTCTGTAACTAAATTGTGCGATGAATGAATTTCTGTCGGTTGTTCAACAGTCATCTGGTTTTGAATCAACATCCATCAGTTTGGTTAGAAAGTCTCATGCATCAACCTTCAGTCCTGCCTGATAGGATCTAAAATACCATTTCACCATGACATGATCTGGTAAATAATATGCAAAAGAAATCAGTGAAGGATTAAACTGACAATCTGATCATCTGGAACTCTGAAATTAACTAATTAACATAACTACATTTAAGTTACCTAAATGAAACCTGGCTATAAACTAGGGATGCACGATGACTGTTTTTTAAAACCGATACCGATAACACACACATACTAGGATCATTACATCAGTACTATGAACAAAATCAAAAATAGTTTTTACTTTTTAAATGAACAGATATTTATTTTTTCCAATGAAAAACTATTGGCAAGCCTCTCAAACATTTTCTTAAAGCTGTCAAACAAATCTTATTTAATATCTCACATCAACTTAAATAAGGTTCATTACTGACTGATATAAAAAAATAAAGGCTCCTTGAACTGATGGACTGATGAAGATTAACATTTAAAGGATATTGACTTGTGGTTCCATTTAAATTTATACCTTTAATTAAAGTAAATGAGGTTCAGCCGTTTTTATTTTTTAATCTCATGGAAGCTTTAGATGAGAGGAATGAGGGAGAGGGGAGGGAGGGGAGGAGAGACTGCTGCTGGCACGTTAGCATTAGCTCACGTTAGCTCACGTTAGTGCGATTTCAAAACTCCATGGAAGCGATTGTTATGTCGGGTTTTACATTTTAAAGCTTATGCTTTCCTCCTTGTAGAATTCGCTCGGAGGATTCATCACAAATAACCACCAAACTATCTTCTTCTGAAACTTTAACAAAGTTCCACGCCGCCATGTTTGTTGTGATCAGTAGGCTGTGCTCCAGGCTGCATTCCAGGTGTAACGTAAATTCCCAGGTTCCCTCGTTTGCTAATCGTTCTTTCAGCCTTTTCTATTTTTTTCTTTTTTTATGTGTAACATGTGGGAGAATACTGCAAATATCAATTCAAGTCAGCAACTACCAAAATGATGACCGAGTTAACAAGTTGTTTTCTGGCATGAGGGGGTATTCTTGATTTTCGTTATTGAGTAATCGTTTTTCTGATTATGCCGACATTACTTGAACATAACATTCACTGCCGGTCATTCAAGGCTCAGAGGGAACGAGGCACTGCCGTGTTGACAGAAATATATATGTTATCGGGGCTATTCGTTGTGATATCAGACTTATCGGGATGATGTCATGATTTCCTGTTATCGGCCGATAGTTATCGTGCATCCCTACTATAAACCCAACAAACCTCACTGACCTACTTACGTATGTTACTTTGTTGTTCTTTCTTCTGAGTTTTACTCATAGTAAGCTCTTGTTTGGCTGTTTTCATTTCTGCTGCATGCAGCTTCTTCTGGAGGAGACACACTCTTCTCAGGCAGAGTGGGATGACTTGAGTCAAAGCATCGTCTCTCTGAGAGGAGTCCTCAGTCCCGCTGCTGCCGCCATCGTCACTGAGCGGCTGGATGGACTAAAGAACAGGTGAGACAGACGCCAGGGTGCAGGCGTGTCCGCTAACAGAACCCATCACACAGTAATTCTCTGTCCTCCAGCTGGACTGAGGTGTCAGGGTCTCTGGGCCAGAAGGTCCGGTGGAGCCAGGAGGTCCTTCTGCTCTGGGAGGGTTACGCCCGGCTGGTGGGGTCTCTCTCCGAGCAGCTCCAGACGCTCCAGAGCGACGTCGCATCTGAGCCGCACGCTCCGTCTGGACAGGGAAACACCGTGGAGCAGGTCACTGTGGAGGTGTGCAGTGTTCAGGTGAGGTTTTAATCAGACGCCCCGAGATAAACAGTCCTTTTACATTTCCTTTTCCACTTTGAGCGTCACATTTTCATTTTTGTGTAGTTTAATGTCAATTTCCATTTAAAATCTGAGGAACATGGATGTCCTGTGGTTGATGGGAAAAAAAATCACAGGTGATATTTCAATATCTATCACTTTGTTCTTTTCCCAGTTTGTATCTGTAAAAGCTCAGAGCTTGAAATGAAAAAAGGAGCCTTCGATATGATCAGATTAAACATTAAATAGTTTGTTCATTTTTTGGAGTTTTTTAAAATCTTTTAAGCTCTCGGGAGAGGTAGTAAAAGAACTTTGAGTTCTAACGTTTTTCCTAACAGATGTTTATTGCATTTGAATGTTTATATTGAACACTTGTAGAAGGAAACTGTGTCACGGTTTAGGGTTAGGACTCAAAATGCAAAAAATCTTCTTTATTTTCCAAAAAAACCATAAAACCTAACCAAGGTCTTAGGGACAGCAGGGGAGGAACACAGGATCACAGGAAGACAGACGGCAGACGTCCGCAGACCTACCAGGAGGGAAAAACAACAGACAAAGCAGCAAGGAAGAGGAAAACAAGATTTAAATAATCCAGGGAACAAACGAGACGCCGTTGCAAACAGTCAGGGAGATGAACAGAAGGAACAAAACTAGGAGCAGACAGACCTTCAAAGTAAAGCAGGAAACAGAGCACAAGGAACTCAAGAAAAGCAGACCAGACAAAGAAGAAAACATAAACCCATCCCTAACCTCTAATCCCAAAGCAGAACAGGATGAAGGGCTCCATGTGCCATTAGGTTTGGATATAAAATCAGTGTGTGAGCAGCAGCTTTTGTGTTTTCTGTGTGATGCTGTTTCCTCTGTTTCATGTCATCAAACAGACCCGTCCAGGTAACTGACAGTCTCTTCTACCACAAAACACCAGTTTGTCCCTCTCTGTTCCAGAGTCTCTTCAGTAGAACAAACACTTTGCAGCGAGGCCTGGAAGAGGTCATGGAGGCCTCCAAAGACTTGATTCGCCACCTTGAACCTTTAGCTGCCAGTCTGGTCCAATCAGAAAGCCGCTTACTGTCACGTGGTGTCCTGCAGATCAGCCAGCAGCTGTCTGGGAAGCTGAGTCAACTGCAGGTACGACCCCGTAAATAAGGGATGAGAGAGTAGAAGTTTTACAACCATCCTAACTCACGAGAACAAATAATCAACTTAAAGAAGGGTTTTGAAAATACACAGAGAAATAGAAACCTTGTTTATATAGGTGAGAACTTTGATGAAAGCAAGACTTTATCCAGTAGACAAACCTAAAAGTTGCTTTCCTGTAAGCTGCTGTTTGGTTTGTAGCCACAGTCGTTCAGAGCTTACAGGTAATTTTCTAACCAGAACCCTTGAGTTCACAAATACCACGGTGACCTATAAATGGAGACACCTTGGCCTCGTGCCATGTCTGTGCGTAGGAGGAGCTTAAGCGCCTGCAGGAGTTTGAAAATGTCTTGGAGTCATTGGAGAGGAATCTGGAGGTTTGGCAGCAGCGTCTGGAGAACGTGGCTGAGGCTGGCCAGGTGAGACTACACGAGTTTATGAATGACTGCACGACTGCGTCTTGTTTCTCAGACTTTTTCTGATCACGTGTACTACTTTTACAATATTAAATGTGTTGTAACAGAAGAATTAGGAATGTTTTTCAGAGCAGATGAGTTGAGATTTCTTTTGCCAACAATATTTATGTTTTTTAAGTAATTTCAGTGTCTTATTCTTTCATTTATTGTGGTATAAAAAAATGAAATTAATTGAAAAAAAAAAAGATCAAAGAGAGTCCAGTTTGTAGCTACTCCACGTTAAATAATGGATTTTCATAAATACTTCAATGATTGCATGCTGATTCTGGCATTAAAGGTCACAGAAATTTTAAGATGATTTTGGTTGTTCAATTTTTGTTTTATGTGTTAATAATAAACACTGACTTAGATAATGCAGTACATTATGCATGTCCCATAAGAGTGAGAAAATCAACAGGCAGGAGAGAAGCTCAAAACTGCATGAAGAACATATAAGACGGGTGAAGAGTCTAGAGCAGTGATGTCATACGTGTCGTGGTCCAGACTGTTTTCATCCCTCTGATGCCGCCATATGTTTCCAGTCTGGTCTCCTGGAGCTGAGCAGCCTGTCTGCTGACCTGGATGTGCTGAACGAGCTGAGCTGCAGCCTGACGCTGGGTGACGCTGCAGCACGCCGCCTGCAGCACCTGAACCGCCGCTGGGCCGACACCTCCGCCAGAGCCGAGGAGGCCTGCAGGTCCGTGAGTCTGCCTGTGAAACAGGAACCCACTGACCCAGCCGGCGCATGTCAGGACAGGGCGGATATCTGATGGGAGAAAAAAAAATACAAGATAATTGTTTCTCAATTAATGATAATATAAAAACTGACACAAGACACAAACCTGAAAATAATTCAAAGGTAAAAGGTTATTAATCAGATTTTTTTTTACTGATCTATCCCACTTAAATTCTCTTTAAATCAATTATTTTTCCTATCAAAATCCACAATATTTAAGAGTGCATGTACTCGCCACTTTGTTTCGATCATATCCAGTGATCATCAGTGATGAAAATAGATGAATTTGATTAAATAAAAGTGACATGATTGTGCAACCATAGTTTTCAATTTCCCGTATTGTAACAAATTAAAAGAAACTAGAGGTTTGGCCGCCCCGGTGGCGCAGTGGTTAGGGCAGGCGGCCATATACAGAGGCTACAGTCTTCGTGCGGCTGGTCGTGAGTTCGATTCCCGGCTCGGCGACTCTTTCCCGCGTGTCTTCCCCATTCTCTCTGCCCCCCTTCCTGTCTCTCCACTTTCAATAAAAGGCCACTAGAGCCAAAAAAATCTTTAAAAAAAAATTTAATCATACGTCAATCATCACATGGTTTCGTTCAAACTTCTCAGTGACAGTTTCTCTGACTTGAAACTTTCTTTGTCACCCAGTGAGCTGCAGACGGAGGCGTTGAGGCAGCAGACGTTCGAGCAGAAGTGTGAGAGCTGGATGTTGTTCCTGCAGAGGATGGAGGACAGTCTGGCCGTGGATGTCGCTGGCTCTTACTTTGGCCTCAGGAAGCAGCTCTGTACTCACAAGGTCTGAAACACGAGTGACGTCTCACTGACAAACTGAGGAAAATAAACCGTGCGCACAAACGTGACTCTGCTTTGCGCTGTGGTTTCAGCGTTTTCAGGCGGAGGTTTCCATCGGTCACCAGATCCTGCATTCGGTCATCACTGAGGCTCTTCATCTGCTGCAGAAAGGAGAGGTGGAGGACAGGTAAGGAGACGGAGCAAAACCAGTGAAAGTTCTTGACAACTTTACAATCGACTGGCGTGACATTTGGCGTCGATTGACGTTAATGCAATTAGGTTCTTCCATCCAGCCACACAGAGTTCAATTGATGCTGTAATCTCTATGTGCTATATACATGAACATTTAGTGCTAGTTTCATAGCTATCATGGATGCAAATCCTGTTAGCTGAGAACCTTGGTTGATTGGTAAATGTGCCAAGCGTAAATAGCACCTTTAAAGCTACTAAATACTTTCCAGTGTGTTTCTCATTCACCCATTCACACTCACTCAGTGGTTCTCTACAGTATGCAGCACTTCTGCCTTTACAATCATTCACCAGAAAGCAGAATGAGAGGGTCCACCGTCTTCCACAAGGACATCTCAATTCAGACAGGGTTTGAAATACTGACCTCTAAGTTGGAGAACGACCACACTGTCTGTAGATCCATAGACGATAAGTGTCAGTGACCTCTTTAAAGACTTATAGGCACATTTGGGGAAAATTATAATAAGTATCCCATTTTGGCCTCTGATGGTAACTTGACATCTTGACTTGTGCTGAAGGAGTGACTTTGTCCTGAAGCTGGCCCAACTCCGAGAGCACTGGCAGGGGGCGGTGCAGCGGGCTGACCAGCGGCGCTCCCTGGTGGAGGGGCTGCTGAAGCACTGGCATCTGTACAGCCGCAGCCTGAAGAAGCTGCAGAAGTTCCTGTCGGACACGCAGACGTTCCTCCCCCCCGCCGGACCGGCCCGCTGCAGCCTGCAGCAGCTCCGACGCTCCCTGCAGGACCTCCAGGTGGGATAGACTGTAAATGTAATGGAATTCAGAACAATGTTCGAAATTAATGTTCTTGAGGTGTCGATAGACACTGGAGAATTTTCAAAGATTCTCTCTTTACAAAGACATTTAATTCCAATCCGTCTTTCCATTTCCATGGAAGATGTCCTGATGAACAACAAGTGTGTCAAAGCACAATACCAGAACCTAAATCAGACATTTACAAACCTAGAATCATATCAAATATATGGAGCCCCGTTTGGATCATAATTCAATGAATAAATGAGTCTATTATTATGAAATAAAGGCGTTTATTATTATGAAATATTTTCCATTGTTATGATTAGGGTTGCGTTTTTCATAAGAATGAACTTTTACATAATAATGGCTTTGTTTTTCATAAGAGTGATTTGTGTGTCAATCACAGCAGAGAGGGCGGAGCCATTTATGTGATTGGCTGCTCTTTCATTCAGACATAAGCAACAGAACAGTGAATATCGATAGTGGGCGAGATGTGCAACGTATATACTCCAGGCCAGTAGGTGGCAGAATGCACCTCAGTTTACGGTTAAAAGTTGACATCGACTAAGAAATGGAGCGTGAAATGTAGGGAAAACTTGATTTTGACGGCATGGCGACAGGAGAAAGATCCTTTTCTGACTTAATCCAAGAGGTAGCCAACAGGCTCGATGTGAGTCCCCCACCAACTGCATGGAGAAGGATCAGCCAATGAGGGTGCAGGTCAACCACTGGTCCCGCCCAGTGGCAAAATGTCAATATTATGTAAAAGATCATTCTTATGAAAAAGGAAGCAATTCTGTAAAAGCTCATTCTTGAATTTAAAAAAACCCATTCTGAAATAAACTATTATGCATTAAACTAATATTAAATAATAATAAAAATTAGGGATGCATGATAACTGTTTTTTAAAACTGATACCGATAACCGATAACTTTCAGCTCCTAAAGGCCGATACCGATAACCGATAACACACACATATACCTAAGATCATTACATCAGTACTATGAACAAATCAAAAATAGTTTTGACTTTTTAAATGAAAAACTAAATGAAACTTTCGAATGAAAAACTATTGGCAAGCCTCTCAAACATTTTTGTAAAGCTATCAAACAAACCTGTTTGATATCTCACATTAACTTAAATAAGGTTCATTACTGACTGATATAAAAAATAAAGGCTCCTTGAACTGATGGAAATACATGCATCAGAATTACAAACTGAAAAGGATTTATCATTTAAAGGTTTTTGGCTTGTGGTTCCATTTAAATAATACCTTTAATTAAAGTAAATGAGTTTCAGTAGTTTTTATTTTTTAATCTCATGGAAGCTTTAGATGAGAGGAATGAGGGAGAGGGGAGGCTGCTGCTGGCTTGCGCATGTTAGCATTAGCTTCCGTTAGCTCACGTTAGCGAGATTTAAAAACTCCATGGAAGTGATTGTTATGTTGTAGGTGGCTAATCAGGTTTTACGTATTAAAGCTTGTGCTTCCCTCCTCGTAGAATTCGCTCAGAGGATTTGTCACAAATAAACACCAAACTATCTTCTTCTGAAACTTTAATGAAGTTCCACGCCGCCATGTTTGTTGTGATCAGTAGGCTGTGCTCCAGGCTGCATTCAAGGTGTAACGTAAATTCACACGTTCCCTCGTTTGCTAGTCGTTCTTTCAGCCTTTTCTGTTTTTTTTCTTTTTTTTATGTGTAACATGTCTGAGAATACTGCGAATATCAATTCAAGTCAGCAACTACCAAAATTATGACCGAGTTAACAAGTTGTTTTCTGGCATGAGGGGGTATTTTTGATTTTCCTTATTGAGTAATCGTTTTCTGATTATGCTGACATTACTTGAACATAACATTCACTGCCGGTCATTTAAGACTCAGAGGAAGCGAGGCACTGCTGTGTTGACAGAAATATATATGTTATCGGGGCTATTCGTTGTGTTATCGGGATGACGTCATAATTTCTTGTTATCAGCCCGATAGTTATATCGGCCTGATAAAATATATTTCATAATAATTACATTTTTTTCATAATGATGGGAAATATTTCATAATAATACACATATATTTAACAATATGGGAAACATTTCACAATAATGGATACATAGTTCATAATAATAAACGCCTTTATTTCATAATAATAGACTCATTTATTCATTGAATTATGACCCAAACGGGGCTCCATACAAATAATCTATATGCTCAAAGAAATGCTAAAGATCTCTGCAAGGTTGAAAAAATAGGTTTCATAAGATGACTGTTTTGTCAGATAATCTTTGCCAATCACATTTGATTATTGAAACAGTTATTTCTCATTGTATTTAAAACACGAGACAGGCAAAAGATAAGACATTTTCTTTCCATTGTTTGGAGCCTTTTCATGATTGAAGAGTTAAATGATTTGAACTGATTGAGTGAAGACTCAACAGGGAATCGTTTTATCTCAGCCTATTGAGAGCTTTGCCTCAAAACAGCCACCTGTGTGCCCTTAATCAAGTATAGGAGTCATTAAACCACAAAAAGTACAACTAAGTTTTCTTTTCCTTTGTGGTTTTGTTTCTCCTCCCTCTTCTGCTGGCGTTCCTCTCCCCCACCTTCCACCTCAGCACACGAAGCTGCTGTTCCAGAGGTACCAGAGCACTTTCATCCACACGCTGGAGGTTGGCCGGCAGCTCTTCTCCATGGGGGACGAGGAGACCCAGAGCCAGCTGCAGAAGGACCTGGGGATGCTGCAGGAGGAGTGGGAGAACCTTCACAGCCTGCTGGGCAGGAGGATGGACCTCACTGAGGCCATCATCAAGGTGAGTCGCCACTGTGCATCTAACTTTAGGAGGTAAAGTGATGCTTTCAGGACCCATTTTGAAACTGCAAATCAGGGAGGTATCGCCAACTTTTGAAAAAGTTGGATTTTGTGTGGGCTTGGCCTTAGTTTTAGCTTTGATTGATGTGAGTCTTATGTCATGATGGAGCTTGATGCATTTGTTCTGGACCATCATTTAACCCACACCCAGTGTCCACAGCTGCCCTGTAGAGTCTGAGTCTGATTCAGATTTACTACTTGGATACTTAGATTACTTAGATTATTTTTCACTAGTCCGTATCAGAAATACAGCCCAGAAATAACGAACAATAAATAAAATCTTTTTCCTTCTCAGTATGTGATCTTCTCTGAATCAGCTGCAGCCAGATCTGATTTTATTTAATTTTTATTTAACTTAGAGAAGCACATTAAACACAACCGATTGCTTCATCCTCCATCTGTCTCTGTGGCCTACAGACGAGCAGCCAAGTTAATCCAATCTGCTCTAATTAACGGTAATGGACATGTTCACAAAGTAGAAGACAGGGGAGGGTCTTGTTCTCAAAGAAAACCAGCTGGGAAAATCCCATCACACTCATCTGACTATTGAATTTAAAAAAAAAAAAAGAAAGAAAAACAGACAAAAACCAACATTTTTTGTGTGATTTTAGAACTGGGAGTGCTGTGATGCCAGACTAGAGGACAGCATGCTGCAGCTAAAGGACATGAAGACCAGGCTCAACCAATCGATGCCTGAATATGATGCCGATCTGCAGAAGGTGAAGAATTTCAACAAGGTAAATTCTGGAAACAGCTGGTTTCAATCAACAAAATCACAAAAGGCACCAGTCTGCACTGAAAGATGTTGAATGCACAGATTAACCTGAATAACCAGCTCCGGCTTGACTGGAAATCAGTCAGGTTTTCATTTAAAAAAAAACCCTTTTTTTGTTTTGATTGGAGACCAGATTTTCTTCAGCCAGTTGTTGTCATCAGTCATCTGAGGACGTCCATGATGTCCTGATGTAGACATTAGAGATAGAAAAACGACACATTTACGAGTAAAGTTTAAAAAAGATGTCACCAAGCACAAGCTCAATCATGAAATATTACTTTGAGAAGTGTTTTGAAAACTTTGATTGCAAAGAAAGAGTAAAATGAAGTATTTTTGATTGTCAGTCTACTGTGTTACAGGAGAAGTCTTATTGTTGTACAATTAAACCTTTGAGATATTGAGAAACAATAGATGTTTCTGATACATTTACTCTATGCAGAGATAGATTTTCTTTAGATTAAACTGAAGATGAGTCTTCAGGTAGTCACGGTTTGTTTGTTTGTTTATATGTCTTCTGGAAACTTAGTACCATCTACGTTGGTATTAAGTTGGTAAAGTCAAGTTTGAAACAGGTTTGACTCCCAAGTCATTCACTCTGACCCATCAGAGCCTTCGTCCTCCACCCCTCCCTCCCTCAATCCCCTAACCCTGCCCCTCAACAGTCACCCTTCCCCCCGCAGAGCCTGCAGCCTGTGGCCCTTAATCCTCTCTCGGGGCGGGGAAAAAAGAGAAAAGGGTGACAGAACCGAGAGAGGAAAGAGAACGGGGCAGAGCAGAGGAGGAGTAGGAACTGTAGAGCTGTAGAGGAGCATCCCTGACGGTTTGTTGTGGCGCTCCGTGTGTTATGGTATGCAGGAGAACGAGGACTCCCTGGAGGACTGGGCTGAGAGCCTGACGGAGCTGAGCACCATGAAGACGGATCTGTCCCAGTACATCATTGCAGACGATGTCCTGCTCCTGCAGGAGCAAGTTGAGCACCTGCACTGCCAGTGGGAGGAACTCTGCTTCAAGGTTGGTCTGCTGGTATGCTAACATCTGACTGGAGCCAGAAGCAAATTTCATTCATTTTCATTTTTTATGTTTTTTTTTTGGTTTTTACCTGGAAAAGCTTCTCCTTCTGTACACTGTATTTTATTATGTATATTTATTATTTACTGTATATTTATTATATATATTTCATCCCTTCTTTATCTTTTGCTGCAATATTTCTCCTTGATTCCATCTTGCTGCTGTATAATGGCTTGCAGTGTCTGTAACTTTCATCTGTGGTTCAATAACAGTTACAGTGATCCCTTATTTTTCGCGGTTAATGGGGACCGGTGCCCCCCCCCCGAGCCTAAATAATGTGTTTAAAATATGTTTAAAAACCGCAAAAAAGTAGCGAGGCACTGCAGAAAAACAAGACAAAGGCTCAACTGTGGTCTTTCTGTTACCTTCACAGCCTCTGGTCTCTGAACCGTAATAAAGAAACTGCTGGTATTGTGCTATTTTTGGCTCGTAATTAGCAGCTAACACGCTAACAACAACAAAAGAAAAAGTCCTGGTTTCTCTGCATGGAACGAGCACTTTATTCTGGCACTGCAGGAACTTGTAACATCACACAGGTTGTATTGTTGGGCTCCTGTCGGTTAACAGAGAATGTAAATCTATACATGCTGGGCTGCTGTTGATGCTCACTACTCTTTTCATCTAACCCCGTTTTTATTCTGCCGTCCCACGACACACACACTACATTACCCATAAGGCCACACCATTACCCATAAGGCTACCTTCTTAAATAGGCCAGGCTGGCTCACAACATTTCTGCGCTGTGAGAGGACGCGCACAACATCCTGTGATGTTTTCTTGATTTTTTTTATTATATTATATATTTCTGAAAAACCCGCGAATAACTAAAACTGCGGAACTTAAAGCGCGACCTGGCAAGGGCTCACTGTATGTTTTTTTTTTTTTTATGGCAAAACAAGTTCAGCTTTTCATTTAACACTTGTGCTAAGACTGTTCAAGAACTGGAGTAGTTTGACTTAAATGAAATATATAATCAGCACAAACCGTGGCCTTGTCTAATTCGTCTCTCACTGGGACTGCTCCCAGTGAAATGTAGCTGTAAATTGAGTTTCGTGGGACATGTGATGGCTTCCTAGTTCAGATAAAACACACAGTCTAGATGCAACCCACCAAACATCTTTTAACCTCTGGTCCAAAATCTGTTATTGGACGACAGCATATCAGCTGACACAATTTAGCTCTTCAAACTGCATTAAGCTGCAGCGTGCTGGTCCACGTCTTAATCTGCACTCTGAGCTCCACAGAGTTCATTTTCTCTCTGCTTCTTTATGATTAGTCTGTGTTAAAAGTCTAAGCCATAAATGACTTATTGAGTGTTTACTGACCTGCAGGTCTGGATGGGGGATAGTGGTGGATTGCACTGGGATGGGGGGGGGGGGGGGGGGGTGTCGAGAGGCATTGTGGGACTGGGAGAGCAGATGGTGACAGCAGAGAAATGTTATGAGCTGAGGGGCTTCAGGAGGAAGAGCGTTAGCATGAAAATGAGTTTGGGGGAGGGGAAGGTGATAATACTCACTTTCACTTTTCACTGTTTGAGTCTGACTGTGAGGACATTTTTCCATTTTTTTATTTTATTTATCTATTCATAGTTAAAAGCCTTTCTTGCTCTTAAAATAAAATAGAGAAACACAAACTCTTTTTTTTTCTTGATATAGCAGAATAATATGAAATGGGCCAACGATCTGTTAAACTGGCAGAAACTGTGACCAGCTGTGGGGTGGATGAGACAGCCGAGCTGCATCTGGATTCATAATAATACGACAAGGCTTAGACATAAAGAGTTCTGCTTAGCATTTACAATCAATAAAGCTCATTCCCTTCCTGTTCTCCAATCCTCTTTGTGTCAGGTGTCCCTGCGTAAACAGGAGATCGCGGACCGCCTGAACGCCTGGATCATCTTCAACGAGAAGAACAAGGAGCTGTGTGAGTGGCTCACCCACATGGAGAACAAGGTGGTGCACAACTCTGACCTGAACATTGAAGAGATGGTGGAGAAGCTGAAGAAGGTGAGAGACTGTCAGAGCTGTCAGACTGTCACACAGATTACTGTCAGCTCACTCACAGTGGATTATTGTCACTCCATGTGTTCAGATGACCAGATACTGTTCAAGAAAAGATATCTTCGCAGTTCCAACTCACTCATAATTTTACTTTCATTATCAGAGCTGGAAATGGTTTTTCCCCAGATCCAGAGCTGAATTGCCAAGCAAATTATTTGATATAGAAGATGAGATGTGGCCTTTTTTTATGAGATGTGATATGATATTTTCCTGTTTGATTCAGTGAGCTGTACAGTCTTTAGCAGCTCTGTCCTGAGACGTGTTCGGCTGAGAGGTGGGGTTATTGTTTTCAAAAAGCTGTGAATTCCCTTTAGACCGTTGAAGATGTGGCAGCTGTTATTGGTCCAGCAGGGCCTTTTGTGTTGAACCTGTGCTCCTTCAGATTTGTCATGCTGTGGCAGGCAGCGACTGTGAGGGTGTCCAGGGTAGTAAATTTAGTTGCTATTGCTGATGTTTAAAGCTGTTGCCCTCAATGGCGGCTTAAAGACTTTTTCGGCCCTTTGAGCATTCAATTTAAGGCTTCACCCTGGAATAGGACTTTTTCAAAAACCTCTATTGAGAAGTTTGTTTTGTATTTTGGCTTTTTTTTAGTTCAGTTTGTGACTCACAACAAAAGTATGTAGCGAAGTGAATAAACAGAGGTTTTTCACAACAAAATGACTGGAAATGTGTTTACACGGCTGTGCATTTAATACATCTTTTGTTATCTGTCTCTTAATTAGGACTGTATGGAGGAGATTAACTTGTTCAGCGAAAATAAAACCCACCTGAAGCAGCTCGGAGAGCAACTCATCACAGCAAGCAACAAGACAAAGGAAACAGAGATCAATGACAAGCTGAAGGACGTGAACGACCGCTGGCAGCATCTGTTTGACCACATAGAGACCAGGTAAGAACAGAGATCTAGAAAGAATGAATAGATGGTGCGAGAAACAACAAGGAAGGGATGCGGGGAGAACATTAGCTATTATGACAGTACTGCTGATGCAAAGAGTACATATGAACATGAATATGTTTATATAGATCAGACTAAAGCATATATGTATTCTAGCACTCAGCACAAGACGAGTGTCACAACGTTGCTCTGCATCGGCTGTTATTCTTTCTACAGAAGAGCTTGTCTTTTCTTTTGCCTCTTTCAACACAAGGGAAAAATATAACCTGACTGTACTATCTTGGTGTCGGTTACATACAAATCAAGGCAGGATATCAGGATATCAGTGGAAGAGGCCTTCTTTGAAAGTTCTGCATGTAAGAGACGTTTGTGTCAGCATTACTGGAATGCCATCTTGGCTTTCAACTGTTAAAGATGGATTTTTTGCTGAATTTTTGAATAAGTATGAGTTGAACACAGTTAAGTCACTGCTGGGCTCCAAATAGGAAACTTTAACACCTTTGGACAACATTAGTATGTAAAAAAGTGTATTCTCTTAGGGATATAGTGGAGCAGCCATTCCCAAACTTAGGGATATAGTGGAGCAGCCATTCCCAAACTTCAGGACACCATGGCCCAATTTGAAATGTGAAAAATCTCTGCGGCCCACCCAAACCTTCAATCACAACTGTGATCAACATACAAGTCTGGGAACTATGTTTCAATAATAATGTAAGGTGCCACTTGTCTTATTAAGTTAAGATGACAGTAGAATAACACTCAACTGGTTTGTTTTAGTACTTATACAGTTTTTAAAAATCATGTCAAACATTTTACAGTTATTAAAAACATATTTAAAAAAATACAGGTTTAAAAACATTTATTTGTTTATTTTTAATTACCTCTACACGGCCCACCTGCAGTACCACGACGGCCCACAAGGGGGCCGCGGCCCACACTTTGGGAATGACTGTAGTGGAGTATAGACACAGTTGTACTGGAGGTCAGCCTTAAATCAGTTCATCTGTCCCTCAGGTGTTTGGGACCGAAATCAATAACCTCCATTTAATCAGTATTTAAAAACAAAAGGTTTGTGGACATCCAGGTCTGAATGTCCTTAAGACATGCCTGAAGTTTGGCTAACGGTTCTGTTGCATCTGGCTTAATGGATAAATACAGCTGCATATCATCAGCATAGCAATGAACATTCATGCCGTGGTTCTAGATAATATTTCCCAGGGGAGGCCTGCATAGAGTGAAGAGGATCGGCCCTAAAACTGAACTGTGTGGGACGCCATATCAGACCCTCATCTGAGCAAATGAATCACATAAGGACATACAAGCTAACTGGAAGATGGCACACAAGTCAAAATCTGATTTCATTCATATTTTAAATCCTCTGTTACATGTTACATGTTAACCCTGAGTTTCACTTTTCATCACTTTTCACCTCTGTGTTGGTTTGGTTGGCCATGGGAACCTAAAATAAATAATTATCATTAGTATGAAAAAGTAGTTTATTCAGCTATATTTGATATTTGCTTTTAAACATTCATATGTTCATTAAATTTACATCAGGTTTGATCTTTAGCATTTTATTAGTTTTAGCAGTTAGTTTACATTAACATGCTCTTTATTTGAAGACCGGAGCCTTGAACATGCATTTGTAGTATTTAACAACAACAAAATCATGTTAAAAGTGCACAGCTCTTCCTTACAAGATGAAAATCAGATGTCTTGACGGGAGAATAAACATTTACTTTTGAATGAAAATCAACGTATGTCAGCATATCTAGAACTCTGCTGACATCCTGACCACACTATTCGTGATAATGATCACTCCAAACACTTTTGAGAGCTCATACTCCATTTTTCCCTCTAGTTGTGTAGTTTATATGACTGTAGATAAATGATAACAAGATAACCTTTACTTGGAAAGGCATGGTGATGTCTTTATAGAGCAGTAGCAGTCTTTTACTCTGCACTTTTTATAACTTTTTTTTCTTTTTTAGTGTGCTGATGTTCCACATTATTTAAACACAGCAAAAGCACTTCTGTAATGTGCGCTGGGTAAGGTGGACATGCTTTATCCTTTTATCTGAATTACAATTTCCTCACAGTGTCATCTGAGGAGTTTGAGATGACAGCTGTCCAATTTGGTCTACGGCTGTGACCATCTTTGATGTGCTACATGGCAACATTTAACAACTGGCTCTCAAATCTAAGGCTCTAGAGACAATTTGATGGTTTTTGTTACATATTACACACTTGGTGAATCTCTTGTTGTCTGCTGCTACATGCAGCTGTATGCAGCTGTATGCAGCTGTATGTGTGTGCTGTTGTGGCAGGCGGTCAGGCTGTCTGTCTGTAGGATTGTTGCAACAGAGGATACACGAATATTAATCCATTAATACAAACCTGATTCCAGCTCAGAGATGATTAGAAGTGAGAGGTGCTTTACTGTTCATATATCAACTTTGCACTACCTTATAGCTAATCTACATTAGAGCAGCACGAGGTAAAGCTGCCGGCGGCTGCAGTTATGAGGTGGACAGACTGGCATGAAGCCACCGGACTGTTTAGTGCATTTAATCCTGAGTAAAAGTAGCTTGTTTTTTTTTTTTCCTATGTGAATGTAATCTTAAGGTAACATCTTTTCTTTATATTGCATCTTCATTGTTAAAATTTGAGGTGGAAAATAACTGTGCTTTTCTGAGCCATCAGTTTTTTAGAGGATAATTTTCAAATTCATAGAAATATCACAATATCTAGAAGAACAGCTCACAGAACAGATCAAGAACAGAACAAGAACAGATCAGGGGTATCTCGGGTAGTTTCAAAATGTTTTGTGCTTTCAGCAGCATCAGCAGAGGTGTCATTTAGATAAATAGATGGAAATCTGTTGAAAGAATAACTTCCATCGACTTCCACACGTCAGTGCATTATTGATAATACCAGTATTGATAAAGAAAAGTTCCAAATTTTTAATTTCAAACTTATTTCACAAAGGGTCATTTAGATTGACACAGCTTTAATGAGGTAGGCCTTGCATTTTATGAGCCTTAACCTGAGTGAAAAAGTTATTTTCAGTGCCACTGAGGGGAAATGACGCAGACTGAATTCACTGGCCCGGTCCTGCAGTTCACAGCAGACATAAGGGTCTTTATCATCAATGATGGGCTACAATTACTGAGACGTGCCCTCTTTAGCAATAAAATGAGGACTTGAGTGGAGACAGAGCGTGACACTTAAAAGAGGATTGGCTCTTGAGGCGAACTCCCTCCTGTCCCCTTCGGGGGGGTGACCATCATCACAAGGCTGAGCTGGTTAATGATGAAGCAGGAGATCTCCGTTGGGATCTGTAGCTGCTACATATGGCAGGTTTTTTTTTTTTTTTTTAAGCACAACCATTGAGAATAGGAGCTTTACACCTGAAATTCAGCAAATGGAGAGGAAAAAAAATGGGGCTCATGTTAAAACCTGAAAAGGACAAACACAAACAGAACAACTCATCACTGTTACGCTGAAACCATTGAAAACGTTCAGTTTTAGATAAAACTATACCATTCCTCTGAACGCGTTGAACACAAAACATTCACGATTATATTCAGACAAATGCCTGTGAGGGATTTGAGACTTGGGCTGGACGGTCAGGGGGTGGAAACCCACTAAGCTGATAAATGTGGGGAGTGTCTCTCCCCACTGGTCGACTCAAGCTGCTCAGCTTAAGCAGGCGACCGCTGCGATATTTCCATATCCCTGTTGGTTCCATCCACAACCAGCTCTGACTTGTAAGCAGCAGATTAAAATCAGTTGTTTATCACCAGCTATGCGATGGCCTTAAGTTGTGTTTCTGTGTGTCAGTCTTTTTTGTCTGTTTGACAGCAAGATCACTCAAAAGTAATAGATGGAGTCCAACTAAGAGGTAACTTTCCGTATCAAACTACTCTTATTTTCAAATGCATCTCATCTGTGCCAGTTTATGAATCAACCTCGCAACGCTGCCCGTGCGGTTTTAAGAGCGCACACCTCAAAATGCACATGCGTATATTTAATTATTTATTATCCCGCACATATGTGCATATAAATATACAGAGAGACGCTGTCTCCCTTTTCATATTGGCATCACGGTTTCTTTCAGTAGTACACAACCGGAAGGAGTTGACTTGGCTGAGCGGCTCTGATCCGGTGGTTTGTCTCACCGGTTGGTCCGGAGCCAGAGTCCTGCGCTGATGTGTCACATGTTTGGACAGGCAGCGCTGGAGTTCACAAGTGGCTCTAATTCAGAGTCAGCAGTGACTGTGACATCCCTCGGCCTTTGTCTGCATCTCGCCTCACTAAGTTAGACAAGATGACTGCTGAGGTTTGACTTGCAAAGGGATTAGATGCGTTGACACTGGCCCTCTGCTCGCCTTTGTCCCCCAAAACAAACCGGGTGCTCCGTCACCCTGCCCAGCAGCTGCCGTCTGCTGACACGAGCCTTTGTGCTGATGGGCCCTCCACCTCAGGAGCCAGCACCCGCCCTCCTTTTTGTTTGAATATGATGCGCACGAGGCAGATGTTTGTCTTAAGAGAAAGCTCCTCCCCCCGGTCCAGACCCCTCCTCCTCTGTCCTCTCACACCTGGTCCACGCACATATTTCTTCCCCTTCACACTGGGTTTTTGGTCCTAAATTACGCTTTCTTTTTTGAGCCGTTGATTTCAAGTGGAGTCTCTTATTGTTTGGCTGCGTATCACCTGCAAAAAAAAAAGGAGAAAATAGAGTCGAATGATTTGGTGGTTCTTGCAGTGCCGATTGCCATGGTGACGATTCTTGTGTTATCGTCAACCCCAGTTCCCTCAGTGAGGATGAAAGTTGTTTGAATTGCTGCTTTGTTTAAACTGTGTCAGGTGAATGAGATGTTTGAGCTCTTGTGTTTCGAGGCGTGCACACCTGTGTGTGTGTGTTTGTGTGTGTGGAGAAATCCTTTTTTTACACCTGACACTGATGAGACGAAATGATGGCAGTTTACTGTCATAAATGTCTATTTTCTGCTCACTCCACTATAGCTCTGCTGCATATTTGTTATTAGAGGGGTTCCTACATGAGGGAGCAGTTGGGGAACATGATAACTGTCACTGTTAGGACTCAAAAATGTCTTCTTTTATCAGCTGCCAATGAAGATGTGAGGTAATAAAGCTGCCTCTAAAACCATTTAGAGGCCTCTCTTTAGTTAGCTCGAACATTTCTGTGTTCTTTCTTGCTCCTCAGGTGTTTTTTTAACTTCCTAAAGCCACAATAGATTTTTTTTATAAGCGAGATTTATGTCAGAATGAGATGAAGCCAGTAATGGAACACGTTTCATCTCTTTTTATTTTCTTACCTTCCATCTATTCTTTTTTAACACCAAGAAAACTGACGCTTTACAATTAAAATGTAAAATGAAATGTTGATGATTATGCAATTCACTCTTTTAACAAAACAACTAAACACAAATGAATACATTTACAAAAGCCATATGATTTACGTTTTCCCCTTAAGTCGCAGGAAATCAGTCGATAATCATTTAGACGTGTTGTATGTTGCTTTTTTTTTTTTTAGCAGACTTTTTTGTGCTAATGTGAAGGGTGAATGTGTCCTTCACCAGTCTTCTCTGGCAGTAAATTCTAACATCTTTATTAACATCTTAAATCCTGATTTTTTTTATCAGAGAGGACTAAAAAAACACCAGCAGTGAAATATTTAAAGACAAGACGATTAAAGAGACACGACAGTGAGGGTGTGGTGTGTGCTGGGTTGTGAAGTGTGAGAGGTGTTGTGTAGTGGATCGTCTTGTGATACAGGACAAACTTTAAAAGATAACATGTAGGGAGCAGAGAAAACTACGAACAAAATAAATAAATAAAGAAACAAGAAACTGGATGAACACCTTCTACCAAGCAATAAACCTGTGCGCATGTGAACATTATCGATTGATTGTGTTGATAGAAGAGGGGGGGTGTTGGGGGAGGGATGTAAAGCATAAATGTGTCCGTGCTCATATACATCACTATTACCATCACTGCCATCCTAATCTTAGTCCGTCCTAAATGTTCCCGCGGGTGAGAAAACACCAGCGAACTCCCATAACCCCAGGACCAGACTGGCCCCAGAGGAGCCTAAAGGTCCGGGGGCAAACACCCCCGAGGCATACGTCCACTGGCAGGGGGGGCAAGGCAAGCCCCCAGAAGGCCAGAACCCCAACAAGGCCAGCCCACCCCCCGGCCCCCACACCCACCAGGCCCCAGCCCACAGCAGCAGCAGCACCGCAGAAAATGCAGCCCGGTAGCCATCACCCCACGGAGCCCAGGGACAGCCGAGCCCCCCGCCCCCCACCAACGGCTGACAGAGAGCGGAAGGAGGAGACGGGTGAGACAGAGAGAGGGAAGGAGGAAGAAACCAGGGGGATGCAATCCCCACCAGACGAGCCAAGACAGCCACCACTCCCCACCCGCCGCCCACCCGCAGCACAACAGCGACGACAAACGAGGGGGAGCAGTCCGCAGCCAGAGGGCCGCACCAGGACGGCCGCACCAGGACGGCCGCACCAGGACGGCCGCACCAGGACCGTCGCACCAGGACGGCTGCACCAGGACGGCTGCACCAGGACGGCCACACGGCACCCCCCACGCCACAGTGCGCCAGCCTGCAGCAAGCCAACACCCCACCCCCCCCAAGGGCCACACCGGGCACCCACTCCAACAGCAGGAACATACCCAGCCCACGCATCGGCACAGGGAGGCCCTCACCGGCGGAGGGCCCCCCAAAAACAGGGACACGCCCCAGTAGTCAGGACCCACGACCACAGCCCAAATCTCCCGCAGGACATTGTATTTTCCCCAAGTGGCAGAAAATCAGTTGATAATCATTTAGACACGTTGTTTCTTATTGTTAGTGTTTTAAACAGCAGGCTGATTGATCTGAAGCTGAAGAGGCTCAGGTTCCCCGCTGGGTCTGTCTGCAGCGCTGGGTCCGTCTGCAGCGCTGGGTCCGTCTGCAGCGCTGGGTCCGTCTGCAGCGCTGCGTCCGTCTGCAGCGCTGCGTCTGTCTGCAGCGCCGTCCCTGTCGACTGCCTGAGCTGCAGTAACAGTAACGGTGGCAGACATCGACAGCTGCACCTGTGATCCTCCGAAGGCCTGGAAGGACTTTAATGGGCTTCTTTAATGAAATTAATTTAACTGTTTCCTGTTGCAGCACACTGCTGTTGATAAAGTGATGTAATTGTTACAAATAAACTGGACTGTTGGGTTCCACAGTCGCAGTACCGTTTCCCAGCATTTCTTTCACATATTTAAAAGAAAAAAAAGAATGAAAATGTAGACACAGTCCAAAGGGTTTGGGATCTGCTGGTGATTTTAGGATATTTAAACTATCCAAACTCTTGGTCTTGGTCTCTCCCTTTTTTAACAATCAACTTTGACTGCAAGTCTTTCAACAGTAAACCCAACTCAGTTCAGCTTATTTCTGTTGCACCAAATCACAACATACGTGGTCTCGAAGCCCTTTACACAGAGAGAAACGTGTTCATTCAGTGCACTCCATTTAAGTGCACTTCACTTTTAATCCAGTTATATTCCAACTAAATCCTACTTGTCATAATCCATTTATAATCCAATTAATTAAAGAACCGAATTAGACATTGACAGGACCCTCAGACAAATGAAATGTAAGAAAAGCAAATCCTACAGCAATAATAGTATTTTAGTATTTCATTACTTGAGTATTTCCTCTGTAGAACCTTATTTACAAGTACTTTCTCTATTTAAATGCATTTCTAAAGGTGATATAGATTCCCAACATAACAACTGAGTTAAAAGAAAAGTATAAATCACATTAAATGATGCTTTAAAGGCTCGGCTTTAAGGAATGTTTCTGCACCACAGTCTTTAGGATTCAATTGTTATTAATATCGGTCGTCATTATTTCAGTCAGTCATAAATCACTGTGTAGATTTTTATCTGGTAGCTCATCTGTACAAATATTTCCAAAGACTAGAAGAGGAGTAGAGTGAGAGGATGGGCGGAGGAGGGGCGTGCAGGCTTCAGGGGAGGGCGGGGTGGGATGGAGGCTTGTTCTCGCCAGCGGAGGAGCCGTCATCGTGGAGTAGCCTCCTCACCGGTCTGTGAGTACCTCTCACCCCGATCCCCTGTCGCGCCTCGGCGCACCTGACCAGCTGGGAGCTGGGGGGGCAGGCGGGCCGAAGGGGGGCAGTTTTGTTATGATAAAGAGGGGGGGCACTAGGGGGATGGGTCCGGCTTTGTCAGTGCACGCACACACGTAGGCGGGCGGACGCGTCAAGTCATTCAAGGATAATTCAGCTGTGTGTGTTGGTATTTATGTGACGCAGCAGTGGGGACGTTTGCCAACAGAGAGCCTTTTAATGTTTACCTGCAGGTTTTTTTTTATGTTGTTGTCACTGGTGTTTTTTTCTCCAGCCCTCCGTCTCCCGGCCTTTCCTCACCAGCTGTAGAAATATCCTCGAGCTCATACGTGCACAAACACGACTGCATGCATGCATGCGCATCGGCAGCCGAAGGTAGACAGGAATACACCATCCAAACTGCATCTCTGCAGCATCATCACCCAGGATTCTCAGCGTGTCTCCTTATGCAGAAAGAAAGCAGCTTGTAGCCCTGCTGGTCCTGTCCAGCTGGATTTTATCCTTAATAGTTTATGAACTAGCATGAAACCACGCACACAGTTTTATTGCAGCATACGGATGATGCTGGCATCTGCAGGAACAATGATGTTGGTAGAATTCAGCCATTTATTTTACATGGATAAACCAGCTTCTTGTTCGGGTGGCTGTGGCTGGAGAGGTAGAGTGGCGTCTGCCAATCTTCAGGTCGGTGATTTGATACCTGGCTTCTCCGCTCCACATATTAAAGTGTCACTGGGGATGACACTAGACCCCATCTTGAAGTATCAGAGCACTTTGAATGGTCAAGAAGACTAATGAAGCTCTGCATAAATGCATTTATTTATATCAAGTTCAACTGGCATTTAAATCTCAAATCAGTTCAAGTGAACTTGAATGAAAATGCTGCTCAGTTCATTGTGAAAGTCCTGTGGTGTTTTTTTTTTTTTTAGATTGTTAAGTTGCAGAATCTGCAGAACATCATGATCCAACTTGCATTTACAACTGAGATCATTTGTACATCTCCAGAAGGCACTAGTCATTCAGAAGAAAAAAAAAGTCTCAAAATCTCACAAAAAAAAAAAGCATCTTTGTGACTTTTTTTGACAGTAATGCATTACTGTCACTACACTGTAATACACTGCCTGGACAAAAATAAGTCGCCACCAAAAAAGAAAGTCATACACTACAATATTTCTATGGACCGTATTCACTGTGGCATTGTTTCGATAAGATTTATTTCCAGTGTTGCATTAAATTTTCCCCAAGATCTTTCATTGATGATGGTAGTCTGATCGCTGCACAAATCCTTCTTCAGCACATCCCAAAGATTCTCAATAGGGTTCAGGTCTGGACTCTGTGGTGGCCGAACCATGTGTGAAAATTATGTCTCCTGCTCCCTGAACCAGTCTTTCACAGTTTGAGCCCCGATGAATCCTGTCATTGTCATCTTGGAATATGGCCGTGCCATCAGGGAATAAAAACTCCATTGATGTAATAACCTGGTCATTCAGTATATTCAGGTAGTCAGCTGACCTCATTCTTTGAGCTCATACTGTTGCTGAACCTGGACCTGACCAACTGCAGCAACCCCAGATCAGAACACTGCCCCCACAGGCTGGTACAGTAGGAGCTAGGCATGATGGGAGCATCACTTCATCTGCCTCTCTTCTTACCCTGATGCTCCCATCACTCTGGAACAGGGTCAATCTGGACTCATCAGACCACAAGTCCTTCTTCCATTGATCCAGAGTCCAATCTTTATGCTCCCTAGCACAGTGGTGCGCAAACTGTGGTACGCGTACCACTGGTGGTACACAAACGCTTTCTGGTGGTACGCGGGGGAACGTCATGACTTGTCAATGCATGACAATGCATTATAAATATATATGTACATATAAACATATAACATATAATTATTTCATACATAACAAACATATAGATGTTTCAAATGAAATTCAGGTAACAATAAATAACCACAATTAGGAATAAACATCTCTCCTGTGTGTTTAAAGCTAATCGAGAAGGCATATATGGCTATATTTTAAAATTGGTCATCATGGTGGTACTCAGAGAGCTCAATAGTTTCTCAAGTGGTAAGTAGCATTAAAAGTTTGAGAACCACTGCCCTAGCAAATTGAAGCCTTTTTTTCCAGTTAGCTGATGATTTGACCCTTCTCAAACAGACTAACATCTTTTCCACGACCATAGGATGTGTCTTTGACATGGTTGTTTAGGAAATGAGAAGCAACTCATTGCACCAGTTGGGGTAAATTGTTGCCAGCTAAAAGATGATCGTTCATGCAGTAATTATCCAATAGGAGGCTCATATCTATTTGCTTAATTAAATCCAGGTGGCGACTTTTTTTTTTTTTTTTGGCCAGGTAGTGTATTAAAAAAAGATCACACAGGAAATAGGAATGTAGAGGACAAATGTTGCTCAGGTCCAATAAAGATTAATGTTTGCCATTATGATCAATTATTATTAAATTGTTCTATCGCTTAAATTTGATATCAGTATGGGCTTTTGAATCCATTTGGCACAAAGTCGCGACCCCTCCTATAATGTGCATTTTTGAAGAACAGAATCTGCGGATCCTTCACCGTCTGTTGGAAACGATACTCAGTCACGATCACAAGGGCACATTTTTATTATTCAGTCCTGGAATTTGGTGGGAAGGTTCCCCGTCTACAGTCACATGACTGTGGTGTGTCACCTCTCCCTGCATTGTGTTGGTTTGTGCAGAAGAATGAACTGATGTAGGTCAGTGACCTGAGAGCTGAACTGGAATGCAGAGACAACACCAGGCTCTCAGTCAGATCTGGGTCAGGGCTGCAATGTTCTCCTGTTGTCCTGTTGTGAGACACACGGCAGCGCTTCCCTCACGCTACAACAACCTGCTACAGTCTGTCCTGCAGACCTGGCTGTGTTCATGCAGCCTCGCTGATCAACGTTAGAGAGCAGAATAGTGACACACAACAAAGAAGCTAACGCCTGACCGTGCAGATTAAATCACCATTTTGTTGTGGAACCAATGACGCCTTCAGGTCCTAATTCATCTCTAATTTGGACAGGCAACAGTAGCTGCTTTACTAATCCAAGTAGTGAATAATTAATCAAAAATAAGTCCTTTTTAGCCTGCCAGACTCTCGTAATAACTTCTGATGTATGATTTTTTTGTTTTTTTTCCCCTTAGGGTGAGAAAGTTGAAGGAGACGCTGGTGACGGTGCAGCAACTGGACAAGAACATGAGCAACCTGCGAACGTGGCTGTCTCGTATTGAGGCGGAGCTGGCCAAGCCGGTGGTCTACAACGTCTGCCACGGTGACGAGATCCAGCGGAAACTGGCTGAGCAGCAGGTGGGCAAAGGCACAATGCTCTTTGTTTTGTTGGGATGAAATGCTGTCAGATGTGTGTGGAAACTTTTCACCTTTTTAAGACTTGAAATCTGCTAAAGCTGCTATTAAGGGGTAGCTGGAGGGGCATTCCCCGGCAAAGAACACAATCTTCCACCTTCCTAAACCCGCAATCCCACCTGCGCTACCCGCTACATTATGCGTAGGAGTGGTTAGGGCGTTCCACCTGTTAAACCAATCAGTGCGTCAGCAGCCATTGCCTTTAAGAGCAGGTTGCACTACCCGCAAACTGCTATGGAGCGTCTTTTCACCCAGATCGGAGCAGCTCTTGTTCGCAGCTCGTCTGGGACTCTGCTGTAGAGCTTCCTCCTCTTCCTTCCTCCTCCTCATCTGCACTGATATATACATAAAAATATTTTTACACAAACAATTCCTATCAGCTACCTGAAAGTCCCAGATAGTTGGTGCACTCCCAGTAAACACGCTCTGGTCGTCTATGGTTTAACTGGGAACAATCTCTGCCATTTTCTCAGGGGTTCAGAGACCAAATCACACTTTATACAAGAGTTGATTCAAGAGGTAGAGCCATTTGTGCATGTCCACATGTGACCAGGTGGACGCATATTGATGCCATTTGGACGGGCTCTTGTATGTGCCGACATGCAGGTTGTGGGTTAGCTACCAGCAACCCGCGATCGCAAGATACCGAGTTTGCAGAAAGGGCAAAAGACACGCCCATTGCCACACCTACAATGTGAGTAAGGGAGTCGACATAACGGGTAGCGGCTTTAGTGAGCGGAAGATTGCATTAGCGGTTAGTGGAGGTTCCTAAACCCGCAATTTGCGGGTAGCAGCTAGCAGGAAGTGTACAATCGGGGCCTTGATCATTTTGACTCTTGTGTGTTTGTGCCTGTCACTGGGGTTGGACGGAGGGAGTGGCATGTTCAGATTAGATCAGGGGTGCCCAATCCTGGTCCCTGAGACCCCCTATCCAGCAGGTTTTAGATGTTTCCCTGCTTTGGGACACCGTGATACTAGTGGCTGTGTCATCAACAGACTTGTGCAGACTTCGATGACAACCTGATAACGACCATTAATTAGAATCAGGTGTGTTGAAGCTGGGAAAACTCTAAAACTTGTTTGATAAGGGCTCTCCAGGACCAGGGTTGGGCACCCCTGGATTAGATGGATGCAGCCGCTGTCATGTCACACACTGGCTTCTGATCTGCTGCTTTAGACAGCAGATCAGCAGTCATTATGAGTTTAAATGAGGGATTTTATGACTTTTTTTTTTGTTCTGTTTTGACAAATCAATACTATTAATATGTTCTTTAAGGAAAAACTCCAGAGATATCATACAGCAGCTCCCTTTTCAACCATATCTTCACAGCTCCGTTCATACCTCTCCTGCAGGGGTGCCTCTTTTGAAACCGTCGCTTCAGCTTTATGCTAGCCACTTCCAAAGTGCAGCAAATGCAGCCTGATGTGAAGTTAGATGGAGACAGACTTTAGAAAGCTGGATAGTCTTACTCTAATCTGGGTCTGGGATGTCAGTGTTCTGCTAATCTGAATGGCTGATTGAAAGGCACCTTTTGAGACGGCAGCCCCCCAAAACAAAGTGAGGGGATTCTATTGAACTGGTTTGGTTTGCTGGTCACTCCAGACAGTCAAATACATGCCTTCAAGCAATGGACTTTGTTTTCTTTTCATAATATGTCTCCTTTAAAGCAGAACAAAGAACTTTTGTTCATGTTTAAATATGTCTGTTTCATTTTCACTGGAAGTGGTATGTGCTTACATTTACAGAGTATCATCTAGCTGCAGTCATAATTCCTGCCTGCTATCTGCAGAAGCAAGACTTCCCAGTCAGACAAATGTACGCCACATTACGGTGCCGTCACACGCCAGCAGCAATGAAACTAGCTCACAGAGAGATAGCGGACATCATGGAGGAGGAAACTAAGATGCTCAAGGAAGCAAAGACAGGGAAATTAAGAGACTGACTGATGAAGGGAGTAAACCTTCAGGAGTGTTATAAAAGCAACTTAACCTCCACCACTAGAAAAATCTAAGAAGGGCTTGAAATTTCAAAAGTCCTCTGTCCTGCTTTAAATCATTTCTGCTACAGGATTCAATTTGGATACGTCAGTACCCATAATTCATGGTGATGAGCATCAACAGTGATGAAATGACAGACGCAGCCACTGACAAGTCACAAATTGTCAGACTAAGTCAGTCTTCCAGATCTATCTCCTTCTCTCTGTCTTTTTCTTTTTCTTTTTTTCGTTTGGTCGACCACAGCCAGTGGACCTGGCTGATGACGGGCAGAACAGCTCTGAAGTGTTGAGGGAAGGAAAGGCAGCATTTCAACACCAATAGTTAAAGCTGTCCAGGCTTCATGAGGAATGTGGTTCAGGTCTTTAAAATTAAATGAAGTTTACAAAAAAAAAAAAGAAAGGAAAACATTAAGTATTGTCTGAAGAGAGATAAATGTCGGAGTAAATCTGAGAATCACTGCATCTTGAATGGAGACAGATGAGAAAAAAAGAGACCAGAGGCAGAAAAATGGGTTTGAATTGGTGAGAGGGAGGAAGATATGAGAGTCAGGATTTGTCCTGTTCCACAGAAGAGGCTCCAGGACTCTCTGTCACCATGGCAACTCATAGAGTGGTAATTTTGAACAAGCAAGAACCAACAAAAAACAGCTATCAGGCCCCGAAGACTGAGCTGCACGTACACGTGTATGCACACATTTAAGAAAAAAAAAAAAAAGAATATCCAGATTATTTTGGATAGTCATCTGGAACTCATGATTTTCTATCAGGAAGAAAGTTTATTATTATTTGGTTATGTAACTACAACTTCCTTGTCTTTCAAGATCATATTGTTGTGGTCTCAGGATTATTTTTAATTTCCTTTATTTCCTTAAAGGTCAGAGAAGTGAATTGATTTCTGGGAAAATTCTCACTCAGCAGCACATTATATCTGTTTTGAACTGGACCGCAGTGAGCTTTGGCACACATTAACACATTTGCATCATTAAAGAGAGAAATAAAATGTTAAAAAAAAATCACTAAATACAGCTAGAGGAGAAATAAAAACCCTCTGACCTGAGTAGGGCTGTAGCGATACACTAATCTCACGATACGATACAATGCACGATATTCGGCTCACGGTACGATATATATCACTATTTATCTTACAATACATCTACATAATTTTCCAAAAGATTTTAAAGGGACGAAGTAATTTTGGTGACATCTTGTGAGTGTTCCAATGACTTTGATTGAATTTATTGAACTGAAAGCATCAATTACACATTATATGGCTGACAGGCAGCTTTCAAATGCTGGACAAAATGAATAAAAGATTTGTTGAGAAAAATAGTTTCATTTATTTAAACAGTGCAAATTGTTGCTTGCAAGCTTTTAAAGGTGGAACACGGGGGTTTTGAAAGAAGCTTAGAATATCGATACCCGCAGCCGAAAAATCGATACTCTCTGGGGAAATAAAATATCGATATATATCGCAGAATGGATAAAATCGCTCAGCTCTAGACCTGTGTATGATGAGTGTTTACACTTCCCTCCGTTTACCGAATCAGGAAATGTGTCCACAGCAGACTTTTCTCTCTCCCTGTTGTTCTAACTGTCTGAGAAGAGTCTTAGTTCATGTGACTTTAACTGACAAATCCTTGTTTTGTGACATTCCAATCAAACTGAATCTACAAACGGACCAACTCTTCCTTATTTAGTGAGATTAGTCAGTCGGCTCCGTAGAAAAGAAACAGGTGGACTTGATGAAATCTGTGCCGTCTGACCTGCAGGATCTCCAGCGGGACATCGAGCAGCACACGGACAGCGTGGCGTCGGTTCTCACGCTGTGCGACGTCCTGCTGCACGATGCCGACGCCTGCGGCAGCGACTCGGAGAATGACTCCATCCAGCAGACCACGCGCAGCCTCGACCGCCGATGGAGGAACATCTGTGCCATGTCCATGGAGAGGAGGATGAGGTGAGCAGCCGCCGCTGATGCTCCAGATGCTGCATTTACTGTAACAAAAGGAGCTACATATTTTAGTCAGGTTCAAAAGAAGTTTGGATCATAAAGTTCCCACTTCTGCTCCTCGTAGGATCGAGGAGACGTGGCGTCTTTGGTGTAAGTTCCTGGATGACTATTCGCGTTTTGAAGACTGGCTGAAGACAGCTGAGCTCAGCGCAGCCAACCCTGATTCAGCCGACGTCCTCTACACCAGCGCCAAAGAGGAGCTCAAGAAGTTCGAGGTCACCCAGCTACTTTTAGCTCCCTTTCTTCACCTTGTTTTTGTTTCTTTTGCATCATGTTGGAAAAAAGTAGCAGACTGAGGTGAAGGCGTCTTCCAGGAAATAGTAAAGTGGCCCCTACAAGCTCTAGATAACTGCAGCTAACAGGGATGTTAAAACTGAAACATCAGTGCACAGACGATAAAAACCTTCAACATCTGCGGCACATTTAGTACATTTCTTCCTTATTCTCTTTTATCTGTGTATTCTTCCATTAAAATCAATATTGAGAACCAATATATTTTGACCAAATATAAAGATCAATGTTCTGGGAAGCATGAATATCTGTTGAATACAAAAACAAAAGAAGGCAGTGGAAGATGGAGCCTTTTACTCGGTAGCAACTATTATGACCCCATAAAATACAAAAAAATCAAACTCAGTTTTATTTTCTTTTAGCATCAAAGATGTTTTCTGTTTGTTTTGATCTGCTTGAAATATTCAGTCGCTGGATCAGTTCAGTCGGATGCATCTGAGAGATGGTGGTTATCTTTGACGAACCAGTCGGGATTAGAGATACGGATTAGCGCCGGGTTATCTGGACGGTCAGAGTCCCGTCATCTAAACGGAAACACCGATCCAGTCTAAGCACTGCTTCAAACTGGGGCACGGAAACCAGTAAAGCTCATCCTGGATATCAGTTACATGAAACGGGAGCGACGGTTTTTACAGGATTAAATCTTTTGTCAGAATTATTGAATCTCACATTTTTGAGTGTTTCCTATATATGTTTCAGATTTTATGTGAGCATAAATCTTTGGATACACTTTAAAACTTGCTGTCTACGTTTTCTATTTTTCGCGTGTTTAGTTTTATTTTCCCTCCAAACCTATTTTAGTCACCACATGGAGGTGCAGACAGATAAATGAGACCCTTGGTGCTCATCAGTCCTTTTGACCCCTCAGGCTTTCCAGAGGCAGGTTCACGAACGGCTGACTCAGCTGGAGCTGGTCAACAAGCAGTACCGGCGTCTGGCCCGGGAGAACCGGACCGACGCTGCAAGCAGACTCAAAGACATGGTGCACGATGGAAACCAGCGATGGGACTCTCTGCAGAGGAGAGTGGCGGCCGTACTCCGCAGAGTTAAGGTGAGGCAGGTGGTCGGAGGTTGAGGAGCTGCTTCACAGATCTGAGGTGTCAGATATTTCTTCTGTTTCAAGAAATGAAAAAAATAAAAAATAAAATGCATGAAATGGCAATCAATCATTAAGAGCTGATCTCTGTAGTATCCCTGCTTTTAGCTCCACCCTGAGTTGTCAGGATTAAGGTCAGCGCTCAGATGGTTACAACGTGCTAGGCGTCACGTTTGCAGAGAGCTCTGTGACACTGAGCAGATGGGTAATATGTATTTTGCTCTACAAAGACTGCATGTTATAAGACCTCCACTGAGCACAGCTGGTTGACCTGTGCACTGTCGGAGCATGTGTGCATCATCAGCTGAATGTATGGCAGGGTATCACCTTAAAGACAGCTGTTGGTAATATTGTAAATATCTTCCTGTCACATGCACATCACTTATGTTAACTTCTGTTATGGCTGCCCTGACATCCACACTACTACTATCCATTCAAAAAAAAAAGATAGACTCCATGTCATCTTGTTAATGAAAATGTTGAATGTGCACAGACAAAAAAAGGCATTTTGAAACACTGACGTAACTGCAGTGATCGGTGTTATAATCTGTTTGGGTCATACATGACAAGCCTATGAACGACTCTGAGTACCTGAACCTGGAAACAGGGAAACTCGAGGCTTTTAATTTCAGGTAGTGAGATAACTTAACCTTGAGAAGAAGGGTTAACTTAGAAACCGAGGTCATTTAAACTTGGAGTCAAACCTAAAAGAGCTAGAAAGATCATTTAAAATGAGTTGCCTGTCTATCTAATTCTGTTTTTCTACTTCATCTTCAACTGCTATCATGTTTGTTTGTTTGTTTGTTTTTTAATCTGAGGTGTAATACATCTATATTCCACTACTTGTAACAGCCATGAAACATTAAAATGATGCATTCAGTCACTGTAATTTCTCCTACAGCAACATGTGCTCAGATTGAAAAGATGTGCTCAGATTTGCTGAAAGATTTCAATAGTTTAATTCTAACAAACAGGAGAAGCTCAAGAAAAAAACCCGACCATCAAATATCTCTACCATCAAGCCAGTATTTCCATCACATTTTCCAGAAATCACATATGTAGTAAAATGACGGCCTTTGTCTTCTTCAGCACTTCACCTCACAGAGAGAGGACTTCGAGGGGACTCGTGAGGGGATCCTGGTGTGGCTCACAGAGATGGACCTTCAGCTCACTAATGTGGAGCACTTCTCTGAGAGCGACATCGAAGACAAGATGCGACAGTTAAATGTAAGACTGGTCTCACTGGTTTTCTGCAGCCTGTTCATGATAGATGCTGGACATGCACAAGCTTCGTTAAAGCGAGAGATCCCACGTCTCTACAAGTTATAATGGTTGTTCCCTCTGCAGGGGTTTCAGCAGGAGATCACCCTGAACACCAACAAGATCGATGCCCTGATCGTGTTTGGGGAGAACCTGATTCAGAAGAGCGCTCCTCTGGACGCCGTGCTCATCGAGGACGAGCTGGAGGAGCTCCACTCCTACTGCCAGGAAGTGTTCGGCAGGGTGGCCCGCTTTCATCACCGTCTCGTGAACAGGCGGCCGGTCAGTAACAACTACCAGGAGCTAAGCAGACACATTTCCATTGTTCAGCGTAATTATATTTGTTGGCCTGCAGATTCTGGATGAGGAGAGGGAGATGTCAGATCGTGACACAGACCTGGACGACTCTCCTGAGACATCCAACAGGACTTCCTGGACAGAAGCGAGGAGGAAGAAGGAGGAGGAGGATGACGCTCAAGCAGCAGGAGAAGTCCCGCCCGGACGGCAGGCCATGTGCCACCTCCTGGTGCCTCCCCCGGAGCGCTCAGGAAGAGAGACCCCCGTCAGCGTGGACTCCATTCCCCTGGAGTGGGACCACACGGTTGACGTGGGGGGGTCGTCGTCTCATGAGGACGATGAGGACGCAACCTTCTTCAGTGCTCTGTCTGGTAAATATTGTGGCATAATGTTTAAAACTGTATTCATTTGATTTTCTACAGTCTAAGATAACGTCTTCAAATTGTGGGTTTATTTGGGGCAGAATGGTATTTATGATGTCATCAAAGCGAAGCGATGAGTGAGAAACTTTTAAAAGTCAGTTTAAAAATAAGAAAATTGTTACAGTGAATACCTCAGATGTGATCTTACTAATCTTTCTGGTCAATAGTTACTTCATCAGCTACACTTGTTCAACTGCTTCTTAATGCAAATATCTATACAACCAGTCTGGATGCAGACATGGTCAAGACAACTCAGTGAACATCAAACTGTGGATCAGAATGGGAAAGAGGTAGATTTAAGTGACTTTGATCACGGTTGCTGGTGCCAGCAACCATGTCCTACATATCGTAGGAATACGGAGAATTTTCTGGAAAAAAAAAGAGAAAACATGTCTTGTTGAGACCAAAGCAACAGTAACTCATCTCCACAACACGCAATCTGCACGCACATCGCATTGATTCTTGAAGCAAAGGGACGATAGCAGCAGAAGGCCCCACTGGTGACACTCCTGTCACCCAAGAACAGTAAAACTGATGTTTACATGCACACAAACTCACTAAAGGTGGACAGTAGACAACTGGAGAAATGTCACCTGGTCAGGTTAGTCCCTGTCTGCTGTGACATGTTGGTTGTAGGATGGTAGAATTTGGTGTTAACCACACAAAAGCTTGGATCCATCCTGCCTTGTAACGGTTCAGGCAGGGTGGTTTTGTGTTTTTACTTTACTTAGGTGGCTATAACACAAAAAGGGGTCCAATCCAGCACTGGGAAGGTACCTAATGAGTGTATGATCTCACATTACCCCTAGACTCTCTCTTCTGGGCATCTCCATTGTTTTGATGTTCCTGTAAAGGGCTTTACAACTTTAACATCCTTCAGGAAACCGCAGTCACACAGACTTCCTCTACTGTTCTTCACAGATGTGAAGGTGACAGAGAGTTCAGACTCATTTGTTAGAGCGACTGTCAGAGCAGTGACAGGAGCCTCGGGTAGGCTCTCTGCCTGCATGGGTTTGCATCACTGTGTGTAATTTACCACCATCCTGCCTCCTAGCAACTCCAAACCCATCCATCTTTACCTCCCCACCTTCATCTAATTCAATCATTGGCCTTTTCTCTTTAGTTCTCACCATTTTTTTCTACTTTGAATCACTCGTGTTGCTGCCACCAGTCATCACTTTGACATCACATAGAAATTTCAGACAGTGAATTTTATGCAACTCTTCAAACTGTGACTCATTGTTCTTGCATGTCGTTGATATATGCTTTTTTTCTGCATGTTTTTGTGATTAAGAAATCCCTGTTTTTTATAATACTCATTTATTTATTTATTTTTTAACAAAATTGTTCTCCTCTTTCCTTCCAGTGAGGTCAGTGACTGACCCACCAAGCTGGCTTCAGCCTGGTTCTCCGGGGAAGAAAGGGGAGATCATCCAGGACATGAGCTCATCTCCAGCACGAGCCATCAGTACTCCTCTCCACCAGCAGGGCTACGTAAGATCACTGCTACATACAGAACTCTGTAGTCTACAGCAGCCATTCCCAAACTTCAGAATACCAAGGCCCAATTTGAAATGTGAAAAATCTCTGCGGCCCACCGAAACCTTTAATCACAACTGTGATCAACATTCAGGACTAGAAGCTATGTTCTGATATTAATGTAAGGGGTCAACAAATAAGGTGACACTTGTCATATTAGGTTAAGATGACAGTAGAGTAACACCTAACTGGTTTGTTTGTTACTTCTTAATGTTTTTAAATCATGTCATTAATATTTTACAGTATATAAAAACATGTTTAAAAAAGGTCAAGGAATTAAAACATATTTGTTTAATTTTAATGACCTCTCACGGCCCACCTGCAGTACTGCGACGGCCCGCTAGGGGGCCGTAGCCCACACTTTGGAAATCACTGGTCTATAGTCCACAGTGATCCCTTGCCAATTCGTGCTTTAAGTTCCGCGGTTTGAGTCATTTACGGATGTTTCAGAAATATATTATATAGTACAAAATAAAGAAAAAAATTGCGGAAATTCCAGGAAAATCCACTCCACAGCAGACGAGAGGCCGCAGCAGCCAGCGAAACATCAAACGATGACTCACAGCCTCCTGTAAGCAACACGAGAAACGCAGACAGCCCAGAACTCTAGAATCTGTGCTCTGATTGGCCGAGACGCATCACAGGATGTTGTTCACGTTCTCTCACAGTGAAGAAATGTTGTGAGCCAGCCTGGCCCCTTTAAGAAGGTGGCCTTATGGGTAATGTAGTGTGTGTGTCGTGGGACGGCAGAATGAAAACGGGGTTAGATGAAAAGTGTAGTATGAGCATCAACAGCAGCCCAGCGTGTATAGATTTACATTCTCTGTTAACCGACAGGAGCCCAACAATACGACCTGTGTGATGTTACAAGTTCCTGCAGTGCCAGAATAAAGTGATTGTTCCATGCAGAGAAAACCAGACTGTTTCTTTTGTTGTTGTTAGCGTGTTAGCCGCTAATTACGAGCCAAAAATAGCAGAATACCAGCGGTTTCTTTACTACAGTTCAGAGACCAGAGGCTGTGAAGGTAACAGAAAGACCACAGTTGAGCCTTTGTCTTGTTTCGCTGCAGTGTCTCGCTACTTTTTTGGGGTTTTTAAACATATTTTAAACACATTATTTAGGCTCGGGGGGCTCGAAAAATACCGCGAAAAATAAGGGATCACTGCTACCCATTGTCAGATCTGAATATTTATGAGTCAATTGTGTGTGTGTGTGTGTGTTTTCAGGTGAAGTTGATGTCAGAGTGCAGTAGCAGCATTAACAGCGTGAAGAGAGTAAAGCTGATCCTCAATGATGGTGAGGATCTTGAAGGTGCAGGTCTGACCAGCAGCACAGGCAACAAGCAGACCAGCACAGGTAAGCTGACAGAGATGAAAACATAGACCCGTAGACTCTCAGAAAAGATGCAGTGGATTAGTGTTCCATTTGGACCATGTCAAATTAAATATGTGGCTCATCACGCTAAAACTAATGATAATTTGTAATTCAAATTATTTTTGCACAAAAGCGTATAATCTCCCTGGAGAAGGCCTTGGAACAAATTCTGCTGTTTCAGATTTGTTCATTATTTGTCTTTGGGATCCACAAATTAGTCACTGTTCCAATATTCAAATCAAGGTCTTGTATAACGATTATGTCATCAGTCTAGTAAATTAATCAAATGCTTTATCACCCAACTCAGAGTTGGACACCATAAAACGTATCGCTGCTCTAGCTCTGTCCTTTTCATGTGTGAAATTAAACTTAAAAAAATCAGCAGTACCATGAAAGATGTTGAGGTTGCTCTTCTTCATGAAACCTCAGGTGTGATTGAGCGCTGGGAGCTCCTACAGGCGCAGAAGTTTGGCCATGAAACGGTCATCAAGCAGGACCTGGAGCAGTGGCAGAAGCTCAACTCTGACCTCTGTGATGTCACGTCCTGGCTGGCCCGCGCGCTGCCAGAGCTGGAGAGGCTGCAGCGAATCGCACCGTCCTCGCGCATCCGAGACATCGAGGTCAACATCAAGAACCTCAAGGTGTCCGTAACGAAAAAGACCAATGTCACCTTCCTTTTAAAGGAAAACTGTCAGCAGCAATGAAGAACACGATGTCAAAACGTATTCTGTTCTTTCTCATGTGTGAAGGAGATGCAGAGAACGTTCAATAGCTACAAGTGTCTTATGATCTCCATCAACCTGAGCAGCCGGCACTTCCTGCGGGGCGACAGCGCCGAGCTGTGTGAGCTGCAGGAGGCGCTGAACTCGGCCAATCGCAGCTGGATGCAGGCCTGCAGCGGTCTGGAGAGCTGGGAGAGGAGGCTGCATGTTGCTCTCATGCAGTGTCAGGTTAGCCACAGAGATGCTTCCAGTCTCCACACTGGCACTTTTAGAAGAACTGTGCATATCCACGCATTGCAGAACGAACGTTTAAACACAGAAGATGCAGTTCACAACATGCGGCGTGACTTTGTCCGATTCTTCTGCTTCAGGAGTTTCATGAAACGCTACACTCACTGCTGATGTGGCTCTCTCAGGCTGAGAGCAAACTGTGCGCCGTAAACATCAGCGACCAGTCGATGTCACAGTCTGGGCTGCTGCAGCATCAACACCTGCTGATGGTACGGAGGCATTTAATCACTTCATCCCATGTGTAGCATTTTCCATGTACTTTTTATTTCTGGATTTTTAAAGATTTGTTAATGCTGCATATGCTCCTGAATACCTGTCAGTTGACCCACTACATTACAGTTTTTTTTGTTTTATTGGTATTGAGTCGTGTGCTCTCTGTCGCCCCCTGCTGCAGGTGCTACAGGAGGATCTGCGCAGCAGGCAAAGGCAGGTTTCTGCGCTCCAGGAGATCTCCTCTCAGCTCCTGCTGGAGGCCACTGGAGAGGAGAGCGTGGAGGCCAAAGAGAAGGTCCACGTTGTCGGCAACAAACTGCACCTGTTGCTGCGACAGGTGGCTGCAGCCCTGTGCTCTCTGCAGGGGAGACTGGTAGGTGCAACTCTGCTTCTGCAGGGCTCTGCTGGGCAATATTTTGCTTGGTTGAGGGCAAGTTTTGTTTTCTTTTTTCCTTTTTTATTCTACTAAATTCTTTATTTTTTGTTTAATAATAACAGCTTAATTTGTTGTTGCTCCTCACACATACAATGATTACATTTGAGCAAATGTATAGGTGGTGATATCACCAAGCATTTCATTCTACCTCATTGTCAAAGCTTTAAAATCAGCTATGAAGGGACAAATCCACTTTTTTATTTAGCTCGTGCAGTTTGGGGCCCCTCCAAGCATAATGTTAAATAAATAAATAAGAAATTGAGGGCAGTTGCAAAGTAGAGCATGGACTTCTGGCTTCTATTTGCAAGAAGCAAAAATAATAACTTGTTTTGAATCTGACTAGAGAAGGTTATCTGGAGGAACCAAAGATAAAAATATATCTACATGCACGACATCCAGTTCAGAATATTTAAATAAATCAGTAAAGTCTAATTGGAGCATTTCAAAAGTAAATTTCCATTTCGTCCTTCAACACTGTTAAATTATTTTCTTTAATGTGTCATTTTAGTTTTTCAAAATAAGAAAGTCTTTTGAAAAGTACCAATATTTCTTACTGATTATTTCTTCTTCTTTAATTCCTGTTCGTTAAAATGAAAACCCTTCATTTAAGCATCACTTAGTTTTGCAGTTAAATGTCTGAACTTAAACATCTGTCTTTATATGGCTAAAATACAAGTGATTTTCAACATTTCAAACTGAAAGTGGACTAAAGGTCATTGACCCTGGTGACTCTAAACTGGTCTGCTCAGTCTTATCTGATTGATTGATTGTCTGCCGTCTACGTCTCAGGACACCTGCTCGCCCTGCTCTGAAATGGACAGCATCGGTTTGGGAACCGTCAGCTCCTCTCTGCTGCTGCACAAGGTACGCTTCAGCAGGATTTATGGTTTCACTCTTCTGACGTCACATCACACATGCAAACTGTAGAAATACACAGTTGCTAAAGATAAGCGGAAGGTATTTTTGTGAAAAGAGATTATGAAGTCAAGTCTTCAGCCATAATTTAGGTCCAAGATTTCTGTGGAAATCCACCACCAGGTAGCTTTACATCAAACAAAACTTTTGAAATTACTATTTTTTTATTTTTCACTCGTCCTTTTATTGTTCCAGTCACCATCAAATCTTACTTAGAGGTCAGCACTGGGTCTCTGCTAAGGGCAATAAATGTCAGAGAACCTAAACATTCAAGTTCAAGTCAAGTCCAAGTTATTCCAGAAAAGCCTGAGTCAAGTCTTCTTTTTATCTGCCGAGTCCGATCTATTGAGTTGAGTCCGATCTATTGAGTCTGATCCATTGAGTCTGATCCATAGTCCAAGTCGAAGTCAATCCAAATGATACAGCTGATTGCTTTTTAAACAGATCCAAAGTCTTTAAAACATGTTTTGAGCATCTCTGAACATTCTCTGCACTGTTACACTTTCAAAAACACAAATAACACTCATGAAACTCTTGACTCAATTCTCTGAATATATGAAATCGAGGTTTCTAATTTAGCTTTCAGATATTCAGATATTCTCTGAATATCTGAAAGCTAAATTGGAAACCTCGATTTCATGTATATAGTCAAGCAACATAGTGAAACCAATAAGATTTACAGTAACAGTATAACAGTTAAAGTTCAACTGCACCATTTTAAGGTGGTTAGTGCCAGCTGATAAACTGTCTCTACATGACATGGTAGCAGCAAGTTGTAACTCTGGTTCGTCATTTATCCGTAACCCCCCCCCCTCACAGCCAATGAGAGGTTTCCCTGCTGCTCTGCCCGTGCTATAAACTCAACTCAAGAACATTATTGGAGCATTTACTGGAATTCTTGCCAGATGATGACTGAAGTTGGAAGCTGTCCTCATCGTCTACTCGATGGGTCTTTCACAGATGGAACACTTAGCAGTGCACGTTTTACCACTAAACAAGAAATCAATAAAAGCAAAGCAGGCATTTTAGCGCCATTAGTTTGTTTCTAAACATGATGCACGTGTGACTTCAACAGATGGTATGTGGGAAGGTGTATCTTGCACAAAATTAATATTAAACGGTACACATCATCCATCATCCATCCCCATTTAGTCCTATACAGGGTCACAGGGATCTGCTATTCCAGCTCTGTTTGGGTGAAAGGCAGGGGTCCACCCTGGACAGGTCTCCAGTCCATCACAGGGCCACATGTAGATGAACAACAATGCTCTCTCACAATCACTCTTACAGGCAATTTGAAGCCACCAATTAACCTAATATACATGTTTTTGGACTGTGGGAGGAAGCTGGAGTACCTGGAAAAAACCCACGCAAGCACGGGGAGAACATGGGAACTCCACACAGAAAGGTCCCTGCTGAGGTTTAAACCAGGAACCTTCTTGCTGTGAGGCAACAGTGCTGACCACTAAGCCCTCATGACAAATCATTACAAATGAATAAGCCGAGGATTCGTCTCTGATTTACAAGTTTGAATGTTCAATGCTCAAGTCCAAGTTAAGTAACAAGTCCATAAAATTAGGAAATGAGTCTGACTTGAATCTGAGTCCTGGACTTGATTACTTCAAGCCTGTAGGAATGTCATTCATTGTAAAGTATCATTTGCTAAACTTACTTACAGCATGAAGCTGAAGTGCTCTTTATAGAAATAATTCACTGTCACAGTTTTACTGATGGGAAAGATTTTAACCATTGCAGTTTCCCCTGTCTATTTAATTTAGTAATAATGCCTATTTTAATAGGCTTACTATTTTTAACCTTACAAATGAATTTTCTCATGAATATTTTACAATGATGATGCTTAACATGATGCACAAGTGAACTTATGATTTTTGGATCAAAGATAAATTGGGATTATCCTAACATAAAAATGTCCCTCAAATTACAGTCGGTAGTTGTTGGACGGTTTGAAACGTTGATGATGTCATCGGCACACTGTTGACCAAACATACTGTATTAAAACGCTGCTAGTTGTAGATGCTGGTTGTGACTCACACTCTGACTCATTCTTGTCTTCAGGAGGAGGCTGGTTTACAGGCAGCTACATTCGGACAACCAGAAACTACAAGGTAACTCTCTTAACTTTGATTTGTAGTTAACCAGAAATCACTTATGTTTGGTTTTGATTTATTATTCATTATACTAAGCACTGTACAAGTTGAGTTGATTTAGCAGACAGATTTGGTCTGGTATGTTTCATAGAATAACTGAAAACATATGTGACTCTTCTAGTCTGGACACTAATCTGTGGCCATGAGGAAGTTGTTGGAGACTCTAACCAGCACGGTTTCTGTGCTATCATGTGTTCTGAACTCTGACTGAAAAACTTCAAATAAATCATTTCTATGCAGGTGGTCTCCAACTGGCTTGGAACTACTTTTTGATATAAATGGGAGGTTGGATGTTTAATAGGAGCAACAGCATCTAAAACTGAATGTAATATATGTGCAGTATTGTTGACAAGGCACCTGCAGAGGTATATTTCAGGTCATCACCCTCAGGTGTGCTACCATGTTCTTCTGGAGCCAGTTGAGAAGCAATGCCTTTCTCTAATTTATTTGCAGTGCTATCAGACAAGCATTTGCTGTGGCAATACCTATTATTATGGGTTTTAATGTTAAGGATGTTAAATTCAAATGTTATTAAATGATGGTCAACTAACAAATGATCAGGTTCTAGACCGGTGGCGGGCGTTCAACTCCAGTCCTCGAGAGCCGCGACCTTGTATGTCTTAAATGTTTTCCTGCTTCAGCGCGTTTGATTCACATGAATGGGTCATTAACAGACTTGTGCAGACCTGGATGACAAACTAATTCTAGACTGTAGGGGGGGACAAGGTCGAGGGTGTGATTAAAGCAGTGCGTCGGTTCGTTTACTGTTTGCAAGACGGCCATCGATTCTACAAGAGAATTAAAGGCTATTTTAAGGTGATCGTTGTCAACATCATCTTCATGCATATTAATTAGGGCTGGGCAAGTTAGCACGTCATTATTGCGTTAACTCATTAATTTATTAACGCCGACATTTATCGCGCGTTAACGCATGTTGCTCACACGCTTTTGTTTTGAAAAGTCTGTTACTGGCTGCTGCGGAACCGGAAGAGAACTGACGGAAAAACATGCAGAAAAAGCTAAAACAGACATGGAGAGCGATAAAAATCTGTGTACGTTACAGTTCAGGTAGCAACTCAGATAGCAATATTAACAATGCTGTGTCAAAAAAAAAAAAAATTATGGACTGCAACAAAACTTTTGCGTCATTCCTCCATGTTCCATCAGATCTGCTCCATGTGTTCACTGTCCTGCTGTTCTCTAGCTGGTTACTGCAGTGCGGCTCCATCTAGTGGCACAGATGTGTAATGACAACAGAAAGTCCAGTCCTCCATTATAAAACAAATTCAGTTCTGTGGCCCGTTTTTTAATTTCATATTTTTGATCCAAGTCTCAAATTGAAATATAAAAAAAAAAGCAGGTTTTTTTTTTAATTTTTTTGTGTTAGATTAAAAAACGAAAAACGTGATAAAATTTCACTTTTTAATTTTTTTTATTTTTGATTGACAATTGAAAATGGAAAGAATGAATGATACAAAGAACTTTAACATGGACATTTTCATTTTAAAGTTCTCCCAGATGGAGGATTTGACAGAAACAAGGTTATTTGTAACAACTGACAAGTTGAATTCCCCGTTAAAAGTTTCTGCTGTTACCTCAGAAATTACCTGTTTAAATGTTCTGATTGTGCTGAGACACAATCATTTTGTTGGATTTTGTTTGTAGACTTTTTTTATTTTTCATAAAAACAGGATTACTTTAATGCCTTGGCAGTGGTAATAAGCTTTATTTTATTTGACATTTTTTAAGATGAGATTTACACTAAATATGTGTTACTGACAAGTGGTGATGTTAAAAATGTTATGTTATGGCACTTTAGTTCATATGGCAGGAGAACATTTAAATAAAAGTGCATTTTACACTACTTTTAAATTCATTATTTGATTTATTGTATATAATGAGATTAATCGTGATTAGGGAAATAATGAGATTAATCGTGATTAAAAATTTTAATCGTTGCCCAGCCCTAATATTAATATCTTTATGCATATTAAAACCAAAACTTCAGTGGCATAAGGGATGACAAGTCAGAAAAGTGTTTGTGTAAACTGGATGATTTAACCCAGGAAAAGTGAAGATTACGTGATCAAATACTGGGCTTATCTGAGCTTTTGATGTTGTCTCAGCGTCATCATAAGTGGGAGGATTAGAGCAACAGGGAAGCTTGCAGACTTGTCAGTAAATAATGTACCAACCTCTACTACTTGTCCGCATGCAGAGAGGAGAAGAAGCGTCCCTCCACTCACCGACACTTCCTGTACCGGGCCTTACGAGCTGCCTTCCCTCTCCACGTGCTCTTCATCATGCTGCTGGTTCTGATCTGCCTGGTGCCTCTGTCCGACGAGGACCACAGCTGTACGCTGTCCAACAACTTCGCTCGCTCCTTCTACCCCATGCTGCGCTACACCAACGGTCCTCCGCCGACTTGAACACTGCCGTTACGTTTGAGCGGTGAGATCTGCGTCACAGCTTTCAACCAAACTCCAGTTTGAAATCCATTAAAGACCCGTTAAGGACCAGTTCAGACGCATCTTCTCCCCTTAAAACACAGACTTCAAGTGGAAGAGAGTTGTGTGTTTTTGACTCAGAATTTTATTGTTGTATTAAAAATATATATATTTATTTATTCTTCTAAATAAGAAGCCATATCACTGGTCTGTTTTTAAGTTTTGTGACCTTTTTATTTATGTACATTTTACAATTGACCTTCCAGCTGAATAGTTTCAATAACAACTTAAAACATTACAAGATTTATTTTAATATCTATATTTTGTATGCTTGCAGTGGTATGCAGAATAAGGGATTAAGTACAATTTTTACCAAAGTATCAGGAAAACTTACCATTTTGTTACCAATGCCATTATTTCTACAACTTTTTAAATAGAAGGAATCAACCTGTTGATTACACATTTGTACACAAACATGCACAGCGACGTTGTTTTTTAGCTGAAGGGAAATGTGTTTGCACACATGCTTTTGTTACTCTGTAGCTACATTAATCAATACTTCAACAGATAATAGCGTTATAGTTAATCGTGTATATAATGACATACACAAAGTGGTCTGAAGTAAAATAACGAGTTATTTCAGAGTCACATTGACTCATTAATTTGAATTTAAGCACTATTTTCCTATGATCCTGTAAAACAGCTTTTAATTCTTAAACAGATCTCTGAAAATAAACGAAGAGGCACAGATCTTCATCCAGATATCTTTAGATGACGATTCAAAACCAGCACCAACATTTAATGGACTTCCTCTGCCCACGCGCCAGCTTTGGCACCGTTGTTCTGGTTCGGTTCTGGTTCTGGATCTTTGCTTTGCCTTAGCAGAGGAATTATCCTGTTGAAGTTGGGGTTTCTGCATCCTGACTGTATATTTCTCTCCCTTTAATTGAAAGGAGCTCAGTTTGGTAGTTATTTATTTGGTATGGGACGGGTTCAACCAACATAATTAATCATTAAAACTCTTTGGAGGATGAGGCTTTAAAGGGAATTTGAGAAGTCCAACTCAGCAATGAGAAGTCTGGTTTGGAAACCCATATCCAGACTTTTAGAAGGATTTCCATCCAGTTTTCCCTACAGACTAAGTATTAAAAAAAAAAACAATGCAGTTTGTTGTTTATGGATGTGATGCACAGGTGGGATGTACCTGGATGGAGCAACATGAGAAGAGTTGGTGCAGAACATGAATGTAAGAAACCCTTTGAGCAATGAATGTAGCCATGTGTATGCATTATTAAAGATTGTTAAATGTACAAAATCCACTGTTAATACTGATCCTCAGTGGTACAGAGAAGACATACTGACGTGTATAAAGCTCAGCTTCACAATCTGGCCAGAAGGCCAACAGAAACAAACGACATAATGTGTGTAAAGTTTCCTTTATTTCGTGGTCCTCTATTAATGGGATGTAAAGATTGTCATTTTTGACTGATAATAAATCGTGTTCATTTGCTGTTTTATGTTGTTTTTTTTTTCTTTTTTTTGTATCACTTGGTTTTATGTAAATCCTAACAGGCATAAAGTTCAGTAACATCTGGAATATGAATAATTGTGTTGCACAAACCACCAACAGGAACAGCATCACATTTGGAAGTGAGTGTTCACACGTTTACAGTTCACAGACAGGAAAGAAAGGACAGTAAACATACATGCCCACTGATGTGGGTCACACAATCTGGGACTAAGGCTAAATTTACTTTGGAAAACAAGTGGCACATTTCATTAATGGATTAAAAAGCATGTTAACGGCATGCTGAGGGCAGTCCGACCAACATGTGGAGTATTTGTTCCACAGTCTGTCTGGTAACAAGAAAACAGTCATTTTAGTTGTAATAGAAGAAATAACTTGCTTTTCTATGAACTGTTGAGTGATCGATGAGAGCATAACCCAAATAAACCATAATTGACAAAACCAAAAGTGTTTTACATGTGAAAAAACTTAACAGTTTACAGAATGGCTATTTTTCTGCCAAAATGTCAGAAGAGAAATCTGGACAAAGACTAATGTAATTTTTACCTCCGCCAATGAGGTCTGTCTGTCTGTGTACAAGATAACTCAAAAAGTTATGGATGGCTTTTATTGAAATTTTCAGGAGTTGTCAGAAATGTGAAAAGGAAGAACTGGTTTCATTTTGGGTGTGATCTGGAAAAAAATCCTGGATTCTGGATCACTTTCAAATTTTTGATAACATTGTGGTCAATGGGGCTGAAAATTTTATTTCTCAATATCTCCGTTAATTATTGCCCAAAACTCATGAAATTTGACTCAGATTGACAATGGGAACCTCTATCCAATTTCAAAGGCTGATCCGGATCTGATCCAGAAGGCGGATTTTATCACAATCTGTAAATCGTTATATGGGGGAATTGTTGCGCTTGGCGGAGGTCTGCGCTCTCCGAGTGCTTTTCTACTTAAATCTGTATCTGAATGAATTTAGTCAGTAGTTTGATCATATTACAGAGAAACCTTCATTTATAAATCCAGACCTTCAAGTAAAAGAAAAAAAAAAAATTATTCAAAACTTTTCAAGGAACTTGGTATAACTAAAAAATTAATACTTATAGAAAGTAAAAACTGTAAATGTGATAGTTATTCCCACATTATTTAATATTTTGTCAACTTACGCCAGTTAGCAAATATAAAACAGCATTTAGTTTTACAGATATTTAACATGGACCTGCATTCTTATCCAACGTTCTACAGGTGCAACAATGTTTTCTCTCTTTTTTTTTTTCCCTGATGAAAATCCTAAGACCGTTTAGTGTAAGTAGACTGGTTCACAACCAGCATGCTTCTAGCATTATAATGCATTTAATAAGATGTGATCAAGCATTTATTTCTAAATTAAAACTGAACTGACAATGGCTTCGATATTTTGCATCTCACTAGTTAAATCAGTTGAGCTTAGGCATTTGCTGATTGTGCTAGTAAAAGTAGCATATTATGCTAGTGGCAGTGCTGGTTTTTTGCCCAAACTATGCTCAAATTATGCTCGCTTTTCAAAATGATGCTACTTTTAAAAAAAATTATTCTGTGCACAAACTTTACAACTCACAAGACAAGTTTAAAAAATGTATTTTATTTACCCTGGCCTGACGTTCTGGGCCCGGTTGTTCAAAACCTGGGTAACTTTATCCGATGGTTAGGCCTAAACGGCGGATAAATCTGCTATCCAGCGGATAGTTATCCAGCTAACAAAAACAGGTTGCACAAAGCCTGGATAGTGTGGTGGATAACTATCCACGGATAGCTTGCTAACCATCGCGTGTAGCAGAGCGTGACACAGTTTGCGCAAGGTTTTGCACTCAAATGGCCTCCAGTTGCCATGGTAAAGTATGCTAATTTTGAGTAAACAATGAACTGTGCGCGCGCTAGCAGACTAGAGACACAGACTTCCGGTTCTGTTTCATCAAATTCCCGTGGTATCTCAACACAACTAAAAAGCAAAGCAAAATAGAAGTGGAACCAACTGTTAATAGTAATCTATACTTTTTAGTAGCTGAGATCTTCGTTTTCTTGAATTATTCTAAAATTGTGCTATTAAGACAAGAAAATATACGGATTTTGCTAGCAGTGCTACTTTTGGAAAAAGGGCAAAAATTATGCTCAATTCCTCAGATTATGCCAAAAATTATGCTAGCACAATCGGCAAGAGCCTAGTTGAGCTCACTTTTTGGACACAACATTTTTGGGAATATTGATTGCTGAGCGGAGACCAGACCAACTGAACCGACCCCAGATCATAATACTGCCACCGCAGGTTTGCATGGCAGGCACTAACCGTGACGGGGGCATCCAGCGCTCTTCTTCTTCTCTTTTTAATATAGAAAAGAGGCACAATTTTATCTATCTGGACCAAGTTTTTTGCTGATGCTTTAGTCAAAAGACCAGTTGTGTTCATTGTGTAAATTCAGCCTTAGTTTAACCAGATAAACAGTCACTTTAGTCAAAGGCCACATGGGGCTGTTTCTCAGCTCCATAGATGGTTTGTACAAGAGTAGAAAAGTGTTGCAGAAATAGGCACCGATCAAAACACCAAAGTACACAAGAGTAGTAAAGGAGGAAAATTGCACCACGGTGTGACAGAGAACAGCGCCTTGTTTTAGGCAGAACAATCCTTACGGAAACTAGACGACATGCACCCTTATCGGTCAGATGAGATGGTTTGGAAATGGCTTGTTTGAACATTACACCAAGGTGAAAAAAACAGACACCAGTACTATATATTTAAAAAAGAGCACAGACTGCGCGGCAGAGTTTCAGCGAAAACCAAAAATAGCTACGCACACAAAATATACAATCAATCCGAAATGGTTTTGTTTTTAAAAGACTAAAAACATCTAAAAAAACAAAACAAAAAAAATACAAATCAAAGAGCACTTAAAGGAACTTCACCTTACGACAGATTTGTTTGTGTGTGTGCGTGACTTCTTTTCCCCCCTCGTCTTTTTGGGGTGGAACATTTTTTTAGATCCAGTCTTTAGTCTATTCACCCCTCTAAGGCTGTATCCATGGCAACGCGATCTGGGATAACGTAAGCGACCGGCTCCAGTGATGAAGCTGCATCCCCTGCAACCAGTGACCACTGCTCCGGAGAGATGAAACTGTAAAGGGAAGTCATTACAGTTGAGTGCTTTTACTCAGGTGGTGTTGTGAAGACCATGACACGCGAGATAATTCAATTATCTGTGACACAGAATAATATTTTTCTGAGCTTCTCGTTGATTCATCAGGTAGCCTTTTCTGCTCCGTATGTGCATTCATTTAAAAAAAGAAAAACTTTATTTAACTTTATTTCCTCCTATTTGCTTTTCCGCTATCATTCCCACCTTATTTTTCCTTCCTTCCTTCCATATTCTTTCCTTCCTTCCTCCAAACAACTGTTGATTAACTTTTTTGCATTTTAATATTTTTGCATTTAAAGATTTTATTATTTTATTCTATTTTATTTCCTTCTGTTTTAATGTACTCTTTAATGCTCTGTCATGCTTCTAATGTTTTATGTTAAGCACCTTGAATTGTCTTGTACACAGAATGTGCCATAAAAATAAACTTGCCTTTCCTTACTTCCTTCCTACCTGCCATAACTTTTCCTCCTTCCTTCTGTCCATGCAAAGCTCTAAAATAAGCTCACAAAAGTGCACAGCAAAGAAGTAAATCTTGAAAAACCTTGAAATAACTGACACTGAAACTTACGCATCACAGTCCATTTGAGACCTCACAAAACCCTGCGAGGGGGGCGTGGCCTGGAGGGGCTGAGTCTGCAGGTGCCTCTCCAGAAACTGGGCTTCAGCTTGTCCCTCTGGAGGTACAGCAGGGATGTCAGCGGCGGGGTTGGTGGCGACGGCGGGCTCTGAGCCGGGCTGCAGGTGAGACACAGGTGGAGGATATTGCTGCTGGTCAAAGCAGGTGTCGGAGGTCGGAGAGGATGAGGCCGTTTGACTGCTGCTAGAGGACGTGTTGGCGTCCAGCATCTCCAGGAGGAGGTCGTACACCAGCACCACGTTCTTCCTCTTCATGGTGGAGAGGTGATCCATGCCTTTGTTACTGTGGGAAGACAGATGCAACCCAGGTTTCAGGCAATTATTAGAAATAGAGCTTTACAAAAGTAACAAATACAATTAACGAGAGCAAAGCAACAGAAATGAATTGTGGGTAATTTAGAACAGAAGCAGCCTGTCCTCACCAAGAACAGAACAGAAACCTGATGATGTAACATCATTTTATTAGGTTAGGTAGGTTAGGTTGGGTTATAATATGAAATTTATAGCTTTAATATTTGACTTAAAAATGAGTAAATTCAATTAATAGGTATTTAAACTTAATAGAGCACTATAACAAATCAACGGTCATTACATTTTACGCTATACCAGTGGTTCTCAAACTTTTAATACTGCGTACCACCTGAAAAACTGTTAAGCTCTAAGTACCACCATGATGACCAGTTTTAAGATATAGCCATATATGCCTTCTCAACTAGCTTTAAACACACGGAGATGTTTATTCCTATTTTGGGGTTATTTATCTCCTCCATGAGTCACCACCTTATCGTGGTGGAGGGGTTTGCGTGTCCCAGTGATCCTAGGAGCTATGTTGTCGGGGGCTTTATGCCCCTGGAAGGGTCACCCATGGCAAACAGGTCTCTAGGTGAGGGACCAGACAAAGTGTGGCTCACAGACCTCTTATGACGAGTACAAACGAAGGACCAAGGTTTCCCTTGCCCGGACGCGGGTCACCGGGGCCCCCCTCTGGAGCCAGGCCTGGAGGTGGGGCTCGGAGGCGAGCGCCTGGTGGCCGGGCCTTTGCCCATGGGGCCCGGCCGGGCTCAGCCCGAAAGGGAGACATGGGCCTCCACTCCCGTGGACTCACCACCTGCAGGAGGGGCCATAGAGGTCGGGTGCGTAGAGAGCTGGGCGGTGGCCGGATTCGGGGACCCTGGCGGTCCGATCCTCGGCTGCAGAAGCTAGCTCTAGGGACGTGGAATGTCACCTCTCTGGCGGGGAAGGAGCCTGAGCTGGTGTGTGAGGTCGAGCGGTTCCAGCTAGATATAGTTGGACTCACCTCGACGCACGGCTTGGGCTCTGGAACCAGTATCCTCGAGAGGGGTTGGACTCTCTTCCACTCTGGAGTTGCTCCGGGTGAGAGGCGTCGAGCTGGTGTGGGCATACTTATTGCCCCCCGACTTGGCGCCTGTACATTGGGGTTTACCCCAGTGGACGAAAGGGTAGCCTCTCTCCGCCTCCGGGTGGGGGGATGGGTCCTGACTGTTGTTTGTGCTTATGCACCAAATAGCAGTTCAGAGTACCCACCCTTTTTGGAGTCCTTGGATGGAGTATTGGAGAATGTTCCATCTGGGGACTCCCTCGTTCTGCTGGGGGACTTCAATGCTCACGTGGGCAACGACAGTGAGACCTGGAGGGGTGTGGTTGGGAGGCAGGGCCCCCCCGATCTGAACCAGAGTGGTGTTTCGTTGTTGGACTTCTGTGCTTGTCATGGACTGTCCATAACGAACACCATGTTTAAGCATAAGAGTGTCCACATGTGCACTTGGCACCAGGACACTCTAGGCCGCAGTTCGATGATCGACTTCATAATCGTATCGTCGGATTTGCGGCCGCATGTCTTGGACACTCGGGTGAAGAGAGGGGCGGAGCTGTCAACTAATCACCACCTGGTGGTGGGTTGGCTCAGATGGTGGGGGAGGATGCCAGTCAGACCTGGCAGGCCCAAACGTGTTGTAAGGGTCTGCTGGGAACGTCTGGCAGAGTCTCCTGTCAGAGAGAGCTTTAACTCACACCTCCGGCAGAACTTCGACCATGTTCCGAGGGAGGCAGGGGACATTGAGTCCAAGTGGGCTATGTTCCGGGCCTCTATTGTTGAGGCGGCCGACCGGAGCTGTGGCCGTAAGGTCGTTGGTGCCTGTCCTGGCGGCAACCCCAGAACTCGTTGGTGGACACCAGCAGTGAGGGATGCCGTCAAGCTGAAGAAGGAGTCCTATCAGGCCTTTTTGGCATGTGAGACTCTGGAGGCAGCTGACAGGTATCGGCAGGCTAAGCGGAACGCAGCTTCGGCGGTTGCTCAGGCAAAAACTCGGACATTGGAGGAGTTTGGAGAGGCCATGGAGAACGACTTCCGAACGGCTTCGAAGAAATTCTGGTCCACCATCCGGCGTCTCAGGAGGGGGAAGCAGTGCTCCGTCAACACTGTATACAGTGGGGATGGGGAGCTGTTGACCTCGACTCGGGACGTTGTGGATCGGTGGAGGGAATACTTCGAAGACCTCCTCAATCCCGCCGACACGTCCTCCAATGAGGAGGCAGAGTCTGGGGACTCAGGGGCGGACTCTCCTATCTCTGGGGCTGAGGTTGCCGAGGTGGTTAAAAAGCTCCTCGGTGGCCGGGCCCCGGGTGTGGATGAGATCCGCCCGGAGTTCCTCAAGGCTCTGGATGCTGAGGGGCTGTCTTGGTTGACACACCTCTGCAGCATCGCGTGGACGTCGGGGACAGTACCGCTGGATTGGCAGACTGGGGTGGTGGTCCCCCTCTTTAAAAAGGGGGACCGGAGGGTGTGTTCCAACTACAGGGGGATCACACTCCTCAGCCTCCCTGGGAAGGTCTATTCAGGGGTCCTGGAGAGGAGGGTCCGTCGGATAGTTGAATCTCGGATTGAGGAGGAGCAGTGTGGTTTTCGTCCCGGCCGTGGAACGGTGGACCAGCTCTACACCCTCTTCAGGGTCTTGGAGGGGGCATGGGAGTTCGCCCAACCAGTCCACATGTGTTTTGTGGACTTGGAGAAGGCGTTCGACCGTGTTCCCCGGGGATTCCTGTGGGGGGTGCTTCGGGAGTATGGGGTGCCGGACTCCCTTGTACGGGCTGTCCGGTCCCTGTACGACCGGTGCCAGAGTTTGGTCCGCATTGCCGGCAGTAAGTCGGATTCGTTTCCAGTGAGGGTTGGACTCCGCCAGGGCTGCCCTTTGTCACCGATTCTGTTCATTACTTTTATGGACAGAATTTCTAGGCGCAGTCGAGGTGTTGAGAGGATCCGGTTCGGTGGCCTCAGGATTGGGTCTCTGCTATTTGCAGATGATGTGGTTCTGTTGGCTTCATCGAGCCGTGATCTACAACTCTCGCTGGAGCAATTCGCAGCCGATTGTGAAGCGGCTGGGATGAGAATCAGCACCTCTAAATCCGAGACCATGGTCCTCAGCCGGAAAAGGGTGGAGTGCCCTCTCCGGGTTGGGGATGGGGTCCTTCCCCAAGTGGAGGAGTTTAAGTATCTCGGGATCTTGTTCACGAGTGAGGGCAGGATGGAGCGGGAGATCGACAGACGGATCGGTGCGGCATCTGCAGTGATGCGGGTGCTGCGCCGTTCTGTTGTGGTAAAGAAGGAGCTGAGTCGGAAGGCGAAGCTCTCTATTTACTGGTCGATCTACGTTCCTACCCTCACCTATGGTCATGAGCTTTGGGTAGTGACCGAAAGAACAAGATCGCGGATACAAGCGGCTGAAATGAGCTTCCTTCGCAGGGTGGCCGGGCTCTCCCTTAGAGATAGGGTGAGAAGCTCGGTCATCCGGGAGGGGCTCAGAGTAGAACCGCTGCTCCTCCGCATCGAGAGGAGCCAGATGAGGTGGCTCGGGCATCTGGTTAGGATGCCTCCTGGACGCCTCCCTGGTGAGGTATTCCGGGCACGTCCCACTGGGAGGAGACCCCGGGGAAGACCCAGGACACGCTGGAGGGACTATGTCTCTCGGCTGGCCTGGGAACACCTCGGGATCCCCCCAGAGGAGCTGGAAGAAGTGGCCGGGGAGAGGGGGGTCTGGGCCTCCTTACTCCGGCTGATGCCCCCGCGACCCGACCTCGGATAAGCGGAAGAAGACGGTACGGTACGGTACGGGTTATTTATTACCCTGAATTGTTATTTTACTGAATCCGACATTTACAACTCTGTCCAACAATTTTCCCATACTTATACTCTCATACAGAGCAAAATAAACACACTCAAAAGTTGTTACATCTGCACTGCAACTGAATATGCAACAAATATTTTTTAAAAGACACAATTTTAATTATCTCAAGCTACACATTTCATTTAAATGTTGTATTTATAATGCATTGTATGTTTCCAATTTTTTTTTCCAAGTGAAAATGTGGAAAAAATGTGGAAAGTCATGATGTTCCCCTGTGTACCACCAGAGGGCGCTCGTGTACCACTGGTGGCATGCGTACCACAGTTTGCGCACCACTGCACTACACCATTAAAATAAAACAAATAAATATCAACTGAATCGAATGTAGAAAAACAAACTTAAGAAATTGTTACTCTCTTAAGCAAAGAGATTTGGTTGAAAATTGAAACGTGGGAATGACTTTCAGGTGACGGGAGTTTAGTGTAACAAGAATGTGACAATAATGGACAAGAAAAAACTCAATGAAATGATTTACGAAACTCAGAAACCCTCCATTTATTCAGTACAGAGCACAGAACTGGAACAGTCTTCAAGGAGATGTGAGTCGGGCCGAAACTCTGACAATGTTCAGATCCAGGCTGAAAACAGTTCTGTTTAAATGTACATATGACAACTGAAAGGATTTTATCTGCACTCTTCATTTTTAATTTAAATTTATTAATGATTATTTTTTATACTTGTATGATTTATGGAATTATTTTATTTGCCTTCTTGTGATTTTATGCACCTGTAAAGCACTTTGAATTGCCTTGTGTACGAATCGTGCTCTACAAATAAACTTGCCTTGCCAGAAAACATGCCAAATGTTGAATGTGAAGAAGTATACTACTTAATGAAAAAAAAAAATTAGGTCATTTCAAATGTCATGACTTCTAATTTGTTGTATTTTTCATAAAAAATATTTTCAACATCTAAACTGAAGGCAGACCAGTTTAGTACGTGACCTCACCCACTACAAAGACATTTCTTGGTCATTCTCACATGCGGCTTCTTTTGCACACGAAAGAGCTTTAAGCTGCATTTGTCGATAGCGCAGCAAACTGGCTTCAGTAGTCATTTCCATCAAAGAATCGTGCCTGTTTTTAAGGCAGCCACTGGGGAGGGAGGAGTTTACAGGCATCCAGTATCTAGCCTTGTTCCCTGCGCACAGAGATTTCTCCACATTCTCAAAATCTTTTGGGGACATTGTTTACTGTACATGATGATATATTCAAAGCCTTTTCAATTATACACTGGAACATAATTCTGAAATTTAACCAGAATTTGTAGCCTCCCTAACTCGCACTTTTTATCGCCAGTAATGTCACTCATCTGTTGCCAATTAACCAAATTAGTTGAAAGACGTCCCTCTAGGCATTACTTTTTAGCAGGGCTTGCTTCTGCAGCTTTTCTGGCCTGTGTCCCAATACTTTTGAGTTGTGTTGCTGCCATCTCATTAAACTGAGCTCATAATTTTCATGAAATTGTAAAATGTCTAACTTTCAGTATTTCATGTTTTCTGTGTTCTTTTGTGAATAAATGACAGGTTTATGGGACAAGCTAAATCACTGAATTCTGTTTTTATTTACTTCTTTCACAGCTTCCCAGTAGGTTTGGAAAAGCAGTTGTATCTTTTTTGCATCTTTAATCATCAACAAACTGCCAGTTTCACAGTTTTGTTTCTGAATCTGAAACGTCCAACTACTTCTGCAGATCTAAAGCTGCTTGAGCTTGTTCTTGATTCTCAGCAGGATACGTTCTCACAGGAAAACTGGGACTCTTAGAGACCAGAAAAAGTCAACAGCAATACTGCAGATTTAAAAAACGCTCTTAAAAACGACGCTTTGCTTTCACAAGAGTTTTTCTTTGAATTACAAATGCATCCTGATGAAGCTACAGCCCATCAGTGAACAGTCGAGATACATTTTTAAAGTCTTGTTGTAGTATTAGTTTTGTTTCAGATGTCCTGGTTGAGTCAAATAAAAGTGTCACAGACGTAACACTGGGACTTTCCCACTTGAGAACACCAAAAGGAATTCATTTGAAGCTTTCAGTATATTTATTTCAATTAAATGATTTATCTTTGAACCTATGGAAGTACATTTTTTTAACTGTTTATTGTCCACCATATATCCTCTAGTTATGTATGGAGCCCCGTTTGGGTCATAATTCAATGAATAAATGAGTCCATTATTATGAAATACAGGCGTTTATTATTATGAAATACGTATCCATTATTATGAAATATTTCCCATTATTATGAAATATATGTGTATTATTATGAAATATTTCCCATCATGAAAAAAATGTAATTATTATGAAATATATTTGTATTCTTATTTAAGCTTAGTTTAATGCATAATCATTTATTTCAGAATGGCTTTTTTATCTAAGAATGAGTTTTTACATAATTGCTTCCTTTTTCATAAGAATGAGCTTTAACATAATAATGACATTTTGCCACTGGGCGGGACCAGTGGTTGACCTGCACTCTCATTGGCTGATCCTTCTCCATTCTACGCTCTGACATCGACTAGTTTTGGCCGTGAGGTCCCGTTAGCAGCGGGCCGTGGCGTCATCAAGGTGCGCTCCTAGTCTGATTGTAGCTATGGCAGCTTGGACTGAGCTACGGGAAACCTTGACGATTCTTAGTCGATGTCAACTTTTAACCTTAAACTGAGGTGCATTCTGCCACCTACTGGCCTGGAGTATATACATTGCACCTCACGCCCACTATTGATATTCACTGTTCTGTTGCTTATGCCTGAATGAAAGAGCAGCCAATCACATAAATGGCTCCGCCCTCTCTGCTGTGATTGACACACAAATCATTCTTATGAAAAACAAATCCATTATTATGTAAAAGCTCATTCTTATGAAAAACGAAACCATTATCATAATACTAGGAAATATTTAATAATAATAAACGCCTGTATTTCAGAATAATAGACTCATTTATTCATTGAATTATGACACAAACGGGGCTCCATAGTTATGAGTCTTACTTTAAACTTCATCTCTAAAAAGACAATATAACAAAACAGTCCATGTTAGCTCAATTTTGATAAGAGCACTTTTGGGAATAATTTCCCAAAAGTTATTGGGAATAACTTGATTTAAGACATGATTTCACGGATTTTTAATTCCATTTTTCCAAGTTAACCCAAATAAAAAAGATTTAAGAAGTCATGCGGAGACTTGATACTCTTAAAACGAAAATTCCCAACACTGGATATTTTAAAGGATGATATGCATGAGGAGGTTTATTGTTACAATTATTCTAAACTAAAAACGTTGAAGTTTTTGGGTGCTCAAAAAGCATGTTCAAGTTTGCTTTTTCTTCCAAACACCAGAGTGTTACCATGAATCTGAGAGAGCGCACGAATGAAGAAGGCGGGAACTAAGTTGGAATTCAGTGTGTTTTTAAATCAATCTGTTGGATGGTGATTCAGTTTCACCATTTGGAGTCGTCTCGGCCCGTACCTGGCGTGGCGGATGTGGGAGAGCAGCATGGTGAGGTGTCCAAGCCGCAGGGTCTGCTGCTGTGTCGAAAGGCCCAGTTTGGAAATGGCCCAGACCAGAGCGTCGATGACGGAGTCCAGGAGGCGCAGCAGCTTGGTTCTGCTCTCCAGCTCTTCGGCTGTCTGAGGGGAGTTGGTGCACAGATCTGTGGACCAGAACAGAACCGGTCAGTGCACCAGCACACTGCTGGCACAAGGGGCCTATCTGGAAAGTATTTTATCTCAATTTTCATTTATGAAAACGTACATTTAAATACACAAAAACTAAAAAGGAAGAAGCCTCTTTTAAAGAAGAAAGTAGAACACAACATTTGTTAAGTAATCATTGAAGCTGATCATTTATTAGTTTGTCCTAAAAGAACTCTGACCAATCACATCAGACTGATTTAAACGGGCCAATGGCGGTTAGGGGTCATTCTGTATAGTTCTATTACACCGTTTATTTATCAACTACGTCTCCATATTGTGTTGTCAGTCATTTTCTTTGCAGCTGCAGCAGATAAAATGCCCCCCCCCCCCCCCCCCATGTCTTATGTTCCTTCTCACTGTGAATAGACTCAAATGAATGAAATGTCTCGTCTCCGTTTCTCAAACTGCTCCGCAGCAATGATTACTTCTCAAATATAGTTTCTGACGTCTATTCTGTTTGGAATTTTCATTCCTCATAAGAACGTATTTATTCATTCATTTTTTAAAGTTTCTCATGATGCCTAAAAATGGAAATTTTCGGCAGTTCTAATCAAGTCAGTTTATTTCTTCTATGCACAGTGTAAATAGGAGACAAATTGCTTTTATGTAGCGCTATTTCATTTAGGTACTGAAACCTGTATTTTCACCCTGCGCAGAGACGCCGCAACGGGGTAGCCATACTAGGCAATTGCCTAGGGCCCCGAGCTGGAAGGGGCCCTAGGACAGCGGTGACATTGGTCCTTTTGTCAATGACAAAATAACTTTACAGCTTTAGATACTGCAATGACGATATGTTGAAAACCCCCTCGCACAGGGCCCTCACTAGCTGTCACTGCCTCGTGTATAAAGGGACCCCCGAGACATGGCCAATATCGATCCATATCAATGACACAACCTGAAACCTCCATAGACACTGCAGCAACATGTTTGGAACATTATTAAAAAAAAGTTATGATGCCACTTTGTCCCAGTCTGTAGTCTCAGGAAGCACAACTGCATGACATGTTTACTGCTTTAGCCTAGCTTATTTAAACAGTAGTTATCAGTAAGCTAACCAGTTTGTGTTTGTTATATTATATTGTATTTTAAGTGTTCTTACATTATTGTGCACTTCTGTTATTTAAAATAAATGATTTTTGGATTGAATGATTTTCTTGGTGTTTTTTTGGGCCGGGGGGCCCCCATGCTCATTCTTGCCTAGGGCCCCCAAGGTGACTAGAAACGGCCCTGACCCTGCGTGCCACACTCACCCATATACCCACATTAACACAGCACTATGTTGCATTTATTTCTTGTCTTCATTTAGCAATCTTATTTATATAACAATGAATTATATGTTATATAAAGAACTATATAATCATGACCAACACACGCACTTTTCTGCCGTTTCATCGTCATGCCAAAAACTTCTTCCTGCTTGCCACCCAAATAATCCGCGTTCTTTGAATTCGTCCGGCGTCTGTGTACGATTTCATTGGCTAGTTCTAGCTGTGTAGCTGCAATTCCAGTGGCTGACGCAAATCCCCCAACCTTTGATGGAGGCGATGCACGGAGCCCACAATTCAGTTTGTCAATGGATGATCCCGCCCCTTTCACGGTCTATGGAGACGGACGCAGACGACGCATGTGACATGATGAGTGAATCCACTGAACCCAACCCACTTTTGGCACTAGATTTAGCAACTTTTCAGACTACCCCAGCTACTTTTTTTTTTCCCCAAAAAAGCACCTAGCAACAAATTTAGCTACTTCTAAAATGTGTTTGGAAACTTTTAGCAACCTCGGAAAAGTAACTCAAATGCTAAAACATGAAAAAATGAGGTCCTCAATAGGCAACAAAAACAAAAACAGACATCCACATAATTTGTGGATCTATTAGGGGTGTAACGGTATGCAAAAATCCCGGTTTGGTACCTCGGTTTTGGGGTCACAGTTTGGTACATTTTCAGTACAGTATAGGAACAAAATGCAAAACCATTTTCTTCAACAGTCTGTTTATTTAACCAAAACATTTTCAATATACAAACACTCACTAGGGACCGAGGTAGCAGGAACATACCTGTCAAGTTTTGGATTTGAAAATAAGGGAAATTTTTCTGGGGCCACGAGCAGTATCTCTTACATTTTTGGTGTACAGAAAAGCTAAAATCACAGCTACACTGCTTCTTATACTTATACTTCAGCCAGCTCTTTTGTTTCCTGTGTGTCATTATTAGACAACTGATCAATCCAGGTGTGTCTGACCATTGCTGTGAGATCAGACACACCTGGATTAATTAGTTTGTCTATTAATGGCACACAGGAAACAAAGCAGCTGGCTGAACTTCAGGAAGTAGTGCAGCTGTGCATAAAGCCACATTGACATAATGTTAACATTCATTATAGCCTAAATGAAAACAATAAAATGGTAAATATGAAGAGTATTTATTTGAAGGGATTTGCAAATTTTTTGTTCATTTAACATTGCTTGTATTTACGTTTACATTTGATTTTCATTCCACACATTGTTTTCATTTCATATTGCTCTTTTACATCTCAATTTACGTGACTTTTCTTTACTCTTTTAATGACTTGTTGTACTCATTTGTTGCAGACTGAATTCTTTATCACTGTTTTTGGAAGGAGCGTATTTGTGGACCGGTCCAAAGTAGTTTTTTTTACATGAGAAGAGAGCGCAAACAGTTCTGTTGTCTAACATCCTATTCTCTGTAACAATCTTTTTTTTCTTTGTGCGCTGTCACTCATCGGATGTCACACACTAACCTCGCGACATCTACCACCTACAGCACCTGTAGTAGCTACTGCTGTGGCAGTTATCGTGACATCTACCACCTACAGTACCTGTAGTAGCTGCTGCTGTGGCAGTTATCGTGACATCTTCCACCTACAGCACCTGTAGTAGCTACTGCTGTGGCAGTTATCGTGACATCTACCACCTACAGTACCTGTAGTAGCTACTGCTGTGGCAGTTATCGTGACATCTACCACCTACAGCACCTGTAGTAGCTACTGCTGTGGCAGTTATCGTGACATCTACCACCTACAGCACCTGTAGTAGCTACTGCTGTGGCAGTTATCGTGACATCTACCACCTACAGTACCTGTAGTAGCTGCTGCTGTGGTAGTTATCGTGACATCTACCACTACAGCACCTGTAGTAGCCACTGCTGTGGCAGTTATCGTGACATCTACCACCTACAGTACCTGTAGTAGCTGCTGCTGTGGCAGTTATCGTGACATCTACCACTACAGCACCTGTAGTAGCTGCTGCCGTGGCAGTTATCGTGACATCTTCCACCTACAGCACCTGTAGTAGCTACTGCCGTGGCAGTTATCGTGACATCTACCACCTACAGTACCTGTAGTAGCTACTGCTGTGGCAGTTATCGTGACATCTACCACCTACAGCACCTGTAGTAGCTACTGCTGTGGCAGTTATCGTGACATCTACCACCTACAGTACCTGTAGTAGCCACTGCTGTGGCAGTTATCGTGACATCTACCACCTACAGTACCTGTAGTAGCTACTGCTGTGGCAGTTATCGTGACATCTACCACCTACAGCACCTGTAGTAGCTACTGCTGTGGCAGTTATCGTGACATCTACCACTACAGCACCTGTAGTAGCCACTGCTGTGGCAGTTATCGTGACATCTACCACCTACAGTACCTGTAGTAGCTGCTGCTGTGGCAGTTATCGTGACATCTACCACTACAGCACCTGTAGTAGCTGCTGCCGTGGCAGTTATCGTGACATCTTCCACCTACAGCACCTGTAGTAGCTACTGCCGTGGCAGTTATCGTGACATCTACCACCTACAGTACCTGTAGTAGCTACTGCTGTGGCAGTTATCGTGACATCTACCACCTACAGTACCTGTAGTAGCTGCTGCTGTGGCAGTTATCGTGACATCTTCCACCTACAGTACCTGTAGTAGCTGCTGCTGTGGCAGTTATCGTGACATCTACCACTACAGTACCTGTAGTAGCTACTGCTGTGGCAGTTATCGCGAGACAAGTGACAGATCAGGAGTGTTTTTTTGTTTTGTTTTTTTTTACTCCGTCCGATGCAGTATTATTTTTTTTAATAATGCAGGTGAAAATATGGGAGATTTACGGGAAAATACTAATACGGGAGGACGGCGGGAGAGAGAGTAAAATACGGGACTTTACCGGCCAAAATGGGATACTTGACAGGTATGATTTGGACCCGGAACCGACCCGACCCGAGTCTTTAGTGTCCGACCACGAACTGAACCGAGATACCCGAATAGAACCGAGACAATCCAGCCCATAGTTGCTCATGTTAAAGTTGTCTAGCATTGAATAAAACTGGATTTTCTTACCTAAAGTTGTCTTCTTCTACCAGTTCAGTTGCTACATAAGCTACGTGATGTAAACAACAATAAATCCACGTCGTTATTTTCTTTGTGGATACAGATGCTATTGGTAGCAACTGCTAACGCTAACAGCCTACACCGGTCAGGACGTGTCGTGAACATATTTTGTCATCCAACGTTGTCATGTTGGTGATCCGTTGTGCTTTACAGCTGCCGGGCAAACCGCTAATAACACGCTACGGCAACACGATTGTTTCATGACAAATACGCCACGTTATTCAATTATCATTTAACTGCCCCGAGTCCTGACATTGGCTGCCACCGCCAATATCTTTACCTCTCTGGAGTAAACGCGGACCCAGCCTGTCAGAGAGCACCGACCGGACCTGAGACTAACTACAGATTCCAACTCAAACCAGGAGGCAGGTCTTTTGAATGGACCCGGGACACGATTCAGGTGGGGTCGGAACCTCGGGTCTTCGGGTTGTTCCGAAGACCTCTAGCTGCGAGTCTATTCTTCTAGGCTGCATATAAAACACATATAAACTGACTGTATTCGTTCGGTACAGCACTGAACCGTACCGAAGGTCTGTTCAGTTCGGTACGAACACATTGTACCGTTACACCCCTAGTATCTATTCAATTCAATTCAATTTTATTTGTATAGCATCTGTTACAATGTCAATTGTCTTTAGGCGCTCTACAGAGACCCAGAGCATGACCCCCGAGCAAATATCATTAACTAAAAATATATCATTGAATCCTAAACAAGGATAATGGCAGGTAAAAAAGCTCCCACAGTGGGAGATGAAGTGACAAATGAAGTGACCAATACTAATTCCAAATACACAATCTTGAAAGTTGAAGTGTGTGGTTATATTGGTCGACACAATCCACAGAAAAAGTCCACATTTGGCTGGGTAGGGGCTCTGCTTTTTTATTTTTTATGTATTTATACCCGTGTGTACTCCTTTGCAATAAATAGTTCAGTATATTTATAAACAACATTGGTTTTTGTAATTTCAAGGAACTGTCAAAGGATCTCTAGTTCTTCCAAAATCTAAATCTTGCTGCTGTGTCTCCTAATAACTGACTTACAGCTGCAGAGCAAAATAAAAACCAAAATGTTATCAATGTTTCTTATTTTCATCCATTAAATAGAAGGTCTCTAAACCAAGTTGTGACATTTAAAGGCTTCAAGGGTTTTTCACTCTGCCATCTGGCTTATCAAAGGCCATTAATGCCTTTCTGATGGATACTCCAGCTGAAACACTAGAGGACAGCAGAGAGGAGAAGCTGTAGATCACCCTGTCCACCCACCGCGAGCACAGACAGAGCAGCTAAGCTCAAACGCTCCATCCATTCTGATCCATAAATCTTAAAAATCCCCTCTTGCTGTCTTAGACTTTTCAGACCCAGTTTCACGTCTTGCACGTCTTGCACAATTTGTTCTTTTTTTCCCACCACAGCTGCAGTGGAGCAGAGTCAACAGAGGGAACAGGGTCTGGCAGAGGACCCTGTGTGCGCCTCCAGGAGGAAACTTTGTTAAACTCCGTGAGGACACGCGGAGGTCGATCACCTCAGTGAAACCTGTACAGTGTCTGCTGGTGGGAGGGAGGTGGGAAAGGGGATCAGGAAAGGACACTGTGACCGCTTGACACACGCGCAAGGTTAAAAAACAAAAGCCACACGGCAATTAAGTCCATCTTCACAGGTCATTTTATCCCCGGCCAAATTTAAATACGCTACTGAGTTCTGCCAGTGACTCCTCTGGGGGAGGGTCACGTACACTTTACAATGCTGATAACAAAAACAAAAGTCTAGTCTAAGCCAGTGCTCGTTAGAGTTTGTGTAGCAGCATTTACTAACACAAACAATATCAACTTTTTAATTCTAAAAAGCTAAACTGAATAATGCATGTTTGTGTTTGTGGCTGTGTTCGATCTTCTAAACTCCAATCACACTGGTGAGTTTGCTTCCCTGCTCTGGACACGGATTAAATCATACTGAAGACTGGTTTTCTGACTGAGTCAAACTTTAAAATAAATTGGCATTTCTAAAGTTATATTAAAGTAGAATTGGACCGAAACTAGAACTGAATTGCATAGAGATGCATCTGTTGTTAACTGGCACTGTAGAAATAAATGAACTGACTTTTTCTGAATGTGCTTTGGTCACATGTTAGATCCACTTACCTTTAGTTTAATTCTACCGTTCACCAAGCTTGAACGCTTGCTTTAATTTCTCCAGTTTTTTTTCTCAAAATTGAATATTAGTTAATGTACTATACCTGGAACAGGTAACTAAATTATTGTCCTGTTTCCTCCCACAGACCAGAGACGTGCCTGTTAGCTTTATTAGTATTACCAAATTGGCAATGAGCCAGAAATACCAAAATTACTACTATGAAGACGTTATGGACAAAATTTATATCACAATATATTTCTTAATTTTGGTCCATAAAATATCGATGTGATTCCGATATTGATATGATTCCGATATTGATATGATTCTGATATCGATATGAATAATATGAAAACCACAGAGAAAGTGCCAGGAATGTCCAGAAAGGATAACAAACCTTTGAAATATGAAAGTGTGAAATCCATAAATCCTTGTTTGATAAAATCATATAATGTTTTAGATGTAAAAATGTTTCAAATCAATCAACCTTTCAATGTTCACCTTTTATTTAAATTCATAACAAAGAAATATGGCATAACCATCAGGCAAACAAACGTCTCGACATTGTTATAGTAATGATGTTTACCAATGATGTTCATCAAAATATTAGATATGTGTTTAAAAGTTAGAACATTGATATAAATTGTTATTTAATTATTGTCTTGCCCTATAATAATAATATTAATCTATTCAATTCCATTTCATGGCGACTAGGCCAGTTCTCCTAAAACAAATGAATAAATACACTGGAGAAATTTAAATAATTTGTGTTTCATGATATTTCAGGACATCGTGTGGTTATCAAACTTTCGACAAAATAATTACACTTTTGCCTTTGCGCAGCATTACACTACATGGTTAGATATGTAGCAACTGTGGCTGACCTGGTAAAATCCAGATTATTATGTCAGTACACATCAACAAAGCAGAGGGCAGACTAATCTGGGTTATGTAAGAGCCAAAGGTACACACTGCTGTATTTACTGCCCAGCATCAAATAACATTTGTCACTTATCGCGCTATCACTGCAGATTCCCTCTCACTGTGGGGTTTGTCTGCACTGGTGAAACTCACTGGAGTTGAGGAGGATCATGGCCTTCAGACAGACGTACTCCTCCCTCTGTAGCTTGAGCTCACGAAAGCGAGAGGTGGCAGCCAGCAGCATGTCAAAAATCTCCATGATGCCCTCCACACACTGTCCCTCCTCCCTGACAAGACACAGAGCAGAGGGAAATGAAGAAAACGGTTATATACAAGAAGAGAACATTAGAGAAAACTGTTGGAAGAACAAGGCAACCCTCATCTGTAAAAAATTATATAAAGCCACAAAGGTATGCATAATTCAGGACCTGGCTTTTTGAGAGGCGGCTGCATGGCAGTCTATGGTGTCGAAGGACTTGCAGTCATTCCTTTAGCTACTTAGCAATTTTGGTCAACTTCTGATGTGTGAATTAAGACCTATAACGCCATAATCCTTCACATTTTATTGATATGTCAATGTAACATCACCTCATATTAGCTATATAATAGATAATAGATCAGAAGGTGCTGATTTAATGCGAGGTTGAGGACGAATTGAGGAGGAATATCGACAAGCTGAACCACAGACGAAGTCCAGACTACATTCCCGTCAATTCAGCAAGGAACAGATCAGCGCTGGCTGCGAGATGAGCGGTGATTCGGTCTATTTTCCCTGGTACGTGAGTTCTGCCCCCGGATACGCCATGTTCTGCGTGGTTGGGTTGCCCCAGTGACAGTAGAGGGTCAGATTGCAAAGTTGGCTCGTGGGTCCAGAGGTAAAGAGGTAGCTCACGGCTCCAGGCGGTCCAGCTTTGACTCCTTGGTCTGAGTTTGAAGTCAGGTTGGGTCATTAGCCAACATTACTGCATAGGGCTGGGCGATTTTATCGATTCTGAGATATAAATCGATATTTTATTTCCCCAGGGTAGTATTGATATTTCAGCCACGGGTATCGATATTCTAAGCTCCCTTCAAAACCCCCGTGTCCCACACGGGTGCTCTTCCTGCAAAGTCCAGGAAGAGCCATTAAGTCCTCCAGCCACTAGTGTCGCTGTAGAGCATTTCTAACAAGTTATCCAGAAGCTTCTTTCTCTTCCAGCTAGAGCTGGGCCAGTCAGGAGGATGGCGGCGAGTATAAACGCAGCGCCTGCGTGCTTAAAAGCAGATGTGTGGGAGCAGTTCGGTTTAAAAAAAAAAAAGGAAAGTGAAGATTTAGACAAAAGTATGGCTGTTTGCGAACTGTGTCACACAAACGTGAAGTACTCTGGAAATACCACCAACCTGCGAGGCGAGCCCCCCTGAAACGTCACCATCCGGACAAGCTAATGCTAACTGAGAGCTAGCCCAAGAATTTGTGGCACGATCCGAAACAAACCACGCTGGACTGTGACGGCGGTTGTTGCCACCAGTTTTCACCTACTTCACCGAGGTCGCAGAGTCCATTGCCTACTTTATTTGTCAGGATTTGAGACCGTATTCAGTGGTGGAAAACGCCGGCTTTAGGCGCACGGTGAACGCGATGGAGCCCCGCTATCCTATTCTCTTTTTTTTTTTTTTTTTAAAGATTTTTTTGGCTCTAGTGGCCTTTATTGAAAGTTGAGAGACAGGAAGGGGGGCAGAGAGAATGGGGAAGACACGCGGGAAAGAGTCACCGAGCCGGGAATTGAACTCACGACCAGCCGCACGGGGACTGTAGCCTCTGTATATGGCCGCCTGCCCTAACCACTGCGCCACCGGGGCGGCCTATCCTATTCTCTTTTATTCATTTTGTCCAGCAAGCTGCCTGTCAGCCATATAATGTGTAATTGATGCTTTCAGTTCAATTAATTCAAACAAAGTCATCGGAACACTCACAAGATGTCACCAAAATCACTTTGTCCCTGTTAAAATCTTTCGGAAAATGATGTAAATGTATTGTAAGATGAATATCAATATATATTGTATCGTGAGCCAAATATATCGTATTGTATCGTATCGTGAGATTAGTGTATCGCTACAGCCCTATTACTGCAGTGGCATCCCCACTGAAACGTCTGGCAGAGCTTTACAGCTTTAAAGGTCACTCAGGCCTTGAGCTTTCCACCTGCACAGCCGATGTTGGCTCCCCACCCAAACATGGACTACAGACGCTAATGCAGGTGTCAGAAATCAGAAGGCTGATGAGATGCTGGTGCCAAAACAACATCTTACATAAGGGTTCGGTAGCTGAGGGAAGATGGGCGTGTTACAAGCAAATGCTAGGCTTGTTGGTAATATATATTTGTCCATTTTTGGGTTAGCCAGGGATGGAGTCAACTCCTCCAAGGTGAGTGGTATCACAGAAGCTTTGTCCAGTTCTTCTTTACTGTCTATTGGTTGAACCTGATGATGCCTCAATGAGCCACTAATCCTGTTGCATACTACAGACTCCTGATGTTGCTCATGACAAAGTGATTTCTCACATGCAAAAACATGAATTATGATTTTTTTTTTAATCTCCTAAAACTATGCACCTCCAAAGCAAGGGAAGTCATTCATAAAATGATTTAAACTAGGTAATCCACACATTTCTCCTTTTGAGGCACTTTTTTATGAGTCAATATGACCAGAGCTGAATCAGTGATGGTGGCTGAGAGTGGTTACACCACATGACAAAGAATTAAGATATAAAAAGGAAAAAAAACCAAAACAAAAAAGGGATGATTAGATAAAAGGAATTAGAAAATGAGTCGTCTTCAGGGTCGGTGTGTAGCAGTGAAGAGGAGGACTCAGCAGCAGGGTCACAGACAGGAGGCAGATAGGAGAAGAAAGAAATACACTTATCAAGCATAACAAAACACGCTGGGAGTCCAGAAACAGAAATCTGCCAGTTGACTTGGCGTGGAAATGGAAGTGTTGGCATGCAACACGCAGTATATACACAGCAAGATAACAATAAAAAAAAGAAGCAAAGATGTGGTGCATTCAGCGAGCTAAGGCCTGCTACGAATCTAGGATGGGAATCAAAACTGAACAGGAGAAGAAGAGAAGAAGGTTATGTTTCAGATTAATACAGGAAGTAAAACTAAAACATTGAAAACAAGCATGAAATCCAAAGAGACAAAGAAAAACCCCACAACAGAACCCATAGATCATGACAGGCATGTGGAATGAGAGGATGGATTTGCATCCAGGATGTTTTTCCGAGCTGTCCAAGGAGAAAAGGCTACTTCAGGCTAACGGGGACCACTCCACAGAGAAAATAAGGCTGTGTTATGAAAACACATCAAGGCTAGCCTCAGTCTATGGTGATAGTCTCCGTGGTAGTAGGGAAAGAAAGGTCAAATACTGAACTCAGCCCACCACTGCCCTCATACACATGTTCTCTAATAGACTCCCACTGCACATGAACGTATAGTTGTTAACAGAGCCCACAAAAACAACAACTGCACCTGCCAAACAAGTTTTCTGCACGCGAACGCTCACGTTTTCCTTTTGTGCCACACGGCTCCAGTCTGGTGCAGAAACTCCTGTGCATTCATTTGTTGTAATAACACGGCTTCCCTCAAACATTTGATTAAAAACTACAGTGACATGTTACTTTGCTGAAATAAAATCTTTTTGGAAAATTTTATGCAGAGCTTATTCATTCAGGTTAAATTAAAGTGTTCAAGGATACCACGGTGTCTCCAAATTTAACAAAGCAGTTACATGACGATGTAGTACTTTTTACTTCTTTGTTTTATTCATTTACTTTTCTCTTTTCATTTCACAACCTCCATCGTAACAGGAACCAGAACAGGTCGGGTAAGTTTGGGAAAGATTATGGTTAAATGTAATTTGTGCCTGTAGGGTTGATGTGGTTATTTTCGCTCAGACCTTATAAATACATCTTCCTAAACAGGAAGATCTACAACACTTTTCCTCAAGTGTTTTTTAGTGTTTTGTGAGTGTTTTGAAGTGTTTTTGCACTGCAAAATACCCTAAAAACATCTGCTGCTTTCATGTTTCATACAAAGATTTGACTAAAAGCTCCCTTCGGTAACTCACAGGACGTATATTGCGGCTCATATGAAACCCTAAGCTGCTGGTAAAGCGGAGGCCTAATTAAAGTGTTTAATATGAACACAAAGGGTGAAGAGCAGAGCCAGAGATAGTCAGTCTTTATCTGACCAAGGTTGAAGGTCACTGTGGAAGAGAACAGAGAGGGATACAACATTTTTTGGCAGGAAAATGGGCCGCCCGTCTACAAAAATCAAAGATAAACCTCCAGCAAATGCTGAATCTATTTTGCGTATCAGTGAACTCCCCTTTTTATTGTTTCATGTCATCTGATCAGAGAAATACTGTGGGAAGATTAAACTGCCAGCAGTGTTGTGGCAGATTATCAGTTTCTGAAAATGAGCAGTTCAGCCTCAGTCATTGTGTTTGTAGAATAAAGCACCATCAAGGCTCAATAAAAGACAGCTGGTGTTTACTGATCTAAGACAGAAAAATTAGGATTTTGTTTAAAAATTCGACTAATGTCGAATATAGGAGTTCATTTGAAAGGGAAAATAATCTTTAGGAAAGTGAAAGTGCAGTGTAAATTATCCATTTAAAAGTGCATTCAAGGCCACATACAGAACTTGTTAATTGCAATAAAAACTGTAAAGTATCAACATCAACAGACTGGACAGAGTCGATGAGTAAAATCTGTTTTTGTTTTTTTTTTCCCAGCAGGTTCAGCACCGGAACCATTTCACATCTTAAATCCAGCTCAATTCAATTCAATTCAATTCATGTATAACGTCTGTTACAATGTCAATTGTCTCTAGGTGCTTTACAGAAGACCCATCATGACCCCTGAGCAAATATCATTAACTAAAATTATAATATTATAATTAAGGCATGGCTGCAGGACCACATTAGTCCAAGAATCCTGAAGCTCTGTGCTTCACAGCGGTGTTCCCAGCCACAACGCATCTCCAACGTGAGTCTGAGGCAGTAAAAGTACCGGTGCTCTGGAAAACATCCCGGGTGGTTCCAGTATTAAAGAAAGCCTCAGTAGCCGACCCAAACACCTTCGGACCTCCTGCCCTTACGTCAGATGTCACAAAGGTTCTGGAAAAGCTATTTCTGGCTCATCTTGTACCACAAGTGAATCCTGCCATTGACCTTCTGTGGATTCCTTACCAGCCTCAGTAGATAGATGATGATGTCATCTATCTGCTTCAGAGTGCTCACACTCACCTGGTTGGGAGTGATTGCACCGGTAGGATCATGCTTTTGTTTTTTTCTCTGTTGTTTTGTTGTTTCAGATTCCATGAGACCAGATGGCGGTTGACTTCAGGAGTCTTTGACAAAGACCATAAACATCTCAGGTGACGATGTTAAAGTTGTTGAGAGCTTCATGTATTCAGGTGTACGTACACTGAGCAACACTCATGAGGTCGTCTGGTCTTATGGGAGAGCAGCATCAGTGTTGGAGATGCCAGCAGGCCCAGCAGAAACTCACTCATGGAGCTGGAAAAATCACTGGACACAATCTGGAGATGTTTCCGTCTCTGAAGGAAAGGAGGTCACTGAACAAACCGCTCCATCCCAGCTCCTCCATGACACTTAACAGACTTATTCAGCACCGCCATCATAAAAGAACGTTACAGAAAATAATTCCTCCCTTTTTACCATTTCACTTCTCAACAACTCTACATATACTCTCCATTATTAATATTATTACACTATTACACCTGACTATTTTTTATTACTTATTTTTTTCAATTTTTATTGCAAATATTATTTTTTTTGTAATTACATTGTACATAATATTTTTGCACTTTTGTGATTATTATTATTCCTTTCTGCTGTGACACTTTACTGATTCTCTGTTGGGAATGTATGCACACATGTGTGTATATTTATCTGTATCCATCCATCTTTTCATCATTAAAAGAGGCACATTCATATTTTAAAAAGTTGACAGTGTTTCGTTTTGGTTTTATTTCTCCTTCATGAGGACTTCATAAAATTCATGTGACATGCTTTAGCCAAAATACCACAGGTATGGTGTATAAAGGCACCTTGTCAACCATGAATTAACAGCTCTGGTCATAGCAGCTGCTGTTTGTAGGCACTAAAAGCAGCCTCTGTTGACACTAAAGCTCTCCTGAGGTACACCAAATACAGTGTGCTGAGACACTGGGTGAAGATAAAAAAATGGGGTGGATGATACGGGACTCTGGTCAGGTCTTTATGTTAAAATACACTGTAAATCTGAACAGCCCAGTTAATTGTGTATTTCCAGCAGCAGCCAGATGGGTTTTTGATGAAGTACTGACTTCAGAGACCTACAGAGTAGGGCTATGCTCTCAAGCAAAGACACACTTTGAAGTGTAAAGTAAACCCTCACAGTTCGCGGTCTCAGCAATCACGGTTTCAGGTCATCACGGAGGTTTAAAAAATATTCATAGAAAAAAAAAAATTCAAAAAAATGTTTAAAATCGAAAAAAAATTCAAACAAAGCGTGCGAGGCTCAAACGAAACACATCACATCAAGAATGAGTCTCAGGAAGCAACAAGAGCCTACACGGGATGCCCTGTGAATGAAAATCGAGGCCTGTGATTGGCTCCTATGACGGCCATTACTGTGCCGTCGGTGGTCTGTACGCTGATTGGCTGAAAAGCATTTACGCATCTCCCATCTCTTGCTCTTGAGACAAAGCCGAGTTTAACGCTGATACACTTGGGGCCTGATTTACTAAGATCCTGAATAAAGAGTACTAAATTGCGTGTGCACTGAAAAAGTTTGGGCGTGCTGTTGTTGTGTGTTTTGCGGGTGATCAACTAAGAATGCTCGCGCAATTGATAACGGGTGCAAACCGCAGTATTTAAATGAGGTGTTGCGTGTCTTACGGTTTGCGCCATGGAGAGTCTGGATGGAAAGCAGGATAGACACAAGCGCAAAATGAAATTTGACGAGTTGGAGTTAGAGATATTAGTGGAAGAGGCAAATAAACACATTCATGAACTACAGCAAAGACATTTAAACATCACCAAAAGAAACGCAATATGGGAGAAAATCTGCGATAGAATAAATGCAGTTGGTAAGACAAAAAGAACGGCAGATGAGGTTAAAAGAAGGTGGCAAGATATAAGGCAAAGAACTAAAGAAAAAGTGGCCTTTAATAAAACTTCGGCAAACAAGACAGGTGGAGGGCCTGCGGAAGAGATGCCTCTAACCAGCATTAAGCAGCAGATGCAGCTCACCTTCTGCGAGGAGCAGATAACTGGGATACGGGGTATGACACGCTAGAGCCAACTGCAGAACAAGGTAGGCGCACAATAAGAAACACTTTTTTCTCCATGAAAACACGTGATTTATTTATTATCACAAATAAAAAAATGAATGTGCCTCCTGTGGCAACCTTTTGCTGAATAATACTCGATTTAACATTCAAATAAAATATTTCTCCTTTTGCATGTGCTTGTGACTGGCTCCAAATCAGCCCTTAAGTTTCAACTATCTGGTTTTCATTCATTCCAAACAAATTTACACGAGTCCGAAAGACTCTCTCTGCGTATTCTTTGATTTTGGAGATGTCGCCTCCTTGCCACAATAACAGCAGCCATCGGTGCGTAATGCTGGGCAGATTAGCACCTTCCTTTCGAACGTATTAAATACAGACGCAATCACAATCCCCGCAATTACTTTCAGGGTTGGTAAATCTCATTGCGCGTGGTAAATGAACCTATTTGCATATTCCCCTCCCAGTATTTAGCGCTTTCTGGCGGGTACGCCCCATATTGATTATTCATCAGAGCAAAAGTACTAAATGAACAGCGTGTGCTATTTTGCTCATTTGAGAGGCGCAGTTCTCTTTGCACGCGGTTAGTAGATCAGCTTGCACATTGGTTTGCGAGTGGTGTCAAGTTTGCACATGTTTTTACGCATGCGAACCTTTAGTAAATCAGGCCCTTGGTGTTTCCGTTTGTCAGTTCCGAATGTCGCTTTCTTATTTCAGTGATTTAGCGCCGTTTTAAAGTTAACTCATTCACTGCCATTGACATCTGTCGACGTCATTTGGGTCTAATATGTGTCACTGGGGTTGCTAGGCAGAACGTCAAAATATTAGCGTTTTGAACATCGTAGTTAGTGTTCCGATCCTCTAGATGGCAGCATCCCGACACTATAAGGGCCTGATTTACTAAAGGTTTGCGTGCGTAAAAACGTGTGCAAACTTGACACCACCCGCAAACCAATGCGCAAGCTGATTTACTAACAGCGTGCAAAGAGGACTGCGCCTCTCAAATCAGCAAAATAGCACACGCTGTTCATTTATTTAGCACTTTTGCCCTGATGAATAAACAATATGGGGCGTACCCGCCAGAAAGCGCAAAATACTGGGAGGGGAAATGCAAATAGGTCCATTTACCACGCGCAATGAGATTTACCAACCCTGAAAGTAATTGCGGGGATTGTGATTGCGTCTGTATTTAGTACGTTCGGAAGGAAGGTGCTATTCTGTCCAGCATTACGCACCGATGGCTGCTGTTATTGTGGCAAGGAGGCGACATCGCCAAAATCAAAGAATACGCAGAGAGAGAGTCTTTCGGACTCGTGTAAATTTGTTTGCACATGCAAAAGGGGAAATATTTTATTTGAATGTTAAATCGAGTATTATTCAGCAAAAGGTTGCCACAGGAGGCACCAGGGTTTCCGTTGTCTGTAATTGCCGGACTTTGTCTGGTAAAATATGCGGAAGTCCGGGATTTTATAATCTCTCTCTCCGGTCAAAATGTCCGGTGAAAAATACTCCTCCCAAGTACAATTTCAGTTGTAATAAAATGGGTTATTTCCACATCATTTTATGAAAAACGCCTCGGGATTCTCCCAGAGGAGCTGGTGGAAGCGGCCGGGGGATCTGGACCTCTGAAGCTGCTGCCCCAGCGACCCGACTTCGGATAAGCGGAAGCTAATGGATGGATGGATGGATGGATGGATGGATGGATTTTATGAAAAAACATATACTTTTTTTTACTAATGAGTAGTGTGTGAGGACGAGTCGGCTCCAGCCACAGCTCCACTCATTGATGCCACAGCTGCGCGCAGAGACGCATCTCCGTCATGACAGCGCTCCGCGGTTATGGAGGCTTGAACTTCTCAACGGCCACTTAACCACCTGTCTGTCTTGTTTGCCGAAGTTTTATTAAAGGCCACTTTTTCTTTAGTTCTTTGCCTTATATCTTGCCACCTTCTTTTAACCTCATCTGCCGTTCTTTTTGTCTTACCAACTGCATTTATTCTATCGCAGATTTTCTCCCATATTGCGTTTCTTTTGGTAATGTTTAAATTTCTTTGCTTTAGTTCATGAATGTGTTTATTTGCCTCTTCCACTAATATCTCTAACTCCAACTCGTCAAATTTCATTTTGCGCTTGCGTCTATCCTGCTTTCCATCCAGACTCTCCATGACGCAAACCGTAAGACACGCAACACCTCATTTAAATACTGCGGTTTGCACCCGTTATCAATTGCGCGAGCATTCTTAGTTGATCACCCGCAAAACACACAACAACAGCACGCGCAAACTTTTTCAGTGCACACGCAATTTAGTACTCTTTATTTAGGATCTTAGTAAATCAGGCCCTAAGAGTGCAAACTGGTCCATCCCTGCGTGATGCCCCACAAAGCTCGGCTCCAGCAGTAAATCCAGCACATCTCGCACCACAGGAGGTAAACAAACATGTTCTGGTGTTGAGTTCGATGCTACATGTTTGCAGACGGGCTGCACACAGATGGCTTAAAACTTGTTTACCTGTTGAGTTTGAAGTCTGGAGAGAAGATGAGTTTTCCAGGATGATCCACCGACCTCCACATGAGGCCCAGCATCAGAATCTCCAGCCAGCAGCACTTCAGCAGGTGGATTTGGTCTGCTAAACTCAACTCTACAAAGCCTGAGGTAACACAGACAATACAGAGAACAAAAGAGGATATTTTAGAATTGGAGGTGCCGATTTTTTTCCTGGATTCAAAAGTGTTTTTACTAATGTTTTTTTTTTTTTTTTAAATGCAGCGTAAACCTTTCCCTTATAAGACCAATCTAGACACATGTTAGAGTTAATACAGTTTGGCAGAGTTCTTAACATTTCTTTAACATATAATTTATTTTTCACAGAGATATATTCAATAACACACCTTTTTTTGGTCTTTTTATAGCACTGGGAAACAACTCTGTCCCTTTTGTTGCGGGACTGATATGTAAAATGATTGTGTAGGCTACATAATCGTTTTACATATCGATTCCCTTGGTAAAGGCCACAAAAACGTTGTTTTATCTTATTCATGGTTGATATTATCCAACAGCCTCTGCCTCCATTTCAGAAGTCATATCAGTGGAGCATTTTTCCAAGTGAGTAACACTATCTCTAGTTTAAACATTGATGATGCTCTGTAAGATCCCTTCAACCCAATGCCCTCCTTGAGCTGTTCACCTTTTGTTATGGAGGTTGCTGCATCAACCAACTTATTCCCACAGCTCTGTAACGCTGCATCAAAAAAGGAGGCCCAGGACACGGTCTTATCAGACTCACTGTCCGGACTCCTGGAGAAGCTCTGCTCTGATCGTTTCAGATCTCTCTGGTACTTAGGTGCACCAAGTCTGAAGGTTTCCTTCCTGACCACCTGATTCAACTCCACACAAGGTGGTTATTCAGCTCAACTCTCGTCTTTACTCATGGATCCAAAACTACGTGGTCACAGATCTGGTGATATGACTCCAAAATCAATCAATCAATCAATCATCGATCATCATTTTGCAACCTAGTGTCCTGGTGCTAATAGCACTTATGAACACCGTTTGCTTGATAACAGAGAATCCGTGACTTGTACAGTAGTTAAAAAGCAAAAAACTGCTAGGGTACAGGTCAGGAAGGTCGATCCTCATCATTACACCCCTCCATGTTTGACTGCCATTGGCTACAGAAGTGTTGAAGTACTTCAGCAAAACAAAGATGTCTCCAGGTGCTACTCCTTCTAGTACTTCACCCAGAGACTCCAAGATGGCTGAGTACCCCAAACTTTCTCCAAAATGTCTCAACCTAATCCAAAGGCACATGGAAGCTACTCTCTTCAACAGGGGAAAACTAAAGCCTGATTTATACTTGAACGTCAGGTCGTCTGCGTAGGTTACGCAGACGACGCTGATATGCCCCCTCACGCAGAGACTACGCAGACACTCCGGTGCACCTCTCCAAAATTGTAGGTCGATGGAGACAGTGTCGCAGAGAGGAGAGAAAGGAGGCCTCTGATTGGTCAACTCTACATCCGCATAGAAAAGACCGCGTCATTGAAAAAATGAGGAAGTACCCACATCTGTACGATTCTGGTTCTCCACACTACAAAGACAGCACATATTCTAGTAATTCATGGAGGGAGATAGTGATGAATGTGGGTCTGGATATGGCCGAGATGGTGAGGAAGTGGAAAAACGCAAGAGATACGTTTAGTAAGTTTAGCTAGTCCGTGATTGTCCCTCTTGCGTTGTGGCTTGGAATCACATAGCGGAGACCGCGCGAGTATAAATCAAAAGTGTCTGCGGCATCTCTGCGACAAGCTGACGGCGACACATTGCCGTGAGAGTATACACGGCCCATAACTTTTGAGAGAGGACAAAAACTAAATTACCCCAGGATCGCTCCTCCTTACCCAAAGGGACTCTGGAATGGCATTAAGTCTCGCCCCGATCCAGGGATCGGTTCCATGACATCCATGTTGAGTCTGACTACATCTAGCCTGTATCTCTAACCTCCCCCACAAACTGGGGCTCCTTCCACACCAGTGAAGTAATGTTTCATGTTTCGGCAGCTGGGGATCAGACTACCAAGGCCTCTGGCTCATATCACTGCCCAGTCCACATTACACTGGACCCAAACCTCTAAATAATATCTTTTCACGTTACGATATGTAAAGTAAGGAAATGATTTTCAAGACTAATATTCTCACATTTTGTGAGAAAATTTTTGGCCTCATGCTTTCAGACCATTATTTTCATGTTGTCTGGCAACAACATGTTGGTTATCATGCCGCTTTTATCGAGGGTGGTTTTGGTGTAGCTGTTTTCCCATAAAACACTGCGGTGGTCATTATTCCAGCAGGTTCTTAATCACTCCCCTGGACTTCTAAAGCTCTGTTACAGGCACCGTTGGTCCCTGGGCCACCTCATTCATCAAGGACCTTCTTTTTTGGTTACTTGGTTATCTGCTCTAGAAATATTTATGGTTGTTTAATTGTTTTTTGCTCTACAATTATTCGGGTCACACTGTTCTTGGGAACAGTAAAAGATTGACAAATGTTTTATACCCCTGTTCTCATCTGTGCTTCATCACAGTTACTCTGATGGCTACAATGAGGTCCATTGACTTTTGACTGGTGTTTATCCTGACATGTGGTGTAAATTGCAGGGCCTTAAAGTGGAATCCATCCAGTTTACCATACCTGGACAATGGGCAAGTTCCAGACATAGCTCTATTATTTTTAGAACAACCACAAAAGTCATTTTTAAGACTGTCAGAGACTACTGTCTGATTTTATACCTTGTTTGAAAATAAATATTAGTGAATATAAAAACTGAACTTTTGATCTACCAGACAGTCCCAATTTAAAATCAAACACAGCTGTGTGTGACAAGCCTGAAAGGGTCTCATTACAGTTTTACAACATCGCAATATCGCATAAAACTATTGTGGAAGTTTCAAACTTCTCTCTGTGAATCAAGTATTAAAATGAGGAAACTGATCAAAGAAAGAGACATATCATATCAAAAAGCACAATTACAAAAGCTACTTTTTCCAGCATAGCATCATGGAATAGTATTTTGCTTGACAGACAGCTCGGTTGTCGATGCATGTTGGTTCTTTCACAGAGCAGACAATGTAGACTCATTTTACATCCAAGCGATGGAAAAAAATGAAATCAGGAGAAATGGTTCCCAAAAAAAGGCTTCAGGGAGGACATGTCTTTATTCAAAACTGTGAGTCTTTGTGTGCCTTTCACATTAACACATCTCCTCCGAAGCAACCTGCTGAGTTGAACAGCGGCTGAGAGGAGAAGGAGGGAACAGAATGAGGATAAGAAAAAAAGAGAAAAGGTAAAAGACAGGAAAAAAATAGAATTAATGCAGGGATGAGGAATGGATAGGCGAGAAAGGTGAGGAAGACCAATTCAGTGGAAATAAATCAAGAAAAGTGAAATAAAGTAAGTGTAGTTTAAAGTCTACTCATATTCTACATTTCAAGTTATCTCATTAAACAGGTTTCCCTTCCAACTGCAAAAAAGTTCATCTAAATTAGGAGGTGTCCAAAGTCAGTCCTGGTGGGCTGGTGCCCTGCAGGTTTTAGATGTTTCCTGATTTAACACACCTGATTTGAATTAATGGCCGTCATTATCTTGTCGTCAAGGTCAGCACATGTCTGTTAATGACACAGTCACTTGTATCAGGGTGTGAAGAAGGAGGGAAACATCTAAAACCTGCAGGACAGCAGCCCTCCAGGACCACGGTCAGCAGCATTCGCTTCCTCTTCCAAACTGCTTTAAACCCATCTCATTTAAACTAAAATTATAAAATCTGTAAAAGTCACAATAATCAAAGGCTCCTTAAATAATTTGTTTATTGATTAATAGATCTGATGAAAAACTATTACAGTGAGAAGGTGAATCAGGGAGTTGCATTTATACAAAATGACTCCAAGGTTTGCGGAAGAACGGCTCCGCACTTAACCGAGAAGATGTGAGGATTCATCTAAAAATTGCTCTTAACATTTTGCATCTTACCGGGGATCTTTTTAGCCCAGCTGATCATGAGAACCAGTTCTTTATCTGCCAGGTTGGTGAGAGACATCATCATGCTGGCCTCAGTAAAAGGCTTCTTCAGGTCCTCCATGAGGTAAATCTCTGGAGGCTCCGCCTCCATTATGCGAGAGATGAACTCCTCCGGACTCATGGACGAATGGTGCATGTAACTGGGCTGATGCAGGTTGGGCAGTGGGGAGACAGGTTCCCCCAGGGGCAGGTGGCGCTGGCCGCGAAGACCCACTTTGACCCGTACCAGACCCCTCCCTGTGGCATCACGAGGCTGGAGTCCCCCACGGCGATGTCGAGCTCCTCGATAGCTGCAGCGTTCACGTCTTACACCTGGTTAACGAAGACAGCGAGAGGAATAAACATCTATCTAAGAGGCAGATCTCTTTTCTTTCTAAACTAAACTTTATCTAAACTGTAAAAAAAGAAAGTTAGAAAATATGCAAAAAGTTACAAAGTATTGCTCAATAAAATCATAAGAACTTTAGGGCCCTACCCTCCGCCAGATCTGCTAAAGCCACTATTAAGAGATAGTGGGTAGCGGGAGGGGCGTTCCCCCGCAAAGAACGCGGTCTTCCACCTTGCTAAACCCGCTATCCCACCTGCGCTACCCGCTACATTATGCATAGGAGTGGTTAGGGCGTTCCACCTGTTAAACCAATCAGTGCGTCAGTAGCCATTGCCTTTAAGAGCAATGGCAACCCGCGCGGGTTGTGCTACCCGCAAACCGCTATGGAGCGTCTTTTCATCCAGCAGCTCGTCTGGGACTCTGCTGCAGAGCTTCCTCCTCTTCCTTCCTCCTCCTCCTCTGCACTGATATATAAATATAAATATTTCTACACAGACAATTCCTATCGGCTACTTGAAAGTCCCAGATGGTGTCCTCCCAGTAAACACGCTCTGGTCGTCTATGGTTTAACAGGCACGCAAGCCGTTTAAGACGATCTCTACTATTAACTGAGGCCAAATCACGCTTTTTATACAAGAGTTAATTCAAGAGGTAGAGCCGTTTGTGCACGTCCACATGTGACCAGGTGGACACACATTGATGCCATTTGGACGTCCTTTTACGTGCCGACATGCAGGTTGCGGGTAGTGGTCTGACCACCCGCTATCCGCAACCCACGATCGCAAGATACTGAGTTTCCGGAAAGGGAAAAGACACACCCATTGCCACACCTACAATGTGAGTAAGGGAGTCGGCATAATGGGTAGCGGCTTTGGGGAGTGGAAGATTGCATTAGCGGTTAGCGGAGGTTCCTAAACCCGCAATTTGCAGGTAGCTGCTAGTGCAGATGTGCCCAATCCTGGTCCTCGAGAGCCCCTATCCAGCAGGTTTTAGAGGTTTCCCTGCTTTCGGGACACCGTGATACAAGTGGCTGTGTCATCAACAGACTTGTGCAGACTCTGATGACAACCTGATAACGACCATTAATTAGAATCACGTGTGTTGAAGCTCGGAAACCTCTAAAACATGCTGGATAGGGGCTCTTGAGGACCAGGATTGGGCACCCCTGTGCTAGTGGGTAGCGGCTAGCAGGAAGTGTACGATCCTGAAAAGCCTGATTTATACTCGAACGTCAGGTCGTCTGCGTCACCTACACAGACGACGCAGAGATGCCCTCCCACCCTATGCAGATACTACGCAGACACTCCGGTGCGCCTCCCCAAAATTGTAACTCGACGCAGACAGTGTCACAGAGAGGAGAGAAAGGAGGCCTCTGATTGGTCAATTCTACATCCACATAGAAAAGAGCGCGTCATTGAAGAAATGAAGAAGTACCCACATCTGTACGATTCTGGTTCTCCACACCACAAAGACAGCACATATTCTAGTAATTCATGGAGGGAGATAGCGATGAATGTGGGTCTAGATACAGCTGAGATGGTGAGGAAGTGGAAAAACGCAAGAGATACGTTTAGTAAGTTTAGCTCGTTCGTGATTGTCGCTCTCGCGTTGTGGCGTGGAATAACATAGCGGAGACCGCGCTAGTATAAATCAAAAGTGTCTGCGGCATCTCTGCGACAAGCTGACAGCGACACATTGACGCGAGAGTATACAGGGCCCTTTAGTGTGATAAAAGACACGATATAAAAGCTAACGCAATGGAAGTAAACAAGATCGTCGGCAAGAATTACAAGTTAAGAATAACATTAAATAAAATTTTTAAGCCAATACAATTAAAGTAAGTTTTTTGAAGAGACTGAAGCAGAGCCCCCTGCTTGACATCTTTAGACAGAGTTCCACGGTGGGTGGGTGCAGGGAGCAATGACAGCCATCTTTGGTAGCATATATGTTGGCAATGTTGTAATGAAATTGTATTGGAAACTTTGATAACTAAAATCAGGGGACAAATTAAGGTAAAACAGAGTACATTTTACTAATCCAACTCCTACAATCTCTTTCAAACACACAGCATTCACTGCAGACGTGTCTTGGCTGCTGAACTGCAATAACTACTTTCACAGTTCGTTTTCCAGAAACACAGATGTTGTTGGGAACAACAGAAGACAAATAGAGATGGAGTAGTAGAATTATAAATGTCAAGGTACTCCGCACCAGGATTTCTTCATGGGGTTGGGTTTGGATCATTAATAGATATCTTTGCAAGTTGGGAGGTGTGGGCTGGCTCCAGTTCTGGGCAGTTGGGTGCAGATATCAGAGAAACCCCAACCCATGAGTCAACACACCCTTAATCGCTTCATTGTCTGTGCTGGTGTAACATGGCAAACTATCACAGAGTACAAGCAGAATAGAAGCAGAGGAAGTCCTACCACACTTCATCATGCCCACTTCGTAGCATTTACGTAGACGGCAAGCCTGGCAACTTTTACGCCTGTTCTTGTCGATAGTGCATTGATTTGTGGCAGGGCAAATGTAGTCATTGTGTCCTGATAAAAGAAAAAAAAAAGATATGGATGACATTTTTTTGATTCATGGCAAGAAGGAAAAACAATAGTCTGATATGAACAAAAAAAGAGAACATACCTTGGATGCTCCTCTTGAAAAAAGCCTTGCAACCCTCACATGACCACACCCCATAATGGTACCCCGAGGCATAGTCATGACACACAGCACAGAAGTGCATGTCAGCTTTCCCTAAAGAGGATGAACACGAGGAGGATTTCACTCCTTCCACTCCTTCCGATTTCTTCTCCAGCAGCTTGTTACAGCTGATGACGCAGCTGGAGAATGAAGCACAGACTATGTGAAAGGGACATCTTGACATAAGAAATCTGAGTCTGTCATTCAGTGGTCAGTCCTCCAACAGGTGATGCATTGCAGAAGATCTCTTCGTAACCACGGCAATTGAAAAATTTCATCAGAGACGATTTAACATTGAAACCTAAGTACAGTCAACTGCAAACATGAACACCATGGAGTTCTTAAATGAATCACTCAAACGCTTAATGTACTGAAGTGAAATCCAACATCATTTAGTATAATAGTAGTTGAATTTCTATAATGATTTCAGAAAAAAAATACAAGCCAAGTTCTTTGAGATACTAATACAGGGGTGTCCAAAGTCAGTCCTGGAGGGGCGATGCCCTGCAGGTTTTAGATGTTTCCCTCCTTCTTCACTAGGGGTGAGTATTGGCAAGGACCTCGCAATACGATATGTATCATGACACTTGGGTCACAATACGATATTATTATGATATCGTGATATATTGCGATATTCTACCCAGTTAATATCAAAATTAAAAGAGATGAAAAATCAAGTTGCTGTATATGTTCATCAGATGATATTGATCATTCAGAGGACAAATTGAGTCAAAACTATTTGTTTCAAAACAACCTATTTATTGTTTATTATAAGTTTTTTTGCACATTTAAGTGAATAAATGAATTTTCCTAAAAATTGATATTAGAAGCTGAGAAATCGATATTATATCGAGGGGCCGAAAATCGCTATATATCGCCAAATCGATTTTTTTTCCACACTCCTATTCTTCACACCCTGATACAAGTGACTGTGTCATTAACAGACATGTGCTGACCTTGATGACAAGATGATGATGCCTATTAATTAGGATCAGCTGTGTTAAAGCAGTGAAACAAGAAAAATTTGCAGGACACCGGCCCTTGAGGACCGAATTTGGTCACCCCTGCACTAGAACAACTTCCTGACAAAGTGGCCCAAAAACTGCTATGACTTTTGCTTGTGTTTTTCAGTTTTCCAAATAACAGCAGAATTCATAAAGAAATGAGTACAGTGCCTTTAAAAAAGTTAGCTTTTTTATCCTATTTTGTTACATTACAGCCTGAAATACGAATTGATTTCAGTTTGGATTCTACAACTTCTACTGAGTCCAGTTAGCTGCAGAACTAAAGTCCACCCTTGTACAGTCTCCCATGATCTCAGTATATTTAACCCTGTTGTGAAAGGCCCTAGAGTCTGTAACACCACCAAACTATCACTCAAATGAACACATTGGAAGCATCAACAGCATTGCGGTCCATTCATTTTGAATATGTTGGCGCCAAGCATTGCTGACTGGAATTCTGGGTCCATTCCATTGTGGATGGAAATGCTGTTCCTGCCACAAATTTAAGGTAAGTTCAACTTCTCAAGCATTGATGCAGGTGTCAGCCAATCAATCTGATGCTATACAGCCAGTTATAGTAAATGAAGTTGTACATGGAGGTGGGACTGTGTCAAAGCTCCCTTGCTTGTGTACTGAGTGGGAAAAATTTGATTGGCTGTTTACTGGGACATGACACGGGCACATCGGAAACACCCACAATCACGATTTCCCTCAACACTGTTGTGCGACTGGGTTTCAACCAAGAGTCACCATGAAGACCAAAGAGCTCCTGGGGAAAAGCTCTGGAGTACAAATCAGGGTTGACTTATAAAACAATATCAGAAGCTGTGTAAATCCCATTGAGCACCATTAAATATATTAACACAAAACAGAAAGAATATGTACCACAACAAGGAGGACATTAATCAGAGAGGCAACAAAGATACTACTACTCTTTGAGCCATGCAGTCCACAACGCTGGACTTTACAGAGGCATGGCAAAAAAAAACAACATCTGTGAGACTCCCTAAATGGACGAAAGAAGTTACTTTGGACAGATGACACTAAAAAACGAACTCATCACCCCAACAACATCATCAGTCATCAGTCAAGCATGGTGGTAGCACCATACCATGGGAATGTTTTTTCCATCAGTGGGGACTGCGAAACTGGTCAGAATTGAGGGGTTGCATACAGGAAAATTCCAGAGGAAAACGTGTTTCGGTGTGCTCCAGTCTCAGAGATCTGAGAGATCTGAGACCGGGACAGAGGCTCACCTTCCAATGGGACATTGACCTTAAGCATACTGCTAAAGCAACGCTTGAGTGGTTTAAGAGAAAACACATAAATGAGTTAGGTTAGCCTTGTCATAGCCCAGTGAATGATCTCAGTCAGAGTGGTGTGCCTTAGATAAATGTACTCCAGTTAAACCTATCCAACTGGAAGGAACTGAAAATGTTTAGCCTTGAAGAATGGGTAAAAAGCCCAGTGGCAAAACGTGCCACGAACAGTTTGGAACGCAACTAAATAGGAAATTGTGAAGGGAGGGGCGTGAATACTTTTGCAATGTATGCAGTTGTATGATGACAGCCATAATAGAAGAAAATCAAACAGAACTGTGAGTTGTGAGTTTAGTCATAAACTCACACTCTCATTGTTTTTGTTTCACTTGAGTGGCAACCAGCAACCATTTTTGCTTTACGTACATTATTGCTGTTTTGTTCTAATTGTTCTGGGTAATTGTAAGCAAGCATACCTGTTTGGGTTGATACCATGGGCCTTAGGCTCAAGCCAGGGTGCATGTGGGCTGGGTTCATTGTAGACAAGAGGCTGGGTACAGTGCATAGTCAGAGAAGGTATGTTGTGGTGACTGTGGGAGGGCCAGAAAGCTGAGGGGCTGAGGGGGGGGCACAGGGACGATGGACTGTCAGTGATCGGTGGCCTGGTGTAGCTCAGCACAGATGATCCGTAGAAGGCCAAAGGTCCACGTCCATGGCTGTAGTCATGGTTACTATCTCTGTATGGAGAGGGAATGCAGACTGTGTTGCTGTCCATGCCCAGAGGAGGACTATACATCGCAGGCATAATTCCTGGGGAGGTCGGCCTCTCCGTGGCTTTACACGAGTCCACCTCCTGGAGCTGAAGCAGAGGTATCGGTTCACCGTTCACCCCAGGGGAGGAGGCCATGATGCCAGAAAGATAATGTATATGCTGAGAATGATGACTATGTGGAAACAGCTGCTTCCTCTACTGCATATTCTTCTGCACGCAACTGCTGTAGTAGAGGAGGAAGATACAAGAAAAAATATCAAGAAAAGTCATTCATTTCAATGAAACTCTAAAATTTAAAACAAAAAGAGGAACATAGTTAGACATTCTTTGGCTGGGTGCATGAATAAACCAGTCATCAACATGTCTAGGTGGCTAACCAGCATGCAGATGCTGACAACCTGCTCAATTATCTGCTATTTTGGTTACTAGAACATCTAAACTAGACAGATTAGCTGATGTGGCTTCACTTCTCGTTCATCATTGATCAGTAGATTGGATCTCATGCTTCCAGCAACAACTATCCACCAGTCTCTTACTGCAGATAATGGCTGCTAATAAACTCGGAATTAAATGTTGCAAGGTCTTTCTCTGCACTGCATGAGAAGTCTAAAATTCTGTACAATTATAAATGAAGGCAAGTGAGAGCCAAAAAAACATTTTTTTTCTTATTTGGCTTCTGCAGTAAACAAGAGATACAAAATACTAATCAGAATCAGAATCAGAATCAGAATCAGTTTCATTAGCCAAGTTTGTGCACACAAACAAGGAATTTGACTCCGGTTACTAAGCTCTCTTTGTACAATTAGAATAAAAAATAAAAAATATAACAAATTACCAGCACAATATATACAACAATATATACAACAATATACAGCAATATATACAAGCTAAGAGGCCAACATGTTATTGTGCAATTTTTTGTGCAATTTTTTTGTGCAATTTTTTGTGGTACTTCTGACACTCTGTGACTGTTAAGAGTTCATCAGAGCGACAGCCTGAGGAAAGAAACTGTCTCTGTGTCGGCTGGTTTTGGCGAACAGTGCTCTGTAACGCCTACCAGAGGGGAGGAGCTTGAACAGTCCGTGTCCGGGATGTGAGGGGTCTGCAGAGATGTTAGCTGCCCGTTTCCTGACCCTGGACTGGTACAAGTCCTGGATGGAATTTATTATTAATTTATTATTAATTTATTATTAATTCACTTATTAATTCACTTATTAATTCTAAGTGACAGAAATCAGTTAAATTCTTTATTTTGTTTTCTTTTGTTTATTTTACAAGGAACTTCCATTGAGATTAAATGTGGGTTTTTTTTTTTTTTTTTTTTTTTTGCAAAAAATACCTCTTAGAACTCAAATTTAAATTTTTGGACTCAGGTTGCGTCCAGTACAGCTGACGGCAGCAGTTCTGGATGCAAATCAAAGAAGTTGATGGTTTTAATTGTCACTCTGGACTGGACATGCTACTCACTCAGGTTTCTAATGCCGAGCCAATGCAACAGAGGATCTCATAGAAAGCTGCCTATGATGCACTAGTTACAGCTCAGGTTGGACGGGTTGATGTCTTCTCATTTGCTGCCATTGTTCAACTTATCGCATTAGCAGCTGTTTTCAGCAGGCATATAGGGCCCGATCTTCCACCAGATCTCCTAAAGCCGCTATTTGGGGATAGCGGGTAGCAGGAGAGGCGTTCCCCTACAAAGAACGCAATCTTCCAACTCCCTAAACCCACTATCTTAGCTGCGCTACCCGCTATATTATGCATAGGAGTGGTTAGGGTGTTCCACCTGTTAAACCAATCAGTGCGTCAGTAGCCATTGCCTTTAAGAGCAGGTTGCGCTACCCGCAAGCTGCTACCTGCTACCCGCTGCCCGCAACCCGCTACCCGAAACCCGAGATCACAAGATTCCGAGTTTGTGGAAAGGGTAAAGACACGCCCATTGCCACACCTACAATGTGAGTAAGGGAGTCAGCATAACGGGTCGCGGCTTTAGGGAGGCGGAAGATTGCATTAGCGGTTAGCGGAGGTTCCTAAACCCGCAATTTGCGGGTAGCGGCTAGCGGGTAGCAGGAAGTGTACGATTGGGGCCATAGTGTCCAACCTAAGGTGTATGATTGCTGACTGACTAACCACATTTACAGTATAATCTGAATATTACAGCTTTAAGCGAGCCATACTTTGAAAGCAGCTGCACAGAAAGCTTTATTTTATTCCTGCTCAGATAGTGTTGACCTTTCTGTATTCTAGGAACCATCTGGAATGGACAGTGAAGCAGCAGAACCATGTACTTTGGTAGATATTTTAAGCAATGGACACTGTGTGTTTCATACTTTTACCAACAGAAAGTTTAAAAGCCAAGGCCTGTGATGGTATCGGATTGTACTGATGCCTTTGGTATGATTCACCTCCTGTGATGGCAGCATTAATTCAGTAAATACAATGACATTTAAGAGGGACATATGCTGTCTTCAGAAGGACATTTTTTTTCAATGCAAAAAAAACCCCCAAACAAAACAAAATATATGTTTCTAATTTTTGTCTCGTTAATGCAATATTGGACAAAGTGACTCACTTCAGAGGGGAAACATCCATTTGAAACAAAAAGGAACTATTTGAGTGGGACGGGTCATTACAGGAAGAAGGTTTTTGGTTCGAACCTCTGTGGGGGCCTTTCTGTAACGAATGTGTATGTTCTCCCTGTGCTTGCGTGGGTTTTCTCCGGCTTCCTCCCACAGTCCAAAGACATGCATGTCAGGTTAATTGGTGGCTCTAAATTGCCCGTAGGAGTGATTGTGAGCGTGCATGTGGCCCTGTGACAGACTGGTGACCTGTCCAGGGTGTACCCTTGCCTTTCACCTGAAGAGATCTGGGATAGGCTCCAGCAGATCCCCGTGACCCTGAATAGGACTAAACGGGTATGGATGATGGGTCATTATGGGTCATAAACTGAAAGGCTGGCTGAAAATAAACCCATTCATTACAGACGGAAACTGACTCTTTGTTAAAAGCGTTAGGGAAATACAGTCGGCATAACTTGACTCATGCAAAAGGAAAACATAAAAGCTTTTGAAATTTGATAAGCAGGATACCGCTCAACTTCCCTCATTGATGCACAGACTTAAACTTTTCATAATTTGCAACCCTGCTGCTATCTGTTTCATTGCCTCATTGAATCCTTTGTAGACCTTCAATTCTTCTTATTCACTTAAATGTTTCCTCTTAGTGGAAATTAATTTTCTGCTGCTCAGTTTGAAGTGCTTTACAGAGAGAACTCACTGATGGGTTTTCAGTCCACAAAGCTGAATTCATATTTCTATTGAGGTGCAGCTGGTTACCAGGCTATTTTCAGCTACCCCCCCCCCCCCCCCCCCCCCCCAAAAAAAAAAAAAAAAAAAGGTCATGTTTAATGACTAATAAATATTTCCTTTCACTTTGGTGAAAGGAAACTCTTAAAGCATGCGCCAGAATTCAAAATTATTGATGGATGGCCGAAGCAAAAGAAGTGCTTCCTCTATTCAAGGACGAAGGAGAAACCACATAAAAACGGGAGATAATGGGATGTTTTCTTTCATGAGTGACTTCGAGGGTAAAATGAGCTGCTGCACATGTAGACATGATTAGCCTAAAACGAGAAACAACTGCAGGAACTATTCTAGAACAATTATATTTCTTATCTGTATTATTTAAATTTAAAGCATTGAAAGCACATATAAGAGCCAACACTAACTTTGCCAGAAATGCAATTTCAAAACTTTGACAAGTGTCGCTGCATACCAGATGCAGGCATACCTACAGGAAACACGCAAAACTTACTGCAGCAAAGGCAAGAAAACCTCATGTCAATCAATTAACAGTCAATATGTGTTTTGTGCATGTCAGGTCGAAGTAACCCTGAACAAAACAATGCCTGCGTGCCTGTTAACTCTTTGGACCAAACTCAAACGCTAAGTTCTTCAAAGTGATCACATCTGAACTGAACAACAGTCCACCTGCTGCTGCTGCTGCTTCAAACACAACGACTGCATCCGTGAAACACAGCTTTCATGTGGATGGGTTGATTTAACATTTTTATTCTCAATATGTTAATCAGTGATTGTTACAGCTGGTGTTAAACACAGTTATCAGTCATCATGTGCAGATATCAAACGTACGATAAAAGAAGCTGCCAAGGAACTTTGAGGGTGATTCCTTTACTGGAAAGTTGCACCTTTGAGTTAATAAGTTGAGCTGAGGCAGCTATTTGTATCATTTTTGTTTGGGATTTATGATCATATTTCAATAGATATTTTTCATTTAAATGGCACATTTTTCTTTTAGGCTGAATACTTAAAAAAAAAAAAAAGATCCAGAAGAAGTGGCAAGGCGATCTTTATAAGCCAGTGTGTACATAGGAAGTTCAATGTGCTTCACATCAGCTGAAACGATAAGAACAGAGATTTAACAGATCTAGTAAACACACACACACACGCACACACACACACACACACATCAGCTCAGAAAAGTTGTTTTCACGATTAGATAAAATTCTGAAAAAAATAAAGCCTACTTTCCATTTAAGTTGTTGTTTGTGGTAAAATGTTTTTCAATTCTTATACAGTGATCCCTTGCCACTTCGCGGTTTGAGTACTGCGGTTTTAGTGCTTCGCGGATTTTTTTCAGAAATATACAATATATTTAAAAAAATTTTAGAAAATCGCGGAAACATCACAGGATATTGTGCGTGTTCTCTCACAGTGAAGAAATGCTGTGAGCCAGCCTGGCCCCTTTAAGAGGGTAGCCTTATGGGAAATGGTGTCACCTTATGGGTAATGATGTGGTCTTATGGGTAATGTAGTGTGTGTGTGTTGTGGGACGGCAGAATAAAAACGAGATTAGATAAAAAGTGGAGTGAGCATAAACAGCAACCCAGCGTGTATAGATTTATATGTGATGTTACAAGTTCCTGCAGCGCCAGAATAAAGTGCTTGCTCCATGCAGAGAAAACCTGACTTTTTGTTTTCTTGTTGTTAGCGTGTTAGCTGCTAATTACGAGCCAAAACAGCACAATACCAGCGGTTTGTTTACTACGGTTCAGAGACCAGAGGCTGTGAAGGTAACAGAAAGACCACAGTTGAGCCTTTGTCTTGTTTTGCTGCAGTGCCTCGCTACTTTTTTGGGGGTTTTAAACATATTTTCAACACATTATTGAGGCTCGGGGGGCTCCGGCTTCAGATCGCAGATTTTGATTGTCGGGGGGGGCACCGGTCCCCATTAACCGCGAAAACTAAGGGATCACTGTAGTTAGTTTTTTCTTTTTGAACTGTGGGATTACTGAATCTGCAGTATCAAGAAGGCCGCTTTAACCAAACAAAAGGTTTTGAAACCGTCTGTACACCAACTTTGGTCAGAAAGTGACTAAAAGTGTGTCATAAAGACGAGTGCTGGCTGACGCTGTCACCTCCTGTTACCTCCTGACATCCTGCTGGGAAAACCTGCATCCTGGCTTTCGCATTACTGGGATTTTGGCCACCAACCTAAAGGTTTTTACAGACCAATCACTCCCCACAATCCACACAGGTCTCATCCTACAACCCACAGAGTCCAACATTTCAGAACCAGATGCTCCAGGAAACCATCAGTTTGTTGTTTTTGCCCAGACAGCAACTGCTCAGTATTAAGCAGGTGATCCTAATGTATTCCCACTATTGCTGTCATTATCTTTTTTTTCTTTCTCACAGCAGATATTGCCTGGCCTGGTGCTTCTGTGTGTCTTAGGGTCTGACCCTGTTAACCAGTCCTCCTTGAGTTCGGTCTCGGTGGAAGTGTCTTTCTTTTAAGAGAGATTTTCCCGTCCGGTGTCGTCCACACATACTCAGGACAGAGGACTGGTTAAAAACAGAGTCACTGCCACATGCTGCTTTTTAATAACTGGCATTGCATTAAAAAATTAATAATTTGGGACAAACTGGAATAAATGTGATTGTATTTTAATGACGTTCAGTTCAATGGAATGTAACTGGATTATAATTGAAAAAAAAATCAAGTAGATACTGACTTTCTTGCTTTTCCACCATGTTTCAACTTTATTTTATAACATTTGAACCCCTTAAAGGACATAGGAAGAACAAACCAAAGCCTAAAAAAAGGTATTTATTGCAACCACCACATTGGGGGGCGCCTAGTTGGTCACAGTTTAAAAAAAAAAAAACGTTTACCAAGTTTATATTATCACACTGCTTGACTGTCTGTGGATAAAGATGTCAGTTTAATTTACTGATACACAACATGAAGCTACTGCTGTGAGAACAAAACTGCGAGCTGCAGAAAATTAAACTGCAACAGAGAATAAACACAAGATGCAGAATAATCGAATAATTATAGTAAAACTAACTTTGGCTGATATTTAACATCTGAATATTTTTTCAGATTTGCCAGAATTGAACACTTACAGGCTGTAATTACTCCAACAATCACAGCAAAGTTCACCAGCTTCTAAACTCAAGGCTGACTGTAAACCGAAGAACTCCAAAGACTCAGAAGAAATAATAATTAAAAAAAAAAAAGAAATGAAGAAGAAGAAGGTTAAATAGCACACTTACTTCTCCAAACTGGGTGGATCAGCGCCGAGGCTTTTAGCCAGTGACAGTGAAATTGCTGTTTTGTCAGAACGTCTGTGCCGAAGTTTGAGCTTTGAACAGACTGGCGTTCATGGCAGACGTCCACGGTAAACCACGAGCAAGGCAGCAAAGGGTCAAAGGTCACTATGTTAATGTAACACAAATGATCTGGCTTTGAAACAACCGGGGCTGCTTTATTTGCACTCCCTTCCCTTTGTAAATGTGTTATTAACAAAGGTGTTAGGAAAAGTTTCATTGGGTGGAAAAAGCCTGAAGATTCTTTAAAGAGGCAACAGATTATTTCTCCGGGTGTTCTGAGAATCTATGACGGCCGCCACCGCCGCTGCCGTCTGATCTCCATTTCCCAGAGAACTCAGCCAAAAACAGGGTTCTTTTAACAACCAACGGCGTTTCAGAAAACATGTTCACTGACGGAAGAAAGTGAAGTAATCAGAACTTTACTTGGATTATAACTTACGATGCAAAAAGAAAAAGTTAGCAAAACAAAAGAATGTTCTAGAAGTGATGGACGCAACATCCAATTAAGTGTAATCTGCTTTATTTAAAGAAATGGCTTAAAACGTATTGATTTTACTCTGTAAAATAAATGTAGGATGCAGGATGGATCAGCAGGATGGATCAGCAGGATGGATCAGCAGAACGGATCAGCAGAATGGATCAGCAGGATGGATCAGCAGAATGGATCAGCAGAATGGATCAGCAGATGGATCAGCAGGATGGATCAGCAGATGGATCAGCAGAATGGATCAGCAGGATGGATCAGCAGAATGGATCAGCAGAATGGATCAGCAGAATGGATCAGCAGGATGGATCAGCAGGATGGATCAGCAGGATGGATCAGCAGAATGGATCAGCAGGATGGATCAGCAGAACGGATCAGCAGAATAGATCAGCAGGATGGATCAGCAGAATGGATCAGCAGAATGGATCAGCAGGATGGATCAGCAGAATGGATCAGCAGAATGGATCAGCAGGATGGATCAGCAGGATGGATCAGCAGAATAGATCAGCAGGATGGATCAGCAGGATGGATCAGCAGGATGGATCAGCAGAATGGATCAGCAGGATGGATCAGCAGGATGGATCAGCAGAATGGATCAGCAGGATGGATCAGCAGGATGGATCAGCAGAATGGATCAGCAGGATGGATCAGAAGTTTGATCAAAGTGATTCAAACAAGTTTAAAAAAAAAGCCTTTCACCAAAGTACTGAACCCCAAGAACTTTTTCAAACTATTTATTACCAGTGTTGAAAAATCAAGAAACATTAAATGTGTTTTATTGGCTGTTAAAATCCTTAATGCTGTCACCTGACCTTTGTTTTTCTATGTATAATATAAAGTGTTGTCAAGGTTTCCAACCATCATGTAGTGACACTGAAATACCACAAAATCTGTTGCAGTGAAAAATGTATTAATGTGATAAACACAAAAATTGCATAGAGACCTGGAAAGGTTTTTTTTTCTTTTTTTTTTTTATTATTAAGTAGATACAGTATCTGAAATGTAAATGACCTGTTTTGAGAATACTAAAGCAAATATTTACAATAATTATTCTACGTATCAAAAATGCAATTGTGCATCAGTGAAACATTTAACAACAAAAATCTGTCATTTGTCCAAAAGAAATACATCTTTGTTGATGATTGTGGAGGAACAGAAGGTCTTCTCTATGACAACCCATAACGCTGCATCATCATTTATTATTTTTATTATTCTAATCAAATCGGTTACATTTAGGGTTTCTGTTCATATGGCGTTTATTTTTCCCTTCTGCCCTTTTCACTTTCCAAAGTGTTGACTGCACAGCTCACATCGAGCTCCCAACTCATACAGTGCTAAAAGCACAAAAATCACAAGAAATATTTGGTGTCAGGGCGATCTGCTCCAACGAAAATGGCATTTCTGTCGTCGCTAAGATAATTTTGCTCTGACACATGATATGGCAGCGCAGGACAGACAGCTGGAACTATTCGGCGATTTTCTCGGTTATCAGAGTGACAACACAAAGGCTTTAAAAAGCAGATGCTAACACTCTGAAAAATATCATAAAATTAAGTGAAAATGGGACACTCCACCCATTTGTAAGTTTCTGGCACACAGGAAGTGCAACTGTTTAGGTGTGGATGAGACACGTGCCGCTGGCCAGAGACCAAATAAAAGTAGAAGCAACCATTTCAGAGTCATTATATGCTTCTTTTTTTAAAAAAAGGTCATCCATCATAACAGTGTGCAACTTCAGTGTGACGGAGGAAGCGGTAGTCTTTCCCAGCTGACATCAGGGAAGAACCAGGGTGAACTCTGCACACGTCACCAGCCTACAAGACCTGTGACTGAATTAGAATAATTAAAAAAAACTTCCATTTCAGCTGCTCCATGTCCAGGATCACCACAGCAGAGAGCTGCGTGACTGGTTTTACGCCCGACGCCCTTCCTGACACAACTGGGATTCAAACTCCCACACAGTAGGGATTTAGCACTACCACGAGGCCCCTAACTGGACAATAAACATTACTTTTCAATCAATGGGCGATTATAATAATGATGGTAATAATATTTTTCTGATCACACTAGGCCATGTCTGGAAGCAGAAATGTCCTCGTAGAGAGTTTTAAACCACAAATATCTTTTTTTCCAAACTTCCAGAGACCAGACGGTGCTATTACACTTTCACAAAGTATACTTCAGCAAAATTGAACATCATGAGACCTGTTCCATGAATTAAAAAAAAAAAAAAAGATGTATTTCTTCAAAAAGTAGAATTTTCAGGCCCGTATAATAAGACCTTGTTTATTTCTCGTGTATGAACCTTCAGGAGGAGGTTTTCAGCCAGCAGCACATACCGAAGCACAAAGACCCCCAGTGAAACCATTAGCCGGCCTCTTTTCCTCCATTCTCTCAGCCTCACAAAGCCAACAAGGAGCTGCTGCAGGAGAAGACGCTCTGAATTGAAGAGGTCGGCGGATTACATGAGTGCAGGAGGAGCCGGATGGAGCTGCTTCTGTCTGTCAGAGGGGCTCGACGGAGCTTCAGCAGACTGGACAGCTTGATTACAGTTGTTGAGGTGTGGAGTAATTTTACCTGTCGCCAGTCACTGATGCTTCTCTATCCAGCTGCCAGACAAGTCTGTTCCACCTATTATAGTGCTGGACTCCAGAAAACTAATATAACACATCCTCTGAAAGCCATTTCATGTAATTGTGAGCCTTTTCAGAAGTGATTTAATAGCATAAAAATGCCTAACATACCTTAAATAACTGCTAAAGTAGGCTAACATCAATTGGTTTATTATTATACATCAGTATATCATTAACTGCATTAACTGTAAAAGATTTTCAATAAAAGGACAATAGAGCTGTAGCTGCTATGTGGAAACCCTTTCAATAACTAGTTAACCTTATTCAGGATCTAGTATAATATTGTTAATAGATTCAGATAATCCAAAGATGTTTCTGCATATAAAAACAGCGGAAAAAACAAACAAACAAACAAACAAACAAAAACAAAACAATGGTGAATAACCATAATTGTGGACCTTCTATGGTTCTATGGAAGTACTTTTTTTTCTTTTTTCCCCCATTACAGGGCATACTTGCACATATGAAAGCAACATTAATTCTAGACAACGTAAACTGGCTTTTGTACAGCATGTCCTTCTCCTGCCAGGCCAGATAGAAAAAAAAAAAAAAAAAAAGAATACCTTGCTTATTTTAGCCACATTCTACAGGTGTTCCAACAGTATGGCTGTTGTCACACCTGCTTCCAGATCATGTCAGTCAACAGGGACAAGCTTTAGATTACTGAATGGACATCAGCTTATCATCAAGGTCTGCACATATCTGTTAATGACCCGTCCGTTTGAATCCAGTGTGTTGAGGCAGGGAAACATCTAAGACATGCAGGACTGAAGCCCCTGAGGACTGGGTTTGCCCACCTCTGTTCTAAGGTGTCTTGATGTGAGTGATGACCCATGAGGAAATCTTTATAGACAGCAAGATTATATGTGTAGGAAAGGATCAACATCACCACGAGTGAGAGACAGTAATGGTAGCGTTACCTGCCTCACTGGTGTATGCTTCTAAGTTGAGATCTACGTACGTAACCTGTGTTTGTCTGTTGTCGTTTGTGTTGCTATGCAATTACTCCTCCAAACGCTAGGTGGCGGTGCAGGTTCTGTTCTGCAGTGCTGCAGCTTGCAGTGCCGAGCTTCCTTTTGTTTCCTCCCTATTCGTGTGTTAGCAGACCTTAGAAAGAAAGTGGTACAGTTTGTTCTGCCATCTACTAGAAATAACTGGTTAAAGTTTTCCTTGTCATGAACGTTGTGGTCAGGCCCCAACTAGTAACTTTACAAAGGTAGCTCTGCTAAATGCTCGACCTCAGCAATTTTTAATTCATGATTTTATTACTGAGTGTAATCTTGATTTTATCCTTGATTCAATGAATGTGTTGATTTTGATTGATTTTGATTAATTTTGAATATTCTGTGCACAGTGTTGAAAGGCAATCCGAAAAACTTGTTATCAATCATCTACAGACCTCCAAGGTTCTCTGCGAGCTTTGTCAACAACCTCACTGAGCTGCTCGCTGTTATCACATCAGGCTTCAACCAATGTAATCACAGCTGGTGATTTTAACATTCATATGGATAATCCCACAGACAGAACTGCAACTGAATTCTGAAACTTCTCCAGCCTGTGAAAGTGTTTTTTGTCTTGAATGTTCCTTTCTTTTTCACGTTGTGGTACCTGGACTTCCTGCAGGACGTGGTGGTGGTGGCTGATCTCCAGCTCCGCCCACCAGTGGTGGATTCTCAGGGCCCAATCGTCCGCCAAAGGGAGTCGGCAAAGCAGATAGCGGCTTTAGGGAAGGCGAAGATTGCATAGCGGTTAGCGGAGGTTCCTAAGCCCGTAATTTGGGGGTAGCGGGTAGCAGCTAGCGGGACGTGTACGATTGGGGCCCTAGTCTCTTTGTATTTAAGCTGCAGTCTTCTACCTCCTCATTGTTTTTGACAGCTTTCGATAAGACTTCAGGCCCCACCACAGCACTGAGACAGCCCTGATCAAGGTGACAAACGATATTCTCCTGAACACAGATGCAGTCCTGAGGTCTCTGCACTGGTCCTGACTAGAACCAGGAAATATGACCATATTAGTCCAGTCCTGAGGTCTCTGGCTTCCTGTCACTCAGAGAATAGACTTTAAAACAGCTCTACTTGTGTTCAAGTCTCTTCATGGGCCCAGAGTCCATCTCTGACATGTTAGAGCCATATGAACCAACCTGGACTCTGAGAACCTCAGGTAGTGGTCTCCTGCTGGTGTCCAGAGTCAGGACTAAACAAGGTGAAGCTGCATTTCAGTTTTATGCTCCTAAAATCTGGACCAGTCTTCTAGAAGATGTGAGACAGACCTGAACTCTGACAATGTTCAGATCCAGACTGAAAACAGTTCTGTTTAGATATGAAGATGATGACTGGAAGGATTTTATCTGCACTCTTTATTTTTAAATTAATATATTTTTCTTTTAAATTAATTTTTTATTCAATTTATTAATGATCATTTTTATGCTTGTATTGAATTATTCTATTTGCCTTCTTGTGATTTTATGCATCTGTAAAGCACTTTGAATTGCCTTGTGTACCATTGCCAGATCTTATTACAAGGCATGCCAGATTCACTCAACTCACAATACAATTCAAATCACGATTCAAATCATGTACAACACAAAATTAATTTACAGGCAAATGACTGATTTTTTCAATTTCTATTATTATTTCTCTTACACAAATCAGCCTTTTCCTTTTTTAACAACACTGTAGTGTTTTCTCTTACGTGCTTTTCAATACAGTAGATTAGAGCTAGCAGAAAATGACAAAAAGATTGTATCAGTTCTCTTCTTTTTTTTACAATACAGTTTATTTTTCTTATCCTCTTTATACCTGCATAGCAAATGATATGAAAGTGGAAACTGTTTTATCAATTCTCAAATCTGTCACATCCTGTTTTTTCTTTTTTCACAACAGGCCTACTGCCCTCTTTCCAATAAATCAGTACACTATCAAGAGTTTTTTCCTTTAGTACATAACAAGTCAACTCGACTTTAAGCCAGGCATAAACTAAGGTGTTATATAAACATAATAAAACTGGTCTTTTCTTAAACTCTTTCCAAATCAATATTGTATCAGAGAATGTTTTTTTTTTAATATAATTTCTGAAGTAGATAAGATAGGCACAAACTAAGGCATATTTATTTTTGTCTCAACAAAAATTAAATACCAATTTTACCAATTTATCATTTTGGCCCGAATATAGGATGACTCTGATTATAAGACAACCCCTATTTTTCAAAAATCGTTTTGGGAAACTAAAAATATGTTGAAGACACTAAGATTATAAAACAACTTTTTATTGAACAATTACTATAGAAAAAAACACACAGAGATAACATTCTGCTGTTTTGTTGAACATTTTTAATGATTTCATCTTTTTTAGGAAGTCTGGTATAATACTTAAGGTAAGGTACATCTCAGGTTTCAGTGTTATTTAAGATCAAGGTATTGTACTATTTAATAATCTGTATTCTCTTAAAATCTGAGACAATTACTCAGTGAATAAGCAACAACCATGTAGTTCAATAACTGCATTAATGATGTTAATAACTGCACAACCATCAAAGTCCAGCTTTTAGATTAGATTAGACTAGATAAATTTTATTATATAGTAATATATATTATATAGTTATATTCGGTTTCAAGAACAGCATTAATAATTCAGTCTGTAAAAAACAAATTCTGGACTGCAAAAAAGCTTTCTAACCCCTTTGCTTGTGTTGGTCGCGTGATCCCCCAATTTACATCAGATCCTGCTCGGATGCGCTAACTATGACACTTGATTCGCTTACTGTTTACTTCGGAGTGGCTCCATCTAGTGGCCCAGATGTGTAACGACAATAGCACGTTGCACGCAGCATGTCACACGTAGCACTGCATAGTGACGTTGAACAAGAACGTTGTTTAACTCCAGTCCGCCCTCTGCTGGCCTGGAGGCCACATCGCGATTCATGGCTTAATTAAATCGATTCGAAGCTTATTTCAAAAAATTGGTTTAAATCGATCTTTTTCAAAAATCGCAGCATGCCTACTTACTACGTATCCAACGTGGTACAACTCCTGTTTAAGTATCGTCCAGTTTTTTTTTTCTTTGCCACCTAAGTTCAAAGAATCTCATGTTTGTTTCGTTTGCCTTTTCTTCAGAAAGCCCTGCTGGGACTGAAGCTGCCACCACAGCTCAGGACATTTACAGAACCCACCAGGTTCCAGTCCGGATTATGTTGCCGACACAGTTTTGCTCCTCGCCTTCCTCACTCTTGGACCGACTTAGGTTTCTATCCTCACATCAAGGACATCAATCCCTTGTTTAAAGACACTACTATTATAAATAAACCACTTAGCTTTACCTGCTGGCCTCAACTCGTTTCTGGGTCTGACCTGAGTTAAATCTAATCCTTGACAGAAGAGGCCACACACAAACAAGGACACACACTGTACTGGTGTAGAGGATATGTTTAGGCTAACTGGTCACATTAAATCCCACCTTAGCTACAAATAATCTAATTTTATTCTTAGGAATAATAGGACCAATCATATGAATAATTTGGTCTTATAAATAAATCGATCTAGTGTGTGTGCGTGTGCAAGACTGTAAGTGTGACAAAGCTGCTGTAAAAGCAACTTAAGTGGTTCCTGGACAAGAAAGGCACCACAGAAGTACATCGTTGTTGATTTTGGCCTTTTCTTTGAAAAGTATGTCCCCTAAACTGAGTCAGTTTCTGTGAGGGGAAAGTACATAAATGAACAGACTGCGAGCCCAGTGTTTGAGTCTACTGACTTTCTCAAAACTCAAAAAAATGCAACTCAAAACTTCAAATGACTGATGTCTTTGCACCCAATAAGGTAAAAATATTGTCTCGCAAGCAGAAAGCACTGTGAGGAAACAGCCAAGTCACAAATCAGAAAAGAGTATGAAGGGAAGCTGAGCACATAAGGAGAAAAAGCAATCTGCAAATTCACAATGAAATCTTTAAAGAAAACCTTCACACTTACAGCTTTTTAGCATCTCAAACAAATAACAACATTCAGATATCTCATATCCAGAGCAGACTGAGATAAGCCCACTCGTGCCATCATCTCCATTAGACCTGACTACCGCATCGCTCTTGGTAAGACAGCTTCAGCTCTTTCTCAGCGCTGTCGCTGGAGTTAACCTGAAAAACTGCACGTCAGTGCTGTTCTGAAATCACTACAGTCACCTCCAGTTACTCACAGAACGGACTTTACAGCGTCAGTTGTAAAGTGTTAAGTTGTTAGTTACAAATCGATTCATAATATGAGGCCAAAATTGGATTTAAGCCTCATTATGTGATATAAACCAAGTAGGTTTCTGAGATCTTTAGACGGCAGTCAGCTGGTGAAACGATGCATCCAGCTACTGCGCTGCACACAGATGAAATAAACTTCCTGTTGGTATTAAATGTGCCCCAACTCTAAATACCTTTCAATTTAAACTGAAAACTGCTTTCCCATGCCTTCATGTAATTTAATTTTCATTACTGTTTTATTCATTTGTGATGCTATCAAGGATTTGATTAGCCCTTTATGCTGTTTTTATGACTTTTTCTTTCCTTAATGCCTTTGCAAAGCACTTTGAGTTGCCTTTGTGTATGTGTAAATAAACCTGCCTCACCTTGCCTGTATGCAGCTCAGACGTAGCAAAAGAGCGAAAGAAAGAAAAAAAAAACATAATGAGTTGGAGCTGATAAATATTTCTACCTGGGTCAGAAATGACAAAGAAGAGCTAGCAATGAAAAAGTCATAAATGTAGAGATTATAAAAAGGTCTGCTGAGAAAACAAGCTGTCGTCCTTTGTCCAGTTGTGGTTTCAAAGATCCTCTAAACACACCAAAACTCTTCAGAGAGACTGTTACCGAAAGACCCTCACCGTCCACACATCCTTGTATTTTTCACCCTTTTTCCAGGAGAACTGTTTGGTCAGCAGGAAGTGCTCGTTAATGCACAGACGTCTCATGGCCACAATAACACACCCTGATAAGAAGTGAATCATTTTCAAGATTCTCTCGTGCTTTGGCTCAAAGTTGGCATCCTCTGCCACTCTTTGCTCCCCAAAGACTCGACCTTCATCAGTACTGCATTTGTAATAAATCATCAGTGCAACCAATTACTGACATCACCTGTTTGATTTTTTTTTTTTTAAATCCTCTGTACATACACAAGGATTTTTTGGAGTGAGCTACAGGTCTGAAATGAAAAAAAAAAAGTAAAAGTATAAATACAACACCAATTCCAAAAAAGCTGTCATGAAATGTAAATTTAAAAAAAAATGCAATGACAGGCATCTTTTATTAGCTCGATAGCTCATTATCACATTTTGACTTTGACGGCAGCGACGCATCTTAAAAAAGATGGAACAGAAGCAACAGAAGTAGTTGGTGCAAATCAAAAACAAATTGAGGAGCATTTGATAAGTAATTAGCTTAATTGGAAACCGATCAGTAAGATCATTTGTGCCCTTGGTGGTGGGGTGTGGGTGGGGCTCTGAGGGTCTTTGTGGACCTTCGGGGGGTTTGTGTGGGGGGTTTTGCTCGGGTGCCTCCCGTCACTCTTCATTGCTGCTGGGACGTCTCCGCTGCATGGCGGGGGTTCGCCCCGAACCTGCCCCAGCAGAGGGGCTTCCCCTGTGGGGTGGGGTGGGTGGTGCCTGGGCGGGCTCATGGGTGTTGCTGGGTGCTTGTATTGATGTGGTGTCTTGTGTGGGCCAACCGGGTCAGGGACCCTCTTGGTTCTGCTCTTGTGCCAATATTGTGGGTGCTGGTGGGGGGGGACTGGGCTCGGGTTGGGTTGGTGTCGGAGTGCAGCATGGTGGGATGGGGGGGTATCTGGGTGCTCTCGGGGTGCACTGTGTGTGTGGGTGTGAATGTGCAGGATGAAGTATATGTAGTATGTACTATAGTATATACTATAGTATGTACTGTAGTGAGAATGTGTGTGTATCAGGATCAGTATGTATGTAGTTAGATGTCTATGTCTATCTGGAAATGAAATTATGACTAAAATTTAGGAATATGCCTCAAAAACCAGATAAATATTAAGGGTAATCATAGAACATTGGAGAAGGGGTAGGATTAAATAAGTTTTACTTCTTCCTACCCCTTTTTTAGACATGTTAAACCAGATATGGGTTACGGTATGTATATGTATGTATGTATGTATGTAAATGTTGATTCTTTTTTGCGGGGAATATGTCCATTTAATATTTATATTTATTTACAAGAGGTTCCATATGTTTCAAAATTATGATTATGCACATGTCTGTGTATATTGATTTATGCATTTTTTAAATTTATTTTCAGATACACAGATTCATGCTAGTTTTAAAATTGTCTTTGCTTCAAAAGATTGTTTTGACATGGAATGAATCAATAAAATGAATTGAAATGAAAAATAAATCATTTGAGAGCGGTAGAGCATGAGAGAACAATGTTCCTCTATGTAAAAATTGCAAAGACTTTGAAGATGCCACCATCTGTAGGACATGATATCATCAAAAGATTCAGAGAATCAGGAGCGGTGTCAAATGTCAAAACTGGATGTGTGTTATCTTCAGGTCCTCAGGCAGCACTGCATTAAAAAAAAGCCACGATTCTCTACTGGGCCCAGGACCAGAACACAGTTCACCAACAATCCATGAATGCAAGTTAAAGCTGAACCATGCAAAGAAGAAGACATATGTGAACAACATCCGGAAATGCCGTCGTCTTCTCTTGGCCAAAGCTCATCTAAAAAAGTCTGAGGCAAAATGGAAAACTGTCCTGTGGTCAGATGAATCAAAATGAGAAATGATTTTTGGAAACCAAGAGGAACCATTCAGCTGGTTATCAGCAGACAGCTGAAAAGCCTTCAGCTCTGATGGTATGAGACTGCATTAGCAGCTACGTATGTTACACGTCTAGAAAGACATCATCAACGCTGAAGAGTACGTAGAGGTTTCAGTGCAACATCTGCACCCAAGAAAAATCTGGCAACGCACTTCCAGGACTGTTGAGCGTCTAGAACCCTGCGTCAGACAAGACTGGGACAACATTCCTCCCGGAAAACTCCAGCAACTGCTCTCCTCACGTCCTAGACGTTGACAGTTAAAAGAAGTGGGGATCTGACACAATAGTAATCATCACGCTGTTCCAGTTTTTTTTTAGACGTGTTGCTGCTATTCAAGTCAAAATGAGCTAATATTTTCCATGAAATGATAAAATGTTTCAGTTTCAACATCTGATATTTTCTTTATGTTCTGCTGGGAATAAAATATGGATTTATGGGATTTGCAAATCATTGCACTCTGTTTTTATTTACACAGCATCCCAACTTTTTTGGAATTGGGGTTGTAAATGAAATAAAGTTGATGAGAAAAATGTGAAATATCTTGGGTTCAGACTCTGACTTTTCTGTGCAGACAGTAAGTGTGTGAATCCCTGCTGATTTCCCCCCCAGTCTTATTTCTCATATTGTTCCAGATTTCTCTGATTTATGGTTGTATTTTGCAAAGGCCCCTTCCTTGCTTCAGATAGCATCCGTTCATCTACTGCCTGTAATAAGCCATCAGACACTTCTTAATGGACGATGACTTCGTACAATCAGATCTAATTTAAGACGGCGCTCAGGTCCAACCTCCACAAAATCTCCTGTAGCTGAATAACTTCTAAACATCACCTGTACTACTTGGACACTAGGCAACAAAACTAAAAGCCTCCCATGACTTTCAGTCCACAAAACAAACACAATGCACACACAGAAAGAATCGGCATCCAACACATCCAGCAGTGCTGCCACTTCTCTCAGCAAATAAGATCAAGAAGAGAATTCCTATCAACTCAAGCTCAAAAAAAGTGATTCCTGGACAGTATTAATATCATAAATGTGACCACAGACGTCCATTCAGCATCAGGAGCAGAACAGCTGACTGTCAAACTACAAGGGAGCCTAGTTAAAGCAAGGCAGGTAAAAATAAAGCCTTAAACTGATGCCACCGGTACAGATACAGATATACGGTCACATTAACGCGGGATTTCATGAAGCCACAGCTGTTTTTAGATCCATACCTCCCTGAAAGAAGGTACCGTGAGCACTGGGCTTTTAAACGGTACATCACAGCTTCTTATTAGACAGCTGTGTCATGGATTCTAGGTTACATGATGATAACATACAGGGAGAAATCTAATTATTTAATTTTTTTTTTTTTTTACTACTGCATAGATCAGATAAAGCTGCTCTCTGCATCTGTTCACATCTGGCAAACTGCTCGGGCAAAAAATGAGCACAAAACACGGAGGTTCAGGAAAATCTATTACTGGACGCATGGAGAAAAGACCGAAAGCTCATTTTTGATGATCGGTAAAATTATATTAAATAGACCGGAGATACATTTTTGTTCCATTTAAATTCAGCTGTGAAAATCAAACTCCAGGAACTAGACTGTGCACAGCATTAAAGAGGACATCAAGGAAGAACTGTTTCATTTATCAACACAATGCTCCGGTCCAGGAGGACAAAACGACAGAGGTCAACAATTCAAGGTCATTAGTGCGGTGGACTATGTTAGCCTCTAAAGATCAGCCCGCAGAACATTAATCTCAGGTTTGAACGACATCAGTTTCCGTTAGAGATTACTGAGACTCTTCAGGATTGTTCAGAATGTGCGACCAAACAGGCTGAATGACCACCGACCGCTGACCGCACGTTAGACGACTGGACGGTCAGAGTGTGTTTACACGGAGCCAAACATGTCACTAATCTGAAGTCAGAATAAACTACATCATGTAGCTGCAGCCGTCAGGACAGACCGAGCTGAAGTGGCTAATTCTGAACATCCACATGAGTGTGGAAAAGATCTAAATCATCTCTTCTAGCTGTTACTACCAGTTACTGAATAACAGAAATGCAGTTGCCACTTGTTCTCTGTTTACACGACGTCCAACATTTCATGAATGACCATCATGTCATTCAGAAATTTAACTTGAACTCAACTTTCTCCCCCCTCCCTCCTAATCATGGGAGGACCAGTAATACCAGTAATACTGGTCTCTGTGGGTTGTGAAGGTCCTCTGATATTCTGGGAAACTGAGATTGCTGATTAATTTGAAAGGAAAAAAAAAAAAGCTTTATGACATGTCAATCCACATCTGGTCATTTCATCCAGCATCAGTGTAAACAGTTTAGTCACAGCCTCTAATGAGAATGATTTCAGTAATATCGGAGAGATATTTTTCCCACGTAACCACAGCAACCATGAGGCATGACAACCTCCTCACCTGCCTGGAAACAGCTCGAGAGGCCAGGAAGCAAACAAACCGGCAGAGGTGTTTTTTAGCTGTTTTTCAGCTCTGTTTTTGTCACACGCTGTGCTGATGGGCAGCCTCTGAACTGGACAGGACTGGGGGGGCTGGGGGGGGGCTGGATCCAGCAAGCACTGTGGCCTTGACGAAGCTTCGGCGCCGACCAGGGGAATTCTTTCCGAACAGGATGGGGCGAAAAATAAAATAAAATAAAAATGGAAGGGGGGGTGTGATCGAAGGCTGAAATCTTATTTCTGGTAACAGCAGGACGTCCGTCCATCCTCCCCTCCACACACATGCATACCTTCCACTCCCCCACACCTCAGTTATTCACCAGTTGAAAAGGAATCTGGTATTTACAGCTACAAGCAGATTATAATTACACCATGAGCAGTCTCAAGGCTGCGGACGGGAGGCTGCCAAGCTCACATCCTCACTGGTTTCCAGTTAGAGCCTTAAGAACAGGAGCAGATAAGTTGGGCGCTTTTTTTTTTTGACACGATAAACCAATCACAAAAGGCGTCACGAGATTAGAGTGCAAAGTCCCACAAACTAACTACAATAATGTAATAAACGGTGGAGGAATATACTGAATGAAAACCCAACAGGAGAAAGAAAGAAGAAATGAACTTTAAAGCCCCTGCACAAAACTAATGAAAAAAGACATTATTTGTAGCCTATTTTATAACTTCACTGGCGGATGAGACTGGATCCTGTTACACCTGTTATCATGATTTTTTTTTTTTTTTCATATCTTAGCTGCACAATTTAGGATGCAAACTTTTAAAGAGGCAGCAAATTCTTTGGAAACCATCATTTGTCCTAAAGTTGAACCAACTGACCGTTTATCACAAATCTATTCAATATCTACAAAAAATAATGTGAACTAGTTTTCTCACACTTTTATTTCACACTAGATTTATGCCTATTTTAATTTAAATACTAATGTAACATATAAACAAAATGGCTAAATTGTTGTATCATTAAACAGTGTAATATTGAATTTGGTCATAAAATATGACTTTAAACTTAAAGTCCTGCATTGCTCCAGTTTATATAAAGGGAAAAGTCACCAGAGAGGTTTCACGACATTTCAAGTAAATCTTCAATGCATTTATGAAATATGTGAAGTGAAATGTATAAAGAGAAGAGTGCACAGCCATATAAAGTAGTGTTTGCTCCCAGGCTGACAGCACCAGTGCGCGTTTATCCACCCAAAAGGTCCAAATGCCTGATTAAAGACTTATTCCAGCATTAATTGACCTAACTCGCCTCTGTGTTCTGGTCCAGCCTGGATTAGAAGTCCACACCCGTCCAGAAGACCTGGCTTCTACAAACCTATGAGAACTGGATCCGGTCCATTTACTGCCAACTGGACCTCAAGTCGAGCACATCATTGCGCAACGCAGCACCAAGATCTTCACTGAGTCTGAAGCACCTGTCGGAGTGAAACCGACACCTTTACTTCACACTTTTCAGCTTCCTAGGACGGAAAACACTTTTCCTTCTCCTTTTCTTTCCTTCTCCTCTCTACCCGCGCGTCACTAACCTCTGGCTCTGCAGATGCGGAGATCAGATGGAGAGATCAGCTGCTGCTGCGTCTGGAGTTTGGATGGTTCTCAGCGACTCCAAAGCCGAGGCTAGAAAAGAGTCAGTGAGCGCAGAAAAATGAGGAGAGTGCGTGAAAGTGAAGCCACAAACGCACATCTCACACACCGGTGCGTTAAGTCCTCCAAGAACTTCACTCCTCCTGCTGAGCCCAAATTATTTCCGCTCATCCCTTCTGCAGCGCTCAAAGTGCGAGCTTTAGGGTTTGGCCGGTTTGGAGACGTCACTGGCCACGCCTTTTTGGAGAGCTTCCCATCTCTGGGAGCTTCTTACATGTTGTTGATGACACCCCCCCCCCTCCCCAAAAATAAATAAATAAATAAATAAATAAATAAATAAAATAAAAAATAAAAAAATCATTCATTTCACATTTTTCCTCAGCAAATATCTGCTTGTATTAACAGTTGAACCCAGCTGAGACCGGTCCAAACCCAAACCCTCCCTGTGTGATTTCTTTGTAGTCTTCATGGTCTAAGTTAATGATTTAAAACAGCAGAACATCATAAAAAGGGCCTCTAGAGCCAAAGTAGTGTCTGCCAAAATGAATAATAAATCAGCATGAAATTTAATGAAATAAAATGCAGGTAAAAAGCTATTTTGAAATCAAACTGAAGGAGTCATTCGTAATCCTGCTGCATCCCTTCTTCGTCAGAAGCAACAGCATCCGGGTCGACGATGGTGTCATGAGAGCTGATGTGAGTTCACCTTCCTGAAGGGTCCTATTAGGGAACAAAAAGTGGCTAATTTAAGTGATTTAAAAATCTTTAGCAGGATGTTAACCTTTAATCCCTGTGATATCGCCCAATATGTGGAATTATTGCAGGATCTTGTAATTTAAGTTGATGGATTTAGAAATGCAAAGCAGTGCAGATTCAAGACACTGAACTGAATAACCACAAACTGACTGCAGCTCCGCGGCTGTTTTCTGTTACTTTGCTTTGCTTACAATGGCTGTAATTTTCCTAATTGGAAAATCTCATATTATTAGTAGGGCTGGGCAACAATAAAATTTTTAATCGCGATTCATCGCATGATTTCCCTGATTAATCACGATTAATCGCATTGTATACAGAAAATCAAATAATGAATTCAAAAGTAGTGTAAAGTCACTTTTATTTAAATGTTCTGCTGCCATATAAACTAAAGTACCATAACATTTGTTGTTCAAACACTTTTAACATCAGCACTTGTCAGTAACACATATTTAGTGTAAATCTCATCTTAAAAAATGTCAAATAAAATAAAGCTTATTGCCACTGCCAGGGCATTAATGTCATCCTGTTTATTTTATAAAAAATAAAAAAAGTCTACCAACAAAATCCTAACAATCTAGAGACCACAATCAAAACATTAAAACAGGTAATTTCTGAGGTAACAGCAGAAACTTTTAACGGGGAGTTCAACTTGTCAATTGTTACAAATAACCTTGTTTCTGTTGAATCCTCTGTCTGGGAGAACTTTAAAATGAAAATGTCCATGTTAAAGTTCTGTAACTTTATCAATCCGAAATTATCTGTGAATCATTTTTTTTTTCAATTGTCAATCAAAGATTTAAAAAATTAAAAAGCGACCTTTTTCCGTTTTTTAATCTAACGCAAAAAACAAAACAAAAAAAATTTTGTTTTTTTTTATTTCAATTTTAGCAAACAGGCCACGGGACTGAATTTCTTTTTAATATTTAATATTTTAATATTATAATTTTTAATATTTAATAATATTTTATTGTCTGGTTTACGTGACCCAGAAATGGCTTTGTTTTATAATCAAGGAATAGACTTTCTGCTGTCATTACATATCTGTGCCACTAGATGGAGCTGCACTGAAGTAACTAGCTAGCGCAGCCATTCCCAAACTTCAGAATACCAAGGCCCAATTTGAAATGTGGAAAATTTCTGCACCCCTTGGAAACCTTGAAACACCACTTTGATCAACATACAAGACTAAAAGCTACATTCCAATATTAATGTAAGGGGTCAACAAAAAAAGGTGACACTTGACATATTAAGTTAAGATTACAGTAGAATAACACTTAACTGGTTTGTTTTATTATTTCTAAATATGTTTAAATCATGTAATAAATATTTTACAGTAATTTAAAAACATATATTAAAAAATTGAGGATTTAAAACAAATTTGTTTATTTTTTAATGACCTCTCACGGCCCACCTGCAGTGCCACGGCGGACCACCAGGGGGCCGCGGTCCACACTTTGGGAATCACTGAGCTAGAGAATAGCAGGACAGTCAACACATGGAGCAGATCTGATGATAAATGGAGGAATGACGCGATCGTCTTTAACAAAGGGGCTTGAACGTTTTTTTTTTCAGACAGAATTGTTAATATTGCTACCTGAATTGCTACCTGAACTGTAAAGTACACTAATTTTTACCGTTCTCCATGTCTGTTTTAGCTTTTCCACATGTTTACCTGCCAATTATCTTCCGGTTCCGCAGCAGCCAGTAACAGACTTTTCAAATCAAAAGCACGTGAGCAACATGCGTTAACGTGCGAAAAAATAAATTTCAGCGTTAATAAATTATGCGTTAATGCGATAATAACGCCTTAACTTGCCCAGCCCTAATTATTATGAAACCCTTTTAAACTAGAAAAGCACTCAGAGAGCGCAGACCTCCACCAAGCGCAACAATTCCTCCATAGAGCGATTTACACCATAAATATTAGTCGTACATATAGCACTGACAATATGGGACTGAGATTTCTACCTCTAATATTAAAGGCACAGTAGGCCGAAATGTAAGGGCACCCCCATTTTTTTATAGAAATTGTGATAAAATCCACCTTCTGGATCAGATCCAGATCAGCCTTTGAAATTTAATAGAGGTTTCCATTGTCAATCTCTGAGTCAAATTTTATGAGTTCTGGGCAAAGATTAACAGAAATATTGAGAAAAAATGTTCAGCCCCATTTACCACAATGTTATTAAAAATCAAAAAGTGATCCAGAATCCAGGATTTCTTCGGATCACAGCCAAAATAAAATCAGTTCTTCCTGTTCACATTTCTGACAACTCCTGAAAATTTCATCAAAATCCATCCATAACTTTTTGAGTAATCTTGAACACAAACAGACAGACAGATAAACACCGGCAAAAAATAACCTCCTTAGTGGAGGTAATAAAGCTGAAAGTCAAAGCTTTGATCACAGCTTTATTGTTTAATTTCAAATAAATTGGTGGTGTACAAAGGCATCATAGAAACTAGATCACTGTCCAGATGCCTTTGAACTTACCTGTACGTTCACTTTGTGTTTAAAGCTCATTCAGAGATTTAAATCTGCTTGTTTTTTTGTTTTGTTTGGTTAATGAGTCTTTGTTTAAAAAGATTTTATTCCACAAACAGGAAGTCAAGCAGCTGCCTAATAAGCTCCTTTAGGTTGTACGGCTTAATCAGTCTTAAGCCCACAGGTAACCTGGAGTGTTATATGAACCTGCTTGGTATTTACCTTAACATTTGTTAGGTTGCAGATGACCAGTCAACCACAACAAACACCTGCTCCCCTCTGGTCAAGTCCCCCCACAAAAATCACAGCTAGGTTTTTCTTTTGCACCTTGCAGGCTGGATTTACCTGTAAGAGCTGAGCGGAAGACATAACATGAATGAATAGTATTAGTATTAGTTTTCACTTGCCATTATCCTTGTTTTAGGATTTAATATTATATTTTTTAGTTTATGATATTTGCTCAGGGGTCATGCTCTGGGTCTCTGTAAAGCACCTAGAGACAATTCTGATTTTAACAGATGCTATACAATTAAAATTGAATTGAATTAAATATGATAATCCTTTACAGCCAATAGCTACTTTCCCAGTGTCAAGCCAAAGTGAGCCAATGACGTTGAGTCAGGTAAGTTGCTTTACCTTTGTCTCTTCGGGTGCTTGACAGGGCCGGTTGAGGCTACCTGGCTCCTGATATCAGGCCTCACTTATCTGAGTGGCCAAGTGGGGCTTCAGGGGGCTAGAAGTGGTGTCAAGGTTGGAGAGAGGGTTTTACAATTCAGCATCTCTTGGGTTTATTTTAAGGACTTTCTCATCAACAATGTTTTAATGCGCTCGCTTCACTCCCAACTACAGTTGTTAGTGGCTGTGACAAATGCTTCAACGCTGGCCACAGATACAGTGGACTCTGTTTAAGATAAACTCCAGTCATTTTTTTGCATTGTCTCTTATGATTTACACACTTGCTCTTCATGTTACTTGTGTTTACAGATTGGTTTGATTGTTTTTTTTTTTTTCTTATCACAAATATGAGTTCTTTTAAAAAGATTTGTTCACAAAACCTCTCAGTGCTTGATGGGAACTCTGATCAGACTTGCTGAGCTATACAGCTAAACCGTCTGTGATTCGACACACGATCCTCTGCTTCTGTCAGTGATGTTTCAAAAAACACACCAGACTCCTCTGTAAAATCTTGACATTGTAAAAGTTTCCTCCCTATATGTTGGAGATGAACACTGGTTGTAAACTATTTTTAAGTCTTTTTAACTGGTCTACAGTTCGGCACTGCTCTTGGACTTGTTGTGCCTGATTCAGACAATTTTAGTCGCTGATTAACACTCACGTTCAGGTTAACTGTTAACTAAGCCATTAGTATGTTCAGCCACATGCTGTCTTAAGGTGAGTTCTGTGACTGATGCACTGATCCTGATGCAGCTGCACTAATGAAACTCTTCGTTTCTTTGTACTACGATAAGACAGTGATTAACTAGAAGGTGTGCATTTGTGTCTGGTTTGAATTGGCACGCTTTAATGACATTAGCTGTTAGCTAGGCATGCTGATTCATCAGTCATTTGTTTACAGAAAGACAGGGATGCTCGTTCAGTCCTGTGGAGTCTCTGCTCTCTGCCTCATTCATGACTGGAGTATGAAGTGGACAGGTTATTTCAGTAATTAATTTGGTTCACTTATCCAAATGAACCAAATTAATTTTTTTATTTTTTTTTTTTAATAATTTTTTTCATTATATATGAGCCATGCTCTTTATCACAGGTCTTCAACCCTGGTCCTCGAGGCACCCTATCCAGCAGGTTTTAGATGTTTCCCCTTCTTCTTCACACCGTGATACAAGTGGCTGTGTCATCAACAGACTTGTGCAGACTTTGAGGACAACCTAATAATGACCATTAATTAAAATCCGGTGTGTTGAAGCTGGGAAACCTCTGCTGGATAGGGGGTCACGAGGACCAGGGTTGAAGACCTCTGCTCTATAGCAGAGGTCTTCAACCCTAGGCCCTACCTGGTAGGCTCCGGCTAGACATCATTTAATATTTTTCAATATTGATGCCAAAACCAACACCTTGTCTTCAATACCTACACCTGAATTATACTATTTTCAATACCAATGTAATAACATTTTAACATAAAGTAAGTTACATGAGAAGTTACTGGTAGGAAACTTTTATTCTTTAAGTACTTTCAGAAGACAAACAAATGTCTGAACGTGGTTTAACTTGACTTATGTTTTCACCCCATTTAGAATCAATATTTGTCAACCTTTACTCACTCATTTAAGTTTTAATACAGAAAACAAAGTGTGAACGTGGACACTTCTTTGTACCTTATTCTACTATTCAGTTGTGATTTTTATTAAATTCACATTCCAGCTGACGTAAAAGAACAGTACTTTCTACCCTCTTATATATAATATATATATATATATATATATATATATATATATATATATATATATATATATATATATATATATATATATCTTAAATCATGGAGCAGCTAATGGGGCTGTACATTTGTTCTTTTTCTGTTTGCAGTCTGTTTGCTCTTTGAGTCTCAGGTGGAGTGCTGGGATCTGTTTTGGTGCAGAGGCTCTGCTGTGCAGCCTGTTCCTCTGCTCACCTGCCTCACATCAACCAATCAACAGCTGGGTATGTAAGGCTGGGCGTTGCAGTTCCCTAGTAGTAGATTGTTGTTGTGTCAAAGCTGGAAGCTCTGCCTGTAGTTAGTCTTCCAGTTTTATGAAAAATACTCACCTGGTCTTGTAGAAACCTTCTGCTGACCAGTCTGACCCATGATCTGCTTGCCTCTAGTGTTTTTTTTTTTTTTTTGGGAGTAGACTACTGACACTTACCTGCTCCCTCTCCACCTACTGACCCTACTTGTCTCTAGATTACTGCTGGTCTCTTGGGAAAAACACTCTCTGGACTTAAGATAATCCACCGGAACTCATAAGTACCCTTTCCCCACCAGTTGTATAAATAACCCTTTTCCCTTGAGTCAACTGTAGTCTGAGTCTACACTCTTGAGTCCATTACCTTGCTATTGACATTTTTATATAGTCAACAAAACAACTTCTACTTAAATTCTTACTAACCCAACACAAATTTAAAATCTATTCATTCATGTGTTCATTCAACAAAACCCCACAGTTGAGTTTCAGGAGGTGAATCTATCTACTTCTAGCTCCAGTAAAGTCTGTAGTGAGCAACACATTTCTGTAATACTCAGTGGGATCGAAGCAATTAGATCGATACAAGAAATATAAATCTTTGGTACAGAGAACAGGCCAGAACTCTGTTTCCACCACGTTCAACACTTTCCTTTCTTTCCTTTTCCACATGTTTCTCTTCACAGCAATCTGATACAAGTTTACTCTGGTTTCATCTGACCAGAGTATTTTTGACTTCTGTTGATGTGGTGAAGTGTTTCTTTTTTTTTTTTTTTTTTTTTGCACCAAGAAAATGATTCTGCAGTCATCCACTTTAGTTGTATTCTTTAGTCTTTCACTGATCTTTAATATGAAATGCGGTGTTAAATACAATTAACTTACCTACCACACAAAACTCTTAACATCCTTGTTAAAACTCACAGATATATAGCACCTTTCTACTCCAGGGACCACTCAAGGTGCTTCTACAATGCAAACAGCTTTCTCTCACTGCCAGACGCATTACTTAGATCATTTTATTTAATAGACCAAATTATTCCTGTAATTACTCCTATAAAGAAGTTACCCTATGGTTAATGTATAGAAACCTAGGTGGGATTTTTGTCACTAGCTTGTCTGTTTTTGGGGTGGGTGGAAACTGGAGTAGCTGGGGTAAACCCATGCATACACAGGGAGAACATACCCCAGCTGAACAGAGATCCAACTGCACCGTCTTGCTGTGAAGTGTCAGCGCTAACCACTGCACTACCGTGCTACCCGCCATGAGGAGTAAAGGAGAAGAAGAAACTGAGTAGCAGCTCCAGTAAGAAGCATCGACCACCATGCCAGGACCTGCAGAAGGAGAAGGGAGAGAAACTACAGAAGACAGACAACGTTAATGTTATGAAAGTGATTCAGGGCAGTCTTAAACTGAGATGAGCCAGGGTGAAGATGCTCGGTACATAAAGGTCCAACATAATCCTCATAGTTGGTGAAGGATTATAGATTTGATTTCTTATATTTACTTTTTATTAATAAGGAAATGTATAAAAATCACCAGTTAATTTGGATGGAATGCATGGCTCTATGGACCTGTCACCTTTTTCTTATTTTCTCTAATTAACAACGGATAATAATTTTTCCAAGCTTTACAAAATAGTTTTTTTTATACATTACCATTTTGTCTTTTCAGGCTAATTTGTATTGTTTTAAATGAGTCGAGCACCACTGTCCCATTCTGCATTTTTGTTTAAGACTCCACAGCTCTGCATTAAACCAGGGCCCAAAGCTTCTAGGATTAACTACTTTCCTTTCCAGTGGGGCCACAGAATCCAGGGTTAAGCACCAGAGATCAGTAGAGCCATCGACAAGGCCATCAAGGCCTGAAGGAGTAAGACCCTCAAGGCTGTCCACGGAAGCATAGATAAGTGGGAAGTTTCCAAGCAGAGCAGGAATTTTGGCCTTGGATTTAGTGACAGCACTGTCAGACAGGTCTTTATTGTAACAAATGATCGCAAACAACATCATTGTGGCAAGTAAACTGGAATGAGATTAAAGAATGGACAGCATCGGGTCTTGGTGAAAGAACTTTAAGTACTTAAGTCAGAACCAAGTCCAGTGTATGACTGGAACAGTGAGTGGGTCCCTCCACATGTAGACTGAATCCAACTGGGTCTACTAGAGTAGAAAATTAGAGCTAAGGGTGTCACTCTCCACATCCACATGAATGTTGAAATCACCAGCTATGATAACTTTGTCTGAAGAACTAGATCTGATATGAAGTCCTAGAAATCAGAGAAAAATTCTGAGTAAGGATCAAGAGGACGGTAGACAATAATCAGAAGAGTTGATGCTTCTGACTTGGAACCAGGCATATGCAGCTTTTCAAAATAGGTATAACGATGTTTTGGCCTAAAGTTAAATGATAAACCAGAATTATAACCTGCAGCTACTCTGCTCCCTCAACCTGTGCCTCTAGGAATGTGATAGGTATGAGCAGGTGGAGCTGAATCATTCAGACTAATTTAGTGTTCTTGCTGTTACCAAATTTCTGTAAGACAGAAAAGCTCAACGTGTTGATTGTCAAATCATTTACAAAGAGAGCTCTGGATGAGAGAGATCTGATGCTTAATCCACATTTGATCACCATGCTTTTGTCTTCAGTCAATTTACTGGATTTAACTTGAATCAAACTGAAGAGGGTCACACCTTTTCCATGATAAAATTTAGATCTTATTCATTTGGATGGTCCGGGGTAGACACTGTACTAATGAGGTAGAGGGAGTGTGTCTGCTCTAACAGAGGCACAGAGAAGAGTCTCAGACCAATACTTTGCCTCCTGGCCTGAACTCTGGATTGTCAGAGTTTAGGATGATCAATAAACTTGTCCGGATTACTAGATAAGAGAGCTACTCCATCTAAAGTAGGATGAGCACAATCTCTCCTTACCAGACCAGGTCTTCCCCAAAAAGTGTGCCAGTTATCTACTGGGCCGACATCGTTTGCTGGACACTATCGTGGAAGCCAACAACTAAACTGGCGTCTAGGGGAAATTACCGAGTCCGAAATAGTTTTGGCATAGCTACTAGGGGTGTAACGGTACACAAAACTCTCGGTTCGGTACGTACCTCGGTTTTGAGGTCACGGTTCGGTTCATTTTCGGTACAGTAAGAAACATAAATGCAAAATATAAATGTGCTAGTTGTTAATAACACACTTTTGTGCTTTTTAACAATAGGAACATTAGCCTATACAAAGCTAGAATTCTGCTCAAAAATATAAATACAATATTCTAAAATGTAGATATTTTGAAAAACAAAATAAAAATAACATTGGCTCAGACTTTTGCTCAAAAAAATAATCCATCTGATGTGCAAAATTGAACAGTTGCAACACTGAACAGTTTCAAGTTGTTGGTCAGATTAAATAACATGAATAAGGCTCAGGGTGTTTCTTTAAAAACTAATCTTTTTATTCTTTCATAAAGTCCGGGTATGATTTTCTGGCTAAAATGTGGACGAGAAGGTAATTGATATCCAGGCTCAATTATCTTTATCATGTGTTTGAAGCCAGCGTTCTCTACCACTGATTAGGGTGTTTGTGTGCACGCGCGTCGCCTCGCCTGTGTATGTGGTGACACGCGCCCAGTCCACACACACAAACTCGCACTGGCTGCACTGAGCCCGGCAGAGAGAGAGGGAGAGAGAAGCGCGGCTCGCGAGGCAGACAGCAGCCAAGTGATGGCTTCAAACCTAGCGGTTTGAGTGCGCGTGAGTCTCAAAATCACCAGAAAAAGTAGCTAGATTTGTCGCTAGTCGGTTTTTACAAATTAAGTCGCTAGGGGGGTCTGGAAAGTCGCTAGATATAGCGACAAAGTCGCTAAGTTGGCAACACTGGGTGTGCGCACAACTGCGCATGTGCGACTGCAGCGCTCTGCTCCACAAAATGCTGTCCTCTACTTAATATGTCCGTGTGGAAACTCGTTCGGTACGCCCCCGTCCCGAACCGACCTACCCATACCGAAACGGTTCAATACAAATACATGTACCGTTACACCCCTAATAGCTACACATTGACTCCATATTAATTTAGTGACTTCTGGCTGGCGTAGTCAAATGTCATTACAAGAGGAGAGTGAGAGGGGGAAGCCATGCTGAGCGTGGGACTGATCTAGGCTAACTGGTTGCAGAAAGGGTGAAGAAAGTTGAGTGACTGCTTAAATGGGGACGTGAAATCTAATTTATATATGAATATTGTTACTGAATGTTGTATTTATATTTTGATACTGGTCCAATTTGTCACATGAGCAAGGTGTATGGAAGAATCATTGGCTTTAAGATACCTTCTGATATGTTCTGACCCAGGGGTGTCCAAAGTCGGTCCTGGTGGGCTGCTGTCCTGCAGGTTTTAGATGTTTCCCTCCTTTTTCACATCCTGATACAAGAGACTGTGTCATTACCAGACATGTGCTGACCTTGATGACAAGATGATGGTGAAGCAGGAAAACATGTAAAACCTGCAGGACAGCGGCACTCGAAGACCGACTTTGGCCACCCCTGCTATATAGTGAAAAGCAAATGTTTATGATAACATGTTGGAATTTTGGTCCATTCCTCCCGACAGACTGGTGGAAGGGAGTCAGCTTCGTAGGCTGACTCGCTCCATCCATCCATTAACTTCTGCTTGGTCCAGAGTCAGGTCACGGGGGCAGCAGCTTCAGCTGAGAGGCCCAGACCTCCCTCCCCCGACCGCTTCCACCAGCTCCTCTGGCAGAACCCCGAGGTGTTCCCAGGCCAGCTGAGAGATATAATCTCTCCAGCGGGTCCTGAGTCTTCCCCGTGGTCTTCTCCCAGTTGGACATGCCCGAAACACCTCTCCAGGGAGGCGTCCGGGGGGCATCCTAACCAGATGCCCGAACCACCTCAACTGGCTCCTCTCGATGTGAAGGAGCAGCGGCTTTTCTCTGAGTCTCTCCTGAATGACCGAACTTCTCACCTTATCTCTAAGGGAGAGTCCAGCCACCCTGCGGAGAAAACTAATTTCTGCCGCTTGTATCCGCGATCTTATTCTTTCGGTCACTATCCACAGTTCATGACCATAGGTGAGGTTTGGAACAAAGATCGACCAGTAAACAGAGAGCCTTGCCTTTTGGCTCAGCTCTCTCTTCACCACAAGGGACCGGTACAGAGCCCGCACCACAGCAGACGCTGCACCAATCCATCTGTCGATCTCCTGCTCCTTTCTCCCATCACCCGTGAACAAGGCCCCAAGATACTTGTACTCCTCCACTTGAGGCAGAACCTCACTCCCGACCCGGAGGAGGCATTCTACCCTTTTCAGACTGAGGACCATGGTCTCAGATTTGGAGGTGCTGATTCTCATCCCTGCCGCTTCACACTCGGCTGCAAACTGCTCCAGTGAGAGCTGCAGATCCCCACTCGATGGTGCCAACAGGACCACGTCATCTGCAACAGCAGATCCCGACACCAACGAACCGGAACCCCTCCACTCCTTGGCTGCGCCTAGAAATTCTCTCCATAAACGTTATGAACAGAACTGGTGACAAAGGGCAGCCCTGGCAGAGTCCAACTCTCACTGAAAATGAATCCGACTTACAACCGGCAATGCGGACCAAGCTCCCACTCCTTTTGTACAGGGACTGGACAGCCCGTAACAACGGGCCCAGCACCCCGTACTCCTGGAGTACCCCCCACAGGACCCCCCGAGGAACACGGTCAAATGCCTTCTCCAAGTCCACAAAACACATGTGGACTGGTTGGGCAAATTCCCATGTTCCCTCCAGGACCCTAGTGAGGGTATAGAGCTGGTCCAGTGTTCCACGACCACGACCACGACCTCCTGAATCTGGGATTCGACAATCGATCGAACTCTCTTCTCCAGCACCCCTGCATAGACCTGACCAGGGAGGCTGAGGAGTGTGATTCCCCTGTAATTGGAACACACCCTCTGGTCCCCCTTCTTAAAAAGGGGAACCACCACCCCAGTCTGCCAATCCAGAGGTACTGCCCCCGATTTTCATGTGATGTTGCAGAGACGTGTCAACCAAGACAGTCCTACAACATCCAGAGCCTTCAGGAACTCAGGGCGGATCTCGTCCACCCCCGGAGCCCGGCCACTGTGCAGCTTCTTAACTACCTCAGCGACCTCAGCTCCAGTAATGGACGAGTCCACCTCTGAATCCACAGTCTCAGCATCCTCCACGGATGACATGTTGGTGGGATTAAGAAGGTCCTTGAAGTATTTCTTCCACTGCCGAACAACATCTCCAGTCGAGGTCAGCAGCTCCCCATCCCCACTATACAGAGTGTTGGTGAAGCACTGTTTTCCCCGCCTGAGCCGTCTGACGGTTTGCCAGAATCTCTGTGGAGCTGATCGAAGAGATCATTTGATCTCCGGCCAAGAGTGTCCTGATGCCATGTGCATTTATGGACACTCCTGTGCTTGAACATGGTGTTTGTTATGGACAAACTGTGACGAGCACAGAAGTCCAACATTAAAACACCACTCTGGTTCAGATCAGAGAGGCCGCTCCTCCCAATCACGCCCCTCCAGGTACCACTGTCATTGCCAATGTGAGCGTTGAAGTCCCCCAGCAGGATAAAGGAGTCCCCATTAGGGCCGCTTTCCAGCACCCCCGCCAAGGACTCCAAGAAGGCTGGGGACTTGCTCATTCCACTCATTTTCAGCTCTGCCCACAATTTCATTTTCATAGGATTGAGACTGGGGCTTTTTGATGGCCATTGTAAAACATTAACTTTGTTGTCCTTAAGCCAGTTTCTAAGTAATTTGGCAGCATGCCTAGGGTCATTGTCCATTTGGAAGACCCATTTGCGTTTAAGCTTTAACTTCTTGGCCGATCTCCTGAGATGCTGCTTCAATATTTCTTCCAGATGTTCTTTTCTCACAATGCCTTCTATTTTGTGAAGCCGACCAGTCTTTTCTTATTTAAGCTTCAATAGTGCTGTGTACATTTGCAAACTAATCCGTTTATTATTATTTTGCTTTCAGAGTAATAGCTTTCTTCGTGCCCAAGTGGCCTTTCAGTCCATGTCAGTACAGGACTGTTTTCACTGTGGATAATGACACTCTTTCCATCTTCAGCCAGCATCTCCACAAACTGTTTTGCTTTTGCTCTGAGGTTGATATGCAACTTTTTATACCAACGTTCTGCATCTCTGGGACACAGAACCTATCTCTTTCCTATGTGGTATGATGGCTAGACATTCCTCTGATGTTTATACTGGCTTATGATTGTTTGAATAGATGAATGTGGAACCTTCTGGCATCTGCAAATTATACCCTAGTACAGGGGTGCCCAACCCTGGTCCTCAAGAGCCCCTATCCAGCATCTTTTAGAGTTTTCCCAGCTTCAACACACTTGATTTTAATTAAAGGTCATTATCAGGTTGTCATCAAAGTCTGCACAAGTCTGTTGATGACACATTCACTTGTATCAGAGTGTCCCAAAGCTGGGAAACCTCTAAAACCTGCTGGATAGGGGCTCTCAAGGACCAGGATTGGGCACCCCTGCCCTAGGGCCTAGGATGTGGAAGCACACAATTCTCCTCCTGATATCTTGGCTGGTTACTTCCTTCTGTGACATCACGAGAAAATAAAAAGTAGTGTGTTTGAGGTGTGCCCCCCACACACATCCACAAGTGAGTCTCCAGTTAACTTAAATGTCGTCAATTAACCTGTGAGACGCTTCCAATGTCATGACATCATCATTTGGGCTTTACCAAATCTTTTAAAAGCGCAGTTTTGGTTGTGTATGTGAACTTCTGACTTTTATGAAAATGACAAAAAATTCTCAAATGTTTCTGTAATTTAGCAAATGTAATTTCGTAGGCCAAACTGACCTAAAGCAGGAAAAGTTTAGTTTGATCAAAGGTGTGGTGGCAGATCTTTGAAAAACGGTTCCAGCAATCCAACTCAAGTGAGATTTTGAAAATATACACTCCCTCCCTCCTCCCAAAGGCTCTGCCTCCTCCTCTTCAGCTCACCCCTCGAAACCACGCCTTCATACAATTTACGACTACATGAAAGTGCATGCAGGTGGGTTGGTGGGAGTGTATTGATATTTGATGGATGTATTAGGCAGCCAATAAATGTAAAGATGATCAGTACATTGATTGGTCAGAGTTTTTCTCTGATTACACCCTCTAGACCGGACCAAAACGTCTCGTTTTTTTTTGCAAACATTCTATTTCAGTGGGTGCAAAGGGAATGTGAAAAGGTTTTCAGGTAATATTGTAAAAAATGCTGCAAAAAAAGATCTCCCACCATACCTTTAAAGGTCAGACAGTGAGAGGGAAAAAAAAGTCCTTTTATACAGTATGCAAACTTCTGGTTTCAACGGTGTATATTTGTGGACAGTAAAAATACCAAACTTTTCAATAATTAAGGTTCTGTTTCATTTCAGGCAGGATCCAACAGAGGTCTGAAGGCAGGTACGGTAAGTAGAAAATGATTTATTTACAATGAGAAGTGAGTTTCCTAATAACAAAAACTGGGGATTCGTCCTGACCAATGTGGGATCTGATGAGCGGGTTGACGGGGAATGCTGGGTGGATCTTCTAGTGGCTTAACATGGGGGTTTCATCCAAGAGGTGGGTGGTGGTGCAGAGCAACTGTCCAGTTGTGAACTGGATGACTCAGGCCTGGCTGATGTAATTCAGAACTCCTGGTGGGTAACAAGACACAAGAAATCATTAACCGTGACTTAATCTGGAATAATATTCAGTGAAATAACTCGAGGCTTGGCCAGAGTTGTTCTGCACACAAGAATAAACAATCTAGCAATGAACAGGGAGAAGACTGGAGCTTAAATGCAGTGGCCACCAGATGAGCACAGGTGAGGGACACCAGCTGCCACGCCCACCAGGAAGCAGGATCCAGTGGTCTTATACACACACATACAACACACATGCAGGGAGAGGACAAGAAAAAACAAAAACAAACCCAAAAACCATAACCCTCGACAATAATCCTCTCAGCATGTACAGTATTTGCTCGAAACCTTTTAGTACTCCAAATAAGTGCAGCAGTTAAAAGCATTTTTTTGCCAGTTGAGTGATTAATTTCCCAGACGACCAATTTAATTATGTTAGCCTTTTTTTGTGCAGGTGATGCTTTGTAAAAAGTGTTCATGTGATAAACATAAATGAATAAAATTAAAACTGACACCATTCAATAGTGCAGTGATCTCAATCCAGACTTGATTTTTCTCTTTTATTTAAATCTTCAGACACACACCAGATGCATAAGGTCATCCTGCATCATTTCAGCAATCTCCTTTGGTGACCTTGATAGGATTATGTGAAAATTTTAGTTCAATTCTCCATGTGGCTGAAGTGGTCAGGAGGCCGAGAGGTTACGTATCTTACAGGTGAAGTAAGATCGACCAGCTGAGTTTCAAAACTTTCTTGACATTTTTAAAGTAGATTCAGAAGCCATTAGAAGGGGCCAGAAGGGCAAATCAAACCGATATTGTGCCTTTACTGAATTCTGTGCTGTTAATGTTGCCCAGCAACAACAGGATGGAGCTGAATAATACTATAAAAACAATGAATTATGTCCTATTACAGTGGTTCTCAAACTTTTAATACTGGGTACCACCTGAGAAACTGTTCAGCTCTCTGAGTACCAATATGATGACCAGTTTTAAAATATAGCCATACTGTATGTGCCTTCTCAATTAGCTTTAAACACACAGAGATGTTTATTCCTTATTGTGGTTATTTGTTACCTGAATTGTCACCTTACTGAATCAGACATTTACAACTCTGTTCAACAATTCTCACATACTCATACTCTCATACAGAGCAAAATAAACACACTCAAAAGTTGTTACATCTGCACCGCAACTGAATATGCAACAAATATATTTTACAAGACAATTTGAATTATCTGAAGCTACACATTTCGTTTGAAACGTATTTATAATGCATTGTATGTTTGCAATTTTTTTCAAGGGAAAATGTGGAAAGTCATGAAGTCCCCGTTTACAACCAGAGAGCGCTCGCGTACCACTGGTACCACGTACCACAGTTTGCGCACCACTGTCCTAGTATATATAAATAAGCTCTGTTAAAAAAGAAATTCAAATTGATCGATTCTTTCACGCCAGAATAATCAGGCCAACTGCATGTTTGCTAGCTTAGCAAAGGTTAGCCTTTAACCTGGTGTCAAAGGTAAATCACACAAGAAACTCATGTCATGAGATGCCTTTTTTCTGTTTGCTTAAACCAGGGGTGGCCAAAGTCGGTCCTCAAAGGCTGCTGTCCTGCAGGTTTTACATGTTTCCCTGCTTTAACACACCTGATCCTAATTAATGCCTGTCATCATCTTGTCATCAAGGTCAGCACATGTCTGTTAATGACACAGTCACTTGTATCAGGGTGTGAAGAAGGAGGGAAACATCTAAAACCTGCAGGACAGGTTCGAGGGCCAGCCCTCGAAGACTGACTTTGGACACCCCTGGCCTAAACCTTTTGTTAATATTTACGCTAATTTAGGCCTAAACAGTAAGAAAATCTTTTATTTCAATTTTATAAGTGACATGATGTAGGCCAGTGTTTGTCAATCCTGATCCTCAAGTACCGCTGTCCATCATATTTTGGGTGTTACCCTGTGGTAGTTACTCATATTCAAATGAACTGATCAAATGAATGGATCTCATTTGTGTGACATCAAGATCGGAATTCGTGTCTCAATGACCTCTTAATTTAAGTCAGATGTGCCGGAGCAGGGAAACATCTAAAACAGGGGTGTCCAAAGTCGGTCCTCTTGGGCCGGTGTCCTGCAGGTGCCGGTGATGTTTCCCCTCCTCCTTCACACTCTGATAAAAGTGACTGTGTCATTAACAGACATGTGCTGACCTTGATGACAAGATGATGACAGGATCAGGTGTGTTAAAGCAGGGAAACAACTAAAACCTGAAGGTGGTACTTGAGGACCAATATGAGAAACACTGATGCAGGTGGAACTGACTACGAAGGCCACATCTCAAAACTGTAGCAAGCTTCACAACCCTGAAATTACCTTCTGATTCCCATCAGCAGTTAACAAAAAGGCCAAATCTTCTTTATTTCTGGTTTCCAGTCAGTTTAACTGCCAATCACCTGATCCCACGCTGAGGGTGAAACTTGAAATGTTACGGTTTGTGCACTACTAAAATGTACCATGGTAAACTGTAGCTGAGCTAGCTACATGCTAACTGACAGTGGTATTGATCCATGGTGCTCGAAGTCTGGTAACATATAGTGTGGCCAAATAGTCCATAATTTACTGCCATAGTTTTTGCACAGTTTACTTTGACCTCATTGGAAAACATTATGAGACTGAAGACTAGAGACTAGATCTCAGAGAAAGTCTTTTTTATAATGGGGTTTTACAGTCTAATAATTTTTCTGCATTAACAAGGTTAGCAGTTCCAGTGAGTAAAGCAAAAAACATAAAATTTAAAAATGTTTTCACAGGATATCCACAGTCACATTGCAGTCCTATTTACTTACGTGAATCCTGGTTCATATGACTGTATGAAAATAATCAACTTCAGACATTTGTGCCCTCAAAGAATTATCTCTTTCATTTCATTAAGGATGGTTCAGTAGTCAGGGAGTAGTTATGGGATTGTACATCTGCTGAGTGAGCTCTTCATCACAAACTGCAGTAATTCTGCACAAATGTTAATTTTGTTAAGCGTTGAAGCTAACAATGCAATAAACATATATTGAAGCATAGCAGTTCATCGATCGAACTTCGTCATCTGTGTCTGAGCATGTTGACATTTTAATCCTGATTTCATCCCTAATAAAAACAGTCCGTCTTATTTTCTGCTGCATAGAAAAGCAGCTCCAGGCTACCAAGGAGAATGCTGCCACGGCACTGCGACAGATGACCCAGTAGAGGTGTGCGGTGGTGGCGGATGCATTTGCAGAGGAACGGTGTTTTGCTGATAGTCTTCTGATTTACTTTCTCTGTTGCTGTGTATGGGATGGTTTTGATCTGTAGTCTGTATCCAGTGAATAGGAAGACATCACCCAGCGACCGTTATCAATTCAAACCACTGTCTCTCACACACATATATTCATTATGGTTTCTTCCTCTTAAAGTGGAGTTTTTCCTTGCCACTGTTTGGTATAAAGGTTTTTTTTCTCCCTACGTGGGAGTTTTTTTTTACCTGCCATTATCATTTATCATTGATTGGATTTAATGATATAATCTTAGTTAATGATATTTGCTCGGGGGTCATGCTCTGGGTCTCTGTAAAGCACCTAGAGACAATTGTCATTGTAACAGACGCTATATAAATAAAATTGAATTGAATTGAATTGAATTATTCCACTGCTGAGACCAGACTTTCAACTTACTGCTGTTTTTGTGTTTCATTTGATGGCAAATGAAGACTGTGATTTTCTTTTCTCAGACTAGGGAAAAAAGATGAAGGAAAATAACATGAATTTTTTTGTTTATCTCAATCTCAAGGTAAAAAAAAAATCTAGTTTCAAATCAAAACTTTGTATTTTTCAGACACATTGAATGCAGCAGTAGCTACTCTACAGAAGAGAGATAAAAGCCATGGCAAATGTTTGAAATGCCATATTTTTAAAACGTTTAGCACATACCCAATTTTCTGATCATAAAACTCAACTCTTAACCTTTTGTTTCAATATTATTTTCTGAACATGCTCATAGTAACTGGGGGAAAATAACTGCTGTGGCTGCTGCCAGTTTGTTTTATGGATCATTTGCATGCTTTAAACACGATGTATTCTAAATCATCCGGCGCAAAAATTGAAAGCAAAGAAAAAAAGTGGAGCAGAATGCAGCAAATGAGGAAGAAATGGAGTTTAGACAGAATCCAGCTTTGCTTTGGCCCCTCTGCCCGTTTGTCTTATGAGATTCATTCATTCAAATGTAGTTCTTTTGAAATATAGAATAGTTGTTCTGATTCCTAAATTCTTCCCTGGTATACTTAAATTATCTTCTAATATCTCCCTTTATTTGCCAGATTAGTCTCTGACATACTCTGCAGAAAGATATTGTGTGATTCGAGGCATCACCAGCTCGCTGCTTCCTTTCTGCAAAATCCTGAGTGTAGGGAGTACTGTGTGTTCCCTCTTATGTCCTCTCTTCTCCTTTAGCCTTTATTCCAGTACAAAGACAGAGAAAATAAAAACTTGCCCAGGTAGGAAATATGTTTCTTTGCATGCGGGTTTGTGTTAGGAATAAGGGTTGTGAACTTAAGTGTGCATCTGAGCCACTATTTCAGGCGGTATCTGCACTGATGTGGAATCCCTCTGCTTCCTGTATGTCCAAATTCTTTGCAAATGCAAGATGATTCATTCTTTGCCCTTTTTTTTTTCTTAATCATGTTTGAGTTATTTTCATTGGCCCTCTGTGCTCCTGCTGCTTGGGCAGTAATGACAGATGGGGAGAAGAGACTGGATTTTCAGTGCTTTCATCCGGCTGTTGCCTATTACTCATGTAATAGACTGAATATTCAGCTGCATGTACTCCAAAGTGAAGCACAGGTTAGGTCAGAGGGGACTGATGAATTATTATATCTCTGCAGATATATCTCCTAAATGACACAAAGTGAACAGAGCCTGGCTTTTATTAAAAGAAAAAAAAAAATCTTCATTGGAGCAGAAGCGAGAACTTCAGGGTTGTGCTCCAGTCTGATCTGAATTCTGGAGCTCCTGTTGATTCAATGTCAGGCCAGTTTTTTAAAATATACTTTGAAATACTCATACAGATTTTTAAATCTTGAAGTAGATGTAAAGATAATTTTTTTAAATATAATTTCCAGCCAAAATAAACAACAACTAAAGAAAAAACAAATGAAAACGGTGAGTTAAAGCACACAGTGAAATTATAAATGCAGGTTCTGGTTCTCAATAGTTCAAAAGTTGATGCAACAAAAATCTAGCACAATTTCAAGTCAAGTCAAAGACCAACATAAGCAATGCAGGAGGTATTTTATGAGCTGCTTATCCAAGTACTTGTCATTCCTAAACTCCCTGCAACTCCCTTCATTCTTGAGTCCCTTACAATTACAACTGGATCTCTTCGATTTGTTCAGAGCTCCATTTAACCCTGAAGATGCCCCTGCTAGACCTCCATGCAAGTCAAAATCTATTGTTTCACCCCTTTAACTCCACATAGGTTATTTATGTTACTGCCCACAAGCTAAAACTAACCTCACAAAATATGAAGCATGATGTCGAATGCTCTGATCTTAAGCTGCAAATTTTCCATTCGCATTAACCATCATTAACTACTCTCCCCTCGGTTCTCCACTCACACTGGTTGAATAAAGGTCTGACGAAAATAAGCAGTAGGTTCACAAAGAGCAAACACAGGTTGTACAAGGCTGGAAGAAATGAGTAACACTGAGAAGTACGCCCCCGAGACGACAGAGGATCAGTGTGGCACAGTCAAACCTATAAAAATCCAAGCTTTATCTTTAGCCCCCGGCACTGACTCACACGTGTTAAAGCATCAGTTTAGCTGAAGGAACGGTTTTCGTCAGGAGGATGACGACCTCCTCGGGTTGGCTGTGGTTGACTCTGCTCCAAACAATGCAGCTCTCCTCTGCTTTGAGGATGCACAGAGCATCCAGCAGGCATCGACAGCTTAACAGCGACTGGAATCAGGTCATGGGGAAATAACACTTGCTTTCCTGTTACTCGGGATGCTCTTCCAGAGTTTTTGACATTTAACTGTTGTTCCGAGGGAGAGTAAATTGTTCAGCTTTTTTCCAGTTTGCTTCCAATAAAAGCATCCACGAACTGGTTATAATGTAATGTGACTCCACAAGCAGTCAAACACAGCGAGATGTGGACTAAGAGCACGCATTGTTCATTCAGTCTGTGTAGCTGCACAATACTCTGAATGTGTTATTAATTATACCTCAAGAGACCAAATGGTGTAAAATTAACCTTACTTATCTGAAGTGTTTTATGGAGGTAATTTAGCAAATGCGTCCAGTTCTCCTGTTTTATTGAGGCCACGAAATACAATCTTGGCCTTGAATTTGCCTAAACTCCATCACACTAGCAGGCCTGGAGCAGGGACATCAGTTAGGTTTGTGGGAATGTGTGGATAATCAATCAACAACATGCCGTACTGATTACATTATGGTGAAAATTCCTCCCATTTTTTATCGCATTTATCACATTAACTAAAATCGAATTACATATTGTAAAAGAAAAATCTTGATTAGCACCATGTCCTTCCCTCAAAACTGCTTCCCAAATATCTTTTGAGCATTTATTTTTTTCAGCGTGTAATCATGATTTTGATCCACACAGCAGTGCAGTGTGGGAGTGTAGAGGGGAAGCAGAAGAGGTTACCTTGAACTCTTGTACCACCAGCCTCGTGGAAATCCTTCCCTTGTCTGGGAAACGTAGAGCTTCTTCTGAATTCTCTGGCAGAACATGGACTGCTTTCAGGCCATGTTCATGAGACAAAAGCCACATGATGGTGGCAGGTTCTTTTTCTTTTTTAGACATATATAACTCCCTGTTCAACAGAGATGTGGTATTTGTATACTAATATATGATTAAATGACTTACTTTAGTCATTAATGTATATGATGTTAAGAATTAGTGCAGTTCTGCTTCAGTTCTCTTTACAACTGTGGATGCTTGTCGCTTTTAGATGGTGGAAAATTTTCCTTTCATCAACAGTAGCAACTGCCTATGTAGCAAAAATTGCTCTCTACATAACTGTCATCGACAGCTGAAAAATATCAATACTTTTTAAAAAAGTAAAAAAGAAAAATCTTGTACCCAGAAATTTACATACAATAACTACTATTTTCTCATGCTTTTTTGTTTTTTCTTCACTATTAGGGAGTAATTTCATTTGGCTGTAAAATAAAAATGTTGTTAGAGGGTTTGTGCATAAAAGCAAGTGATGGCTATAATTTCTTCCAGTAGTTTGGCTCTTTGCAGTCTGTAGCCAAAGGCTCATGGAACTTGTGTTTTATATAAATGCTTGCAGTAACTGCACATGAGAGAAAACAAGAAACTCTGGCAAGAAACCCGTTTTTCATAAAATTCAAACCAACATGTGAAGTTTTTTTTTTTATAAGTAAAGTTAACCCCCAAGTACACTTGAGCCATTTTTTCCCAGCCTAAAGTGTTGCACTAAGGAAATGTTTTGGTTTTTACATATTAGAACACACTCACATGTATGAATATGAAGTCTCAAAATCAAGTAAATACAATTTCAAATAAACACAACATGCAACATATTAAATGGCGTCATTATTTATTTGACAAAAAAAGTATACTCCATAGTCTGAAAGTGTAGAACAACCTCTAGCAGACGTTATTTGAAGTCTTCATTTCATTTATCATATTGTTCTCAGTCCTTTGATCTTTTATTCTTTTATTCATGCAGAAATCCTTCCATACAAAACAACAACAACAACAAAACTTCAAAATAACCACAGCTGATAATTCACACTGCAGCTCCAAAAATTTAGCAGCAACAGTGGGACAAAATGTGATTTTAAATGCTGTAAGACAGAATTCCTCAGCTGCAGTCCTTGGCGACACTTACCTGCACGCTTTAAGTGTTTCAAACACACCTCAAACACACCTGACTCTTATTTCTACGGTGATGGTCAGTGTCGCCAGGTACGCAAACGCCTGATTCAAGCAGCCCTTCGAACAGACTCTTATTGCAGATCCAGATATAATTAAAAATGTTTAACTTGGTTAATATCATTCAAACATGTCTGTTGATGTAATGGTGAAGAATGGCGAGATGCAGTAATATTTACAAAGGGGTGAAAAATAAAATATCTGGGTTTTAGGGGTTTTCAGGACAATGGGACACTGCAGTTATGACATGAACCATGGTGACCCGAACCCAAAAACATGTTTTTTAGGTAGGTAATTGGTTATACTGTGTCTGCTACTGAAGAAAAGATGCTCATTCTGAATTAAAAAAAGAGAACATGACATCCTACCAGAGAAAACATTTTAAACAGGAATGAAAAGTTCTGCTTAAAGCAATGCGCAAATTAGACAATTGTCTGGTCAAACCAAACAGAAAACCTGCAGTGGTGCCTGAAAGACATATGGAGGGACAAGGTGCACAACAGCCTAAAGAAAACAATTTGTCATATCGCCAATAGGTTGTCTCTAATACCTTGAGCAAAAGGTAGCATTTTAATTACAGGGAATGGATGGAGTTTGTTAAAAAAATCAACCCCTCTATCAAATGTTTACAATCTAATTGTGAGTTTTAACAGAATGAGTTTTAAAGCCTGAGATCTCTAAAAGGTTTAAGAACTTCAAAAGTTCTACTGCTGCATTGGTACCAGCACTGCAATTAATTTTATCTGGAATTTATTTTATTTTAATGTATTTTTTTTAATGATCACAGTTGGTAAAGGATGGAGGAACCTTGAGGGAATCGGCCTGATCTGAACTCGCTGTTGTTATTGGTTGTCCACAGGGGCGGACTGGTAATCTGTGGATTCTGGAAAAGTCCAGAACAGCTGTCCGGTCTACGGCCGTCAGCCCTGTTCAATAACAGAAATTTTCAATCCATCAACTAACAGCAGGGGGCGCTAAGAAGATCATTTATCAGATATAGACCTAAAAACCAACAAAGCAGACTGACGTTGGTGTCTGTCAAAAGAAAGATGTTTGTTGCAATGTTTGTTGAATAGGCTACAAATGTTGTTTGAAGGATGATTGGTTGAATGGTTCCCTAACTAATCACAGCAGCATTGCACGGGGCAATTTAATTTTAAAAATGAGTATAATGTTGAGGTCCTACAGTAGTATTTGCTAAGTGGACTAGCAAAGTGGGTGGACTCTCATATAGTGGTTTGGGGGTTTTATTTCCAGAGTTGTAATATGTTGTTTTTGTCCCTTTTTTGCCACTGCTTTTTCTCTACCCAATAAAGGCCACTTGAAAATCTTTTAAAAAGATGCTGATATGACATAGAAAACATAACCTGCTAACTACTGCTGACTAGATGGTGAATAATCTACTCTGTTGGGTTCATAAATGTGTAAATCCTATTCTGATGGAGTCAGTTCCTCACCAACCATGAATCTCACTACATGTCAGTCATTATGAGGCATTATTTATGTTTACAGATCAGAACATTTTCATTTCAAACAGAAAAGGGATGTTTAAATTTTTTTTTTTTCTTTTTTGGTGTCTGCATTTACATTTATGGTTAGTGCCATTGTCTAGCAAAACCATCTAGTATGTATATGCAATCTATTCTTATAGCAGACTTTTTTTTGTGGGAGTGTGAAGGGTGAATGTGTCCTTCACCAGTCCTCTCTGGCAGTAAATTCTAACGTCTTTATTAATATCTTAAATCCTGATTTTGTCAGAGAGGACTAAAAAACACCAGCAGTGAAACATTTAAATACAAGACAGTTAAAGAGACACAACAGTTGTGTAGTGGATTCTGTTGTGACAGTGAACAAACTCAGAGGATAATATGTAAGAAGCAGAAACTACTAACAAGAAAACTGGATGAACACCTTCTACCAAGCTACAGACCTGTATATGAAGAATTGATGTAAGCATTATTGATTGATTGTGTTGACAGTAGAGGGGGGGTGTTGGGGGAGGAGTGTAGAGCATAAATGTGTCCGTGCCCATATACACTCACATGTAAGTTACCAAAGTATCGAGAAAACTGTTACCACTATTACCATCACCACTCTCCTTATCTTAGTCCATCTCAAGTCCTCCCACGGGTGAGAAAACGGCAGCTAACTCCCATCACCCCAGGGCCAGTCTGGCCCAAGAGGGCCCTTTGAAACATCCCCGAGGCATACAGTCATGGAAAAAATTATTAGACCACCATTTTTTCTTCATTTTCTTGTTCATTTTAATACCTGGTACCACTAAACGTCATCATGTGACTAAAACAGACAGAAAAGAAAACACTGAATGCATAAAAGCAGTGTTTTTGGCAGTACAACACCATAGCTATTGATGTAAAAACTTAAGTGATTTAGGTTATAATCAAGAAAACCATGAAAAATGGTAAGATATCAGCTCTTAAATAAAACACTTATGAGCAATCTTTGTGGTTATCGTTATGTTTGTCCAAACAAATGTACCTTTAATTGTACCAGGCATCAAAATGAACAAGAAACTGAAGAAAACAAGGATGGTCTAATAATTTTTTCCATGACTGTATGTCCACTGAGGACATATGCCTCGAAGGGCCAGGCAGGGCCCCAGAAGGCCAGAACCATGACGAGGCCCGCCCACCCCCCAGCCCCCACACCCACCAGGTCCCAAGCCCACAGCAGCAGCACCGCAGAAAATGCAGACCCGGTAACCGTCACCCCATGCAGTCCAGGGACAGCCGAGTCCCCCCGCCCCCACCAACCGCTGGCAGAGAGCGGTAGGGGGAGACGGGTGAGACAGAGAGAGGGAAGGAGAGGGAAACTAGGGGGATGCGACCCCCCCCCCCAGGCCAGCTGAGACAGCCAGGGATGTTTTAGCACTGTCTGATGGACCCGGTAAATTCAAGCATGAACATGACGTGTGAACTGGGACCATCTGGTTGTGGCCAGTGACCATGTAGTTAACTACCCCTGACTAAGAAACAACTAGCTGTTGTTGTCACTGGCAAAAGTTATCAACCTGAAGAAGGAGGACTTTTGGATGTTGTTAGCCTCTTTGCCAAGGCACAAGGTTTCACTGAAAATTGCCTTGAGATGCTGAAGTCTGTGTGTTATGCTAACTGATACGTTACTTCAGTTTTTCTTGGACAGGCCATGGAGTGATAGAACTGGTTAATAGTCTCTACAAAGGTGTAACCCCAGTATTGGGATATCACACTACTCAGTCTTTTTCAGGAAAATTCATTCCATTGAGCTAAAAAAGCAGACTCCAACCAATTGTGTATCTCCAAATTTAGTACCCATCATGTGTAATTGGAGAAATGTGGTTCTATGTCTCACATTCTCTGTGATGCATTTGCACATGGGCCACATCTCAAAGAACAGTTAAGGTGAGGAAGATACCCAATTCGGGAACTTCACAATCGACTGATGGACTTGATGGTTGGTGTTGGAGCAGGCGTAAAGAAGCAGCTGCCCCAAATTCAAGAGTTAAGTATATTGGAGGGCATAAAATCGCGTCTAACTGGTCGTCAAATGCGACCACAATTTAACCATTTCAACCGTTTTTTTATGCCTTGTCGCCAGTGATGATTTTTTTTTCTATGATTTCTGCACATTTGTCATGTGTCACCAAGGCAAACATATCTAAATAATTTAGAAACAAAGTTTATTTGGCAAAAAGTGGCATGTTTTGGGTGCACGTCGCATCACATCAAAATGCGCTTTCATGTGTTACCGTACGGCCTCTGGTCTCCGAACCGTAGTCGGGAAACCGCCGTACTGTGCTATTCCAGGCTCATGACAAGCGGGTAACACGCCAGTGAAAACAAAAGAAAAAGTCAGTTTTTCTCTGCTTGGAACAGCACTTTATTCAGGAACTGACAACGTTACAGTCTTTATTTTTCAGCTCCTGTCAGTCAACGGAGGATGTAAATCCATAACACTCGGCCGCTGCTCTTGCTCACTTCACTTGCTCCGTTCAGCCACCCACACCTCACAAATTACATTACCCATCAGGCTATCCCACTTAAAGGGCCAAGCTTTGTAGTGGGCGATAATAGGTGTTTTTCATACGTGATCTGTCAAAACTTTTCTATCACCATATATACATTATATAGGTAGACCCACAAGCTATTCTTGATCATAGTGACATTGATAAAAAAAAAAAAAAATCAAATAAAACAATAGTGAAATGATGAAATTTCCTATTGAAATTCTGTCTATCACCCCCCCAATCATACTGACAACTAACTGCAGTGCTAAATTGTTTAATTTGTTGTGGGATTTTCTCCTGAAACCAACACATTTTCTTTTCAGTTTTTGCCATCAAAATACAAAGAGTTGAGACCCATTAAGACGACAGGGGATGGGAATTGCCTGTACAACTCTGTTTCCCTTGTTCTGAAAAGTGATACACGGGATGGTTTTATCTTATGTTTAATATAATGACAAAATAGCTGAATTAGCTGGGGTTTTTTTTTGTCCATTTCAGAGACATACAAACAGAGGTAAAACAAAAGAACGATATACATAATATAACTCGCATGCAGCATAGAACAAGTAACTTTCGTACATTTGCTTTTTATAAATGATAATTCCAAATTGGGTTTGGAATTATCATTTATAAAAATGATAAATGATAATTCCAAACCCAATTTGGAATTATCATTTATAAATAATGATAAATGATAAATGATAATTCCAAATTGGGTTTGAATTGTTGCTAGGTGATCTGAATTCATATTTCGGCTTCTTTCATGCAGATTCCAGTTTCTCCAGGAAGCTTAGATCTCCTGGGAGATATAGTGAGGTGGTGCAGACCAGGAAGTGCAAGGAGGAGTACAGGAAGAAGCTAGAAAGGCAGCTCCAGCAGAACAACGTGAGGGATGTGTGGTCCGGAATGAAGAAGATCACCGGCTTCAAGGCAAAGGGGGACCAGACTGATGGAGGTCTGGACAGAGCTAATGAACTGAACAGGTTCTTCAATAGGTTCAGTTCCCCCCCTGCCTCCAGCCCAACAGACCACACCCCCTCGGTGAGCCCACAGCTTTCCTGTCACACCTCCACTCTGTCACCCTGCAGCTCAGTCATGGACCAGAGACCAGCATCATCTTTCTCCACCTCAGAGACCTCCTCTGCCTCCCCCTCCACTCTGTCTGTCTCCTGCCATCAGGTCAAAAAACAACTTGAGAAACTGAACCAGAACAAGGCTGCAGGTCCAGACGGTGTCTGTCCCAGAGTTCTCAAGACCTGCTCATTGCAACTATGTCCGATTCTCCAGCACCTCTTCAACACCAGTTTGAGACAGAGAACAGTTCCTGTGCTGTGGAAAACATCCTGCCTTGTTCCAGTGCCTAAAAAACCACAACCAGCTGAACCTAATGACTACAGACCAGTTGCCCTGACATCTCACATCATGAAAGTCCTGGAGAGACTCTTACTGGCCCACCTCAACAAGCAGGTGAGCACCTTTCAGGACCCATTACAGTTTGCATATCGTAATGGGCTTGGGGTTGAAGACGCCATCATCTACCTGCTTCACAGAGCCCACTCTCATCTGGACCAATCAGGCAGCACTTTGAGGGTCATGTTCTTTGATTTCTCAAGTGCTTTTAATACAATTCAGCCTGCGTTGTTATGTGAGAAGCTCCATAGGTTTCCAGGTGGATTCCTCCACAACCTCCTGGATTTATGACTACCTCACAAACAGACCACAGTTTGTGAGACTGAAAGGTTGTGTGTCTGAGATGGAGGTCAGCAGCATTGGAGCACCACAAGGAACTGTTCTCTCACCATTTCTCTTCACGCTCTACACCTCTGACTTCCAGTACAACTCTGAGTCCTGTCATCTGCAGAAATACTCTGATGACTCTGCAGTTGTTGGGTGTATCAGCAACGGACAGGAAGCAGAGTACAGAGAACTGATCTGTCAGTTTGTGAAATGGTGTAGTAACAATCATCTCGTATTAAATACCAGCAAAACTAAGGAGATGATTGTCGACTTCAGGAGGAGCAAGAATCAACACAGCAGTGTTTCCATCCTGGGAAAGGAGGTGGAGGTGGTGGAGGAATACAAGTATCTTGGAGTTCAGCTTGACAACAGACTGGAGTGGAAATGCAACACAGAATACATCTACAAGAAAGGTCAGAGCAGACTCTACTTTTTAAGAAAGCTGAGATCTTTTAATGTCTGCACCAAGATGTTGCACATCTTCTATAGGTCTGTTGTTTAAAGTGCAATCAGCTTTGCAGCCATCTGCTGGGGCAGCAGCATCAGAACCAGAGACCTGAAGAGAATCAACAAACTGATCAGGAAAGCTGGATCTGTGCTGGGTGTAACTCTGGAGCCGCTGGAACTGATTGTACAAAAAAGAATGCTGCACAAGCTGATGAAGATGAGGAAGGACTCTTCACACCCTCTCCATGACACAGTGATCAAACAACAGAGTGTGTTCAGTGAGAGGCTTCTTCAGGTCCGTTGCAAGACGGAAAGATACAGAAGATCATTCCTGCCAGCAGCCATCAGCCTCCACAACAAGACCTAACACCTGTTATTATATCATTATTTCTGTCTGTTTTTTTATATAAAAAAAAAAAAAAAAGAGAGAGAGCCCTTACTCCATTGAATTTCCCTTTATGGGATAAATAAAGTATTTTTCATTTTCATTCATTTCATTCATTCATTTCATGTTTCATAATATAACACTAGTACAATAGTGTTTCCCTGATGGATTTACTGAGGATGTGCTGGAGAAATGTCTACTACAGATGCTAGAGGCCATTGAAGCCATTGAGCGTCCATGATGATGTCAGCAGGCTACGGGGGCGTATGGGGCGATGACAAACACTGGCGACCAAAATTGCTAGCTGGCTACCAACTTAAAAAACCTGGTATCCAGAGGCTACTTGGTAAAAATTCTAATTTTATGCCCTGTATTGGGAACACAATGACCGGTGGCATAAGGGTAGATGAGATCAACAGACTTACGTTGTCAACGGTACTGAGGCCATTGTCCCGGTACTGTCCCGTACTGCTGGAGCTTTGAAAGGAGCTCAACTGAAAGCCGAGCCTTCACCTCATGAACTTTCACTTCCACCAAGATCATGAGCATGAACATAGGCAGCTCAGACCCAACAGCTTCGGGATAAAAAGCTTAGACACCTGAAAGGATCTTGGAAGACATATCTGGTTTATAATCCCACTTAGATGCTGAAGCAGTTAAGGAATCTGATTTCCTGAACAGGTTCCTTTGGAGAAGGAGCTTCTTTTGTAAATATTTTAAATCTCATGTAGCCTGAGCAGACCTTTGGCTGTCCCAGAAGGAAATGGAGTGTGATGCTGGAGAAAAGATGTCTAGAATATCCCGCTTAGTGTGCTTCCGCTATGTGACCCATCCTAAAGTACGGATGAATAAACGGACGCTTGAACTACTGTAACAGACACTGTTTTTAGTCAAAGCAAACTGAAGGGAACAGGAAAGTTCTTCGGCTCTTAAAAAATATCCAAGCCCGCACCCCCTCTAACATCAAAAGAACATGTGTTTTCAGTGAATTGATTCAGTGTGTGTTTGTTCATGTATTAAGTGTGACCTGAGATCTGGGTGATGTTTAGAAGGCTTCGACTATCTGTCTTCCCAAGCTCCAGCCAAAGAAAAGACAGTAGTCAGCTTAAGTTCTGCAAATCCTGACGTCCTCCTGAAAGGATGCGTTTCCGTCAGGAAGGGAGAACAGTTGGCAGCAGTCACACAACTATATGGCCTTATTTACTCATCTTCTGCAGGAGCAGCGCTATTAATAACGTTACAGTGTAAGGGTCTATTTTACATTCCTTACATATTGCTGGTTACGGAGCACTGATCTCAGACTTCCCTTAAATTCTGAACAGAAGATCAATCTAAAATTGTGGAACAGACTCGGTCCATGGTTCAGAACGACAAAGTCTTCAGTGTTTTTACATGTTTCACACAAACTCTTGTTTGACACATAATTTGTTACAGAAGATGTGCAGATCTCTGAGTTTGCATTACTATACTTTTAAATTTTATTGTAGATACAGTGACTTTAGCAGTGGAGTTTATTGAGCATAAACAAAACAAACGTTGGTGAATTTTATTCAGATCTTGCGGCAGCTGGTTGAAAGTGTTAGATCTGAGGTGAAATTTAATCATCTTTACACTTGGCATACTTTTTTTTCGTAGACACTTTGTGTTTGCTTCCAATCAACTGAAACTTTTCAGATTTCAGTGCTCTCCAAACCGTGAGTCATGAAACTTTTTCTGAACAGCTTAAAAGCTTCATTTCCTCAAATAAAGTCAGCAAACCATTTAGTCTCATTAATTCTATGACTGATACAGTAAACACGATTTTATTACAGTGCAGAGCTGTAACCGGAGAGGAGTGTTTGCTCACTTTTAATAAATGCTCCCTTAAGATCCTGAGGGTTTTATAGCAGAGAAGAGGAGTAGGTGATGGCTGAATATTCAGGCAAGCTGATCAGACTTTTCTTCAGAGGGCATTTAATACCTTTCATTTGACTCCAACTTTATTGATGCACCGATTGTTGAGAAAGTGGAATTTTCTTTCTTTTTTTAAAAACCCCAAACCTAAACTTTCATCAGTTTTATTAGACTGCTTTTTCTCTTTTCTTTCCCCTCCCAAATAACTCCCTTCAATCTGAACTGACACTTTAATGTATCAAGCAGACTTCTCCATGCCTCACAAAAGCAATGACAGTGCTCAGCTAATACTTTCTTTTTCCCTTTTCTCAGCGCTGACAATGGAACAGGAAGAGGTCAGTATAATTTCGAATTTAGAGAAAAAGTATATCCTGAAAGGATCAAACTCCTTTTCATTTTATTTTCTTTTCCCTCTCTGCGTTGTTCTCTTATCACACAAAGGGGCTTTTCAGTGCCCAGATGTGAGAGGAATCGAAATACACAATCAAATAGATTTTTACAAAGGAGGAGCTCATTCAAAGGTTAAATCACACCACAAAAAGCTCATATGTATTAAATATAAATGTCACTCATTTGCAAACTCACAGATGATTACCAAGAATGATTTATCCTGCAGCTTCAGACAGGTTATTTGATTTTTATTCTGTTTTAAACCCCAATCTCTTTTCTCAACAAGAAGCAACAGTATTTTAATTTGTTTCTCCTGCATCTGCATCCCTCCTGGTTTTATCAGATGCACATCTCATAATGTTAATAAAGCACAGAGAGCTGCATTTACACCTATTCTGATCACAACTCCTCCATAAGGGGTTTGTAAGGATGAGGAATTTTTACTTATCCTGCACTATAACATAATTTCTCAGCTACAGTCTCGTCGGGCATAAGGGGACGTGAGAAGGCTCGATGGTGCCATCTGCTGGCAGGAGACAAAATAACACCTCTGCTTAGACTTTAATCAGCGTTGCTTCAGTTACAGCCGGTTTAAAACAAAACAAAACAAAAAAAAAAGCAATAGTCATTTAAGCAACTGCCTCATTTTTTAACAAATATTTTTTTCTATCTTCTTTGATAAAGTATATGGTTGTCTGTTGTTAGTCACTCATAAAAAAACATTGAAAGATATGTCTAAAAAGGGCTTTATGCTATTTAACAAAGTAATATCACCATGGAAGGAAGGAATTTTGCTCATACAAAAAGATTTACATGAATTATTTTTAAATATCATTACTTTTTAAAGATAATTTCAAGGTTTCACCCTTTAAAGGTGGGGTGGGTGTTGTTTTTTTGCAACACTTTTTACAATATTGCCTGAAAACCTTTTCACATTTCCATTGCACCCACTGAAATAAAATGTTTGCAAAAAAAACTAAACATTTTGGTCCAGTCTAGAAGGTATAATCAGAGAAAAACTCTGACCAATCAAAAAAGTGATCATCACTATTTTGATTGGCTGCCTAATACGTCCATCAAATATCACCCCTCCCTCCCTCCCTCCCTATGGTTCATGCAGTCGTGAATCATGTGAAGGCGTGGTTTCGAGGGGTGAGCTGAAGAGGAGGAGGCGGAGCCTTTGGGAGGAGGGAGGGAGTGTATATTTTCAAAATCTCACTTGAGTTGGATTGCTGGAACCGTTTTTCAAACAACACCTACTCCACCTTTAAAAGAGTGAAACAATTAAAAAATTTTAACGCGATTAATTTCCCTGATTAATCAGGATTAATCATATTGTATACGCAAAATCAAATAATGAATTCAAAAGTAGCGTAAAATGCACTTTTATTTAAATGTTCTGCTGCCATAACACTTTTAACATCACCACTTGTCAGTAACACATATTTAGTGTAAATTTCATCTTAAAAAATGTAAAATAAAATATAGCTTATGGCCACTTTCTTATAAAAAATTTTAAAAAAAGTCTACAAACAAAATCCAACAAAATGATTGTGGCTCAGCACAATCAGAGCATTACATTACATCTCTCTCTCTCTCTCTATATATATGTATATATATATATATATATATATATATATATATATATATATATATATATATATATATATATATACCTCTATGGTTCATTAAGAGAAAATGACAGAACTATTTTTCTTTCAAATAAAATGAATATGTATAAAGCAAAAAAAAATGAGGACAATAAAATCAATAAAATCTGAATGCAAACAACAACAACAACAAAAAAAAAAAAACAGGATAGCACAAAGTAAGTGATCTAATAAAGTATTATTTAGTGGCTTTTGTCACATTTACATCATAGTGTTTCCAGCTGTGCTCAGGCATTTAAGTATCTCCACCTCTAGGGGGCACTGTTACGTGAAGGTCTGGATGGGGACAGGGTGTGTATTCCTGAAGGTCGTCACCACAATCCTTGCATACTTTTTGTTGCGGTTGCAACTTCAGTAAGGTAAAGGTTCCTGTTAGAAATACAAGTTGTTATTCTTTGCTTATCCCCATACATGAAACTTTTCATGATTTTTTAACTGATTACACGTCACATGAGATACTTAGCAATGGAGTGTTTTTACTGCAAATGAGATCTGGATAGAGAGAAACCATATAAAAATATGATTAAAGGGAAATACATGACATGCTTTGATAGTGCTTGTGATGTCTTGGGTATAACTCTCACCACTAGAAGTTTTATCTCCTGTATAAATCTAATTAGTGACGAAACCCAGTTGTAGACTTTGTGGTTTAAATTTGCAAAACAGCAATCTGAAAAATGAAGACCGCTGTGTCGTCTGTGGTATTTTAATGGGAAACAGCAATGCTTCCAAACAAAATGAATCAATTTTTGTCATAGTTTAGCATCTTTGTATAAGACATAAAGGCTTACAGAATCTGATTTTCTGCTTTCACAGACGGAAAAGAACAGATCTGCCATACATGCAATAAAAGCAAAACACAGCCAGTACTTTCTCCTCCTTGATTTTGTCATTTTCTCCACCTGGCTTATACTAACCTTGTGCAAATGGCTTTCTTGCTTACAAACATTACATGGATGTGCACATCCGGGGGCCACCTTTGGCAGTCATAAGAATCTTTTTTCATAAAGTGTGTTTCCATTATTTGAAATCACGGTTGATTTTTGCTTTTTTTTTAATGGTTTAGTTATCAAACACTTAGAGAGTCCACAGTGTTAATATAGATTTGTTTAAAATTTGTAAAAAATTAGTGTTTCAAAGTAACTTTACCTGGTATTTGAATTTATTTCTGCTAATTTCTAGCATACCAATACTGTTCTTGAAAAGAAATGTAAATGTAAATGTATGGCCTGTCACACAAATGCGAGAAGCATCAAAACAAAGTATTCATAAATCATTGAACTGAAAATTTCTGTGATGTTGCATCCTTCATCACATATACTTATCTTCTCTGTGTAGTTACAAGAGCTCACTGGAGTTTTCCTTTTTCAAAAGTAAGTAAACAAGTTGAGAGAATTAGTTATTTCAGCCTTTTACGTGGAAAATACAGTCTGCCTATATTGAGGTTCCCTTTCTGAGACTATTGATGGTGTTCTGCAGATTTAAAGCAGAAATTTCTGCCTATTGAACTGATGGCTAAATGCTCTCATGATATGTGATGATATAACACAAAGACACACATGCAAATCTTATTGACATGTTAAAGTTAGAAAGTTGATTTTTACAAGATGAATATGAACATGAAAAGAACAAAGGCACGTCAACTGAGTTGCAATGTACAAATGTGAACACTAGAGGACAGTGTACCCTAACATATCAGAGACTGGTCAACAGTGACTGTGACCTTTATTATTAGTATTATTAGAACCAGGTCTTACATAATTCTCTGTAATTTTCTTTAAATTACCTTTCTGGATAGATAACATCAGGAATTACACCTTTAACACAAATGTAAACAAATGCTTTTTCACCATTTTAGTTTATTTCATTTCTGACATTTTGATGATCTGCATTGATTATGCAAGGGTTTCAGGGGTGATCCTGTTTCATCATGTTCTTTATTAGTACTGAGTATATGGGGGATACATCATCCTATCCCCAACATCTGAGAATGGGCACCACGTCAGATTAATAAACACTGATAACTTGAACCCAAGTGCAGCTGATCATTTTATTTTATTAACTAAATAAAAAAGACATACACCGTAAATAACAGTAAAAACATAGTAAAACTAGACTAAATGGCTTTAGTTAAAAGCCAAATTAAATAGATGGGTCTTGAGCCTGCTTTTAAAAATATCAACATTCTCTGCAGGCCTCCAGTTCTCCAGCAGACTGTTGGAAGGCTGCATCACTGTGGGTTCTTGTATTAACAATGGGAATAATAAGAAGACCACTGCCCAAGGTCTTTGCTTGGTCAGATGTCCTTAAAGACAATTCATGTAATTTTGACAAAAGTTTCTCTTTCAATCCCTGCCTTTTGTCCTGATAGCATAATGAATGGATGGATGGGTTCTGTCCGATAACTAAAACTTCAGTTTTGTCCTGGTTGAGTTGCAGGTAGTTTTCTGCCATCCAAGATTTAATATCTAAAATACAATTATAAAAGGTTATCAATTGGCTGTGTGTCTTCAGGAGACATGGCAATGCACAACTGTGTTTCATCAGCATAGCTGTGAAAACTAATGCCATGTCACTTTATGACATCACCAAGGGGAATCATATATAAGTTAAAAAAGCATTGGACCTAAAATTGAGCCTTGGGGCACACCACATTTGATTCAATGAATCCCTGAGGACGACGTATCCATACTTATAAGAAATCTTCTGTCTGTGAGATAGGACTGGAACCGGTCAAAAACAGTACCAGAGAAGCCAACCAGGTGCCGGAATCTATCTAGAAGGTTTGGAAGATCTACTGTGTCAAAGGTGGCAGTTGGATCCAGTAGCACCAAGACTGAGATCTTGTGAGTCCAAGCTGCACCTAAGATCATTCATGATCTTTAACAAGGCTGTCTCTGTACTGTGGTTGATCCCAAAACCAGACTGAAATCTCTCACCAACATTTTTTTGTTTGTTAAAAAAAACAATTCAACTGAATAAAAACATTTTTTTCCTAAATCTTGCTAAAAAAAATGGCAAGTCGGACACTGGTCTGTAGTTATTAAAAACATCAGGATTCAGATTGCATTTCTTCAGAATAGGTCTCACCAGGGCTGTTTTAAAGGCAGAGGATAAGATACCCAACTGAAAAGAGCAATTCACAATGTTTAAAAGCTCACTTTCAAAAGATTCATAAAAGGTTTTCAAAAACAGAGTGGGAATTGCATCTAAAAGGCAGGTAGTCGGTTTAACTTAGGAGAAGACTCTACCAAGCATCTCAGCATCATCCAGGTCAAAACTGTCCAGTGTTTCCTCTGCAAAGTCTTCACATAGATCATTTGAATAAGGTTTGTATTTATTAAAATCAGGGTTGATCAGGTGGAATTGAGGAATCTTCAGTTATTCTTTGGTTATTCTTCTGCTCAGTCATTAGTCTAGCAAAGTAGTTGTTCCTTGTCTGTTTAACAGGACCAAGTTTTGACCTTTTTTGTTATTAGTGGAACTTTGGAGTCCAGGCATGACATAAGTTTTCTGTGAAAATTGTCAGTGACAAAACTACAGGAAGCAGGAAGCTTCTTGTTGTAAATTTCCATAAAATTTGCAGCAACTTTTAGGGTCAGATAGCGCTTCCTCACGGTTTTTTACTGAGATCTCCTGCTGCATAAAACCAGTGATGTTAAAAAACACACACAGTAGTGGTCGGATACAGCCAAGTCAACAACAGAGGACACACTCATGGATATGCCGTGGCTAATGGCAAGATCCAGAGTGTGTTTAAATTGCGGAGTCTGGGAGGATCTTTGGATTTATGTGCCACGGTTACCAACCACAGTCTACGGATCCTGGTGAGATGGTGGGGAGTTTACCAGTATCTTTGGTTTAGCTTCGAATTGTGACATCATCGTGTCATCATAGGCAGGTATACGGTCTGCAAAGAGGGAGCTTTCAGAGACCATTGGTTGAGTTTGAGATGCAGGCCCAGTGAGAACGCCGCTCCGGTGAGACCGCTGCCCCGAGCAAAAAGCTACCGATGGCTGTGGGGGAGACAGTGGAGACGCTGGTCATAGCAGAGATGCTGTTTCAGGAGTTCCAGCAAGGAAAGGACTGGAGCCGTGTGATACCTGAGCGCTGGTTACATCCTGTCTCGCTGGAAAAAAAACCACGGTGTCCATCAGCTTCTCGGCTTCATGGATCTGGTAGAGCTTGTGAATTCTGCCTTCCAGGCCTGTGATCTTGACATTCAAGGCAGAACAGTTGGAGCTTCCTAGGTGAGTGGTGCCATTTAGGAATAGTCCATAAAAACTTCAGAGAAAAGGGTTTGTGAGACACCACCGTATTAGCGTTTTGTCGAGCTAGTGCTAGAAAACCCAACTTATCTCCCTTGGAGTTCAGTAAGACCAAAAATTGATCATATGTTTAATTATCAGCTGCTGGTTTGACAGTAAAGCTATAAAAAAAAATATTTTTTTTAAGTTGAAAATTTGTTAAAAGGTAGACATCTGGCACCATCTGACAGTGTCAAGTTTCTATTTAGTAGACTCTAGAGGGCAATACAAGGCCAGATGCACAGATTACCTTCAAGTGCGGTATACATAAAGGAGGTGCTCTGTCTCCACTGCTGCTTTCCATAAACCGAAACAAGCAAGACATCAGGTTACTGTCCCGTCACATGACCTATAGGTTTGTCCAGAGAGTATTTGAAACCTGTTTTTTATCTCAAACTGCGCAGTGTTTGTTGCAGAGAGGCAGCCAGCAGGACTGAGAAGCTGACTAGAACATGTTCAGAAGTTAGATGTTTTTAGCTGGGCCGGCTAAGCCTCTACTAACCTACGATGATAATTTGAACTACTTCATAATAACTTCTTTCACATTTTTTTCTGAACATCCTCATTTCAAGTGTCTCTGACAAAATGAAACAAGTGGATGGGCTTTGTCGGACGACAGGAACAGAAGGTGAACAGAAGGTCCTTTCAGGACTTTCAGAAAGTCTTGAAAGGATTTTCTATGAGCGGTTCATCTCTGTCAGCCAAGCTGTGCTGCCAGCCTGAAGAGATTAATTTTTGCAGGAGCTGTCAATTAAGTCTCTTCAAAGATTGTTGATGGTTTTAGCTGTGGGGAGGAAGGATCTCCAGTATCAGTCTGTCACAATCGATCTGAAGAAGCCTCTGACTGAAGACACTCTGTTGCTGATTCTCAATGAGTTGTGAAGAGGATGCTCAGGGTTATCCAAAATGCTGTTTTTTTTTAATCTTATGAAATGTCCTCCTTTGGTCAATCAGCTCCAGAGGTTCCAGAACAGTCCCCAGAACAGAGCCATCTTTCTTTGTCAGTTTGTTCAGTTTCTCTAAGTCACTGGCATTGATGCTGCTGCCCAAACAGATGACTGCAGATAGGCTTGAACTCTCCACACGAGACTTATCGAAGATATGTAACATCTTGCCGCAAACACTGAAGGACCTAAACTTCCTTAGGGAGTAAAGCAGGGGTCTTCAACCTTTTTTAGCCCAGGGACCCCTTGGATGAGAGAAAAACAGAGCAGGGACCCCTGCTTGTAATTCCTATTTTTCCCCCCTTTTTTTTGATGTGTCACATTTTAAGCCTGGCTTATAATTACTTTTAGATGTATTTTATTCTGCTTATTTCATCTTATTAACCAATTCCTGACTGGGTTATTAGCCTACATGTGTTTATGGTTGATAAAACTCTCATGCATATCATTATTATTATTATTATTATTATTATTATTAGTTGGTATGAGACAATATTTTCTATTATTTTTATTTTCCAACAATGAAACGTTTAACTTTGGGCAGTTATATATTTAGAACTGCCTGTGTGTGTATATATATATATATATATATATATATATATATATATATATATATATATATATATATATATATATATATATATATATATATATATATATATATGTATATATATATTTATTTATTTATTTTTTTTTAACTCTCAAATTATTTTTGTTAAAATTGTCTTTATTTCTTTTTAAGTTGGAGGACCCCCTGCAGTACCTCCGCGGCCCCCCTAGGGGTCACGGACCCCTGGTTGAAGACCACTGGAGTAAAGTCTTCTCTGTCCTTTCTTAGAAACAGCATCAGCGCTGCATCTCCAGGCCAGTCTGTTGTCCAGGTGAACACTAACTCCTCCAACACTGTCACGTCTTCTCTCATGATGGAAATAATGTTTGACTTAATCCTGGCATATTAAAATCCACATTCATCTCCTTTGTCATGTTCACATTCAAGATGAGATGATTGTTCCCTCACCATGCAACAAAACAGTTCAGTCTCTTGTCCACCACTGATTCAACTGTACAGTCATCTGAGAATTTCTGCAGATGACAGGACTCCAACTGGTGCTGGAAGTCTGAGGTGTACAGAATGAAGAGAAATAGTGAGTACTGGAGGCAACAAAGATGATTTCAAGAACAGCTACCAATACTGGGGGAACCCGCTATTAAAATGGAAACTATGAAGAGGATAAAGATGTTAGCCACAACCAAGGGGGTCTCTGTGGTGCAGCTCTGGGACCCTCCCTGTAGGTGCCTCCGATCTGCCTGTATCCTTCAGGCACAGACACAGCCCTAACTTTTCCTGTTAGGATTACCACGAGTTCTGGCTGTGGTCACTGGTTAATGCTGAGCAAGTGCCGTAGGTCAACAGCTCTGCTTTAGGTCTGGTGTGGATACGGGGGTTACATAAGAGATCACATATCAACCTACTCACATTCTGTAAAACACCATAGTTAAAAAACACAAGAAAACTAAAACCTGCCACAAGATTAAATTGTATAAAGATCTGACTTATAAAATAGTTTTTTTGAACCACTAATATACCTATTTAATGTGCTTGCGAACCAGATTTCCTCCGATACGGCTCCACTGACATGTGGTGTACCGCAGGGTTCAGTTTTAGGGCCGATTTTGTTTTTATTGTATATTCTGCCACTGGGACAGATAATTAGCCAGTTTTGTGATGTATCTTACCACCTTTATGCGGATGATATCCAGTTATACTGCTCTTTTACAGAACGAGAGACACACAAACTGTCCTCTTTAACCAGCTGCTTAACTTCCATCAAACAGTGGTTAAGTCTTAACTCTCTCCAACTAAATGCAGACAAGACAGAGACTTTAGTTATTGCTCCGGAAAATCAGATCGCCCGTATCAAGATCCTTATGGGTACCCTAGCCTCGTCCACCCAGTCGAGCCTGCGGAACCTGGGTGTGGTCTTCGACTCAGCCATGTCTTTTGAGCATCACACTAAAACCCTGATCAGGAACTGCTATTTTCAACTGAGGAACATCTCCAAGCTGAGATCACTGGTGTCAAAAGTGGAACTTGAGATGATTATTCATGCTTTTATCTCATCCCGTTTGGATTATTGTAACAGCCTTTTTACATGTCTCTGCCAGAAAGAAATTCACCCAGCTTCTTCCAGTCTAAATGAGAATAGCAGTCTGTTACAAAAATTCTCGAGCTGCAAGAATTATTTTAACCAAACGTGGCAAAAACTCCACACCTCAAAAGGGCCTCACACACACACCGGTTTTAGCAGAACTACACTGGCTCTCCAGTTCATTTTAGAATTAATTTTAAAATTTTAGTTCTTGGACCTTCAGCAGCTCTAAATCAGCCAAGCCCCTACATACATCACCGAGCTGCTAAAACGGTACTGTCCTACTCGTTCCCTCAGATCCGACAATCAATTCCTGCTGGTCATCCCCCACACTCGCTTGAAGACCAGGGGGGATCGAGCCTTTCAAGCAGTGGCCCCCAGACTATGGAACTCGTTGCCACTATCCGTTCCCACTTCAAGCTCTGTTGAGGCTTTTAAAAAGCAGCTGAAAACCCTGTTATTCAGGCAGGCTTTTAGTTAGGTGTGGGGTTTTATGGTTTCATGTTTTTATGTCTATTTGTTTTTCTATATGTTTTTATGCTGATTATGAAATTGTATTTTATGTATGCTTTTATTTTTACTGTGAAGCACTTTGTGAATTCTTTCTGTGAAAAGTGCTATACAAATAAACTTTACTTACTTACTTACTTACTTACCTATATGGAGACAGTTAGTAAGAAAACAATAAAAGGCCACAACCAAGTACCTATAAAGAGAAAAGCACCAGCTGAATGTGGAGAACAAAGTGCGTGCCATCAACACATGTTCCACCAGCAATAATATACCCTGGAGTCTAATAAGCTGGTCACAGGAGGAAAGATCATGAAGTCAAGAGAATAAAGCTCTCCACTGTGCATAAAAAGGTTTCACTCCAAAGCAAAGCAGCATCCCGCTGAGGAGGAGAAAACTCAGGAACCTGAAAGGTGAAGCCCCTGCGTGGCACGTACCACCGCTGGCTAATACTGGGAAGTCTTACCAGAGACTGGTACAAGAGACTGGACCTGAAAAATAGCAGCAAGGTACCGGTCATGCCAGCATAAGAACAGCCCTTGAGCATGATAGCAATAGATGCTGTGGTTCACCGCACCAGGCAAGACCCCAGGTGTAGGCTGTGCAAAGATGGCTCGAGACAATCCACATAGAAAAGTAGGCTGTAAGATTCAGGCTTATACGGTGTATCTGGAACACTATAACTAAGTAGAGCAAAGTCAAAGTGGAAGGCACCTGCATGTGTGACAGGCAATGAAAGAGCAAAGATCCTGCAGGATTTCCAAGTCCAGACTGGTAACGTGGTGATAGCTAACCTGCCGCAGATTAAGGTGGTTGACAAGCTCCAGAGGAAAGCAGTGGATGTACCAAGGAACAGTAATATCAATAGGAAAAGACATGAAATGCTTGGAAAATACCACAGGTCAAATGAATAAAGAAATGCAACTGATATGAGGTATTGTAAAGGAAATATTTAAGCTTGGTTTGTATTGTAAATTACTTCTGCCAAAATTCAGATTTCTAGGTCCATGGATTTGGCAGTTCTTTTCAAAATAGGCCATAACAGGACAAAGAGCGTAAAATAACACAAATACTGCTCATTATGTGGAGAAGTGACACCCACTCCATGTCCACACCAGAAATGCACAGCCAGCTGAAAGCTCCATTAGTATAATTGCTTTTGCAACTCTGAGATACTGGTCCTCTGCCCACAATGAATACCATATCAGAGAGCCGTTCCTGCACAAGAGCTGTCAGCAAGGACCCCTTAAGTGTCCCTGTCCACCATTTAGCCCGCTCAAATACAGTAAATGGTCGCTCCTTGGCTGAAACAGCTAATTGTGCAGCTTATTGTGCCGGTGGACGTAGCTAAAAGTGCTCACACTCATGTTGTTTTTACATTTCCCTTTTTGGTCGCCATGGCAGCAGAGACATGGAAACACAGGGGTTAGGACTCGACCCATATATTTTCTGTAGAACTTTGGCACCAGCCAGATCGAAATGTAACCACTCTTCTCATTGTTGTTCCCCACTGCCCCACCCCCTATTTTCAACCACCTCAACTGCAAACAGGGACACGACTTTGACAGCGATAGAGTTACACGGCGGGGGGAGGAGGTGACTAAAAGACGAGGTTGGGGGTGTCCAAATGTAGCATAAAGCAGAAAAAAAACAGTGCATCCCCTCTGCTATGCTATTTGTTGGTATGACTGGCCCTTCCAAATACTTCCCAACAGCCATAATAACATATGATTAACTATGATGCAGAGTGCAGAGGGTTTATTACTGTAAGTGACCTGACTAGAAAATGGAAACGAAAGTGAACAAATGTTGTGTTTTCATTATCGGTCACAGCTACTCTGCACAAGAGTCCTTTGAGAATATATCACATATTCGGGAACAAAGTTCCAGGGGTACATTTAATGTTAATAAGTGGTTCCTCACGTCAAATTTTCTATTTCTTTTCTGACGTCAATTTCAAGATACTAAACCCATCAGAGATTTATTTATTCCTTTGCTATGTGAACGAGGATGTGTCTGATTTGCACTTTAGGTTTATGAGTCCATAAAAGTCTCATTAAAAACATCCACAGATCGAGATATTATCAGTTTTTTCTTCTTGTACTTTATAAGAAACCAGCAGACGTGTGCAGTTTCATATAACTAGATTAAACTATAAAGAGTAAAAAAAAAATGGACAAAACAGCAACATCAGTAATAAAAATTATCATCTGAATCAAATAGCTAAAACGAAACAAAAACAAACAAATAGAAAGGAGATCAGTTTCCATAAAGATCAAAGTCTAACTGATGCATGCATTAAATTGTGCCTGTTTACATTTTATTTTATGAACTAAAATCATGAAATTACTCACAAAATATATATATTTTTTACACCTTTCACCTTAAAATGACAACATTTAAATGTCAAAATATTGGTGCATCTAGGGGTGATACGTTAAGACATTATAAAGGAAATAGTAACAGCTTTTAAAAGATAATATATCACTATGAAACATTTGCAGCTGATTTCTTAAATTACAATAAAATGGTTATTATTGTATTAAAGGTCTGACACGCAAACATTACTCTATAAATAAGGTGTTGCCTACTAAAATATGTTAATTTGCAGAGTGAGAAAGAGAAATATACAAAAGAGCATTCAAAATGTATCATCAGAAGCCATGCAACATAATATGAAACTTTTGTTGACAAATACATAAATTAAAATTAGGAAAGAAAGGGGGATATTGTGTCAGAATGCAGCAGAAAAGGTGTCATGTATCCAGTCTGATGACATACATCATTGGTTGTGAAAGACTCACTTTTTGAGGTTTAGAGCTGAATTTAACACAGGAGACAGGGCAGGAGACTAAAAGACTGTTTCACTGCTTGGAGAGCATTATCCTCCTTGAATGTTTTCATGCAGAAAAGAAGGGCTGCAGTTACTGTTTGCCTCCCCTGCACACCACAGCCTCCACGGCGTGGAAGAGGGTGAGGGGTTTGTGGGTAAGTCAGCATGTTTGCTTTAGAGTGATTGGCCTGAAATGTGGTCTGTGCTGCTGAGTCCCGCTGAGAGCTGCTCCCATGTTTCTGTGGTCTCGCTGTAATTAGTGGACGGGCTGTGGACGTCATTGTCATATATGGTGCTGCCCTGTATGGTTGACAGTCAGCTGGTCAGCCTTTTTCTGTGTGTGTGTGTGTACTATGTGCAAGAGGACTGGATACATAAATTGTGGGCCCATAAAATTGAGAACGAGAAGAACTGCATGAGGTTTTTTGTAATATTTGGCTCAACTCACGAGCCTTGTGGATTTCCAGGAACAAACAACTCCAACAATTCTGTTTAACAAGACACAAATGGTTTGAGGAGATATGTTATGCCTTATTTTCAAAAGCTTATCATTTCTTTAGTGTTTGGGCCAAATTCCACAGGGATACATAAAGGCATCCTTTTCAGCCATGTTTCTGATGATATGTCTGATGGAGATAATCTCCATCAGTGATGTCATAGTCCCCTATAAATCTGAATGGATCACTGAATTTGTTATTTTTGGGCATTTACAGCTGTAAACAAAGTGGATGGATTCTGTTATCTTGGTTTTTAAACTGTTGGTTAATTCAGACACCAAACTAAATACTCGTAAATACACTAAAATGTATTTTTTCATCCCTGTTCCATTTAAAAAGATCAAATGCACATGATCTTGGTATGCGCTAATTAGAGCCTGACTGACCAAAACACACATGCATACACACATACGTTGCATGTAAAGATTTTGGCAAGGCACAGAAAGATGCCAGACAAATCCCAGATAAAACAGTTTTAACTAGAAAAGCACTCGGAGAGCACAGCAGACCTGCGCCAAGCGCAACAATTCCCCCGTATAGTGATTTACAGATTGCTATAAAATCGGCGTTCTAGATCAGATCCGGATCAGCCTTTGAAATGTGATAGAGGTTTCCATTGTCAATCGCTGAGTCAAATTTCATGAGTTTTTTGGCAACAATTAACAGAAATACTGAGAAACAAAATTTTCGGCCCCATTGACCGCAATGTTATCGAAAATTAGAAAGTGATCCAGAATCCAGGATTTCTTCCTGATCACACCCAAAATGAAATAAGTTCTTCCTTTTCACATTTCTGACAACTCCTGAAAATTTCATCAAAATCCATACTTAACTTTTTGAGTTATCTTGAACACAGACAAATAAACAAACAGACAGATAAACGCCGGCAAAAACATTACCTCCTTGGCGGAGGCGGAGGTAATGATAGGAGTGAACGAGTTGAATGGCACCAAAATAGTGGCAGGTGTAGTTCCTCTTTGACCCAATAAGTGTCAAGCTCCTCAGTCTAGGAGAGAAGTCATAGGTAAGTCGGTGGCAAGGATAACAGGAAACTTGACTTATGAAAGGCACTTACTCTGAGGACTTGGTGGAAGAGCTTACTCCAGAGGATGATGGGAAATGGAGTCTTCTGAGAGAGAGGGAGAGAGAGAGAGAGAGAGAGAGAGAGAGAGGAGAGTGGTCTTTATATGGACTGGTACCAGAAGCATCAGTGACCAGTGGAGAGAGAGGGAAAATGTTAGATGTGATCCCAAAAATGGTTTGGCTGTGGGCAAGGTGATTCATCTCCAAGTCTAGGTCAGATAGGTTGAGTAGGCCTGAACATATAGACTGAGGTGGAAGACCAAGCATAAATCCTGGGAGTGAGCAGTGGTAAAATGCACTCCTAAGACAAAGTACAGTGGCCCTGGTGATGAGGTAACAGTAAAAGCTTAAAAATCCAATAGTCCAAATCCAAACTAGTGAAACAACCCTCAATTCCTGGCTCTGATGCTCCTCACCCAACAGATCACTGAACAGATAGAATTAAACTCTCCACAGAAGGTGCTTTGCTTACAGAAGATATACAACACCTTGCTGCAAACATTGGAGAACCTTAGCTTCCTTAAGAAGTAAAATCTGTCCCTTATAAACAGCATTAGGATTGCATCTCCAGCCCAGTCTGTTGTCCAGGTGAACACCAAGGTATTTAAACTCCTCCATCACCTCCACTTCTTCTTGCATGGTGGAAATGCTGTTCAACTTGTTCCTGATCCTCCTAAAATTCCCAACCATTGTCTTGTTCACATGTAAGATGAGATGGTTGTTTCCTCACCATGCCACAAAGCTGTCCACCGGTTCTCTGTACTCGGTCTCGTGTCCACCACTGATTCACCGCACACCTTCAGAACCATCTGAGTATTTCTGCAGATGACGGGACTCTGACTGGCACTGGAAGTCTGAGGTGTAGAGAGGGAAGAAGAGTGGTGAGAGCAGGGCCGTAGCACCAAATTCTGGGCCCCCACAAAGGAGGTCCTGGTGGGCCCCCAACACCCCCCCCCCAAAAAACCCCCCAACCCCCCCCCCCCCCCCCCCCCCCCCCCAACACCCCCCCCCCCCCCCCCCATCACCAACACCAACCGATCACCTGACCACCTGCTTGCTGTTATATTGCTGCAATATTAGCCGACTTTATATTCCCCCATTTTAATAACAAGACCATTTGAAAGGGTAGTCTGTTATCTGATCTTGCTTTAGGGCTGTTTATGTCCGTTTTAGCAATGATAGCGGAGCTTACGGCAGTTGACAATGGGATTTCATCTTGTGTGTTTAAAGTTTAACGTTTGTTACAATTGCACTCACCTTTCTTTGAGAAGAAGTCTGTAAGCAGCTGACTCCCTTCATTTTGTTTCTTCTCTCTCTCTTTCCTCTCTTTATGTTTCTGAGAGCCAGATTTATATTTCTTGGGAGGTTGCGACATTATCTCTCCATCCACATACGCTAATAGTAATCAAGCTGCACCTCACGGTGAGAAACAGCTGTTTTTGGACTTAACGATTTTGCGCATATTCCAAGGGGTGTTCACACAGAGTAGTCCGTCACAACAGACTTAAGGTTTTTGGATTACAACAATATGCCATTTAATATAGGGCCCACCAAGTTTGCATTACGATCAAAATCTGTCATGAAATTTAGTTTTGGTATTAACTAATATATTCAATATATAATTTTTTACCCCTTAGCTTCCCGTGGGCCCCCCTCTGCCATGGGCCCCCCCAAGGCTGTGTAACTTTTACCCCCTGTCCGATGGCCCTGAGTAGTACAGTCCCCTGTGGTGCTCCTGTACTGATGACCACCTGGTAAGAGGCACATCCATTCAGTTTCACAAACTGTGGTCTGTTTGTCAAGTAGTCAGTAATCCAGGCGATTGTGGAATCATCAAAGTGATAGTATTCTGTTATCTGTGTCTTCTGGAGCTTCTTTTGCAGTAAAACAGGCTGGATGATGTTAAATGCACTAGACTCTAGTGCATTTCAATGCCTCTAGTGACTAGAGGCATTGAAGAACATGGTCACCACATTGCTGCCTGCTTTGTCCAGATGACTGTGGGTTTGTTGATGGCATCCTCAACTCCAACCCCACGATGATAAGCAAACTGCAGTGGCTCCTGGGAGGTGCTTGATGCTTATTCAGGTGAATGAATAAAAGTCTATCTAGGACCTTTGAGTTGTCAGTCAAGGGAGGGTGGGAGGTCTGCTTGGTTGGTGGCAGGAGAGAAGGATGCCGAGCTTGTTTCTGAACTGTACCTGTTCAAATAATTTGCTCTGTCCAGACTAATATTCTTCATCCCTGACCACCTCTCTTACGTTGTTCTGCTGGAGCTTGTTCTCCAGCTTTTCTCCTGGCCACCTCCTTGTTGTCTGTTATCCTGACTTTCAGTTATTTTTGTACTGACCTCAACAATTCCCTGTCTTCTTCCCTGAAGGCTCAATTTTTCTTGCTGAGGAGCTCTTTCAGGTCACTGGAGATCCAGGGTTCATCACTGGGGAGTCAGCTCACTGTACTGGTGGGGATGGTGTTGTCCACACAGAAGTTAATGTGGTCAGTAACACACTCAGTCATAGCATTGATGGTCGTATCCATGTGACTCATGAGTGCTTCCCAGTCTGTTGTCTCAAAACAACCCCACAGAGTTTCTTTAGCTTCCTGTGACCACCTCCTCACAGTCCTTTTGGTCACAGTGTGAGCCTTAAAAAATCTGAACTCATGAGTAATGACTAAACATTTCATCAAAGCTCATCCCCATCACCAAGAAATAAAAGCAGGTCTTTAATTGAAGTGGCAAACTAATAAATTTATTCTATGTGTCAGATATGCAAAAGAGATCACACCCTATACACTGGAAAAGCAGGGGAATGCAAAACTTGAATTTACTGGAGCATTACATTTCTTTTTATGAATTACATAACCAACGCCAGTAAATTTTTCAAGCTCTTGGGATGGCGCCATTTCACTAAATGTTTACAAAGACGTTTAGAGGCTCCTTGTTAAACTGGCATGATCCTAAAAAGAAATCTGATTGGAGCATTTCTATTTTGAGAAGCTGTGTGTGTCAGTAATAAACTCTACAAACACCATTTGACTAAGAATTTCAAAAGTCCGCTCTCTGTTATGACTCTATAACCACATAGCTGCCAAGAGGAAGCTGATTGATGCAGGAGAGGCCTGATTTACACCAAATTCAATAAAATACCCTCAGCATATGAGTTTTATTAACAGTAGTGGTGGATGAGAGAAGCTAATTTGACAGTCCTGGTGCCGCTGTGAGAGCCCTTGTGTCTCCAGCTTCGCCTCATGTCTCGTCCCATGCCTGTCATCCCAGCCCGACTCTCCATGACTGCATACATCATATCTTGGCAACCAGATAAAAATCCCTTTGGAGTTTTTTTGGGGCATTGAATTCTAACCACATGAGAGATTACTGCATCAGAAAAAAAAGAAATACAACGATTTCCGAGAAGACCGCCTCGATTAATAAATCACGCTGTAATGAGTGTTGGCTCTTAGACGTTGCATGTGGTGAAGTTATTTGTGAAAAGCCTTTAAAACACTGCAAAAAAAAAAAAAAAAAAAAGAGCAACTCTGAAGTGTGCGGTGCTCTGCATTTCAAACACATTTAATCATCCCTTCAGTGGCTCTGACACCCGTCTACATGCTGTTGTTTTTACATTTATCAGAGTTGACTTCAAGTAATGCTTGAAGAAAAAAAGATAGATTGCTTAAATTTCTAGGTACAAAACAAAACTCAACCTTTATTCTGTGAGACTGAAAAAGAAACCATGAGGAAAAAACCAGAAAAAGATTAGTGGGCTGTCATTTTCCTTGATAGGTTGAGAGAGACATTTTCACATCACAGAATTTCTGCCCTTTTTTTTAAAAAACGTGATCATTACATTTCTGTTTGACACACTCATATATTCTGTATCAGCTTCCATCTGCTCTCCATAGAGGTTTTATTCATTTTTTAGGTTTTATCTCTTTTTTTTTCCACATATGGGGTGTCTGTTTTTCAGGTGGACTGATTCTGACGCTTCAATGTGCTGAAAATGTCAGTGGCTGCGCCTGATGACGGACCGGCATTTTGATTGGCAGCTCTGTTGCCATGACGTGTGTGAGGATGCGTGTGGACAGGAAAGTGATTAGAACGCACAGTATGTGTACACAAATGAGCTAAAACTTAAAACAGTTCAAATGTTACATGGTGTCCAGAACACTGATGGTAACATAACAACAGTGTCTGTCCCGGCCTGTGAAACCTCCTCATTCACCCACTTAGGACGCTGAAATATTAACGGACTAGTGCAGACCAGAATAGACAAACAGGTGTTGCCTGGGTAATGACTTTTACATCACTCTCCTTAAAAAAACAAACAAACAAACAAAAAAAACATACTTAATATAGATTTTAACTAAAATTGTTAGACGGTCTTCAGCCTGTCAGTGCTCACATAAATTACACTTTATTGTACATAGTAATGGCAGATAACAGAGTCAGCAGGAATTACTACAGGAGCAAGTGCTGCTCCAGAATTCGGTGTTCAAGCTTTCTGTTTTGGATCATTGTCCTGTTGGAAGATAAATCTCCGTCCCAGTCTCAGGTCTTTAACAGACTCCAACAGGTTTTCTTCCTGAATGGTCCTGTATTCGGCTCCATCCATCTTCCATCAGTTTTAACCATCTTCCCTGTCCCTGCTGAAGAAAAGCAGGCCCAGACCATGATGCTGCCACCACCATGTTTGACAGTGGGGATGGTGCGTTCAGGGTGATCAGCTGTGTTGCTTTTATGCCAAACATATCATTTTGCATTGTGGCCAAAAAGTTTGATTTTGGGTTCATCAGTCCAAGCCTGAAATGTAGCTAAAGGTTGAAAAGTTCAAGGGGGCTGAATACTTTCACAAGGCACTGTATTTTGCGTACACATTATCTTGAGGTAGGCCAATATGGGTTTTTTGAATGGGCAGTGCGTGTTATTAAAATATGGCCAATATTCAGTCAACCAAAGAATCGGTAATGAACCTAATATCATCACTATTTTTCAATGTATCTTAATAAAGAGCCTGCAAAATAATATGGGTAGTCATTTTTATTTAGATGTTTTCACGAGCCCAGAATAGAAGGGATGCAGCAGGGTGATACGTGGGTGCAGGTAGCATCAATATTCGTTTTTAATTTTCACACCTATGAGGAGAAAGATGGATTTGTTTTTGTTATTTATTTGTTTTTGTTTATTTATTTCCATGTTCAAATCAAGACTTTATGATTGACCTTAATTTCTAGGACAACTCAGGACTGAGGACATTAGAGTATATATATATATTTTTTTTTAGAGGACCATCTGCTTTTTAAATCCCTGTGAAAAACAGATTTAATATGGTGTTGATAAAGGGACTAAAATGTTAATAAAGTTATACGTACGATCCAGATTCCGACGTGCTCTCTTGCTGTCCCTTCAACCTAACTGGTCAGGGCAGATTACCACTCTCCCAGATACCCTGTTCAGAACTTCCATGAACATGTGTCACGAGAAATCTAACCACAAGTGGCCAAGGTAAGGTCTGATGGCCTTCCAAAACAGATTCAGGTCCCATCATTTATGGCGCAGATGAACGTGGTCTGCAACACTTGTGACTTCATTCTCTTTGCAGTCTGAACACAAACGCGTCCTGGGAAGGATTGAGGGAAATGTATCGCAACATATCTGCAGAAAACCAGAGCTTCAAACCTGTTTTACGTATTTTGCATACCACTTTGTGGATTTCAGAGCAAGAGTTGGATCCTCTGTGATCAGGATGCCTTGACATTTAGCTCCAACGCAGCAGCCGGCTGGCAGCCGAGAAAGAACAACTGTGAAAACAGTCTCGTTACACTGTATCCTCCCTCCTGTCCCATTCCTTGACCTTTGCCCTTTCTATACAACAACTGAAAATGCATTAAAGAAGGCTGAAGAGGAGACAATGGGATCATCTTTCAGAGGAATCTGTCCCAGCCCCCTTCTGCACACTCCAAGGAGTCTGTGCTGTTGTCCATCAGACAGTTGACAAGTCAATACGGTGAAAATCCCAAGATACATAGACGTATTCACTCAGTTATTCATAGATGCACATAATAAATGAGCTTTAACCAGAGCATGAAACAAGAATAGCCAATTAAATCTCGAAAAAAAAAAAAAAAACAAATTCAAGCAGTGTACAGCATAAGCATGATCACAAATAGACACAAGCTGACACTTCTGTGACGAACCTCATGACAAATTCGTATTAATTTGTTTTCCTTCACTTGTTTTCACTCATGAATAACAGAAAACATGCACATATGCATCCAAAGAAACATGCATCCAAACTAACGTCTGTGAAACTTTTTTTTATTTATCACATTCTTCTCTTGTAAAATCAGGTCCAGTTTGGGTTCAGGGACCAGACACCCTCTCAACCCTAATGATTAGGCTGAAAATTGTCCTTGTCTGTTTGTCTGTCTGTCTGTGTACAAGATACTCAAAAAGTAATGGATGGATTCTGATGAAATTTTCAGGAGTTGTCAGAAATGTGAAAAAGAAGATCTGATTTCTTTTTAGGTGTGATCTGGAAGAAATCCTGGATTCTGGATCACTTTCAAATTTTCGATAACATTGCAGTCAATGGGGGCGAAAAATTTTGTTTCTCAATATCTCTGATAATTATTGCCCAAAAGTCATGAAATTTGATTCAGGGATTGACAATGGGAACTTCTATCAAATTTCAAAGGCTGATCCGGATCTGATCCAGAAGGTGGATTTTATCGCAATCTAATATTGCTATATGGGGGAATTGTTTGCGCTTGGCGGAGGTTTGTGCTCTCTGAGTGCTTTTCTAGTTCTTCGGTCAACATTCTTCATGTGCATGCATGTCATTTTTGTTGTCTTTTATTGGCAGATTTTAAATCTCATCACAATGTATTCATGCTTTTAGCAATCTGTTCACTCTCAGTTAGTGGATGGTGGGATTGTGTTTCTTTTTGGTTGAAATGGTCTTAATAGGCTTCAAACTGAGCTCTTCCTGTTTGCTCGATGTGCTGCATGTGCAAATTGTATCATGCTTTGTGTAATTAAAAGAGGCCTGAATGATGCCTTTTATTTATTAGCAGACAGGATGAACCTTAGATGGGCCATTCCCAGGATTTCTTCCAGATCACACCCAAAGTGAAATCAGTTCTTCATTTTCACATTTCTGACAACTCCTGAACATTTCATCAAAATCCATCCATAACTTTTTGAGTTATCTTGTACACAGACAGACAGACACAGATAAATGTAAGTTCCTTGGCAGAGGTAATAAAGTTGCTTGAGGACAGCTGCTTTTTAATGAAATTAGCCCTTATTTTGCAAACTCTGGTTTAAATTCTAAATTTGTGTTTTTGCCATAACACTCCTTGTATTTACTCAAGCCGTCTTGTTTTAACAGCAGGATATGAGTGTAAGAAAGGTGTTTACACACACTCAGAACCATAATTCCTCATTGTTTCTGAACAGAAACATATTTTCTCTCCTCAAAATTATAACTGTACAAAAGTTTATTTGTCCAAGGATGATCACAGATCACATCACAGAAAAAAAAAGACAAGCAATTATAGTAAACATGTTGTCTTCTCTTCCCATCATTCGTCATCCAAAGTGAGTCGCTGACTGGTGGAAGAGCCAGGAGATCGGCTCTTTTCACTGCAGTGAAAAGCAAAATGAAGCCAAAAAATGAGAAAGAATCAGAAATGAAGGGGCACAGACGGATAAAGATGAGGAGGGAATAAACACAGACGGGAGATAAAACTGGATTGAGGAGGTGATTTTTTTCATAATATTCAGATTTCTACTTATATGTTTTCTCTATTTAACTTTGTCTAGGTTGTAAAAAGTACATGTCTGTTTTCCTTCATTTTGAGATGTATTTGCAACAGCACCATTCCATATTCCCGTAGTTAATTGGACAATAATAATGATTTTGCTTTTATACACCACCCCAATCAATTTGAAATAAAACAAAGTCCCTGAAAATGGAGATACTTTGCTTAAAGTGGCAGGAATTCCTTAATGGTAAATACCATGTTTCTTTCTCTTAAAAAAAAAAAGAAAAAAAGAAAAACTAAAAAAAATTAAAGCTGAAAGTCTACACTTTGATCACACCTTGATTTTTTTTTAAATTTCAAATCCATACAGGTGGTGTATAAAGGCGAAAAACACAGATATGTACGTCATGTTGAACATGCAACCGTGCACGTCCCAAATATTGACATATATGACATTCCTTCGTCTATATAGACAGGTACCCAACCCAACATATGTTTTTTAGGACACATGTTACCAAAAAAAAAAAAAAAACATAAAACATGGCGTGCATTTTAATTCGCATGAAAAGATCATTTTAATTTTCAAAAGTGCCTCAAATTGTCTATTGTCTCCATTCTCTTCACTCCTCGTGCTCTAGCAACTTACACTTAGAGTAAATTTCTGCACAAATATTATTTCCATAAACGTGAAAATAAAAGTCTTCACTTCTAACCAAATGCAATAAAACTCTGTCTGCTCTTGATTTCATTTGGGTTTGAATGAGAACAGGAACAGGGGTGAGAGGTGTGGGGGAGTGGGAAATAAAACAGGTGTTAGTGGGAGATGATTAAACACGGGGAAGAGGGAGAGAGAAATGAAAGCAATAAGATAGAAAGAACAAAGAAGGAATGAGGTGAGAGTGTGATAGAAGACTGATAAGTGGGTGGAAATGTGTGATAAAAAATAAGTCTGGATGGAGGCGAAACTGAGAGCAGGGGTGGGGTGGGAAAAGCCATTGTCACCCCACCTGTCTCTGATGACAGGATTTCCGGGGATGGTGCAACTGTTTTCTCCCCTTTATGTGGTTTGCGGCCCCCAGGATATGGGGAAACACTAGGATATCTTTACACTCTTCCTACACAGCACAAAGCTGTCTGGTGTTGCTCTGCAGATCACAAGATAATCCTGACCCAGGCCCAGAAAGAAGAGACTGGAGCAACGGTTCATATCACACCTGATACTGCTCTCAACACGGCACATGCAGCATCACCTTGAACCAGAGCTCTTTGCTCAACCGTTTGAACGTCACCACATTGTTTCCTCTTCAACTCACCCTAATGACACTGAGGATGTTGGGAAATATGTTGGGAACAATACAAAGTGATTTCACCATTATTAAAATAATCAGTTCTCAGCTACTCATGTGTTTTATGATCAGGCTCCTTGCAGGGACTAGAAACGGCATCCTAACAAGTGATGCATTGATTCATTTATTCATTTTATTTATTTAACAAACATGCTATTTATCTTTGAGAAAGCAGTCTAGTGACAGCAGAAAAACACTGCTTTGCAAAGGTTTTTTTTTTTCTTTTTACTGAGATAACAAATTATTTTGAGGAAATCAGAATAGTTTTCATCCATTTTTAAAATCAGTTAAAGTTAAACTTGACATGTTTATTACAGTCTTGTGGGGTTGGGAGGTCCAGGGAATATTTTTAGTCCTCCCAAAAGAGTCATGAAGATGGATTAGTTTGTATTTGATCAACAAACTGATCGTGAAACTTCTTTGACAAACATATATAAGCAAAGCCTGTAGATGATCTTGAGTCATTTTTGCAGAGGTTTTTGAACTGGAGAACCGGTCTAGAACAGCATCCCCATCCACCTTATCTGAATCCAACTGGGATCTAGCTAAACAAGCGATTGGCAGCATGCCATCTAACAATTCAGCTGAAATGATAACCACATCAACCTGTAATATAATCTCAGAGGAATGTGTTCAACCACGTGTCAAAGACACCTCATGCTATGAAGCAGAGGAATTCTTGAGACAGCATTTTTTTTTTCTGTCTTGACTAAAGCGCTTACTGAATATCATCAGGATCAACCCTGTTCATTTCAGGGATTATAAAAAGGTTTTAGCTGTCAACCTGTGAATTTGACCCATTGGTTTGCTATATTGGTGTTTTTCTTACACTTCACCCACCAGGACCCTGTCAATGCTAATGTAGCATTCTGTCACATTTCCCAAATACACCTGGATTTACACCTTTTCTCAAATTCAACACAAATATCATATTATATCGTACACTACTTCATTCAGCGTTCCAAAAGCATACTTGTGGCTTCTGCCACAGCAATCAAGAGTAGGTTCAACACAATGCATTACAAATATCACATTGTCTGTATTTACTGGTAGCCACATAATCTGAAACCATACACATTGAGTATCAAGCTACTTCTGGCAAAATACAAAAAAGGAGAAAAACTAAAGCGAGAATTTCACTGGCTCCTGATAAATGTAAGCAAGCATAGACTGGCTCATATTTGAAATGCCATTATATACGTGTGGGTCCTGTTGCACAATTAAATTGATTTGAATTGAATTGAATTGAATTGAATTGAATTGAATTGAATTGAATTGAATTGAATTGAATTGAATTGAATTGAAATGAAATGAAATGAAATGAAATGAAATGAAATGAAATGAATTGAATCATGGGTGTGCTAAATGAAATGACAGCGTAGAGCAGTTCCCAGTACATCAGTACAATGACCAAATTCCAAGTGGAACTGGACTAATCCTATTGAAAACTTTATGTGCAGCTGTTGTGTTACACCAGCAGTTTACTTTTTAAGCAAATATCAGGGAGACTTGAATTAATACAAAGGTATAATTTGATTTGGCCGGCCAACAATATCAACAACAGGAGACAACTTGAGAGTGACACTCTTAAAAACAGTCTCCAACATCAATGACAATGTTATGACCACACCAACCCAATGCCTGTTTTTGGCCTTTTCAACTAAAAGGATATACTATTTAGCTAAAACCGTGTAAACTTGTAAGCTATGCAAAGGACACAGAGGAAGCTGGCGGCTTTTGTTGATGATGATGACGAGCAGAATCGTCCTGTTTCAGTTGGGACAATAGAGGGCTGTGTTGATATGGTATTGTGTGTCTGCATTATTTGTGACTCCACTGAGTGTCTTAAGCCTCTGTGCTCTGCCACACAGTCCCCAAACAACAAAGAAGCCGAAAAAGTGTCTGCAAAGCTTCCTTTTCTGCTGAAAGACAGGAGGATGAATGAAAATCAAGTGCTCAGGATCATAAAGTTACAGTTGTTTGTAAAGTGCAGATCCTGCAAGGCTTAAAGGGAAAATCCCACATAAAACACAAGACACCTACAATAGTTGTGTGATCTTTATGCATAATGATCGTCCTCTCTCTGATCTGGGAATTTGAAATGTGAACACCTCTTTCAAAAAGCTGACAACAACAGGGCAAGTCTGTCCTCAGTGATGTCATTCAGAAACAAATCCTGCAGCTGCTCCACTTAGAGCAAACTCCCTGCTGTCACTCACAGTAATCTTATACACTTCTGTACTTTACAGCTTAGTTGCACAACACTCACTGAAGTTTTTGTTGATAAAAACAACAAACAAACAAACAAATGACAACAACAATTTATTCAAGCTTTGTTGGTATAATCTTAATCTGAATAATCTGGAGGACAGAGAGGAAAGGCACATATATCATAGCAATATTATATAGGACAAAATACATATATTAACAGTAATTATCTATTTACTGGTGTTGTGCAATAAGGCGTATAACGTGCTCGTTTATTCATAAAAGGGTTATTGCCAACTGTCTTCAGAGACAGCTGCTAATAACCAAAAGGGTATTATAAAAATTAATAAATTGAAACCTGGCACCACCTGATAAATCAGGAAAAAGGGACTAAACGGCACAATCGATCTCAAAATGGCTGTTGTTCTATGCGTTTCCAGCCTGTGACCAGGTGTGGTGCTATAGAGCAACAGAGAAGGTGTGAGTCCGAGCACAGACCTCTTCAACCAGCAAATGTTACAAAACTGTGTAAAATAACCACAAACAACTTCTCTCATTAGAATATATCAGGATTTATTAACACAAATATTAAAATGAACAAACACTTGAATCAAGATCCTGATATCTACTAACTAAAAGATGGCTAAACTAACTTAAGCAAATAAAACACTAAATGGAAAAGAGTGTCAACTTATATATGCTGGGAGACTACGTGTGTGTGTGTGTGTGTGTGTGTGTGTGGGTGGGTGGGTGGAGTAAACGAAGCTGGCTTAAAAGTGTGAGGAGGGTTCCAAAAGGCAGATGAGGTGACTGAGTCATGTGATACCGTATTACAAGATGGCGGATGAAATCATGTGGGGCTCTCGTCCCTTACCAAGATGGCTTCTGACTAACGGAAGGTTGTCAGTAAAAGAAACAAAGGAAAGGACAGAATAAAATCAACAACCTAGAATGTTTTGTAGCAGCTAGAAACAGCAACTCTATCGTTTCCCACAGATGCAGCGATGTGAAGCCACTTCACCAAGTTGCTCTGATTTTGAACTTAGCAATGAAGAGTGGAGTTGCTTTTCGCAATAAAAACACATGAACGAAATTCAGTTACGATGTCTATGGTATTTAAAGCTGCAGGGATGCGATCTGCCTTCGTTGGGGGTCCCTGCTGTGAGATGGAGGCCCTCAGCCAGTGGTGAGGGTGTGACATCACTTTTCACACCTTGGTGTGAAACTGACATCGCCGGGCATGCTGGGAATTTGAGTTTTATTATTTCTTTTGTCTCCTTTGTCTCAGAAAACCATGCGGTTTTCTGTAGCACATGGTGTGTGGTCCAACATTGGAGAACTAAGAGTTCCATGTACTTATATTCTGACTGGTAAATTGTTTCTAGTGAGAAAGACGTCAATATAAGAATATGAACAGTAAACTGGGGTAAAGAGCAGTCTTTAGCATTTGGATGTGTAGTCAAAACAATCACCAAGACCACAGATTCTCTTGATCTTTTTTTGTGTTTCTATGGACTGCCAGGAGAGTTTATTACTTGAACTGTTGATTAAAACTGTGTCTGCTTTAAGAACTGTGTTCAAGTCTCCAGCTATGATGATTGGACAGTTGGAAAGGTTTTAAATGAAAGAAAAAAGAAATCTGAAACAAAGATGAATCATCTGCATTTAGACCATAAATACTGCCAATTATAGTTGGATGATTAATAATTGAGAGGTTTATGATACTGAAACATTCTTCAGGGTCTGCAATAGCGCTATTAAAAATTAAGGAGATTTTTCTTCTTACGAAAGTGCATATACCTCTTTGTTTTTGTTACAATAACAGGTGTTCATATTTTAATGATTTAATTTAGAAATAAATATTATAAAACAAATGAAATGCTTTAGTTGTATTATTTGCCTTGATTTTTTTTTTTTAATCTTTGAAGACCAGGAGTGGCCAGAGTCGGTTGTCCTGCAGGTTTTGCATGTTTCCCTGCTTCAACACACCTGATCCTAATTAATAGTCGTCATCATCTTGTTATCAAGGTCAGCACATGTCTGGTAATGACACAGTCACATGTACCAGGACGTGAAGAAGGCGGGAAACATTTAAAACTTGCAGGACAGCGGTCATCCAGGACCGACTTTCAACACCCCTGTTGTAGACAGTCACAGGTATTTCATTCTTTTTACTCCTCAGTTCATTTGTAAATATACATCCTATATCCACTCCTCAAATGTTTAAAAACAGTGTTTGTCAAAAAAAAAGAAAAGATTGGAAGGGATTTGAGCATTTGTTCATCCACAGTACATATTATCGTTAAAAGATTGAAGGTGCAGCATCTGGGTAAAGACTAAAGTAGAAAGCTGTGACCTTAAATTCCTCAGAAATCATTGTATCTAGTAGCATCTTTAAAGAGGTGATATAACTAGATAGGCGAGAGATTACTTAGGAAAACAACACAGTGGTCCATTCACAAACGCTGCTTCAAACTGTTCCAAAAATAATCTTTATGCTAACCTTATCAAGACATCTGGTTCTGCAGATATCTGGAAAAACCCATCACACACTGGAAACTCTCTGATGTTATTAGGTTAGTTTATGGCAAAGATCAGATATTACCTACGGATGTAAAAAAAAAAAAAAAGGCTGCCTTACAAACCTAATTAATATGCTGTTTAAACAACATCATAGTCAAAAATAACTGTGAGGTTTCTCACATTTATATATCGAGTCTAATGCAAAGTTACTAATCCGTTCCCAAAGGTGTTTGGCACTGAAAACAATAGCCTCCATTTTTATCAGAAATGATCAAATTTAGCAAAAGGTCTGTTGACATCCAGGTCTTAATATTTCCCAAGGAAAGCATGAGTAGTGGCAAACTTAAAACTCAATTTCAGAATCAGAATCAGAATCAACTTTATTGCCAGGTACGATTTTACACACAGGAGGAATTTGTTGTGGCGATGAAGGTGCATTCGATAAAAATACAAAAAATACAAACAATGTAAACTAAAAAATTGCGATATAAATATATATACACACGATTTTTTTTTTTTTTCCCTTTAAGCATTGAGGACACAGCAACCAAGAGTGATGTGCCATGAAATGTGCAAATGAACAGGTAATGCAGTCGGAACGTTAATGTAACGTATAGTGTTCTGGGTTCTGTCAATGTGACAGCAGTGTCAGAGTCAGAGGTGGAGAGTGGGGGGTGTCGGGGGGTTCCGGGTCTTATTGATAAGGCTGACAGCAGATGCGAAAAAACTATTCTTGTGGTGTGAGGTTTTGGTCTTGATGGTCTGCAGCCTCCTGCCAGAGGGGAGGGACTCAAAGAGTTGGTGTCCGGGGTGGGAGGGATCAGCCACAATCTTTCCTGCAGGCCTCAGGGTCCTGGAGGAGTCCAGGTCCAGGTCTCAGGGTCCTGGAGGAGTACAGGTCCTGAAGAGATGGGAGATTGCAGCCAATCAGCCAATCAGCCACTGATTGGCTCGAAACCACTCATAGCTGTTACCTGTAGGTAGCCGTCAATTGGCTTGACTCCTATGAGCTGTTTGCTTTACTTACCCCAAAGTCATAAAAATCAAGTATATTTTTGCATATCTCTTGTTTACAAGCGAGGGAGGAATGGAACGAGAGACTGACAGGCAGATCAGTGAGGCATCTGTGGTTGTGATAATGTGCTCATCTGTTTCGGTGTTTACCAGTTCCTGTGCTCACCTATGGTCACAAACTGTCGGTGGTGACTGAAAGAATAGCATCGCGAATACAAGTAGCTGAAATGGGTTTTCTCTGCAGGGTGGCTGGTCTCTCCCTCAGGGATTAAGTGATCCAGGAGAGACTCAGTGTAGAGTCGCTGCTCCTCCACATCAAGAAAAGCCAGTTGAGGTGATTTGGGCATCTGGTGAGGATGCTCCCTGGATGCCTCCCTGGGGAGATATGTCCAACCAAGAAGAGGCCCCGAGGCATACCAAGGACATGCCAGAGTGATTATATCTATTGGCTGGACTGGGAACACCTCAGTATTTCTCTGGGAAAGCTGGAGGAAGTGGCCAAGGACAGGGATGTCTGGGTGTCTCTGCTCAAGCTGCTGCTCTCGTGACCCAAATTTGAATATGCAGAAGTTAATGGATGAATGGATGAATCATTTTGGGGTCATTAGTGTCATCAGCAGATTTGGGTTTTGACTACTCATAGACTACAAAAGCATTTGATAAAAGAGTCATTTTCCTCCTCATGCAATTTTTTTTAAAGCTGTGTCATGAAAAACATCCTGTGACTGATGACATCACATTTGTCTTGGAAACACGTTATGTGATATTTCATATTCACATTCACACATTTGGTTATGTCATCATTAGCCTTTTTTCCCTTTTAAAAATTACTTTAATCTCTAAATTGTGAATATGAATTAATGTGGTTCATAATTAGATGAGTAAAACATTTATTCCATACACGATACGCAGATTAACTGCTGTAAAGTTCCTTTTATTTCTTTTTATGTTTTTATCTGACAATAGTCCATCTGTCAGGCAGCCCACCATAAATGCTGCTGAAACCCCAACACTGAAAATATATCTTCATTCTCAAAATGTCTTTGGAGAGGTCAGAAAGAGGAGTAATCCACTCACTTTTCAGGCAAAATGTGAAAAAAATTCAAACTGACAGATTCAGCGCTGATAGTTCGTGCACAGCAACGCCACAGTTGCCTGCCACTGTTCAGCGCCAACGCTTCATGAGAATATCTATAACACTCGATGTGCCAAACACAGTCACAGACACACACATGTCTGAGCCCCTCCCTCCCCCTCTGACCAAACAACAGGTGATCATCTGCAAATGGGTGAAGCGAGAAGGGGGGACAAGACCATTCATCATTCCTGTGCTACTGCCACAGCCTCCCCTCACAGTGGAGCAGACGTGCGCATTTAAAAGCGCCTAATCGACAGCTAAACAAACCCAGGCCCGCGGGTCAGCCACTCGGGGCCGCACAACTGCGTCTGAAGCTTGGTGGAAGTGCAACCCGGCCTCCTATTAGTGTGAAGTTCAAAGGAGATGCACAAACACACTCTCAATCACAGGCGACGCAGCGGGGAGGGGTGAGAGGTGGGGTCCACAGATCAAACAGGATCACCGTTCTGCTGCGCAAACAGAAGCACCAGGTGATAATTAAATAAACCACACTGAGACTGTCTTATTATTATTAAACCTCACTTTGTTGTTTTATTAGGTTACAGTGTTTTTTTTTTATTTCTAACTCCTTTGTAGATACATTTTTGCTTGTGTTCATCATGTTATTCTTAGATAGTTTTTATTTATGTTTCCATCATATTTGTCACTTGTTCTAGATCGATCCACAAAATAAGTACTTGTGATCTCTCCCACATTGCAGCATTGTTGACTTGTTGCAGTTCCTCAATTTGCTGCACAATTTGGATCCTTAAATAACACAGCAGTACATCACTTCTTTGAGACCCCTGCATTTATATAGTTAAATATCAGATCAAATCAGTGCAGTAAAAATCACAGCAGTTCCCTTTGTAATGTTAGATAAGATGAAAATCAAAGCACTACAAGGTGTGAATCCATAAAAGTACTGCATGTTGTTTCTGTAAAGCTGCTTTTTGTTGTATATTTCAAATATATATATATATATATATATATATATATATATATATATATATATATATATATATATATATATATATATATACAGTCATGGAAAAAATTATTAGACCACCCTTGTTTTCTTCAGTTTCTTGTTCATTTTAATGCCTGGTACAACTAAAGGTACATTTGTTTGGACAAACATGACGATAACCACAAAGATTGCTCATAAGAGTTTTATTTAAGAGCTGATATCTCACCATTTTCCATGGTTTTCTTGATTATAACCTAAATCACTTAAGTTTTTACATCAATAGCTATGGCGTTGTACTGCCAAAAACACTGCTTTTATGCATTCAGTGTTTTCTTTTCTGTCTGTTTTAGTCACATGATGACGTTTAGTGGTACCAGGTATTAAAATGAACAAGAAAGTGAGGAAAAAATGGTGGTCTAATAATTTTTTCCATGATTGTATATATATTGCATATTTCTTATGCATTAGATATGCTTGTCAATTAACACACACATACATGCATTTGTTTTGTTTGTCATTAAATTTTTGTAGTGGAGGAAACTTGATACTTTCACATCACGACATTTGTGAGGCAAACTTTGTATTTTCTTTTCTGCTGCATTTATACAATCGAGAAGATCATAAAATATTACAAAGATTAAAGCCAATCATGTTTTAGCTGATAGAAAGTGATATATTTTAAACTGATCCATCCACTTTTCCACCGTGTTTTGTTATGGCAAACATGACAACATTTATATGTATTAGTCTAAATATGGCACATGTACAGTGAATGTTTCTGTCTCTGAAGTGATCTTACTCTGAAGAGCAGAATGCACTTTAAAAGAATAATGAAAACTATCACTGTTGGGTATCCTGAGTCTGAAAGGGCCTGATGTTCCTGGTGTTTGTTTCTCCCTCTGTGTCTCCAGTATTTACGCCCCATTTCACACCTTGTAAATCAGATGACAACATTAAGAAGTGAGCTGAGAGGTGAGACTGGCTGTCTGCGGCTCGACATTTCAGTCACTGGCTAACAACCACCTGACCTTTGACCTTCATGTGAGACCACACTTAGAGCCAAGTGTTGCCCACTTAACCTCAGCAGCCTCCAAACAAAAGAAGCACAACCAATGTAGGACAAAAAAATCTGATCAAATCTTGTTTTATCACATCAATAAAGTTTGACCTCGGCTATTTTATTACCACATTTTTCCATCTGGGGGTGCTGTAGGCATGCGCTTAACAGAGTTCAAAGCCCGGTGGACCCAAACCAAGATGAGCTGATCTTTCTGATGACTGTACACTCAAAGGGGGAAGATCTAAACACGGGCCGATCTGCGTCCGAGCTCAATCTCATAAATGCAGTCTGGAGTAGCAGCAGGCTTAATGTCTGTTTACGCTTGTTGAAAAGAGGTTATGATTACCAGCACAAGTGGCGTCACAGAGGGTATCACAGTCAGCAGGTGCAGACGGAAAGAGGTTGACCAAAAACACAAGTCTAGGAGAGGTAACAAGCATCTAGATGTCCAGCTCTATCAAAATGTTGAGCCCTCCAGTTGCTAATAACAGTCATTATTAATTCTGGTTTCTTTACCCTGTTTATACAAATTGTTCTGCAAGACAGACTTTTTTTTTTTTTTCCAGAGGTAAAGGTGGTTTCTTGCACTTTTTTAATAATAGAAGAACCCCTCTAAAATAGATGGATACACCTTCAAATAACTGCTTGGGCGACTTGGGTTTAGCAGCGTTCACCACACCTTAAAATCAGTCTTGCAACTGCAATACGCAGCTGTTGTTTTGTTTGTTCCTTAAATGTGACACCTTCTTGTGAGGGCAGCCAAAATACTTGATTTTGGTAATCCCCAGTCAATAAAGTATATTTTGCAGCACTTGTAACCTGAGAGAGTGAAAACACGCAGATGGGAGGCGATGACACAGCTGAACGCAAGCTGCAGAGGCAGGCGCGTCTTTAGAGCCCAGAGTTTATGACGTCGAGTCCAAAAACACCTATTCTATCACATTTCAGCTACAGCTAATATTATTATAGCTGTATATAAGTTTATTATATTTCATGTTCAAATAACATTCAGAACAAAGGATAGTAAGTTGATGTTTTTAATGGAAGGGCTTCCAGTAGGTTTCAACATTTAGCTCAGAATTTAGTGGTTTTATTAATCGTACTAAAATCCCAGAAGAATTAAGGCCGGTAGAAAACTACAACCTCTAATAAATAAAAGAGAAGCTAGGATGAAATATAACTGTTTAGGTATGGCGTGCTCTAAAAATGTGCACATGTAGAAGTCGCCTGAAATTAACTGACTGTTTTTATTCTTCCTCTTTACATTGGCTATTGGAAAATAAAGTCAAACTCCTTTGCATTTCCAATGTAAGTGTAAGTGAAACACAACAATATTCAGCCTGCTTTTTTTTTTTTTGTAAAAGTCTATTACTATATATACAGCCATTCACAGCACCAGAAATAAACACGCTGCTATTGCTGCATGTGGTGCTTCAGTGTGCAAGTTATATATTATTTTCATGACTGTCTATTTAAATATTACCTGGAATGAATTTGCAACACAGTTCAAAAGATGTTTTCAAAACTGGCAACACAAAAATAAATGTATGGGACACTTTTACAGATGAAGGCCTACTTGTTGGAAACAGAAGGTAGGAACAAAGACCTGAGTCCAACACTGTACTTTTCATCAGTTTCAGTCATTTTTTGTTTTTTTCCACCCCCTGATTGCGTTCACCTTCACTCACTGGTTAAGTTCATGCAGCAAAACGTCTGATCTAGCTTTGAAAAAATAAGAAACTAAATTAGTTGCTCTGGGCAACATCATTGCTTGTCTGAAAGTGGATCAACTCATCATCTCGAAAACATTTTTCCACGTTCGCTGGTGATGGAGCTGTTTTTAGCCCTGTTGGCACGGATCTCCCATCACTTAAATCTGTTGCTTTAAAAACCATGTTTTTACCCAGTTTTATTAATTTTAACAAATGTATTATATCAACTCTGCAATTATTAACAAATACATGATGTAACTCTTGACTAAGTATACCAGCTAGTACAGGACTAACTAGTACAGAACCTGGAAAATGATCAAGTGGCCATTTATTTAATTTTTATGTTTTTATTTCTGTATTCTTTATAATGGGTGTGGTCATTATCAACGTTTAACTAGTAAGTTAACTTTAAATAGTAGTAAAATTAGCATTACCTCTTGCCAAACAACAATATTGGTGACCAACACAGATCTATTGTAGGATTCAAAGATATACTAACGCCAAATCAGTTCCAAGTTTCATTTAATTTGTTAGAATACTTTTATCATTATTATTATTATTATTATTTCTGGGCCTGCAACACATTGTACAGAAGTTGGAACAGTAACATTTTTACCACTTTGTAATGTTACCATTCTTTCTCAAAACACTTAAAGGCTGTTCTGGCATCGAGGATTTCAAGTGATGTAGCATTTCAGTTGTTAATTTACTTTTGTACATTTCACAATTCTCTGTGTTCTTTATCAGGGACAGAAAAAGGTTGCCTTAAAGGCAACATATGTCGCTGTTATTTCTCCATGTATTTTTCCAGTTTACGGCTCCCGTCGCTGAAGCAGAGAAGACCCGTCGCCTCACAGACCCCGATGTTTGCAATCTTTCCACACAAAGCACGTTTGTTCCAAGAGAGATGTGGAACAACGATTCACCTAACCACCATGTATCCCATTGTGTATTTCATCCATGTCAGTTGCCTGGTGTTAATGTTGTCAACAACACCTCTGGTCAAGGTTAACCAAAGGCGTATGTCTTGCACCGTGTGGCGTTTGTGAATATGGCTTGGTAGTCCTTGACGAAGCTTTCTCAGAGCCTGTAGGGTTATAATAGCTATTGATGAATGATGATTCTTGATGCAGTGCCATCAGAGGGATCTGGGATCACATCTCATGCCCTTCACTCTCTTTGAATTCCTACATATTTCTTGAATCATATATCATATGTCTTGAAGATATCAAACTCTGTAGGATGTCAGATATGCAAATCTCTTCCAATATCCATCCATCCATCCTCCATACCCGTTTAGTCCTATTCAGGGTCACGGGGTTCTGCTGGAACCTATCCCGGCTCACTTCGGGCGAAAGGCAGGGGTCCACCCTGGACAGGTCGCCAGTCCATCACAGGGCCACATATAGACGAACAACCGTGCACACTCACAATCACTCCTACGAGCAATTTAGAACCACCAGTTAACCTGACATTGTATGGTACCATACAAGTTTCCATGTTATTTAAGATCAAGGTATAGAACTATTTAATAAACTTTATTCTCTTAAAAACTGAGACTATTACTCAGTGAATAAGCAACAACCACGTAGTTTAATAACTGCATTAATGATCTCAATAACTGCACAACCATCAAAGTTGTGTTTTATTTGGTTTGAGAACAACATTAATAACTCGGTCTGTAAAAAAAACAAATTCTGGACTGCAACAAAGGTTTCAAACCCCTTTGATCGAGTTGGTCTCGTGGTCCTCCATTTATCATCTGCTCCGTGTGTTCACTGTGATGCTCCCTTCTCACTGGTTACTTCAGCTCCATCTAGTGGCACAGATGTGTAACGACAATAGGAAGGTCTAGACCTCGATTATAAGACGACCCCTATTTTTGAGAATATGATTTCTAGAATAAAATATCATCCTGTATTCGGGCCAATATGGTATTTAAAATGTCAACATTTATTGTCAAAGTGGAGATCCTCTGTCCATCCTACTTCTTAGAGCCTCAGACCTTCATTTGAACGAAATCATCATGAGCATCATTATCACCTGTTGACTTCACCTTAATGAAAGGACACGGTTACCTCCTCCTCCCCCTCCAAAAAAGCACTAAATTACCTTCGTAGAAAATTTCTTGGAACTTTTTGTGAGCCTGAAATGGATGACAATGGATGTCTACTAACAAATTAAATTCGAAATTTAAAAGTTGAGGAGAAAAGAAACAAACAAACAAACAAAAAAAACTTTCAGAACTTTCATGCAAAAACAATCATTTCTTCATAATTTTCTTTACCTAATGGTTGTTTTAAGTGATTTAAATATGATCTTCCATCATTTGGAGATCTTGAAACCTGCTTATATTCTCCTGTTTTTTTATGTTGTAACACGTGGGTGTGTGTTTGCGTAAATGTGTGTGAGAGGACTGATGAAAAATGAAGACTTGATGCTGGAAAAGCATCTGTGTAAACACTCAACAGGCTAACATGATTTAAGGCAATGTAACTTAACCCTGGCACCATGGCTTCCTCACACCAGGCATCCCTCCATAAACCTGCGTGACGACCCTCCGACAGTTATATAGATGATCCTGTGCACTGTCTTCCACCATCACCACCGCCGCTGATGTTAAACCACCCTTCAACACAAGCGTACGGCTCACATTCCTCCGGACCCACAGTCCTCCAGCGTGGCCAGTTCACATGTCCGGGCATGTCCTCTGCTTAAATAATCTGGTGGTGAGTGCGGCACGGCCCGCTGAGCACAGACCTGCTGATACAACGGCGTGTTTTCACTCAGGTGACGGATCAAAACTTTGTCGTCAGTTTCATAGATCACTGACTTTCACATTTTTATTTTGCCTAGTTTGATAGTTATCACTCTGGTTCTTTACTTGGTTTCTGTTTTTATTTTATTACATTTTTTAACTTTGTAATTGATAATGTTAATAATCATATATTTAAAATCCAAATTCCTCCTCAAAATCTTTTGGATTTGTAACTACTACAGATTTAATTTCATTATAGTCAATAAAGAGAGACACACTTTCAATAAAAGAAGTTGCATGTGATGCTGGTTAAGTGTTTCGTGTCAGTCTGTCACTTTTGACCACTTTCAAATATCACAGCGATTTATTGAAATGACAGGAAATTTAATCAGATTTTTAATCAGCACTCAATGTCATGATTTTGATGATGCCATGTCTTCTCTACCTTCCAGAAAGCCCAGTAGTTCCAGTGACACATATCTCCTACAAGAATGGACAAAGAATGACGTAAGCACACTCATAACTCTCGCTTTGATAAATTTCAATAACGCTATGACTTCATGCAGTCATGCCCTGACTGTGGACTCAAATGACTCTTCTCTGCTCAGCAGTGACTCATACATTCCTTTTGTCTCACTCGCTGAGAAATTAAAAAACTGATCAAAGTGATGAAATTAGCTGCATGAAAACAAATGCAGACTTTAGTGACAAATACACTGAAAATAATGTGATCGCTGGATGCCTTCTTGTGACTAGAGTAATAAGGAGAAATATGTCACAAAAATGAGAAGAACAGAACAAGTGCTGTGAGCTGCAGAATTACTCCATGAAGCATATTATATATTGGCCACCAGTACTGGCATGACCATAAATCACGCAGGCTTTAACAGAGCAGCACGTCACGGAGGCCTTCATGTGGGCAGGATGGAAATAGGTTTTTCTCCTCCAGCAATTAGCTTAACAGACCATTTACACGGCTTAGAATCATTAACAGTAGTTTTAGAAGGCTGCTGAAAGATGCTGGATCCAAACATACACACACATACACTTACCGTGTTCAGGTTTTGTGTACTCACACACACTCTTTCTGAGCAATGCAGCAACTCTTGGTTTTTTTGTGTGTGTGACATTTTGGGTTGTCCCTTGCTTATCTGCAATATACATCAGATTCACCCTTTATCTTTGTCACTTCTGTCCAGGCTAAAGTCTGGTCATGCAAGATGGGCCAACTGCACACAACAATAATCAACTTTACCTCCGTTTTGCTAAAATACAAGATCCTTTGGCTGCTATTGGTCTGCCCACATGTACAATATTGTTAGCTAGCACTTGGCTATGTAGCTGTTGTTTGATTGGTTAAGGCACTTGTCTTGATGTAAACAACACACAATGGACCTACAACTTAGTTTGAGAATACTTGATGTCATCCCATTCAATTCAACTTCAATATTATTTACCTATTACAATGTGCATTGTCTCTTAGCGCTTTACAAAGACCCAGAGCATGACCTCTGAGCAAATATCATTTACTAAAATGATATTATTAAATCCTAATAAAAAAAATGGCAGTAGCAAGGAAAAACTTTAAAAGGAAGAAACCTCGAGCAGGACCTGAATTATAATGGGGGACCTTCCTGCTGAAAGCCAAACTAAAATTTGATAACTCGGTGTTTACAGAGTTTTTTGGCCAGGATAAAAAATAAATATGGCTGTATCTCTGAAGAATTTTTTGTATGTTTTGCTATTTGTTGCCGGTTATCTCTATTTAAGTTGATGGAAACCAACTGAAAGAGAACCCACTAGAGGGAGCGTCACACTGCTGTTAGCAAATCAGCCAATCAGAAACGAGACGTTTGCATATCATTAATATCCACAAAATACTATACTATCCCCGCCCTCATTTTCACTGAACGAAAACAGCTTGAAACAAGACAACCGTAACATATTTTCCATTGAAACCAACTCTCAGGGGATTATTTCAGACTAGAGACCACTGCAAAATTAATGAAAATACGATGGCATGAGACCTTTAAGAAAAGAAACAATCGTAAGTAAAAAATCTCCCCTTTCAGTCAAACAGTGGCAAGGAAAAACTCCCCTTTAACAGGAAGAAACATTGAGCAGGACCTGGATCATAGGGGGGGGGGCCTTCCTGCTGAAGACCAGCTGGTAAAGAAAGAAAAGAGGAGGGAGACAGGACAGAGAGAGGAGAGCACATCCTGGCAATACTATATTGGACAAAATGTATAACTAATAATTATCCATTAACTGGATAACTAAGAATTCCATGCACTTATATTCTGACTGATACATTGCTAATACATGAAGTACAGAGATGACTATATAAACAGATGTGGGCAGCAACACTGAGGTGATCAGAGTATATGACTGGAAGTCAGCATGTCAGCTGATATCCCAGAGTCCCAGAGACATCTATATAGACAGGTGGAGGTAAATGCTGGGATGGTCAGAGGGTGGAACTGCAGGTTAATATGTAGCGCTGGAAACTGGCCTGAAAACATTATGCAGAAAGAAAAAAAAAAAAGAAAAAAAAGAGGGGATGAGGGGAGGGCAGGACAGCACAAAAAAATCACAGGATCAGTGAAATGCAGAAATATTTATGAGATGTTCCTAATTAACTAGACATTTAAACAAATAAACAGGAGTACAATGAGAATAAAAAAGTAACTATGGATACTGCTGAAGAAGAAAGGTAAAGGCGAGACCCAGTAAACGGAAATGTTGTTGACACTTCCAATGCATACATGTGATCCAGGAGTTGATCTATGTGTGTGTGTGTGTATTTATATTTGTGTTATGTCTACAAGTTTGAGTCGTTTGTGGCCTTTTTGTGATGCCTCTGTCATGTCTTGACTTTTCCTGGTCACATATCTTCAGTGGCTTCTTTGTCTTGTGGCTTTTCCTTTTAGGGTTGCCACTGCGGATCATCCTTTTTCATCTCGCTCTGTCTTCTGTATGTTCCCGTGACACCAACCAACTCCATTATGTCTTTCACCACTTCCAGAAATCTCCTCTTTGGTCTTTTTATGCCTGGCAGCTCCATCCCTAGCACCCTTTTACCAATAAATTCACTATCCCTCATCTTTATGTGTCAAAAGCATCTAAATATAGCTTCCCTTATGTTATTTCCAAGACATTAAATCTTGGCTGTTCCTCGATGGTTCTTTTAAATCCTATCCATCATCCATCATTTTAACATCTTCAGTTCTGCTTCAGCTTTCTTTGTCAGTGCTCCTATCTCCAAGTCATATGGAAGGGCTGGTCTGACTGCTGTCTTTACTCCGGACACTCTTCTCCACCCACTCCACCCCGTCTGCACTCTCTTCTTCACTTCTTTTCCACACTCGACATTACTTTGAGCTGGACTCAAGCATTTCAAGAGAGCCATTTTTGATTTTGAACTCCTAACAGGCAGCTAGACATGACTGGCCCAACAGAAATTCCTTGGAAACTCCTTTCCCCTCCTCAGCAGTACTTGTGTTTTCTGCAGCACAGCAAACACAGTCAGTGCAGCTCCCCCTCCTCCTCCTCCTCCTCCTCCTCCTCCTCCTCCTCCTCCTCCTCCTCTCCCTCACCTACCGTCCACCTCACTCTGTTGTGACTGGTCCCCTTCCTCAGCAGTTCCCAGTTCTTCAGGCCCATCTTTTGCTGGTTGGATACTTGTTTTTTGAAGGCATAGATTAATAAATGGTCATTTGAAAATTGTGCAGCTTACTTGTTGAACCCAGAATCTGATTCAAAAGCAAAAAACAGCAAAAACCTTTGCCTGAAAGATTATGTCAGAATGTCTTGAATGATGGGCGTGCCTGTGTGACGTGAACATATTCTTCTGTTTTTAGGGTTTAATGTGGGACAAGCACCAAAATGCCAACTGAAATGGAAAATGTCTGCTGTAGAGAAATACAAAAGGTAATGTATCAAATTTGTACATTTTTTTTCTGGTATTGATAAGCTTTAGAGCACATGTGTCAAACACAAGGCCCGCGGGCCAAATGTGGCCCATCATGTCATTTTATGAGGCCCTTGAGAGCTTGGGCAGTATTGGCTTAAATTTTAAACCAGTATTTTAAAACTTAAAATAAGCTTACACCGCTTTAAAGCGCATATTGACAATAAACTACATCTCCCATCATGCATTTCGTCGTTACCCACAACCATAACAGCAGCTATGAGCAAGACGATTTTTCAGAACTGATGGACTTAAGAAAAACCTTTACAAACTAACCCCAACATGTCCAAGAAAAGAAAAATTGATGCACAAAAGTATAACTTTTGTGTAATGTGTGTCAGTCGTGAAAGAGTTTAATCTACGTCGGCATTTTGACAGCAAACACGGAGCTAAGTATGCTAAATTTAGCCTGCAAGAAAAACAAAGCTTCTGAAACCATGGTAATGGATACTCTTACAACCACAAACCCTGACTTTAATATAATAACGACTTAAATATTTGAAACTTGAATACATAATACATACAGAAACCGTTATTTAACATTTATAATAAGGTGTAGTTTAATTTATTTTGATTTACATTGCATTATGTTACATTCATGCTGTCAGTCTGGCCCTTCGAGGGCAGCCATGATGCTGATGTGGCCCTCAGTGGAAATGAGTCTAACACCCCTGATTTAGAGTATGTCTGTCTGTGTACCACTGTCTATGTTTAGGAAGTACATTAAATTCTGTAGACATTTTTTTAAGGTAAACTTTATAAAGGGAGATAGTTTTTGTTTTTAGAAATACATAAATCGTGTACATCATGATTCTTGGTTTGAAAACTGCTGTGATACATAACATTTTACCCCAAATGTGCTGTAAAGATGATCATACATCACTTTTTTCAGTCTTCTTTTTTTCCTTTCAGCTGTTCCCTTCAGGAGTCTCCACAGCGAATCATCTGCCTCCATCTAACTCTGTCCTCTGGATCCTCTTCTTTCACGCCAACTAACTTCATGTCCTCTTTCTGTACGTCCATAAATCTCCTCTCTGGTCTTCCTCGAGGCCTCCTGCCTGACAGTTCCAGCCTCATCATCCTTCAACCAGTATATTCATTATCCCTAAACCATCTCAATCTGGTCTTTCTGGCTTTCTCCCCAAAACATCTAACATGTGCTGTCCCTCTGATGTTCTCATTCCTGCTCCTATCTAACCTCATCACTCCCAGAGAGACCCTCAACACTTTAACCTCTGCTACCTCCATCTCTGCTTCCTGTCTTTCCCTCAGTGCCACAGATGTATATTGACTACTTCGTGGGTCCATGGATGTGTGCTCAATTTCTCAATGACTGAGATTTATAAAGGAGAAGCAAACATATGGACAGCTTTATAAATTCTGTGTAAAGAATGTGTATTCACATTTCTGCTTTTGTATGGACACGCAGAAACCTCACCGGGCTTTAAGCATCTTGTTCCATGTTCTTTCTTGGCCAAAGACTTTTGACCTTATGACTGTGTGTACATGGCTGTCTGTCTTTGTTTGTTAGCCTTGATGGATTGGTGACCCCGCGTCTCCCCCGTAGGACAGCTGGGATAGGCTCCATGACCCTTAACAGGATGATGGATGGATTGACAGTATTACAATTTATAACTTAGGAGACTTTGTTACTCTTTCGTCTTGTAATACTCAAATATATGAAAAAAAAGCACTTTGAAGTTTGTTCAGAACTGAAAAACACATTTAGAAAGTTTACAGTGTTGTGTCACGTGGTCCATGCTGACACACACTGACACACTCAGTAGTATTATTACACTGACACACTCAGTAGTATTATTACACTGACACACTCAGTAGTATTATTACACTGACACACTCAGTAGTATTATTACACTGAAACACTCAGTAGTATTATTACACTGACACACTCAGTAGTATTATTACACTGACACACTCAGTAGTATTATTACACTGAAACACTCAGTAGTATTATTACACTGACACACTCAGTAGTATTAATACACTGAAACACTCAGTAGTATTATTACACTGACACACTCAGTAGTATTAATACACTGAAACACTCAGTAGTATTATTACACTGACACACTCAGTAGTATTATTACACTGAAACACTCAGTAGTATTATTACACTGACACACTCAGTAGTATTATTACACTGACACACTCAGTAGTATTATTACACTGACACACTCAGTAGTATTATTACACTGACACACTCAGTAGTATTATTACACTGAAACACTCAGTAGTATTATTACACTGACACACTCAGTAGCTGGGGCGCCGAAAAGGTGGGGTAAAGGATACGGATTATAGGGGCCCATGATTGAGGGGGGCCCAGAGAGGCCCCTAATGATGATCAAAAATAGCGTCAACAAATTTCGCTGCTGTGTTGGGGGGCCCGGTAAAGATTCTTTTCATGGGGCCCAAAATCCCTAGCAGCGCCCCTGCTCAGTAGTATTAATACACTGAAACACTCAGTAGTATTATTACACCGACACACTCAGTAGTATTATTACACTGAAACACTCAGTAGTATTATTACACTGACACACTCAGTAGTATTATTACACTGACACACTCAGTAGTATTATTACACTGACACACTCAGTAGTATTATTACACTGACACACTCAGTAGTATTATTACACTGACACACTCAGTAGTATTATTACACTGACACACTCAGTAGTATTATTACACTGACACACTCAGTAGTATTATTTGATTAAAGAGTGCAGCATTTAGAGCCTAAGGAGTCTTCAGTGAAGTGATGTGAGCAACTGTTGGGGATGAGGTCAAGATGAATGAGTGTATGTTTGTGTCTGGATACATCAGGTTGGCAAAGTAAGTTATGGTCTGGAGCAGCTGGAGCCACATGCACGTGCACACACACGCTCACACACACACACACAGACAGGCAAGAAAAGAATAAAAAACACACACACATGCAGAGATACTCAGAAAAGGATCAAGGGAGTTCTGCATTACAAACACTTTCATCCTATTTTCTCATTTGGTTTGCTCTGTTTGTCAGGGTTTTAGTGCATAGATATTTAATGCAACTTTGTTCAACTTTAATTTATGTACAACCTTCCCAAAACATTGGGAACAACATATGTTCACAAAGTAAAATAAATATGTTCACAGTCTAACACCTTTTAAATTGGTCTTTTTAGATTTTTTCTTGTCCAGTGTGGGAAAAAGTACTGTCCACTATTTATTTATCAACTAGCAATAAGAGAATAATTGTTACTAGAGTAGGCAAAAAGAGAATATGTTGAGTCGCTTGGAGAAGGTCCGAGCAGGAGAGCCGAGGAGCTGGAAAATCTTGGCCAATCAGAGAGTGTGACATCACTCTCACACCTTGTTGTAAAACAATAAACATCGCCAGGCATGCTGGGGATTTGAGTTTTATTGTTTCCTTTGTCTCACAAACCATGCGGTCTGTGTAACTTAAGGCGTGTGGCCCAATAGTGTCCAGTTTAGGTTTGTGTCCTTACCCTTCATGCTCTGAAATTTCTTGAAATATTTAACAATATTTCTACAAACACTCAAGCTTTCATGGATAATTCTTTTTTTTTCACCCCCAAATCATTACAAGCACCGCTTGATATCACCTGTTTGAATAATATCGCAGGCCTGTGTTTTCAACTTTAAATGACTCCGTAGGAACATTTTTTTTCTTTTTTTGCTGTTTCAATTCTGAAATGCAAAAATTAACACACAATAATAAAATGGCATTAATTCGTTTTTTTTATTTTTTTTATTTTACAGTATCAGTTGCAGTTTCATCTGAGGGGATATTTAATAACTTCTAGGAAGTGTTGTCTGGCTCTACTGTTGGTGAAAAACCAGCCCAAGCAACACTGGAGCCCATGTCCCGATCATCTTAGGACAACTGCACATCACTTTACAGCTGGACAAGAGACCAAACTAGAGGACATCTAGAACAGTGTCAATCTCCAAGTCTATAGTGGGACCTTGTGAGCTAAATATTAAAAAAAAAAGTTCATTTGTGCTGCTTTAACAAATAAAATAGACTAGATAAGAAATAAAAGAAACATCTTGAGTTTGATACAGTCTGCAATATTATCCCAGCTATTTCAGATCGGGGTTGTAAATGGTTACTGGATCATGTATTAGAGACACATGAAAGAGATTAAGTTGACACGAAAGTTAAATGTCGTAAAATACTGTATCTAATGAACACAGGGGTTCACTTTCAGTCAGGCCCTGCAGTGTGGAGGAGCGGTACCGGTAGAAGTACCTGAGGAGTCAGATGGACCTTGTTGAGTTAAAGTACTTTGATTTTGTTGGGGAAAAAAATATAACTAGAACATTACTGTGGATTGTAAATAGTTCAGAGGCACCATGACTTATTTTGACTTATATAACTAACTCCCAGTGACGTGCGGTCAGGTGAGGCAGGGGAGGCCGTGCCTCACCTGCCATCATGGAAAGAAAGAAATGAAAAAATATATATATTTTATATATTTATCAATTGATTTGTACTATTAAGTAATTTTCCATTTAACTTCACCATTTTTAGATTATTCTTTATTCAAAATCACCGAATTTTCACATTTACCATTCAAATACTGAGAAGATGCGGGCGGTGAGGCAGCACCCCGCTGAGCCTCACCATGGATTGCGCAATGACTCGGCTAACTGGTCTGCCATGCTATGTAGTGAGACCAGATCGCCGTCTCTTTGTATGTCACTATTAAAATGTTCAAACACGTTTGCTATATGAAATAAATTTCCATAGTTTAGCTGATTTATATAATGAACAGCAACTATATGTGTGTAATGTGTTTCTTGTGCCGGCGCGATCATAAAACGGCTGAGAAGAGGCACGGGGTGAGGCACGCACTTCTCCTGCCTCACGTTAGGAGGCACTAGTGAGCACAGGGATTCTTCTTGCGACACATTGGCTGCAGAATAAGTGACAGCAAGCGCTGTCACTTATTCCTTACTTCAGAAGGAGCAGCGCATGGACTTCATTTATAAGTAAAGGTAAGACCATAATAACTTTTTTTAAATTAAATGTGCTTTTTTGTGCGCTACAGTTTGTATGTGTAAAGCATTTATATGTGAATGACGATAGGAGGTTTTAAACATAAACAGTTAACTGCTGCCAATCAAATGGTGAATAAGTTGTTCTGGAGGGTTCATATGCTTGTAAATCTGACTGATGAAGTCAGTGCCTCACCAGCCATGAATCTCACCGCACGTCACTGCTAACTCCTGATATCTGGACCGCAAACTATAAAACAAACTTTGCGGTCACAGGTTCGAGTCCCGGCCCCGTGACCCTTTGCTGGATGTCTTCCCCGTTCTCTCTCTGCCTCAGTTTCCTTTCTCTCTCTCTGTGGATAAAAGCCACTGGAGCCACAAACTCATTTAAAAAAAGAACAAATATTATTAGGATGATGTTGGCTTAGGTTTGTGCAGCAAAAAATCTACTGTAGCCTACAAGCATATCAGAAGGGAACACATCTCTGATGTAATAGGGTGTGAAAAAGGAGGGAAACATCTAAAACCTCCAGGACAGCGGCCCTCCAGGACTGACTTTGGAGACCCCTGTCTTACATGATCATAACCACCTTCTACTACCATCTACCACAGATGTGCTTCATATACTGCTGGTAACAGGAGACATCTAAGTGTCCCCACACACACACACACACCAGTATTACCTGTAGACAGAGCCATTCTCATAATAATAACTGAAGCTGTAAAAAGCTGTTCTCGTAATAATTATGTGCCTGCCAATGCATTGGCAGGCACATATTGTTATGCAGTAAAATGGCCCAAAATGGCCCGCTGCGGGCCATAAAATGGCCCTTTGCGAAAATGCCCCTGCGAGGGCATCATTGGTTACCCTGCCCTCGCTATGGAAGAAAAAAATCCAAAAAAACCCAAAAAACGACTGAGAAAACGACAAAAAACGCATTCGAGAAGGCGTATATTAGTATCCAGGATGGGTTTCCCTTTTTTTTTCTTATTCCGCATCATTTTTTGTCTGTTAATAGGGGCATAACCGTAAGGTGCACACATGCATGAAATATATCAAAACGTAGGTCTCGACCGTGCGATGTGTGCTATTACTTTTCTCCGTCAAAAGTGTTACCGTGGCGATGCTAGATGCCAAAAACCGGTGAAAATTGTCCCATAGGAATGAACTATGGGACTAACTCAACTGTCTTTTAAGACAGTTGAGTCTTTTAAGACTCAACTGTCTTTTAAGACAGTTGAGACAGTTAAGACAGTTGAGTAAAATGGCCCTCTGCTTCGCAGAGGGCCATTTTACTGCATTACAATATGTGCTGCCAATGCATTGGCATGCACATAATTACAACTATACCTATATAATATACCTATATATTACATTGATGTTTTTTACAGTACAAAACGCATGAAGTACACTTGAGTGGACAGATAAATATTTCTTTATAGAATAAAGATAGAATTTTTTTTTTCAAACCTTGTTTTACATCCCTAAGGATGTATAAAAACACTTAGTAAAAAAATCCTGACTGAGTTTATCATAATTCATGCATGAAAGGGTTAAAAACGGAAAACATTCACCAAATAACAAATATATCTGTGGGTAGCTGAAAGCCTTGTGGCGCTTCCGTAAGGTGCACACATGCATGAAATATATCAAAACGTATATCACAACATAATATGATATATTATGACAATGATCACAGCCTTGACTCACATATGAGCTTTAGTTCATCCCATTCCTAATCAATATGATGTGGCTCCGCCCTTTGCAGCATTAACAGCTTCAACACTTCTAGGAAGTGTGATTATTGGGGATTTTTGACCATTCTTCCAGAAGTGCATTTCTGAGGTCACACACTAATGTTGGCCCAGAAGGTCAATATCCCAAACGTCTTCTATCAGCAAATCAGCTCAAAACCCAGCCCTCTTTGGAGCTCTATAGCTCAGCCATATTTGGTGGGTAGCCTTGACATCACTGACCCTCCCTATGATGACCTCGACCTTTGGGGGCGGAGTTTCACCATCACGCACGCCACGAATCCCACTTCTCAGCCTCTGTGTGGGCTAGAGACATGCTTTTTTCTCTAGTGGGTTACTAGTGGGTAGCCTTGACATCACTGACCCTCCCTATGATGACCTCGACCTTTGGGGGCGGAGTTTCACCATGACGCACGCCACGAATCCCACTTCTCAGCCTCTGTGTGGGCTAGAGACATGCTTTTTTCTCTAGTGGGTTACTAGTGGGTAGCCTTGACATCACTGACCCTCCCTATGATGACCTCGACCTTTGGGGGCGGAGTTTCACCATCACGCACGCCACGAATCCCATTTCTCAGCCTCTGTGTGGGCTAGAGACATGCTATTTTCACTAGTGGGTTACTGGTGGGTAGGCTTGACATCACTGAACCTCCCTATGATGACCTCAACCTTTGGGGCGGAGTTTCACCATCACGCACGCCACAAATCTCTTTTCTCAGCCTCTGTGTGGGCTAGAGACATGCTTTTTTCTCTAGTGGGTTACTAGTAGGTAGCCTTGACATCACTGACCCTCCCTATGATGACCTCAACCTTTGGGGCGGAGTTTCGCCATCACGCACGCCACGAATCCCATTTCTCAGCCTCTGTGTGGGCTAGAGACATGCTATTTTCACTAGTGGAATACTGGTGGGTAGGTCTGACATCACTGACCCTCCCTATGATGACCTCGACCTTTGGGGGCAAAGTTTCACCATTTAGTTCATCCCATTCCTAATCAATATGATGTGGCTCCACCCTTTGCAGCATGAAGTATTCCCCGGAGTACGGGTCGAGGTGGAGGAGTAGCAGCTGTCTACAACTCCAACCTACAAGTAAAAACAAAACCCAAATGTAATTATAATACATTCGAAAGCCTCACGCTCAGTCTAACTTTTCCAAATTGGAGATCAGAAAAGTCAGTCTTGTTGGTAGTGGTGTATCGGCCACCTGCTGGTGCTTATCTGGAGTTTCTGTCTGAGTTCTCTGATTTTTTAGCTGGTTTAGTGCTCAGCTCAGACAAAGTCATCATAGTGGGCGACTTTAATATTCACATGGATGTCGACAGTGATAGCTTTAAATTAGCCTTTACATCTCTCTTAGATTCACTGGGCGTCTCACAAAAAGTGAAAGAACCGACTCATTGCTTTAATCATATCTTGGATCTGGTTCTCACCTATGGTCTAGATGCTCATCACTTGTTAGTGTCGCCGCTGAATTCTCTTCTCTCAGACCACTTTTTAGTTACATTTGAGTTCAGCATTTGTGGCATTAAAACAGAAAATGAAACGTGTCATTACAGCAGATGTCTTTCTGAAGATGCTGTGAATAATTTCAAGGAGGTCATTCTCTCTCATCTCCCTATGGTGGAATATGATAGAATAACTGAAGGCAACGACCTGAATTTTACTCCAGCAGATATTGATTACCTTGTTAACAATACTGCTGATATGTTACATTCAGCCTTGGATGCCGTCGCTCCTCTGAGGAAGAGGGTTTCTTATCTTAGGAGCTCAGCTCCCTGGTATAATTCACATATTCGTATGCTGAAGCAGAATGCACGTAAAATGGAAAGGAGGTGGTACTCCTGTAAATCTGTGGATTCCCATCGTGCTTGGAGAGATAGTTTAATAGTCTACAAAATAGCCCTACGTAGAGCTAGAACATCTTATTATTCTTCGTTAATAGAAGAGAATAAACATAACCCACGTTTTCTGTTCAGCACTGTAGCCAGGCTGACAAAGAGTCACAACTCTGTTGGTCCATGCATTCCTGCTACTCTCAGTAGTGAAGACTTTATGAGCTTTTTTAGCGGGAAAATAATTAAAATTAGAGATGAGATTGGCCAGGCCCAACTGTCGACGGCTGTGAACGTCCCTGCAGCTTCGTTGATCTCTTCCGTTTCTGATTTGACTCTGGACTGTTTTTCTCCTGTGGGCCTCTCTGAGTTGACCTCAACTATCAGTAAAGCTAAACCATCTACATGTCTGTTGGATCCCATCCCAACTCGACTGTTCAAAGATGTTATGTCCTCTATTGGTATATCAATTTTGGATCAGATTAACCTATCTTTGCAATTAGGATATGTACCACAGGTTTTTAAAGTTGCAGTCATTAAACCTTTGCTCAAGAAACCATCCCTTGACCCGGACATCTTGGCAAACTATAGACCAATATCCAACCTTCCATTTATCTCTAAAATCCTGGAAAAAATAGTTGCTAGCCAGTTAGGAGAACACCTGCATAGAAATGATCTATTTGAGGTCTTTCAGTCAGGGTTTAGATCTCATCATAGCACAGAAACTGCGCTGATTAGAGTCTCCAACGACCTCCTTATGGCCTCGGATAATGGATTAGTTTTCTGTCCTGGTTCTGTTGGACCTCAGTGCTGCTTTTGATACCGTTGATCACGGCCTTTTGCTGCATAGATTAGAGCACACTGTTGGAATTAAAGGGACAGCATTAGACTGGTTTAAGTCATACCTGTCTGACAGGTTCCAGTTCGTCCATGTTTAATAACGTTTCTTCTGCACGGACTAGGGTCTGCTATGGTGTCCCCACAGGGTTCAGTTCTGGGACCAATCCTTTTTACTTTATACATGTTGCCCTTGGGAAAAATTATCCAGAGCCATGGCATAAACTTTCATTGCTACGCTGATGATACGCAGCTGTACTTATCTATGAAACCAGAGGAAACAAAACCTTTGGCGAAACTTCAAGGGTGTCTTAATGACGTTAAGTCCTGGATGTCCTCTAACTTTTTGCTTTTAAACTCGGATAAAACAGAGGTTATTGTCTTTGGTCCAAAACACCTGAGGAACGGATTAGCTGGGTTTACGCTGGCTTCCAGCACAGCTGTGAAAAACCTTGGAGTCATTTTTGATCAGGATATGTCATTTAAGCAGCATATTAATCAGGTTTGCAAGACTGCCTTTTTTCATCTCCGAAATATTGCCAAAATTAGGAGCATCCTCTCTCAGGGTGATGCCGAAAAAATTAATCCACGCTTTTGTCAGTTCTAGACTGGATTATTGTAATGCGTTGTTAGCAGGATGTCCGAAAAGCTCGCTGAATAGCCTTCAATTGATCCAGAACGCAGCAGCGAGGGTGCTGACAGGAACCCGTAAGCGAGATCACATCTCTCCCGTGTTAGCCTCCCTCCATTGGCTTCCCGTGAAATTTCGAATTGAGTTTAAAATTCTGCTTCTTGCATATAAAGCCCTTAATGGCCTAGCTCCATGCTATTTACAAGACTTGATAGCATGTTATGCTCCTAATAGAGCTCTCCGCTCTCAGAGTGCAGGGTTACTCGTCGTTCCTAGAATATCTAAAAGTAGATTTGGAGGACGGGCCTTCTGCTACCAGGCACCTTTTTTATGGAACCAGCTACCAGTTTGGGTTAAGGAGGCTGACACCACCTCCACTTTTAAAACTAAATTGAAAACATTTCTGTTTAGTAAAGCCTACAATTAGTCTAATCTATTGTGTGTAGGGGCTAATAGTTATAACTATAGTTGTAGTAGCTCAGACTAGAGTAGCTCGTCTTAATCACAGCTTCGTCATAGCTATGCTGCTATAGGCCTACGCTACAGGGGGACACCAACATGATCTGCTGAGTGGTGTCTCCACTGCTTTTCTCCTTTGTCTTCCCTTTCCTCCTCCCTTCCTCCTCCTCCAGCTCATAATTATTTGGGAGCACCTTGTTACTGAAACTGTGCCCCATATTCTTTGCTTTCCTCTGGTTTGTTGTGCTGGTTTTGCCTCCTTTTTCTTTCTGTGTATTTGCAGGCCAGAGTGTCCTGGGTTTCATGCTGACTTGCAGTTCCATCCTCTGTCCATCCCGGGGTTCACCTCCACTTGTGTTTGGGTGCCGACTGACGTGGTGATCGGCGACCTGGTCCTCTGGCCATCTCATCCCAGTGCTGCTACCTCCATCTGTTTATGTTTATATGGCCATTGTATTTAGTCATTTGTGTGCTCTCCTCTTTCTGTCCTCCATCTTCTCTCCGTCCTCCATCCTCTCTCTGTCCTGTCTCCCCTCTTTTCTTTCTCTACCCGGCTGGCCTTCGGCAGGAGGGTCCCCCCATATGAGCCAGGTCCTGCTCAAGGTTTCTTCCTCTTAAAGTGGAGTTTTTCCTTGCCATTGTTTGGCATTAAGGTTTTTTTTCTCCCTACGTGGGAGTTTTTTACCTGCCATTATCACTGATTGGATTTAATATTATAATCTTAGTTAATGATATTTGCTCGGGGGTCATGCTCTGGGTCTCTGTAAAGCGCCTAGAGACAATTGTCATTGTAACAGACGCTATACAAATAAAATTGAATTGAATTGAATTGAATGAACAGCTTCAACACTCCTAGGAAGTGTGTTTATTGGGGATTTTTGACCATTCTTCCAGAAGCGCATTTCTGAGGTCACACACTGATGTTGGCCCATGGAAATGTTGCATAAGAGCGTAACAGGTAACACGTCCAAACATGACCCTGCTCTGAAGATGGACGTGCATTAAGCAGCAGCAAGCGACAATAAATGTGCTGCAAGCAGGCATGCACATATCAAAATTTCTCTGAAATTTTCTAGTTATAATTATTATTGTTAAAAGTTACCAGAAGTTCATAGGGTGTTGTAATCAAAGACCAGGGCTTTAGTGCCTCAGGTGCACATGCACATCTGAATTTTAAGAAGAAACGATACAATTATCAGTTTTATATATTGCAGCAAAAAGCAATGTAATGTGTAATTTAACTAACATATTTTCCAGACTATAAGTTGCACAATTTTTAGTAGTTTGGCTGGTCCTGTGACTTATATTTCAAAGTGACTTATACATCAAAGATATCCCCCATGACAACAGCAGAGTATCGTCTACACTCATGACAACTGAACACTGCTACCAAAAAAATTACAAGAGTAAATAATAAAGACTGAGAAAACACAAATATGCCTACAAAAAGAAAAGGCTATACAGAGGAATTTAAACAGAAGATTATAAAATATGCAGCTGAAAACAGTAATGTAGCAGCGGAAGGTTTAGAGTGTATGAGAAACTAGTCAGAGACTGGAGAAAAGAAGAGGAAACTCTGACAGCTATGAAAAAATCAAAGAAGGCTAACCACAGGATGGAAGATGGACAGAGCTTAAGGAACAAGCCCACATATAGAGGAACTAGTCCAAAGATGGAGGAACTAGTCCACAAGTCCACAGATGGAGGAACGAGTCCACAGATGAAGAACCAAGCCACAGATGGAGAACTAGTCCACAGATGGAGGAACTAGTCAACAGATGAAGGAACTAGTCCACAGATGGAGGAACAAGTCCACAGATGGAGGAACAAGTCCACAGATAGAGGAAGAGTCCACAGATGGAGAATCTAGTCCACAGATGGAGGAGCTGGTCCACAGATGGAGGAGCAGGTCCTCAGATGGAGAAACGAGTCCACAGATGAAGAAACTAGTCCACAGATGGAGGAACGAGTCCACGATGGAGGAGTCCACAGATGGAGGAACTAGTCCACAGATGGAGGAGCTGGTCCACAGATGGAGGAATAGGTCCTCAGATGGAGGAACGAGTCCACAGATGAAGGAACTAGTCCTCAGATGGAGGAACGAGTCCACAGATGGAGGAAGAGTCCACAGATGGAGGAACTAGTCCAAAGATGGAGGAGCTGGTCCACAGATGGAAGAGCAGGTCCTCAGATGGAGGAACGAGTCCACAAATGAAGGAACTAGTCCACAGATGGAGGAAGAGTCCACAGATGGAGGTTCTAGTCCACAGATGGAGGAACAAGTCCACAGATGAAGGAACTAGTCCACAGATGAAGGAACTAGTCCACAGATGGAGGAACGAGTCCACAGATGGAGGAAGAGTCCACAGATGGAGGAACTAGTCCACAGATGGAGGAACTAGTCCACAGATGGAGGAACAAGTCCACAGATGAAGGAACTAGTCCATAGATGGAGGAGCTAGTCCACAGATGAAGGAACTAGTCCACAGATGGAGGAACTAGTCCACAGATGAAGGAACTAGTACACAGATGGAGGAACTAGTCCACAGATGGAGGAAGAGTCCACAGATGGATGAACAAGTCCACAGATGGAGGAACTAGTGCACAGTTGAAGGAACTAGTCCACAGATGGAGGAACAAGTCCACAGATGAAGGAACTAGTCCACAGATGGAGGAACAAGTCCACAGATGAAGGAACTAGTCCACAGATGGAGGAAGAGTCCACAGATGGAGGAACAAGTCCACAGATGAAGAACCAAGTCCACAGATGGAGGAACTAGTCCACAGATGAAGGAACTAGTCCACAGATGGAGGAACAAGTCCACAGATGAAGGAACTAGTCCACAGATGGAGGAAGAGTCAACAGATGGAGGAACAAGTCCACAGATGGAGGAAGAGTCCACAGATGGAGTAACGAGTCCACAGATGAAGGAACTAGTCCACAGATGGAAGAACAAGTCCACAGATGGAGGAACTAGTCCACAGATGGGGAAACAAGTCCACAGATGGAAGAACTAGATGGAGGAACTAGTCCACAGATGGAGGAACAAGTCCACAGATGGAGGAACTAGTCCACAGATGGAGGAACTAGTCCACAGATGGAGGAACAAGTCCACAGATGAAGGAACTAGTCCACAGATGGAGGAACTAGTCCACAGATGGAGGAACTAGTCCACAGATGGAGGAGCTGGTCCACAGATGGAGGAGCAGGTCCTCAGATGGAGGAACGAGTCCACAGATGAAGGAACTAGTCCACAGATGGAGGAAGAGTCAACAGATGGAGGAACAAGTCCAAAGATGGAGGAAGAGTCCACAGATGGAGTAACGAGTCCACAGATGAAGGAACTAGTCCACAGATGGAGGAACGAGTCCACAGATGGAGGAACTAGTCCACAGATGGAGGAACTAGTCCACAGATGGAGAAACAAGTCCACAGATGGAAGAACTAGTCCTCAGATGGAGGAACTAGTCCACAGATGGAGGAACAAGTCCACAGATGGAGGAACTAGTCCACAGATGGAGGAACGAGTCCACAGATGGAGGAACAAGTCCACAGATGAAGGAACTAGTCCACAGATGGAGGAACTAGTCCACAGATGGAGGAACTAGTCCACAGATGGAGGAGCTGGTCCACAGATGGAGGAGCAGGTCCTCAGATGGAGGAACGAGTCCACAGATGAAGGAACTAGTCCACAGATGGAGGAACAAGTCCACAGATGAAGGAACTAGTCCACAAATGGAGGAACAAGTCCACAGATGGAGGAAGAAGTCCACAGATGGAGGAACTAGTCCACAGTTGAAGGAACTAGTCCACAGATGGAGGAACAAGTCCACAGATAGAGGAAGAGTCCACAGATGGAGGATCTAGTCCACAGATGGAGGAGCTGGTCCACAGATGGAGGAGCAGGTCCTCAGATGGAGGAACGAGTCCACAGATGAAGAAACTAGTCCACAGATGGAGGAACAAGTCCACAGATGGAAGAACTAGTGCACAGTTGAAGGAACTAGTCCACAGATGGATGAACAAGTCCACAGATGGAGGAACTAGTCCACAGATGGAGGAAGAGTCCACAGATGGAGGAACAGAGACCACACAGATAGGAACTAGTCCACAGATGGAGGAAGCTAGTCCACAGATGGAAGAACTAGTCCACAGATGGAGGCAGGTCCTCAGATGGAGGAACAAGTCCACAGATGGAGGAACTAGTCCACAGATGGAGGAACTAGTCCCCAGATGGAGGAAACAGTCCACAGTTGAAGGAACTAGTCCACGATGGATGAAGAAAAAGTCCACAGATGGAGGAACTAGTCCACAAGTCCACAGATGAAGGAACTAGTCCACAGATGGAGGAAAAGTCCACAGATGAAGGAAAAGTCCACAGATGGAGGAAGAGTCCACAGATGGAGGAACTAGTCCACAGATGGAGGAACTAGTCCACAGATGGAGGAGCTAGTCCACAGATGGAGGAGCTAGTCCACAGATGATGAAGGAAGGTCCTCAGAGGAAAGTCCACAGATGGAGGAACAAGTCCACAGATGGAGGAACTAGTCCACAGATGGAGGAAGAGTCCACAGATGAAGGAACTAGTCCACAGATGGAGTAAGAGACCTCAGATGGAAGAAAAAGTCCACAGATGGAGGAACTAGTGCACAGTTGGAGGAACTAGTCCACAGATGGAGGAACAAGTCCACAGATGAAGGAAGAGTCCACAGATGGAGGAACTAGTCCACAGATGGAGGAGCTGGTCCACAGATGGAGGAATAGGTCCTCAGATGGAGGAACGAGTCCACAGATGAAGGAACTAGTCCTCAGATGGAGGAACGAGTCCACAGATGGAGGAAGAGTCCACAGATGGAGGAGCTGGTCCACAGATGGAAGAGCAGGTCCTCAGATGGAGGAACGAGTCCACAGATGGAGGAACTAGTCCACAGATGGAGGAACTAGTCCACAGATGGAGAAACAAGCCCACAGATGGAAGAACTAGTCCACAGATGGAGGGAGAAGGACAAGGAGTCCACAGATGAAGGAACTAGTCCCACAGATGGAGGAGGCTAGTCCACAGATGGAAGGAAGCAGTCCACAGATGAGGAACTAGTCCACAGATGGAGGAAAAGTCCACAGATGGAGGAAGGAACTAGTCCACAGATGGAGGAGTCCACAGAAGGAGTCCACAGATGGAGGAGTCCACAGATAGTCCACAGATGAAGGAACTAGTCCACAGATGGAGGAACTAGTCCACAGATTAGAGAGGAACTAGTCCACAGATGGAGGAACTAGTCCACAGATGAGGTCCACAGAGGAACAAGTCCACAGAGGAACAAGTCCACAGATGGAGGAAGATAGTCCACAGTGAAGGAACTAGTCCACAGATGGAGGAACAAGTCCACAGATGAAGGAACTAGTCCACAGATGGAGGAGTCCAGGAGAAGTCCACAGATGAAGGAACTAGTCCACAGATGGAGGAAGGAACTAGTCCACAGATGGAGGAACAAGTCCACAGATGAGGAAGTCCACAGATAGGAGGAGGAACGAGTCCACAGATGGAGGAACTAGTCCACAGATGGAGGAAGAGTCCACAGATGGAGGAATAGTCCACAGATGGAGGAACTAGTCCACAGATGGAGGAACAAGTCCACAGATGGAGGAACTAGTCCACAGATGAGAGGAAACTAGTCCACAGATGGAGGAACAAGTCCACAGATGGAGGAACTAGTCCACAGATGGAGGAACAGATGGAGGAAAGTCCACAGATGGAGGAACAGTCCCCAAGAGATGAAGGAACTAGTCCACAGATGGAGGAACAAGTCCACAGATGGAGGAAAAGGAAAAGTCCACAGATGGAGAGAACGAGTCCACAGATGAAGGAACTAGTCCACAGATGGATGGAACAAGTCCACAGATGGAGGAACGAGTCCACAGATGGAGGAACTAGTCCACAGATGGAGGAACTAGTCCACAGATGGAGGAAACAAGTCCACAGATGGAAGGAACTAGTCCACAGATGGAGGAACTAGTCCACAGATGGAGGAGGAACAAGTCCACAGATGGAGGAACGAGTCCACAGATGGAGGAACAAGTCCACAAGATGAAGGAACTAGTCCACAGATAGGAGGAGGAACTAGTCCACAGATGGAGGAACTAGTCCACAGATGGAGGAAGATGAGTCCACAGATGGAGGAGAGGTCCACAGATGGAGGAACTAGTCCACAGATGGAGGAAGAGTCCACAGATGAGGAGATGGAGGAACAAGTCCACAGATGAAGGAACTAGTCCACAGATGGAGGAAGTGGAGGAACAGTCCACAGATGGAGGAACATGGAGGAACAGTCCACAGATGGAGGAACGAGTCCACAGATGGAGGAACTAGTCCACAGATGGAGGAATGGATGGAGGAAGCAGTCCTCAGATGGAGGAACGAGTCCACAGAAGGAACTAGTCCACAGATGGAGGAACAAGTCCACAGATGGGAAAGAACAAGGCACATGGAGAACTAGTCCACAGATGGAGGAACAAGTCCACAGAGGACTAGACAGGAACTAGCCACAGATGAAGGAACTAGTCCACAGATGGAGGAACAAGTCCACAGATGAAGGAACTAGTCCACAGATGGAGGAAGAGTCCACAGATGGAGGAACAAGTCCACAGATGAAGGAACTAGTCCACAGATGGAGGAACTAGTCCACAGATGGACTAGTCCACAGATGGAGGAAGTAGTCCAGATGGTCCACAAGAGAGAGGTCCTCAGATGGAGGAAGAGTCCACAGATGAAGGAACTAGTCCACAGATGGAGTAAGAGACCTCAGATGGAAGAACAAGTCCACAGATGGAGGAACTAGTCCACAGTTGAAGGAACTAGTCCACAGATGGAGGAACTAGTCCACAGTTGGAGGAGCTGGTCCACAGATGGAGGAGCAGGTCCTCAGATGGAGGAACGAGTCCACAGATGAAGGAACTAGTCCACAGATGGAGGAACAAGTCCACAGATGAAGGAACTAGTCCACAGATGGAGGAAAAGTCCACAGATGGAGGAACAAGTCCACAGATGGAGAACTAGTCCACAGATGGAGGAACAAGTCCACAGATGAAGGAACTAGTCCACAGATGGAGGAAGAGTCCACAGATGGAGGAACAAGTCCACAGATGAAGGAACTAGTCCACAGATGGAGGAACTAGTCCACAGATGGAGGAGCTAGTCCATAGATGGAGGAGCTAGTCCACAGATGAAGGAGCAGGTCCACAGATGGAGGAACAAGTCCACAGATGGAGGAACAGTCCACAGATGAGGAACTAGTCCACAGATGGAGGAACAAGTCCACAGATGAAGGAACTAGTCCACAGATGGAGGAAGAGTCCACAGATGGAGGACAGAGCCACAGATGGAGGGAGTCCACGAGGAAAGTCCCAGTCCAGATGAAGGAACTCCACAGTCACAGGATGTAGATGGAGGACAAGTCCACAGATGAAGGAACTAGTCCACAGATGGAGGAACAAGTCCACAGATGAAGGAGGAACAGTCCACAGATGGAGGAAGAGTCCCACAGATGGAGGAACAAGTCCACAGATGAAGGAACTAGTCCACAGATGGAGGAACTAGTCCACAGATGGAGGAGCTAGTCCATAGATGGAGGAGCTAGTCCACAGATGAAGGAGCAGGTCCTCAGATGGAAGAACAAGTCCACAGATGGAGGAACTAGTCCACAGATGGAGGAACTAGTCCACAGATGAAGGAACTAGTCCACAGATGGAGTAAGAGACCTCAGATGGAAGAACAAGTCCACAGATGGAGATGGAGGAGTCCACTAGGAACAGTTGAAGGAACTAGTCCACAGATGGAGGAACAAGTCCACAGATGAAGGAACTAGTCCACAGATGGAGGAAGAGTCCACAGATGGAGGAACAAGTCCACAGATGAAGGAAGAGTCCAAGATGGAGGAACTAGTCACAGATGCAAGGAGGATAGCACAGATGGAGGAATAGTCCACAGATGGAGGAACAAGTCCACAGATGAAGGAACTAGTCCTCAGATGGAGGAAGGAACTAGTCCACAGATGGAGGAAGAGTCCACAGATGGAGGAGAGAGTCCACAGATGGAAGAGCAAGTCCACGATGAGGAGGAACAGAGTCCACAGAAGGAGGAAAGAGTCCACAGATGGAGTAGTAACGAGTCCCACAGATGAAGGAACTAGTCCACAGATCGAGGAACGAGTCCACAGATGGAGGAACTAGTCCACAGATGGAGGAACTAGTCCACAGATGGAGAAACAAGTCCACAGATGGAAGGAACTAGTCCTCAGATGGAGGAACTAGTCCACAGATGGAGGAACAAGGAGTCCACAGAGTCCACAGATGGAGGAACTAGTCCACAGATGAAAGGTCCACAGATGGAACAAGTCCACAGATGGAGGACTAGTCCACAGATGGAGGAGCAGGTCAGATGGAGGAACGAGTCCACAGATGAAGGAACTAGTCCACAGATGGAGGAACAAGTCCACAGATGAAGGAACTAGTCCACAAATGGAGGAACAAGTCCACAGATGGAGGAACAAGTCCACAGATAGAGGAAGAGTCCACAGATGGAGGACTGGAGTCCACAGATGGTCCACAGATGGAGGAGCAGGTCCTCAGATGGAGGAACGAGTCCACAGATGAAGAAACTAGTCCACAGATGGAGGAACAAGTCCACAGATGGAAGAACTAGTGCACAGTTGAAGGAACTAGTCCACAGATGGATGAACAAGTCCACAGATGGAGGAACTAGCGCACAGTTGAAGGAACTAGTCCACAGATGGAGGAACAAGTCCACAGATGAAGGAACTAGTCCACAGATGGAGGAAGAGTCCACAGATGGAGGAACAAGTCCACAGATGAAGGAACTAGTCCAAAGATGGAGGAACTAGTCCACAGATGGAGGAGCTAGTCCATAGATGGAGGAGCTAGTCCACAGATGAAGGAGCAGGTCCTCAGATGGAGGAAGAGTCCACCGATGAAGGAACTAGTCCACAGATGGAGTAAGAGACCTCAGATGGAAGAACAAGTCCACAGATGGAGGAACTAGTGCACAGTTGAAGGAACTAGTCCACAGATGGAGGAACTAGTCCACAGTTGGAGGAGCTGGTCCACAGATGGAGGAGCAGTACTCCACAGATGGAGGAGTCCAGGTGAACAGTCCACAGATGAAGGAAACTAGTCCACAGATGGAGGAACAAGTCACACAGATGAAGGAACAAGTCCACAGATGGAGGAAACAAGTCCACAGATGAAGGAACTCCACAGATGGAGGAAGAGTCCACAGATGGAGGAACAAGTCCAAGATGAAGGAACTAGTCCACAGATGGAGGAACAAGTCCACAGAGGAACTAGTCCAATCCACAGATGGAGGAGCTTAGTCCACAGATGAAGGAGAGGTCTCAGATGAAGGAAAGCCAGATGGAGGAAAAGTCCACAGATGAAGGAACTAGTCCACAGATAAAGGAACGTGGAACTAGTCCACAGATGGAGGAACAATTCCACAGGAACTAGTCCACAGAGGAGGAAGAGTCCACAGATGGGAACAGTCCACAGATAGAGGAAACAGATGAGGAATAGTCCACAGATGGAGGAAGAGTCACAGATGGGAACAAGTCCACAATGGAGGAAACTAGTGCACAGTTGAAGGAACTAGTCCACAGATGGAGGAACAAGTCCACAGATGGAGGAACTAGCGCACAGTTGAAGAACTAGTCCCAGAGGAGGAACAAGGTCCACAGATGAAGGACTAGTCCACAGATGGAGGAGTCCACAGATGGAGGAACAAGTCCACAGATGAAGGAACTAGTCCACAGATGGAGGAACTAGTCCACAGATGGAGGACTAGTCCACAGATGGAGGAGCTAGTCCACAGATGAAGGAGCAGGTCCTCAGATGGAAGAACAAGTCCAGATAGGAGGAGGAACTAGTCCACAGATGGAGGAATCTAGTCCACACAGAGTCACAGATGAAGGAACTAGTCCACGATGGAGTAAGAGAACTAGTCCACAGATGGAGGAACTAGTGCACAGTTGAAGGAACTAGTCCACAGATGGAGGAAACAAGTCCACAGATGAAGGAACTAGTCCACAGATGGAGGAAGAGTCCACAGATGGAGGAACAAGTCCACAGATGAAGGAAGAGTCCACAGATGGAGGAACTAGTCCACAGATGGAGGAGCTGGTCCACAGATGGAGGAATAGGTCCTCAGATGGAGGAACGAGTCCACAGATGAAGGAACTAGTCCCAGATGGAGGAACAAGTCCACAGATGAAGGACACTAGGTCCACAGATGGAGGAAAAGTCCACAGATGGAAGGAAGGAGTCCACAGATGGAGGAAGAGTCCACAGATGGAGGAGCCAAGAGTCCACAGATGGAAGAGGTAGGTCCACAGATGGAGGAACGAGTCCACAGATGGAGGAAGAGTCCACAGATGGAGGAACGAGTCCACAGATGAAGGAACTAGTCCACAGATGGAGGAACGAGTCCACAGATGGAGGAACTAGTCCACAGATGGAGGAAAAACTAGTCCACAGATGGAGGAACAAGTCCACAGAGTGGAGGAACTAGTCCACAGATGGAGAACAAGTCACAGATGGAGGAACAAGTCCACAGATGGAGGAACAAGTCCACAGATGAAGGAGAACGAGTCCACAGATGAGGAACTAGTCCACAGATGGAGGAATAGTCCACAGATGGAGGAGATGGTCCACAGATGGAGGACAGTCCTCAGATGGAGGAACGAGTCCACAGATGAAGGAACTAGTCCACAGATGGAGGAACAAGTCCACAGATGAAGGAACTAGTCCACAAGATGGAGGAACAGTCCACAGATGGAGGAACAAGTCCACAGATAGGAAGAGTCCCAGGAACTAGTCCACAGATGGAGGAAGGTCCACAGATGGAGGAGCAGGTCCTAAGATGGAGGAAGGAGTCCACAGATGAAGAAGAAGAACTAGTCCACAGATGGAGGAACAAGTCCACAGATGGAAAGAAGAACTAGTCCACAGATGAGGAACTAGTCCACAGATGGAGAACAAGTCCACAGAGGAGGAACTAGTCCACAGATGAAGGAACTAGTCCACAGATGGAGGAAAGTCCCAAGTCACAGATGAAGGAACTAGTCACAGATGGAGGAAGAGTCCACAGATGGAGGAACAAGTCCACAGATGAAGGAACTAGTCCAACAGATGGAGGAACTAGTCCACAGATGGAGGAGCTAGTCCATAGATGGAGGAGCTAGTCCACAGATGAAGGAGCAGGTCCCAGATCACAGATGGAGGAAGAGTCCACAGATGAAGGAACTAGTCCACAGATGGAGTAAGAGACCTCAGATGGATGGAGGAACAAGTCCACAGATGGAGGGAAAAGTCCACAGATGAGGAATGCACAGTTGAGGAGGAACTAGTCCACAGATGGAGGAACAAGTCCACAGATGAAGGAACTAGTCCAACATCCACAGATGAAGGAGATGGAGAACTAGTCCACAGATGGAGGAACAGATAGTCCACAGATGCAAGGAGGAACTAGTCCACAGATGGAGGAGGAAGGAATAGGTCCCAGATGGAGGAACAAGTCCACAGATGAAGGAACAGAATAGAACTCCACAGATGGAGGAAGAGTCCACAGATGGAGGAACAAGTCCACAGAT